>OZ007502.1:112149360-112749360 GCA_963931805.1 Microdon myrmicae
GAAGAGGATGTCGCCGATTTCACCCACAGCATAACGCAAGCAGTAACGGACTGAATGAGGCGGCAACACGTAAGTATGGAACTACAAATAGCATAGGTTTCACCGAAAGATTAGCAAAATCGATTCTGATGGTAGGAATCAGAAACGACCAACTGAGGCATCTGATAGTACAATCAGAAAAAGACCCTTTAGAGAGGATAATTGGCTAGGGTTCTCGAGTTAGAGCAAACCGAGAATGAGATGAGAATCGAGAGTGCATGGTATGAAATACCAACGACGTATTATAACAAGTCACCTTCACCAGAAAGGAACGACACATACCATGCCCCATCTCACCAAATAGGCAGCCAGTATTAAAGAATAATCCATTCTATTATTGGGAGGATGAACAAAATCCCCCAGAGGACACAAATAGGGTTTTAGATAGGACATACGGGGATACTCGACCAAACCCCCAGGAATCGAGTCAAAGTCAGAATAGGCCTATAAACGATGCGTCTCGGGTAGTAGAGACACAGAATAGGAACTTTAACACTAGATTTCCAGAACGATCTCATCCCGTTACACGCCCAGAACCTGGGAAAACCCCGTTTAGGTCGGAAACACCACCACACACTTCTAGAAGACCAACGGGGTCTAAACCAAAGAAGCCCTACATACCACGACACCTTCAAAGAGGCGGAGGTGACTATCTTAGTGACTCCTCTAGCCAAGGTAGGGGCAAGCGTACACCAAACCCATGGGTTACACGCATGACTTGCAGCTTCTGCAATAGGAAGGGGGATGTATACGACGAATGCCTTCGACGCCAAAACACTCCAAAGTGTACAAAGTGGCACGATGCCCAGGATTGTCGGATACTTAGTACACAAAGGAAGGCAGATAATCCTGAACCTACACAAATAAGGTGGCAGAACTGTGGGGGGTTGAAGTAGGATGCCAATGTATGGCACAGGATTCACTTTTTTCCCACAATTGTCCACGAACTTACTTGTCCGAAGAAAATCATTCCTCAAAGCGCACGAATAAATACAAACGCACTGTTTTATTTTGTTGTTTTTTTTTTTATTCTATTATCACTCAATAATTTCGATACACAATTGCTTCACAGACAAATAATAAACTTCTACTATACTTAGACACGTTTGGCAACAGAGACGAAATTTTGCAGTTTTCGCTTTAATAACGACGACGAGCGGCGGCGCGACCTTCCACATTGATTATTCAATAGTGACTGACTGAACTAGGGTGGAAATCATGATTTCTGCTTTTACACATCGATCCGCCAATGCTAATCATGCTCTCTTGTGCGTTCCCCAACTCACCACACTCATCGAGGTCGAAACGTACTTGTGTATTCGTTCGACGTCGATGGGCGTAGCCAGAATGGAGAAATCAAAAGGGAAAACACAATAACCCAGGGTTGATCCGGCTTAGTGTGTGTGCATCAGTGCCGCGTATGCGACTGGTGTACTGACCTAGTGATGATCTCATAGGTCATCGCACTATAGCAAGACAGAAATACGAGAGAGAGGAAAACCTAGCTGAGGTTATTCACCTGCAAAAAGAGATCATTGATCCCAGGCGAATGGGTGATCTGGGAAAAGTCAATAGGGCGCTGCGTCGGCTGGGGATATAATACCATGGGGTAAATTCTGTGGAATGTTGGTAAATACCCAAGCCAATGGACGATGATGCAACCGCGTCGTTTGGTTTGACCTGGTTGTTGCTAACCAATACGAATGGAATTTCCGGTGGAAATTCCATGGTTAGAGCAATAGTGTTGCCGTATGGCGAAGATTGTAGCTAAACTCAATTATGCATTATCTGCATAGAATAATGAGTTTAGCTATGCGTCCTTTTGACATGTTTTACAGGGTAATAACTTATAAAGGATATGGGTAGGTATTGTGGTTGGGATTGTGGGTTGTTTCTCGTATAGAATAGAGAAACCCCCACTGAACCAAAGCAAGTCACCTGCGAATACCTCAAATCAAGGGCAGGAACGACCATCCACTTCAAAACAAGCAACGATTGCACAGCATTCGATATTGTTGAGTTTTGTGGCCGAAAGAGTCACACGGGGGTCGAGTGTCATATCAAGGCAAAGTGGATAAAACCACAAAAGCCAACAGACACACCCAATGTGGTTAAGTCTGTACTCCGCGACCACACCTCACCGACCTGCACGGTCAATACAGAATGGCAAACAGTCCAAAGAAGAAAAAATTCAAAGGACAACAAACAGCCACACGACAAAGGCGATGAACAGACACGAGCCAAGAGTAGTACTAGTATGAGTAGTACTGAACACCTGGAGGCTCGAAAAATAAAACAACGCCAACACCATCGCCATCGACCCGAATCGAACCGTAACCACTCGAATTCAACAGCTACGGACGCGTCAGAGACGCCAAAAAAAGGGGCATAGGCGACAGAAGAACGGAGAATGGTGCACATTTTGCAAGCGACACAACCACACGGCGACAGTGTGTCGACAAAAAGCAAAATGGGAGACGACGGAAAACTCCCAGAGGTCGGGCCGGAATTCCCCAACCCGATCGAATTAAAGCCACCAACAAAAGGAAGCTGTCCTCAACCACCAACAAAAGTTCCAATAGTCCAGCTCCCATTAGACATCGGATGTAGAAACACTACACGTCTAATAGTGGACGCAGGTGCGGATATCAGCCTTCTTAAGCTGAAGGCACTCCAAAAAGGAATAGCATTGGATACCAAAAAGGCCCCTACTCTCCAAACGCTTTTTGGAAAGGGAACAGGCCAATAAAACACAACCAGCAAAGATACATTTAAAGTCCAAACGAAACCAAATAATAAAACAATTTGGGCTATTTCCCTTACGGATAAGTTCATCATGTACTTCGTCGAAAGACAATAAAACTAAAGTAAAACGGACCAAAAAGGAGCGAAGACCAAGTTCCACTAGTCGATCACACAAGCATACAGTTAAAATTGAGGATAACAAAAAAGCTTCAAAGAATAGATTCAAGTTTAAACACACTAAATAGGGGAGCACCACGCTCAACGCCCCCACAACTTGTCGCAGACCAACCGCAGCTGCAGCGACCGCTCAACGGTCTCCAAAGTAAGTCCCTTCCACACTACTTTAAATAAAATTCAAATATATTGTCTATATAAAATTAAATATATTATCGAATTAAATTGTTTATAAATATCTATAACACTCTGTAACGGAACGAGTTCTGATGTACGGATGTTCGCGCCATCGAGAGATAAACCGCAAATTGGTGCGATCTGTCGGATTGTCTTGTGGAGCGCATATAAACCGAATTGCAGGGAACAGGAACAGTGCCACTAATCTCTATAGGACAGTACCCGTGCTAATATCTGTAAAACAGGAAAAGATCAACTACGCGCCTTCAATGTGATAGCGTCTGTAGTCCTGTCGTCAGCACCGTGTCCCAGATCAGGCGGATCGCTCGTCTCTGTATGCTTTCAAGTAGGTTAAGTGTATGCTTAGGAGCAGAGCTCTTAACCTGAGAACAATATTCGAGTGCGGATCTAATTTAGGATTTATACAGGAGAAGAAGTTGGGCCGGAGTAAAATATTTGTTGACTCTAAGAAGATAACTCAGTTTTCCTGAGGCGGATCCGGCGATGTTCGACTCGTGTTCATGCCACGATATATTGCCACAGATCGTGCGACCGAGCAATTTCATGGTTTCCCCAGGTTCGAGGGCCTGGCCCGTTCTATTAACATCGGTGGGATTGGAGCGCCATTGTTTAAAAGCTCTAGTTTTTGCCGCTGTAATCTGATCGCATTTTTTTATCAAACCAAGGTTTATTAGACGAATTTCGTTTGATGGAATGCGGAATGTAAATGTCCACCCCGAGCAGAATAATCTCTGTGACCGACTCCACGCATGTGTTTAAAACGGAGTCTCCAAAGCATGCCTCCATCCACGGGAAGGAAGCAAAGAAATCTCGCAACTCGTCGCAGTTAGCAGCCTCATACCTCCATACATGGCGAAACTTCTTAGATCGGTTATTCATTTGAAATACAAGTGACTGCGCGAACAATACCAAGCAGTGATCTGAGTTTCCCATTGGCACAACAAACTCCACGGTATAAGTGCCCGTCTGGGATGTAAAAACAGAGTTCGCATAATCACCTCTGGTATCCGGCACTCACGTAGGTTCCTCCACGAGTTGAGTCAAATTGCAGTTAAAAGCAAATATCTCCGCCAGCCTCCCAGCCTCGTCGTTTCTGTTGAATGTACCAACCTGCCGGAGTTGTCTACATTAAAATCGCCAATGACGACAATTTCACAAACCGGGTGACTGATCTGTATCCAGTCGATGATACGTGAAAGATGTCAGAAATGTGTCACCGGTCGGTCGTCATTCGGGGAGCGGTAAAGACAACAAACAAATTTAACAGAATTCCCCAGCAAGACTTACAACCACATGATATCCAAGTTATTGGGTTCTAACGCCTCCATCCTTTGGGAAGTCAGGTTGGACCACGTGAAGACGCAGACTCCGCCCTTAAAGCGGAATCTCGAATGTAGGTCGTATCCTGAGCAACGAAGATATGTTGAATCGGTTGACGAATCGACTTGGGTCTCAGTTAGGGCAAGGATATCATGTTTCGCTGTTTGCAAATATTGGTGGCCGACGTTTACATTCGTATTGGTGAAACCGATGCCCCTGATGTTACAAAATGCCGTTATCAGTCGAACGTCGACACAGTATAGTGAACGAACCCGATTGCGCGATGACGAATTTTTTAAAGTTCGGTTATATATTATACAGAGCCAGGTCTCTGAAAGGAAGAGGATATCTTGAGAAACTTTTTCAACAAACAACCGGAGTGTTACTTACGTATATTAGAGTAAATGGAATCTGTTGAAGGAGATAATGGTTAGTTTAGACAGTGCTGGAAAGAATATGGGAAGTTATGAGTGAAAGGATCTGACATTTTTTTCAGTTTCTGACATATGCCTCAGCAAAGGAAGCATGGCCTGTAGGCTTTGGGTGTAATCCATGATGTCCAGTTTGAAATTTTTAATATTGTCGTTAGAGGGAGTGGTAGTGATGAGGTTTCCTTTTGCTGCATCCGCGTAAGATATTCCGGGTCGGGTTAACTTTGCTTCCTGTAATACTGTTGGGTTTGTTGTAGTTGGTTTAATTGTTGACATTACTAATTTCCGTCTTGCAGAAGTTTTAGCATTGAGAAAAATTTGCTGGATGAGGGCCTCCATATTTACAACATTTTACTGTAATTTTTTTTTGTGGTAATGGATCTATCGCGTATTGCGACGACAGTAAAGAACGTGTGATTCGAATTAACGCTATTACGGTTAGAACCACTAAAAATGTAACCAACGCTCAACACATCGGGCCACTGCCGCGTGTACGAATTCGATTTCTAAACCCAAGTACACTCAACTGATGTGGAATTGTTATGTTATAGCGTTTGAAATAATAGTGAAGAAGAACGTGTGATTCGAACTGACGCTATGACAGCTTGAATCACCCAAAAAATTGAATCTAAGCGTTACCCATCAGGCTACTGGCCGATTTTAGAATTCCATTTTAAAACTCGACTATACTCCACTGATGTAAATTGTTATGTTATCGCTAAGGTATACGGTTCTGATATGTTTTTCTTATTCGACTTTTCGTTCGTGTTCTTCACTATTTTGCTTGTGAATTGTGTGTGTATCTGTTAGAGATGCCACACCACTCCCTCCTCAGTAACTGCGTTACGATCAGCTTCGCTGCGAACGACGGAGAGAACGAGAGAACATCGGAGCAGACGAGTGTGTCGGTGCTCTATGCGGAAGTCATAATCGTGTGTGAAGTTCTGTTTACTACGGGAAGTGTGTGCTACGTGTACAGACCACGTCGGGGTCACCAATTATAGCGTTTGAAATAATAGTGAAGCAGAACGTGAGATTCGAACTGACGCTATGACAGTTTGAATCACCCAAAAAATTGAACCTAAGCGTTACCCATCAGGCTACTGGCCGATTTTAGAATTCCATTTTAAAACTCGACTATACTCCACGGATGTGAATTGTTATGTTATCGCCAAGGTACACGGCTCTGATGTATTTTTTTATTCGATTTTTCGTTCGTGTTCTTCACTATTTTGCTTGTGAATTGTGTGTATATCTGTTAGAGATGCCACAATGTTATTGCTTGGTATACGATTTTTCTTGTTCGATTTTCTTTCGGTGTTCTTCACTACTTGCTTGTATATTGTGTGTGTATCTGTTTAGAAACGCCACACTACTCCCTCCTCAGTAACTTGGTTACGATAAACTACGTGTGCGAAAGACGGAGCGAGGAGCAAACGAGTGCGCGATCGCCGGAGCAAGCGAGTGTGCCGGTGCTCTATGAGGAAGTCGTCATCGTAGTAGTGAAGTTCTGTTTACCTATAGGAAATTGTGTGTTGTGTGTATCGGGATCAGCAATTATCGCGTTTGCTACGATTGTGAAGATCGTGTGATTCGAACTGACCCTATGACGGTTAGAATCACAAAAAATGTAACCAATGCTCAACATATCAGCCCACTGCCCCGTGTATGAATTCGATTTCTAAACTCAAGTACACTCAACCGATGTGGAATTGTCATGTTATTGCTTGGTGTATGTCTGATGCATTTTCTTGTTCGATTTTCTTTCGGCGTTCTTCACTATTTGCTTGTATATTGTGGGTGTATCTGTTTAGAAACGCCACAGATCCATCGGCGTTGGCGGTTTGTACTGTCTCTGGTTCCAGGCCTTGTGGATATACCTTGCATTCATCGAGCTCGTGTTCCTCTGCGCATCTGCCCCAACGTCTTTGCTGGTGGCATGAGACCGCCAAGTGTCCTGAGTCTTGGCATCGCTTGCAATGTAGAATTTCTTGTTTGTGGGGCGCCTCGATTGCGATTTTTTGGGTAATTTTTTTCTATAAATTTGCTTACTCTATTTATAGTTAAAACGAATGAGGTTTTCTTCGCTAGTTGCTATTGCGACTGTTGTAGTTCGCACCGCTTGTTGATATTGTCACTGATTATTAAGTTATGTACTCTTAGATCAATTCTATCAATCTTTGTCCTTTTTAGATCAATAATTAAATTATCCAAATAAGCAAATGAATGATACTTATTGAGGTCAGTTAAATGATTATTGAAGTTGCTTATTGGGCAGAATATCCTGTAATTCTCAAAAACAGTCCCGATAAAAAAGACAAAAAAAACCAAGACAAAATGTGCAAAGCGCGAAACATTTTTTTATGAAGAACATTCTCTTCTTATTTGTGCTTCATGTGGAGAATGACAATATTTTGACATCAAATAGTGTGTTGAATTTCCAATATAATATTAATATGTTCTATTATTGTATTCAATTATGTTACGATTATACTATAAAAAGCATTAAATAAACGTATTTATTTGTGTATTTGCATATTCAACCCATGGGTCCAATGGATCCGTATGGGAAGTAATGCATGGATTTTCTTTTGGCAGTCGGAGGATTAAATAATTCCAATTCACGCAAATCCACATTAGTGAAAACAATTCAAATATTAATTTTAAATTCCTTAGCATTCTTTATTTCAAAAGAATGCATTTTTATCCTCTCCCGTACGACGTGACAATGTCCGATCAATAGTTTAAGGGGACATTCCGGTTTGTTCGGTTCAAAAAATCAATTTTTGTTTTTTTTTTTTGCTTAATCGATAGTTTAACATTTCAAAAATAATATGTTAAAATTTGGAGACGAAATCTTAGGCGGTTCCAAAGTTATAGGTCTTTAAGGACATTCCGGTTTGTCGGGCCAAAAAATAGGTTCTTTTCATGATTTTTTTTAAGAGAAAGTATTAAAGATATAACAACAATTTTTTTTTCAACATTTTACTCATCTTTCGACTACGTTTGTAAATTTTGTCGAGTCACTCCGGAACCGAATTGTTGTTATATCTTTAATACTTTCTCTTTAAAAAAATCTTGAAAAGAACCTATTTTTTTACCCGACAAACCGGAATGTCCCCTTAAATCGGACAAGTCCTCCTTAAGCTGACTATACGATACAAAGTACACTCTTCCTATACACTTTTGTCCCAAGAAAGGAATAAAGCATATCCGAAATATTGAAGAGACCGAAAGAAATCACTCCGTTTTATTTTTGACAAATTGCTTCTCTCGAGGTTTTCATCCCCAGGATACCTATCTACTTATGGCAATTGTACGGATTTAGCAAATACGTAAAGGTTAAGTAATCAATTCAATTGCAATTCCATCGCACGGCAAATGACAAAGATCTGCTCAAATGTCATCAGACAAATATACCTCACTAATTGAATTATATCTACGAGGGGAATCCAAATTATTTCCTACCGCATTGACCAAGAGGGCAGGAAACTATGGTGACACGTGTCAAAGTCCGTATAAGTTACCCTTATCTAAGTCTGTATCAAATCCGTTAGACGTTTTCTTTTATGCTAGAAGATTATCGGGAGCACACCCAAGCCGAGAAGTACTTCCGATTCTTACTGATTTTGTGTATTTTCTTCTTCAATGTGTTTGTGAGGGAAAGTGACTATAAATCACTACCATCGCAGAGCGGATCAAATAGAAAAAAGAAAAAAACAAATGAAATTCTATTCTAGTCACCTGAAAATAAAGTATCTATACAAAAAGAAAGCCATAATCACAGACAGATACAGTCATAGTTAGGGAATTTCTTTAACTGAGGACTCAAGTTTGAGATCCTACAACAATATTGTGTAAAACAGTGTGCGGCACGTGTAGCACACAAGTAGCAATTGGCTCAACCTACAAAGGAAGAAAGTCCTTGGAAATAACTGTGTGTAATACGACTTCATTTCTTTCACTTACAACTTATCGTTTCTTCGACTTGTTTTGACCACAGAAGGATGTACGTATATCGTCTTATGTTACTTCACACAAAGAATTTGGAAATTCCCCGGCGAAGTTCTGACAAGTATTTATTTTTGTAGCGAATTGTGGCATCTGTCCCTAAGTGATGGTTCACGTAAACTTACATGATATGGCTTTGATCAAAACTTTGAAGTGCCCACTTGGAGTACAACTTAATTGTTATGGATTTTACTGTATGTTTACGTTTACTCTTGGAACCGGAACTTTCCACTATTATATTGTAATCGAACCCGAGAGATCCTTTTTAAAAGGAATCACGTGTTTTAAATGCAGAAAGAGTAAACTAGAGAATGGTATCAATACATGTGCATCTTAAATTGCAACAACAGGTTTTTGAACACATAGTCTCTTCAACAATTGTATCATCGAGTGTCTATTCTCAATTGCAAAAAGAGCTTTATTGTGTGCAACGAAAATGGTAGAACATGTGGAAGGTCTTTGGGGGATCTTAGGAGAATGTCAGCCAAACACAACAGCGGAGCTTTTATAAACATTATTAAACTGTAGAATTTAGATTTAAAAATTTCCCCTGCGATGCGTAAGTAAACTCGAGCAACCATTATACATGTCAAAGGCACCGAGTTTTGGTTCGAAACAAACGCAGTTAGCTGTTTAATAACCGAATCATAAATTTTACATTAAGAGTTACAAACTGGACGATAACGTTTTTTTTTTTAACTATAATGACAACACGACCTTCGCTTGGTAGAAACCTTGACGTGGTGCGGGGGCTTAAACTATTACAATGAATCACTCAGGCTATGCTGATGGAAGCATACGCTTCCAGTAAGGCTACCCATTTCAGACAAGCTAGCGAGGAGTAACACACAAAGATCTACCGCCCCTAATCCAGGGTGTTACGCGTCACCGTACCCATTGGATGGTTTGCAGCCAGGAGTATACCGGCTGTATTATAACGGCGCCTCTCTGACGCCGGGTCGAATCAGAGCAGTAAGCAGACCTTACCATATCAAAGAGTGGGCTCTGATGTGGCGGACTATTGAAAACCCCAAGCCTCGTGGGAGCAAAAATGAATAATCAATTGACCAAAAACAATCCCACGAAAAACCGGTAGGCGTAGGTGTGATGAGCCGACACTGCCACAAGGGAACCAATCATCAAGAAAACACCGACTCGGCAAAAAGAAGACGTAGGGAAAAACGGAAAAAGCGGCATATACGCGTCGGCACGGGAATGTTCGAACGTTATATAAACCAGGGCGAAAAAGACGGTCGTAGAAAACGCGAAACAATATAAAATGGACATCGTCGCGCTTCAGGAAGTCCGACTCCCACATCAAGTAATCGAAACCAACGGGTTTACACTGGCGTGTGGAGGTACCGATACACATAATCTCGGAACCGACTTCATCATAAGCAAGAAGATTGCGCCCCATGTAAAATATGTGCAATTTATTAATGATCGAATGTCGGTGCTAAAAATACAGGAACCATGGTACAATTATGTATTTATAAACATACACGCTCCAACGGAATCTACGGACGAAGAAACGAAGGACACATTCTACGAGACCCTAGAGGATGTATTTGATGGGATCTCTTCATTCGATCTTAAAATCCTCCTCGGGGACCTCAATGCGAAAATTGGAAAGAAAGACATCTTCCAACCAACTATAGGTAAAGAGAGCCTACACGACGTTTCAAATGATAATGGAATTGGAATTATCACGTTCGCAGCGTCCAAATATCTGGTAGTGAAGAGCACTATGTTCAAGCATAAGCAAATCCATAAAGCCACATGGATATCTTCTGACGGCGTTACGCGTAACCAAATAGACCACTTCCTCATAGACAAAAGACACCACTCGAATATCCTTGACGTAAGATCATATAGAGGAGCAGATTGCGATTTCGATCATCTTCTAGTGATGGGCAAAATTAGAAGTCGGCTGGCAGCAAACCCACACGGGCAATCAGAGGAGACGAGCAAAAAGTTCGACATTGATAAACTAAAAGCCCTACGCAAAAGGGCTGAATATCAAGACGAACTAACGAATAGATTTAGCATGCTAGAGAATGGGAATAGTGAGGAAGAGGAAACCAATAATCTGGGCACTAAATGGGCATCCATCAGAGACACAATCAAACAAACAGCCCAAAAGGTATTAGGATTTAAGAAAACAATTAAGTCCAAACCTTGGTTTGACGATGAGTGCAGGGCGAAGAGCGAACAACGTAAATGCCTCAGAGTGATCCACTTAGGAAGATATGATGAAGTCAACGCAAAAAGATACGCGACAATTCGGAAAGAGACAACGAAACTTTTCAAACGCAAAAAACTTGAATGGGAGAAGACTAGGATCGAAAAAATCCTAGAAAATGGCAGAGCAGAGAAAATCAGAAGTATGCATCACGGCATAAACTCAATTAGAAAAGGCTACCGAGGGAGAGCCAAAATAATCAGAGACACAAACGGCTGTCTGGTGACAGAAACAAACAATATTGTGACAAGATGGAAGCAGTACTTTGAAAACCTGCTCACAAATAAACGCACCAGACGTACATACAGCCGAGCTTCAGATCCCAGAGCCCTCTTTCGACGAAGTTATAGACGCAATAAATCGATTGAAAAACAACAAGGCTCCCGGAGTCGACCGCATACCAGCAGAGATTGTGAAGCATGGGGGAGAGGCAACCACTCGAAAGATCCTCCACCTGATTAAAACAATATGGGATAAGGAAGTCATTCCGGAACAATGGAAAGCCTCAATAGTCGTCCCCATTTTCAAAAAAGGTGACAGATTTGACTGCGAAAATTACAGAGCAATATCATTGCTCCCAACCACATACGAAATACTAACAAATATTATTCTGGCGAGAATAAGCCCGTACGCAGAAGAAATATTGGGAGTCTAACAATGCGGATTCCGTAGGAACCGATCAGCAAGCGACCAATTGTTCACAATAAGGCAACTACTGGAAAAGAAGTGGGAATACGGAGAGACGGTTCACCAACTGTTCGTTGACTTCAAAAAAGACTCAGTCGCAAGGCAAATACTCTACCATATCGTAGTTGAGGTGGGAATCCCGGAAAAATATGCCGCCCTCATTCAAATTTGCATGAACGAAAACAAAGGGCGAGTTAGAATAGAAAACCACCTCTCAGAACCATTTGAAATTCGGGACGGACTAAAACAAGGCGATGGCCTCACCATGTCTCTTTAACCTTGTCCTCGAGTATGTCATCAGAAAGGTACAAGACGACAACATGGCCGGATCATCCCTAAACGGGGTCACAAAAGCGCTCGCATATGCGGATGACATCGCCGTTTTGGGCGATAATCTAGAAACTGTAAGTAAAAACTGTGAAATCTATATGCAAGCGGCAGAAGAGGTGGGCCTAGAAATAAATGAAAACAAAACAAAATACATGATTATGGCGAGAGCAGGTGGACCCCAGAGAACACACAAAAACATCAGAGGCAAGATATTTGAAAATGTCAACGAATTTAAATACCTGGGAACAATACTGACGGCCAGTAACGAAATGTCGAAGGGAATTAACAAAAGACTACACTCCGACAACGCTAGTTGGCATGCAGTCAGTAAACTGCTGAAATCCAAACTGCTATCACGTAATATAAAGCTCCGTGTCTATAGAACCATAATCATGTTGATTGTTCTATACGGATGCGAAACATGGGCTCCCACAAAACGGGAAGAAAACACCAAGCTCGCTAGACTCCGGTGGGCGGGACACCTAGCTGGAATGAGCGAAGAGGAGCCTGCCCGGAAAGTCCTTTGTGGCAGGATGTATATTAGGAGACTGCACGGCAGATCTTGTCTGCGATGGAGGGATGGCATAGACCAGGACGCCCAGATCCTGGGAGTGCCAAACTGGATGACATCGACTCAAATTTGAGACCGGTGGAGAGACTTGCTAAATAAGGCCAAGACCGGATCCCGGTTGTAGTGCCGATGATGATGATGATCGGGTGTGTGTCATCGTCTTCGAGTAATCCGAAAGTGTTGTTATCATTTTTATTATTGCTTTTTTTTTTGGTCCGCTAATGTATTTTTTTTTCTCTTTAGCTCGGGTGATTGTAAATAGTTCTTGCTCTAACTTTTCCACTTTTTGTTTATATTCATTAATTACTTGCAGAGCCTGCATATACATGTACATTTCCTTAGTAATAAGGAAATCTTCATCTCTCCCACCCTCAAGGGCTTGGAGAACTTGTTCGTACACTTCACTGTCTCAATGTTTTTTTTTTCACTTGCCTTGGATTTGTTTATTTCGCACTTCACACGCAAGAGCTAAGAAAACAAATTCCCGTGGCACTTTTGACTGTTAACCGGTGCAATAAATATTACGTGCAGGAGGAAAAAGGTCCCTTTTGCCGGTCAGACACTCAATCCAATGGAACGTTTATAAGAAAAAGCCTATCACCGTTGCCACAACATATGATGAAGGGCCGGATAATGAAACCTAGGGGAAAGATGAATGTGCGTGATGTCACAGTCAGTAGAAAAGTAAAGTGCTATGAAAATGAGTCGTATATCACCAAGTCCGCCTTCAAGGAACTAAGATATCTTTTCTAAGATAAAAGATATTTTACTTCGGCCTAACTTTTTCTCCTCTATAAGGTACTCTTACCTAAGGAAAGTAAAATAAAAAAGCCGATGTCTAGTGACGTTTCATAACATCAAAGCCGAATATTTATGTCAATTTGTATCCATCGGCCATGACATAGACCCGCCATATCTATTAGAAAAAATAGAGATTTGCGAAAGGCGATAATTCAGAATTTACCTTAATTTACATCTGTCTTCTAAATCAGACTATAAAAAATATGATGCTGCCTTGTACAGCCAATATAACCATGATTCATGATAATCATGAATCTATCATTTCACACCTACGACGAAGCAACAGTCGGAGGGGCAAAATTGATTTCGAATAAAGCGGAGACAATTCCATCATGGCGTTACCATTTCTAAAAGAATTACAATCTTCAAAAAAGAAAGCATCAAACAGCGAATGTTATGCATATACGGTGAATGATAATCCATCTATCACAATATGAGTGATGAAATCAAGAGAACTCGGTCTCATTTGGCGATAAAGTGTTCTTAAAAAAGAATGCAGCAGTTATTGTTTCGGTAGGATACATATTAAAAACCACGCAGAGAAGATTTGCATGCGTCGTTATCACGGTAACAATTAAACATGTTTGCCCGCGCCTCTTACCGCTAGGTTTAGCCGTCCTATTATTTTCTCTTCCTAAACTTCAAAAAATTATTTGATGGTAAACCATTTATGGGTTCTAAAGAGGGGGAGTCTTCAACTTTTTTATACAATACATGCGCACAAAAGTGATTTTGAAGTATACTTAAATTTAAAATCACAGTGCGTGTGGAAGTAAATCGAGAGGAGACAGATAAGGAAACGAAGTATCGATGTCCAGGCTGGACCTTAACTATGTTCGCGGTTTGTTTCATATATTTTGAAAAAATACGCTGGCAGTCGTGGGCGCTACCAGTGTAATTAGTAGCACCTGTCAATGGAATTATTAGGCGGCATGGAGTCTTTAACAGGAATGGTGCGTGAGTTTAGTGTCCGCATGCATTACCTAAACGATTATTCTGTGAAGATTTCAAGACAAATATAGCATGTTCGCTTTAATTTACCAGACATTAGTCAAGCTCCAAACCCATGGTCTATTCGCAAATGGATCACAACGATTAAGACAACCGCGCCATCACTAAGAATATTTAATGAGGATCGGCAGTAATCAACGAGACCACACGAGGTTATTCAGTGTATTAGTGCAACGGTATGGGAAAATCCACAATGGTCACTCCAGTTCCATCTGTAGAAAATCGAAAGTCCCCAACGCACTCACCTGCAGCGAATTCCTCATTTCTGTAAGAGACGTATGTGAGGTTCGTTCAATTAATCGTTGGTCGTTGAGGACATTTCTTCTTGACTTTCAATCAAGGATGTATAACACTCTTCAGTTATTGGTTTTCCCTTTTTCAAGTAATCGATGAAAACGATTCCTAGTACATTCCTTCCCGCCCATTCGCCTTCAAAAATCCACTTCTCTTATTGTTCTTTTGTCCCCTTTGTAATAGGGTGTCAATGTTTAGTCCTCAATTATGTATGGAAGCAAAAACTAGTCAGAAATGGATCCAAAACGACAAAAAAATCGTCCACATGGTTGCGTTTATTCTCCACTGAGGGTAAACGCGGTATGAATATCTCTGAGATTTTGTTCACATCCAATTTTTTATGAAGCTGTGAGTAATGATGCTTACTAAAAACAAAACCATTTTCGATACTGCATGCGTCATCTCTTGGATGTCCTAAAAACTTATTGAACAATCTTCATATCACACCTTGACACCGGCCTACCACCGGTTTCAGCTCTCAACCGTTCTATTAGGCAAGCTCCGAAAGTTAGTCTGACATTTCTCCCAACCATTTCATAAAGCCTATAGATTATTGGGGTGATATTTCATCGGATGGCTGGGGATTGGGACCCAACCTACCACAGCAAGTAAGTATATTCTAATGCCCTACTCAAAGGGGGAAAATCCAGTTTGTGGTTTTATCCTTATACCCCAGTCAGTCAAAAAAAAAAAAAAACAATAGATAAGCATGTGGATAACCAAGAGAGACTTAATGCGATGCAGCAATTGGTTAATAGATTAAATCATGACCACATGCGTGCCTACTAAATTATATTAATACGTCAATTGAGATATCAACAAATCAAACTAAAAGTAAAAGTATTAAATTCAACTGTATGCCTAACATTTTCCAATAATGAACAGACAAGTAAATCAAATTAAAATCAACCACAAGAATAATTTTCACAACATCCTTAAACCGATCACTTTTTCTAAAAATGAAATAGCAATAAATATTGAGTACATACCATGGGTTACAATTCTTCCTTCAGGGCTATTCATTGTAGAAGTTGACTGATAGTTTTTTAAAAAACCACGAAGTTGATGTTTAGCTGTTTTTTTGGTGTTGAATTTACGAGACTCTCATTTTCGTTCGTCCATCTGAAAGTGAAAAGAATTTCTTTGATATGAATATTACTTTTAAAATAAGTTTAGCATTCAACTGAATTATGCTCACTAAATCATAAAGGGGTAATGACTTCAGAAAAAACACCACGTCGAATAATGGAGAAAAAAGTCAGTGCAAAAGCCGTCAGAATTGAACGCAAGTGGACGGACGTAAAAGAAAACAAAACGGTGCATCAGGTACGGGAGTGAGTGAAGACAAAAAGAGCAGCACGTTTAAGTGTCGAATATTTATCGTGTGTATGTTTTTCGCAATGCAGTGAATATTAAGATAAATATATACAGTGGGCACCATCTCTTATGTCGGTATGTTAACGTTGAATAACTTTAACATTTATCAATCGACTGACTTGAGTAGACATGTTTTCGAAACCCCAATTCAGTACAATTTTAACGATGAATCGCTTCACACTGAAACAATGCGCCCAAACAGCGACGTATATTGAAAATAGTCGCTCAATTGTGTTAAGTCAACAACAACCCATCAATCACCGCCTGATGTTATTACTCGTTTAGTGTCGAATTTTGCCCCACGGGGCTGTGGGAGATCGTTGACATGCCGTTCATTAACGTCCAACACGTTTCCATGAGCTGGTAAGAGAGAGTGTTATCGAGAACCCGCATGTGTCGTATCGTCACCGCGCATAGCATTTTGGGGTCAGTGGAACCACCGTATGACGCATTTTGAAGGATGATTTGCATGCATCCATATAAATGCAATTGATTCAAGGAATATTGCCAACAGACCGTCCACGTCGCTCGAATACGGCCACATACCGACATAAAAGATGGCGCACCCTATATATATACACATAAATAACTATAGGGTTTTCCAATAGGGGCTTGACAACTTTTTTTTTTAAATAAAACGCAAACCATTTCAGATATTTCAAAAACTTTATTATCGGCTTGAAGTACAATCAAAACATTTATGAATGGAACTCGACTTCGTTCATATGGCCACCGCGGGCACGTTTGCAGCGGTTGATTCGTTGGACCCAATTTTCAATGACTCGGGCACACATTTCGGCCGAAACGGCCGCTATTTCGCATTCAATGTTGGCTCTGAGCTCTTCCAAAGCCGTCGGCTTGTTGGCATAGACCAATGACTTGACGTAGCCCCAAAGAAAATAGTCTAGAGGCGTTAAATCGCACGAACGAGGCGGCCGACTGGCCCATTTCTTGAGATAACACGCTCATCAAACTTACTCTTCAATAAATTGATTGTATCGTGTGCTGCGTGGCTTGCGGCACCGTCGTGTTGAAACCACATGTCCCCCAAGTCCATATCTTCCAATTCGGGCCAAAAATAATCGGTAATCATGGCGCGATAACGATGTCCATTCACAGTAATGTGGCAATCGTTATCGTCGACGAAAACATATGGCCCATTGACGCCGCCGGCATGCAAACTGCACCAAACAGTTATTTTTTGTGGATGAAGTGGTGATTCATGAAGCACATGTGGATTTTCACCCGACCAATCACGCATGTTTTGCTTATTGACGAACCCATTAAGCCAAAAATGAGCTTCGTCACTGAAGATGATTTTGCGATGAAATTCATCATCTGGGCGCATCTTTTCCAGAGCACAATCGGAGAACGTACGTCGCTTCAAATGGTCCACCAGCTTCAATTATTGAGTCAGCTTGATCTTGTATGGGTGTAAACCCAGATCCTTACGCAAAATTCGCCATAAAGTGGTCTGGGCGATGCCCAATTCTTGAGAACGCCGTGGAATTGACTGATTTGGATCGTTTGCTACGGACGCCTGAACGGCAGCGATATTTTCGACACTTCGACCAACCCGTTGTCTCACTGGCACGGCAACATCTCACGAGTATGTAGACTCAAATTTTTGCACTAAACTTGATATTGCCTGTCTACTAGGGCAAGAATTACGACCGAAAATTGGAGTTAACGCTCTTAAAGTTGCGGTCACCGACTCCAAATTTCGGTAGTAAATTTTTATAATTTGCAGACGATGTTCGTTCGTGTACTTAACTATGATGAAAATGTTGAGTTTACTGAATAAATTGACAGTGACAGTTCGATGATTAGTGAAAGAGTGCGTTCTGGAGAATATGCTAGATGGTATACAACTTAGCAGTTCGTAGCCCAGTTCATGAATTTTTGCCCTGGTGAGTACACGCGTGTGCACTTGTGTATTGTCTTGATGGAACAGCAGTTTTTTTCTATGTCAACTCCGGTCGTTCCTGCTTCAAATTTATATCGAATACAGAATATAAACAATATGACTTTAGCTTCTTGTAATTTATTATAATAACAATTTGAAATTAATGTATTTAATATAGTTTAATTTCATTTATTTTTGTGTAAGTTAATTGGGAATTAAATGGATTACTTGGGTTTAGTCGACCGTTGAGCGGTCGCGGTGTGTTGCCGCTGATGCTGCTACTTTGAAGTTGCAGGGGGCGTAGAGCGTCGTGCTCCCCTGTTCAGCTTCAATACGTTGCGGGTTGTGTCTGCTTTCTCAATTATTTTTTCTTCAGATAATTCTTCCTGTTTGTGGCATATATTGATAACGTATCCTTCTTTAATTTTAAGTTACGACTGCTCACATACACGTTACAGTAATGAATCTCGACTGCCGACTGTGTCGTCTAGCGAAGATGTACGGCGAATGTCAATTTTATTTTGATATGCAGTTGACGTTTATTTTTTATCCGGCGCCAACGCCGTTTTATTATTATTTTACTACCAAGTAGAGTTTGCACAAAGTAGTTTATGCAAATTAGCTACTTGGCGATTTATTTTCCTTTTACGGGTACAGAGGGGAAACTTACGAAAGGGGATTAGTGGATGTTAGGGGGGACCTGGACGCAAGGTAGGTCCGTAACAAGCTCATGATTCAACAAATAAAGTTACCAAAGAGAGGAAAATTGCCCTGCCACTACCGTTCAATGTGGAAAATATATGGGACTTTAATGAATTTAGAAATAGCATTTTGTGAAAATTCAAACCATTATCCAACAATGATGAATTTCGCTTGATTTAAATTTTCATCCCGACAAGAATAATCTCTGTGACCGGCTCCGAGCAGGTGTTAAGTTTCGGAGTCTACGAAGCAGATCTTTGACCATAGAAATGATCCGAAGAAATCTCGCAATTCATCCCAGTTAGCAGCCCCGTACATCCATTCATTACGAAGCTGCTTCGGTCGGTTAATTGCTTGAAGTGCAAGTGGTTGCGCGACCGATACCAAGCAGTGATCTAAGTTTCCCAGGGGGGCAGAAACCTCCACGGTATAAATACCAGGTACGGATGTCAAAAACAGATCCAGGATGTATGTGAACAGAATTCCCCAGCAGGACCCTCAACCACATGATATCCATGTTGTTGGGTTCCAACGACTCCATCCTCTGGCAAGCTTAGCTGTTTGCAAATATTGGTGGACGGTGTTTACATTCGTATTGGTGAAACCGACGCCACTGATGTTACAAAATACCGTTACCAGTGGAGCACCGACAGAGCCTAGAGAGCGAGCCCGATTATGCGATTATTTATCATAATATTTGCATGATGTTCCCCCTGACGAAGTCCCCCCGGAGATCCGAATGGTGAACTAGTTTACCTCCGGAATTCTTTATCTCAGAAGGTGCCATCATGACTTATCTCCGTGTCAGTCCGGGCCATCAGCCATACATCCGAAACATAGTCGAAGATTTCTCCAGGCGATATCGTGGAACGTACAGCGTGATGGGGTGGTATCTCACATTGGAACCGACTACCACCTAAACCAACCTTTTCATAAGAAAATAAAGTTGTATAAAGGAGTATCTTTGGTGGCAAATATGACGAAGAGGCAGGACAATGGAGCTAACTCCATAACCGTGAAATGGAAGAGCTATACCGCAAACCTACAATAGTGAGAGTAATGAGGTCGCGAAGATTAAGATGGGCCCGACATGTGGCGAGAATAGGCAACGATAGGACTGTGCGTGGAAATCTTGACGGAAGACCAATGGAAAAGAGACCGGTAGGACGGCCCCGACGGAGATAGGAGGACAATTTAAGATTTGACCTTGGGGAGACCGGATCAGATGATCAAGCGTGGAAGAAGAATCCACAGGACATTGTAAGGTTTGACCTTGAGGAGACCGGATCAGATGAACAAGCGTGGAAGAAGAATCCACAGGACAGGGAGCGCTGGCTGAGCCGAGTCAGTGAGATCATGAACTTTCGGGTTCCTATAGGTCAATAAATAGTAGTAGTATCCAACTCAAAAAAAAAAATTGACAAATAAATGTATATTACTAAAACAGCAAAAAATGTAAAAGAGAAATCCCTCTTACATATCGTATTATCACCTTTATAAAAAAACAGAAGTAATTGTACCTCGAATGAAATAACGAAATAAATATAGATATTGTACCTGGAGACCGGGGTTCGATTCCCCGTCGGGAAGCCTCTGGCGTAAGACTAATGACCTTGCCCGGAAAAAACAAATCATTATGGAAAATTTAACAAGCCTCAGGACTTTCTAAATAAGGCCAAGACCGGTTCCCGGTTGTAGTGCCGATGATGATGATTGCACCTGGGTGGGTCAATAAGAGTTTAGAAACGCCTAGGATGGCGCTCGTAGCATCGCTAATGGTCTGTTTTTAGTAAGCATCTTCCTCAGTAGGCATGTGTCAATTTTCAGTTTGTTTCTTATTTCAATTTTTCATGATAAATTGGGTATGAACAAAATATCTGTGAGACGGGTGCCGCATTTGCTCTCAGCTGACAACTTTTGGAGCGCATGCGTCGCGACCCAGATGAGTTTCTGTGTAGATTAGTAACTGTAGACGAAACATTGATACACCCCTGAGCTCCCGAGATGAAAGAACAGTCAAATCAGTGGATTGTAAAGGCGAACGGGCTCCAAAGATAGCAAGGACAGTGAAATCAGCTGGAAAGGTTATGGCTACTGTATTTTGGGATACATGTGGTATTATTCATTGACTATTTGGAATAGGGACACACGATAACTGGACAGTATTATGCGCCATTATTAGATCAGCTAAATGGGAAAATAAAAGAAAATCGTCCTCATTATTGACCTGCCCTCGTATAATTTAGAGTGCTTGCGAAGAGGCGGTCAAATATTATAAGAACGAAACTTGTAAAATAGGATATAACATTTAACTCTAAGTCAAAACTGTAATTTTATTGTAAATAAATGTGAATTTAAAACAAAAAAATATGTTTAACATTCAATCCATCATCCAAATAAAAAGTATTTTGCTGTAATTTTTTAATTAAACTTTGGTGTCAACTTTGTTGCTCCACTTCAAAATATTGTGCAGTTGCTTAGACCGACCCTATGAAGAATGTGGGTCACATGGTTGATGAAATTCATTTTTGGGGTATATATTTATATATTTCATCCTGTCCTCTGGTCCAATCGTAGTACCTCCTATTTGTATTCGGATATTCTGTGATTATCGAGAAGTGGGTTGGATGTGTTTATTACTCGCTATTGCTTTGGATGGGTTAAGTCCAATTTTCCATGGAGTGTAATACTCATCACGAATCCAAAATGCGCCGCCCTCTACTACTCTGGAGCTCAAGGGTTTTGCCTCAAAAATGTATATAAAAATTCCGGGAAGCACAAACAAGATTTGTGTGTGCTTCAGCCGAAGTGAAATTGTGGGAAGTCAAACGAATTTATTCAAACAAATTCCCGCCTCGCCGCCGGGCTCGCCTTTGACGACAAGAGACCGCACTGAGTTTTTTGGGCACTGAATTCTACTCGGTTAGATAATCCCCACTGATATATCTTATTGAGGTCTGAATTTAATGTATCAAGCATAAGTTGCTGGTTGGTAGTGACGTTCTAAAAGTTAGGATGGGAGTGTTCGTATGAGTATGAGAAACTCAACGTGCTATCATCAGCAAACGAGTGAATTAGATTGTGAGTAATTGACAAGAGATCATTTATGAAGATCAGGAAGAGAGTGGGTCAGAATACCGAACCCTGGGGAATACCTGCATTAATTTGATAGGAGACAGAGAATGCCATCCGGACCAGGGGAGTTGTTTGCGTTTAACTCTTTGAGAGCCCGGGCAACAGTACGCATTCGGAAGTGAATCTGGCTCATGGTATGCTACTTATCCTCAAGTTGAGCCGGAACTGATCTGGTATCAGGCAGCGTTGAGTTTGTTGCAAAACGTGCCGAAAGTAGGTGGGCTTTCGCTATTGCACTGATGACTGGTCTGTCATTGACTATTAGCGATGGAATAGATGAAGGGACTGGGGTTTGAATGTTTTTCACGAATGCCCAGAAGCTTCTACTACCTGCGGGAGAGTGTAGTATTTTTTGTCTCACTCTCTGGCCATGCAAGAACTTTGCGCGTTGAATATGCGCATTGCAGTCATTTCTAGCTTTCTTAAATCCTTTTCGCTTTTCCTCAGTATTTTTTGAGTTATAAAACCGGAAGCTCAACTCTTTAGCCTTAATAGCTTCTCTGCACCCGGAATCGAACCGCATATTTCTCTTGGGTTTGATACTCTTTAGGGTGTGTGGAATAAAGGTTCGCATGCCAAGTAGAATCCTGTCTGTCAATGTGTCCACTTTAGAGTCAACATCGTTATTCAGGAAAAATAACGACTAATTTTGCCTCCCAAAAAAGTCGCCATAGGTTCGCTTCTACACACTTCTCCCAGCGATGCTCCCATTTCTCTACCCGTCCAAATAGTACTCGGCATTTTTCTCTGCAAAAGAACTGTTTACGAAGGTGATTGCTTCATCATTTGACGAAAATCTCTGTCCTCCGAGCGCAATTTTTAGATTAGGGAACAAAAAGAAGTCGCTTGGGGCTAGATCCGGTGAGTAAGGCGGATGGTCAAGCAGTTCAAACCATAATTCGCGAATTTTCACCATGGCAACCGCTGTGGTGTGAGACGGCGCGTTGACTTGGTGAAACAATTTGTTTTCTGCTAATTTGGACGTTTTTCCGCAATTTCTGCCTTTAGTTGGACAATTAATGACGCGTAGTACTCGTATGCTCCTGTAATGGTTTTTTCCTTTTTGAAGATAATCGATTAAGATAACTCCATGACTATCCCAAAAACCAGTCGCCATTACTTTTCCAGCCGAAAAAACAGTTTTTCCTTTTTTTGGAGCCGATTCCCCATTTGCAGTCTACTGTTTTGACTGTATTTTTGTTTCGGGCGTATATTGGTGTATCCAAGTTTCATCGACAGTAATTAATCGGCGCCAAAACTCGGATTAATTGCGCCTAAACTGCGCCAACAGAGCGTTGGAAATGTTCATTCGAACACGTTTTTGGTCTAACATGAGCAAACGCGGCACCCAATGGGCGAACAGCTTTCTCATGCCTGAATCTTGATTTAATATGTGACAAATACGTTCTTTGGACATTTTCATACCCTCTGCTATTTCTCTCACTTTAATTCGGCGGTCGTCTAGCACCATTTGGTGAACTTTGTTATTGTCAGTTGTTGCAGTTTTTGGACGTCCCGAACGTTCATCGTCTCCCAAGCTCTCACGGCCAGGTTTAAATTCAGCTACCCAAAATTTCACTGTTGTAAATGATGGTACAGAGTCCGCATACACAGATGCCAACTCAAGGGGTATCTTTGGCGGTAAATATGACGAGGAGGCAGACCAATGGAGGAAACTCCACAACCACGAACTGGAAGAGCTATACCGCAAACCTACAATAGTGAGAGTAATCAAGTCGCGAAGATTAAGATGAGGCGGACATGTAGGGCGAAAGGACAAGGATAGGATCGTGCGTAGAATTCTTGACGGTAGACCAACGGGAAAGAGACGGGTAGGACGGCCGCGACGGAGATGGGATGACAATGTTAGGTTTGACCTTGAGGAGATCGGATCGGATGGTCGAACGTGGAAGGAGAGCGCACAGGACAGGGAACAATGGCAGAGTCGAGTCGGCGAGGTCATAGAACTTCCGGGTTCCCACAGGCCAATAAATTTAAAAAAATAAGTATACACTTTCAAAAACAAAAATTTAATGACAGCTCGATACTCAATTTTGTCCATTTTCACAAAAACACTCGCATCGACTCATTCCAGCGACTGTCAGATAAAAACTACGCGTCCAAAATGGCAGAAATTTTGGTGGGTAACTGTCAAGAGATGCACAACTACATTCACTAGATTTTATTGACGAGTGCTGGTATCTTCACGTTGAAGCTCACGTCGGAAACTTTTCAGGCTACCCTCGTTATAAGTTGTTTGCTAAATCATTACACCCGATTCGTAGATATGCTCTCTCAATCCTCACCCCGACGATTTTTTTTTTAAACTAACGCGCGTACAAAAGGGGATTTTGAAGTACGCTTAAATGTCAGAACACAGTGCGAGCGGATGGAGAGGAAGTGGATAAGGAAAGGAGATGTCGATGTATATTGGTCTTGAATGTTTGGACATCACAACGGCCAGGAAACACAAGATCAGGCAGAACATTCCACATTCGTGTGGTTCGGCTAAAGAATGACTCTCTATGTTTATTAGTGCGCCTAAAGTCCACTTTCAACGTTAACTGATGCGCATTTACGGATTGACGGGTATCGCGGGAAAATGTCTGAAGGGACGGCACACATTCAGCAAGTTCAGTTGAGCAACGACCGTGGTAATACCTATAGAAAAGAGACAGGCATGATACATTGCCCCTGTGTTCTAAGGGCGGAATTGGTCGACTTACGGCTCGGTCCCCAATATGTTTCACTGTTCGTTTTTGCATCCTGTCGAGCACGTGTAGTGCAGTTTTGGATGCGCGTGACCAAATATGGGAGTTGAACTCCATTATTGGACGAATATACGCCTTGTAAATATTGGCCAGCTTGGATGGAGTGAAGTATTTTTTGCATCTCTTAAGGAATCTCATACAGTTGGCTGCACTTTTCGCAGCTTCCAATATGTGGTCATTCCAGTTAAGAGTCGAGTTAATTCGAGTGCCGAGGATTGATAATTCTTTGGCTTCGTCGATGCAAGTGCCGTTCATAGACAGTATATATACTTTGAGGTTCACCTTTGACGACAAGAGGCAGCACTGAGTTTTTAGGGTATTGAATTCTACTCGGTTAGATAATCCCCACTGATATATCTTGTTGAGGTCTGAATTCAATGTATCAAGCATAAGTTGCTGGTTGGTAGTGACGTTCGAAGAGGTTGGACGGGAGTGTTGGTATCCGTATGAGTATGAGAAACTCAACGTGCTATCATCAGCAAACGAGTGAATTGGGTTGTGAGTAATTGACAAGAGATCATTTATAAAGATGAGGAGGAGAGTGGGTGAGAGTACCGAACCCTGGGTAACACATGCATTAATTTGATGAGAGACAGATTTGACACCATCAAGAACCACTAGGATTGAACGGCCGGTCTCTTATCCATTGGATCAGGGAATTGTCCACTCCATATGAATGCAATTTTGACAAAAGGGCTGGATGTCAAACTCTGTCGAAGGCTTTTGAAATATCCAATGCGACTACCTTGCTTTCGCCAAGGTAGTACATTGAATGGCTCCACTTTTCGGTAAGGTACTACATCAGATCTCCTGTGGACCTGTTGCTACGAAAGCCATATTGCCGGTCATTGAGGAGGTCATTTGATTCCAGATATTTCGAAAGTAGACGGTTGATAGGAGATTCCATTACCTTGGAGAGAATAGAAGTTAGTGCTATGGGTCGATAAGAAGAAAGGGATGATTTGTCACCCTTTTTGGGAATTGGCTGAATGTTCGCTGACTTCCATATATTTGGGAAACGATCAGCCGAATAAGACAAATGGAAGAGGTTCCGCAGTGGTTTAGCGAGTGAAGAGGAACATCTCTTCAAGAGGATTGGGGGAATGCCGTCCGGACCAGCGGATTTGTGTACGTTTAGCTTTTTGAGTGCTGGGGCAACAGTACGCGTTCGGAAGTGAATCTGGCTCATGGTGTGCTGCTTATCCTCAAGTTGAGCCGGAACTGATGTGGTATCAGGCAGCGTTGAGTTGGCTGCAAAATGTGCAGCAAGTAGATTCGCCTTCTCTATTGCAGTGGTGACTGGTTTGTCATCGACTATAAGCGATGGAATGGATGAAGAGACTGAGTTTTGAATGTTCTTCACAAATGCCCAGAAGTTGCTACTACCTGTGGGAGAGTGTAGTATTTTTTGTCTCACTCTCTGGTCATGCAAGAACTTGGCGCGTTGAATATACACATTGCAGTCATTCCTAGCTCTCTTAAATCGTTTCCGGTTTTCCTCAGTGCTGTTTGATTTATACAACCGGAAGCTCAACTCTTTGGTCTTAATGGTTTCTCTCCACCCAGAATCGAACCACATATTTCTCTTGGGTTTGATACTCTTTACTCTGTGTGGAATAAAGGTCCGCATGCCAATTAGAATCATGTCTGTCAATGAGTTCGCTATAGAGTCAACATCGTTATTGAGAAAAAATAACGACCAATTTAACCTCCCAAAAAAGTCGTTCAGACCTTCCCAGTTAGCTTTCTCGTAGAACCATACTGTTCTTTTGGGAGCTTTCTCATTAACGTTACTGTTGGTTAGAGCAAATTTAGCTGACACGACACAATGGTCTGAAGTTCCCAAGGCGAAGAAACTTCAATTGTGTATTTCCTTGGGCGGGTGGTGAGAAACAGGTCCAGTGTGTTGGCGAAATGACCATATATATCTGGTACCCGTGTTGGCTCATTGACAAGTTGAGTTAAACTATTCGAATCAGCAAAAAGCTGGACATATTGACCTTCGGGTGTTGTTGTTCCAGAGTGACGAAGCCACTGAGAATGCACATTAAAATCACCCGCAATAACGATTTCACTGTGCGGATATAGGGTCAAGATCCTATCGATAGAATCAAACAGAGCACAAATTCGTTACATGATGCATTTCTATCCAAGTTTGGGATTCTGTAAGGAAAGCAGTAATGTATTATATACTTACGAACGTGTAGTTTTAGCCAAGAGAAATTAAATTCTGGGTTGGAACAGATCCCATATTGTGGCAGAAGCTGATATGCAATATCATTTCGTATGTATGTGGCTATACCACGATGGGCAAAGAACAGAGGCACTAAATTATATCCAGGTAGATTAAAATCGGAAATATATGTATTAGTCATTACCCGGGTTTCGCTAAGTGCAAGGATAGTTGGATTCTGGCTACAAACATGTGCAGACACAGAAGAGAAATTGCATCTCAACCCGCGAATGTTACACAAATCAACCCGAAATTCCCGCTCCATTGAAATGGCCCTACACAGAAAACCAATACAGCCTCGGTAAAGGATGCAAGTCGGGACCAGCAATAGATAAGCGAAAGCAACCACTACAGCTGTTATGCCCTTGTAGTAGGTGCCCCACTAGATCCGTGCCGAAATCCTGGTCACATCCCTTCCATGACGAACGTTATGCCACTCAGACACCAAAAACTCTCCAAAGATTATTAATCAATCGAGAGTATCGATACCTGAGGGACGCAAACAGAGGTACGAAGAAAAGGAAAACAAACACAAGGGATGGAAAGGGTAGAGAGTTTTCCCGCACCGCACATCACTCGTGTGAATATACTCGCACTTTTCACAGCACTAAGACGCGTGTGTGGAGATCCGTTTATTTACATAGGATCGCACAGAAAACTTTGCACTGCACTCGGACGCATGTGTGAAGATTCCTTTGTTTGTTTAGGATCCCACAGTAAGACTTCTGGCCTGAACTGATAGTGCAATCGGGTACCTTATGTCTATTTAAGATTTCCAAAACAGATTGCATAATCGATCCGATGGTACGGATGACGAGGAAGAAGCGCACGTGCTGTCTCGTTGGCGGTTTTAAATCGACGGTTTTAAATGTCACGAAACTTCATGGATAAACTTATGACACATGAACCTCTCGAAACGGGTAATATTTGTTTTCTAGTGGCGCCAACTATTGAAAAACCGCAAGACCTGTTGTAAATCCCCTATTTATGAACGGCCGTTGCATCAAGAAAGTCAAGGAACTAACAACTTTTCTACTCGAAACAATCCGGTTCTTAAATGGAACGCTCACATGAACAATATATATTAACGGAAATTATTTAAACGAGTGGAATTTAATCAGGGCTGCATCTCTTCGTCAAGTGCGATGTCGAATATACAAGCACTTTCGAAAAACAGAACTTGTATTGTGGGGATTAGGAGTATATTGTGCGGGCACTCGATTCACTCCTATCCCCATCCGTCTGTCACTAAAGTTTCAAAAATGATCCGCCAAACACTGAAGGAAAACAGCATGTCACCGGTGATCGCGAAAACATATTAGGAACGCCGAAGGCACTTCAGTACGGAAAATTAAATACAGGAATTGGAAGGTGATCACCGCCTTTTTATTACTTTACTTTGAACTTAATATTAACATTAAATTGATTTTTATGAATTTTAAACAGAATGAAACACCTCCTTTTCGGCACGACCTACGCTTCTCCGCCGCGCGACGGAGAGCGGGAGCGGCAACGACCGTGGTGGTCGGCGGATGTAATTTGACTCCCAGATTCAACCCTCGTTTGGGCTAAATTTGTGGTCTGCTGGTAGATATCCTCTCCCCTAAGGATATCGTTTTTACCTACCACCAGAGAAACGTAAAGTCTCTCTTGGTGGAATAGAAAACCAGATCTCGTAATGGAGATCATGGTGGTATGTGTGTGATCGTTCAGATCTGTGTTGTTTACCCATGCGCGAAGGCAATGGCAAAACAAAGCAGGCAGGCGGCAAGGACAAAGGGATCGAGAAGATCGTTGTCTATGAAGTGCATCGCGTTTAAATAAATAGACGACGATACTTCGAAGAAATGTGGTAAGAGAAAAGATGAGACGATGTCATCATAAAAGTCTTAGATGAGTGATGCCCTTGTATAAATATACGAATAGACATTGGGAAAGGTGCTAATGGGTTGGTGGACGAAACAAATCCCTTGCCTACATTTGTATGTGCAGGGAAATTCGTTTGTGGGAGACGGATTCTATATTCTATATATCCCGGTTGTAGTGCCGATGATGATGATGATGCCTTGAATTCAATCCGGCGGCTATGCGCGAAGTCGATGATTGTTTGGAGATTCAAATAAAGGAGCATTTCTGGGTAAAGTGCTTGCAGCTGTATCGATAGTTGCAAGTCATTACGAAGCAATTCAGATGATTACACAATGACGGTTTGTATATACCATCTGTGTCAATTGTACATGGCATCTATGGCGATGCCAGGACCGAACTCTAGTGTGAATATCTACACTAATTAGAAATTCGGTTCTGGGTCGCTAATGCAGAGATGCATTGTATAAATGCCCTTGTAGGAAAAATTCTTCGCAGGCATTTCCGGGTAATGCATTGAAAGCATTAATTATCCTTGGGAAGGAAATGTTTTTGCTGCGGGGAGATTGTGGTGCAGGTGTAGGAAGGTTGGAATTTGCCTGGTAACCGAAGGTACCGAATAGGTTTTGTTTTGTGCTCCTGTATAATGGAAAAAATTCTTGTAGGGAATTTGTATGCGAAGAAATGCATGAAAGGTAAGAATTCTTTTACATGGACTTTTAGGTTATATAAATTTGAGCTATTTGATTCGCGAAGCATTTAAGGCGCTAATGCGATTGCATTAGCGAAACTTATAAGGTTGGGTCGAAGTTATGGGGGTTCTTCAGGTAAGTAGCAGCGGGGTTTGGCGGAACCGCCACAGTCTCGTCTCAGCTAAGGAACTTGGCAGTCTCACTAAGTTGATTTAATTTTGATTAAATCAACTTACAACTAGTACGACAACATATTTAAAACAAACATTTTAAAATATTACCATAGTCGTTGCTAAACTGAAATTGGCGAATACACTCCATTTCAAAATCTGGTTTCTGTGCACGCGTCCGGGTAAAAAAACGAAGAAAAAGAATCTCTGTGAATACGTTTACACAGTACACATCAGTTCATGTTAAGAGTTAAGTTCAGATTAATGAAACGTTCTTCGGCCGCACCACACAAATATGAAATGCTCCGGCGAATCGTCTGTTTTACTCGTCACTATAATGTAAAGTATTCAAAAGTAATTATTTCATTTTCATGTCCTCTCCCTCTTCTTGTTTTTTGTACTGTGCTTTGACATTTAAGCCCATCCCAACATCACGGTTGTGTACGGGTTTTGTTTTTTCATCTACGTGAAGGGATTAATTCAAAAATTCAGGAAATTTTGATCAACTAGCGATGTTACAGACACTGCCCCTCTCAACCGCGTGATAGAAACCTCGATGTGGTGCGGGAGCTGAGGAAAATTCCTGTAAAAATGTAGTCAAGTTTGGTCAGCTGTAGCATCGCCACATTGTTTTTTTATTCATACAGATTCTTTTCGTACGCATTTTAAAGTCTATTGTAATATTTAACTTCAGAAATCGCAATAAGTGCTTTCAGTTTTTTTGTAAAAGGATATTGAAAAATACGTCGTTTATTACAATGAATCACTCAGGCTATGCTGACGGAAGCCTGCGCTCCCTGCAGCGTCACCCATGTCAGACGGGCTAGCGAGGAGTAACATACAAATATCTGCCACCTCTAATCCAGAATGTGCCCATTGGATGGTTTACAGCTAGGAGTATACCGACTACTAGTACAGCGCCTCTTTGACACCGGGTCGAATCAGAGCAGTAAGTAGACCTTACCATATCAAAATGGGGCTCTGATATGGGGGACTATTTGAAACCCCAAGACTCGCGAGAACAAAAACTAATGAAAACAATAAACACAACAAACATACAGAAAACCCGGTAGGCGTAGGTGTGATGAGCTAACACTGCCATAAGGGAAAAATTCATCAAGAAAACATCGGCTCGGTAAAAAGAAGACTTAGACGAGCCAGTGAGGTCATGAACTCTCGGATTCCTACAGGCCAATAAATAGTAGTGATAATTTCTTAATTAAATGCGTTTTTCAATTTAGTTGAAGCATTTCCTTGTTAAATTTTAATATTCTTTCATAAATTCAATTTTTCAAGTCAATTCAAGCATTTCGCTGTTTTAACATTCTTTCTCAAATTTAAATGAATCCGTAATTGCAAATGAAATATAATATTTTTCATATTTCGTCGTTTAATAAGTATTTTCTAAAATATATGAGGTGTCGAAATAAAACATCTCTACACAGGTTTTCTTTTTTCAGTTTTGTGTATCTAATTTAAATGGGAATTTTGGAAAATCCCGTGTGTGCGATGACGCAAATTTTTGGTTTCAATTTTTATTTTTAACTAAGAAAAGTGTCTCCTGCCGCGAAAAAAAGCCTGTACAACAGAAACTAGAATGAATTCGCGTTTATTCTAAATGTACGCTCGCGAAGAAATCAGAGGCGCGTGTCAGTTAAAACAAAATGCAAAATAAAAACCACTGAAAAATCGCAACAACGCAATGCAAAATAAATAACATCCGGTGCATGAAATGGTTTTGAGACAGATCAATGAGAGAGTATGCAAAACGTAATTGAAATAACACCATCGTTTTGTAGCAAATATAAGAATATTTGTATTTACATACTTTTAGAATGTGGGGATGGGTAGCATTTAGGTAACATATATTAAAGACGACGTCCGAGTATTTACCAGTTTTTGAATGTAAATTGTTCAAAAACCACATGTACGAATTGTTGATTTCTTTTTTGCCTTTCGCACGACTATAATTTCATAAAGAAATTTGTATAGTGTCTTCATGATTATTGCCTGCACAGTTAGATCAGAAAATGACTGTTCTTTCGCCGAAAAACACAAATGTGGGATACACTGGCATTCGACTAAACGTAAAACATTTATCGTACATTCAACTAACGAAGGCGGAAATGAATATGGATAAAACTATATGCATTTCCATGAAATCACTTGATCAGAAGTTTACAGGCTTTAATGACAGTTTTGAGCATATAAGTCCATATGCGATTTTGCGCATATAAGTCTGTGGGGATCGACATATGGTGCACCGGCGTACGGCGCTGATTCACTTCAATCCCCATCCCGAATAGAAACTTCCACCGCTGGAAACTGTTCACCAAGGATATCCAAAGAATTGGTAGAATTAAAACTAAGTTAATTAATTCGTTTATTCAGATCGCGATATATTCCAAAATGAACTAGGTGTACTTCATTTGTAAAATAATTATATTCATAAACGCATTACATTGAAAGACATTCTATAGTAGTTTACTATGTTTTTAGCTTGCGTATGTGGTGTCGAAAATGAACAGTAGTAATGTTATAAATACGCGAATAACTCACAACACAACGCCTCGGAAAATAGAATAATAACACCATACAGGAAACAGTTTGTTTAGTTTAGTGAGAGCAGAACCCTCGTTTATTACACTTAGTACAAGCGTTTGAGAAAAAAAAAAAAAAAAAAAACTTACGAACTAACTTAAGAAATAGGATTACAAAAATTACTTTCGAATAAGTAAGAAGATAAAGAGGTGGGAAGGTGGCTGTGCACGTGATGGGGTGGCGAAGACCGGGTAGTAGGATAAAGGGGCGGGGTGATAGGAATGTATACGGGTAGTAAAAGTGTAGATAGTGGGTGGGGCAAGGTCACGAGGGGAAAGACAGAACACGACGTTTGAGAGCAATAGAAGTGAGGTAGAAATCGAAGGAGGTGGGGTAAGAGTTTGCCTGCTTTAGCATACGTGAAATTGGTTCATTACATCCGTAGGAAGTGTGGTGGGAGGGCAGATAGAAGAGACGAGGGTTTCGTAGGTTGCGGGGGTTGGTGTTGAGTGCGATGGCGGAAAGCAAGCTAGGCCAGTTGATTGTGCCGGAGAGGAGACGGTGGATGAAGAGGATATCGGCAAGACTTCTGCGTTCCTCAAGTGTACTGAGGTTGATCAAATGGAGCCGGCTTGTGTATGGGGGAAGAATCCGAGGATTCTCCCAGTTCAGTCCACGGAGGGCAAAACGCAGAAACCGACGTTGCACGCTCTCGATTCTGCGGATATGGGACGAGCGATGTGGAGACCAGACCTGACTGGCGTATTCAAGAAGCGGGCGGACGAAGGCAATGTAGAGGGAACGGGAAACGTAAGGATTAGAGAATTCCTTAGACCAGCGTTTCACAAACCCTAGGGCGGAGTTTGCCTTAAGAATGATATCGTCGATATGTGGGATGAAGCTGAGCTCCCTGTCAAATAAGATTCCGAGGTCACGTATTGAGGATACGTATGAGATCTGCTGGTTAAGCAGGAAGTAGGGGCGAGGAGGTGGGGGTGGACGTTTGTGGGAGAATGTAATGGAGTGACATTTGGCAACATTGAGATCAAGGCAGTTATTACGGCACCAGGTTGAGAAGCTGTGGAGGTCCTGTTGGAGGAGTGAGGAGTCGAGGGGAGAGATGATTGTTTTGTAGAGTTTGGCGTCGTCCGCATAGAGGGATATGGATGAGTGTTTAATAACAGAGTCGACATCATTGATGGTTAGGATAAAAAGATGACTTCCTTGCGGAACCCCAGAGGTGGGAAAAAAAGGATCGGAAAGGGAGGATCTGAATTTGACACGGTAGGATCGGTCTTTCAGATAAGAAGATAACCATTTGATCAATAGGGGTTCGAAGCCTAGGGAGGACAGCTTGAAAAGGATGAGATTATGGGAGATTTTGTCAAATGCCTTGCTGAAATCGGTGGTGATAACATCAACTTCGTTGCCATTCTCTAAGGCACGGAGAGTATGGGATGAGAACTCGATCAGATTGGTTGTGGTCGACCTACCCGAAAGGAAACCATGCTGGTTGGGTGAGATGATGGATTTACAACTAAAAGATAACGCATTGTAAAAAAGCCCTTCGAACAGTTTGGGGATATGAGATAGTTTGGCGATGGGTCGGTAGTTGCTGATATCATTTTTAGGTCCCTTTTTATGTATGGGGGTGACATAGGAGGATTTCCATAGACTAGGGAAGGTCCCTTGAGATAGAGATAGGTTGAAAATCTTTGATATCGGGAGAGAAAGAGAAGTGGAACAGTTCTTTAAGAATACAGACGGAAGTCCATCAGGTCCGGGGCTGAACTCGTCTTTGAGTAAGTTTAGTTTCTCCTCAACTACGTGATGCTGAATAAGTTGAGGAGAGAAAGGACCAAGGGAGAATTCGGGCAAGTCATTGAAATACGACGGATTGGGTTCAAAGGAGATGTCCGTGAAGGATTTATTGAAAAACGACGCGAACAGGTTGGCAATAGTTAGGTTGTCGTTTGACGTAGTCGTGCCATAAGAGAGGGAGTTAGGATAGGCGTCGGATTTACGTTTATAATTTATAAAGTGGAAAAAGGATTTGGGATCGCTAATCAAATTGGATTGTGTTTTAATAAGGTATTTGGAATAGAGGGAGTTGTAGAGTTCGGAAAATTTATAAAAGGCCCCGAGATAGTTGGAGTAGTTTTCAATGGATCGCGTTTTGAGGAAAATGTTCCATAAGTTATTCCTTTTGTTCCGAAGATTGCGGAGATTGCGGTTGTACCATGGCGGCGAAGAAACCGATGACCTGCGGCGAGAATAGGGAACATATAAGGCGACGGCATAGTAAATCTCCTTATAGAGAGTGGCCGTGGCTTCTTCTACACCCAAATGATCAAAGCGAAACGCTGTTTTGCTAAGATGTTCATTTAGGAGGCGGAAATTAGCCTTATGGAAATTGTAAGAAAAGCAGTCAGGAGGTAGATGGGGCTGGGTTTCATGGTCGAGATATAAGGATAAGAGCAGTGGGGGTGATAATTGTCAATGGTAGAGAGGGTGTGTGGGCTAGGGGCAACTGAGGACATGAGAGGGTCGGTTGTGAACACGAGGTCCAGCTGTCTCGCCATATGATTTGGGGCATTGCTAATTTGATGGAGCCCGTTAATAAAAATACGTTCATTAGAACTAGTGGGGTTAGAGACGTAGAAGGCTAGTTCGTCAGCTGATGTACATTGTAGGTGGGGCAGGTTAAAGTCGCCAAGAACGACGATATCGTCTATTGCGGTGCTTAACACTGTAAGGTTATCTACCGCTTCTATTGCGAGTTCGTATGACGCGGTGGGTCGAGAGGGAGGAATATAAAAACAGATAATAAATGAGACTTAGGGCGATTGTCAATTTTAATAGCGACGTAGTCGAGATCCGGAGAAGAAGAGATGGCAATTAGAGATGAAGTGAGTCTGTTATGAGTGGCGAGCAGCACTCCACGGCATGGGGAGTAGGGACCTTCTCGATGAGCGTCGTCATCGCGAAAAACGTTGAAGGAAGGAGGGAATAGTTCAAGACTACTGATACTAGGGATAAGGTTGGTCTCCGTCAGAGCGTATATGTCGAAGGGGAGGGAGTGTGCCTTTTCCAGAGTCGAATGTGTTTTGGAGCGGAGACCCCCAACATTCTGATAGTAGACGGTTATGGGGAGAGTATTGAAATGATTAGAGGGACCAAAGGGCGGCTGAAAAGGGTCAAAAGTAATACTGATTATTGGGAAAGGTAATTTTGTTGTCAATATACCGTCGAAATGCTGAGAGATCACTTAGCACCTTATTTGGGGGCATATCGAGATTATTATGGAAGTTGATGAATAGGCTGCGAAGGCTAGGGACGTCAGTAGGTAGACCTTCCTACTGGATGGAGGCCATTGCGCTGGTTTTCGTAATACCATCGTAACAGACGGAGTCGGCTTTATCGTGGAGGAAAGCAAGATAGAGGCGTACATTCTCATAGATCACTTTGTTTGTAAATTTAGACAGGGCATACCGGTTGTCCGAAGAATTAATGGTGTGCTGAGTTAGTTTAACAGATGATGGTAAAACTGGGTCGATTAATGGTTTGGGGGGGGGGGGGGGGGGGGGGGGGCGACGAGGACGCGAGATGGGCGGGGGCGAGGACTAGGTGCGGGAAGGAGAGGGGCAAGAGGCGGCCTCGTGTTAGGACCTGTAGGTGAGTGGTGGGGGGAGGGAGGATTAAGAATGTGTGACCTATGGAAGTTAGAATATTTCGCGCCTGTTTTGAGGTCGAAAAGGGGGATGGAATTGGAGACCTGGGCCTAGGGTGGTGTGGGGCGAGCAGGTTTGCTATTATTTTTACGGGGGCTATATTACGGGCGGACGAGGAGGGGAGTACAGGGTGGTGGTGGCGGACGTGGTTGGGGCTAGGATCTGGGTAGGCACAGGATATTTCTTGGATCGGCCAATCCCTTGACTGGGTCGGGGTGGGCGTGGTAAGCGAGGGAGTCGGGGGCGCATTGGTAGGGGACGATTTGCTGTTGGGAAGGGGAGAGCCTTGGGGGGACGTGCATGCGGTTACATCGGTTCAGGTGGGTGTCGGTTGGGACTGTATACTGAGAGATTGGGGTGGGGGGGGGGGGTGGAGTTTGGTTTATGGGATGGGGTTGCAGTTTCTCAACGACAGCCTACCAATCCTGCAGCACCCATTTGTTACTCCAACGACTTGAACAAAAAATCAGTATCGCGTCGATATCGGAAGTGTTCTTTTGTGTGATTATAGCCCCACAGGTAAACTTTAATAGGCGGCGGTGTATTGCATACAAAAGAAAAAAAGTAAACCTTAAAAAACTTACAATAAAGCTCATTACTGACATTTATAGGTTGTACACGTTCAAGACGATGGATTTCTGGACAACTATTTACGCAATACAGAAAAAAACGTTCATTCATCATTAACATTGAAGATTCGGGCATCCCCATTTGATAAGCAGAGAATTGGCCACAGGAATTCATATTTCTGCATGTTCCTGTGACGCAACGTGCGAATACTGCACTAAATACATGATCATAATAATCATCATCATCATCGACACTACAACCGGCAACCGGTCTTAGCCTTATTTAGTCCTGAGGTTTGTTAAATTTTCCATAATGATTTGTTTTTTCCGGGCAAGGTCATTGGTCTTGGGCCGGAGGGTCCCCGACGGGGAATCGTACCCCGGTTTCCCGCGTGACAGTCGGGTATACTAACGCTATACTATCGAGGAGCAGAAGTTCTGATAAACTAAGCAAATGCGAAAGAAACTTGTGGAGTTCGTTCATACAGATATTTGTGGCACAAATATTTTCAGTGATGATCATTGAAAATTCGCAATCTTGGGATTGAAGAAGGCGAGTGCTGCGAAGGCAATCAAGAGGTACATTACTGTTATAATAATGACGTTTGGAGGAATGGTGTTGCAATAGGACAACGGTTGGGAACACATATCAAGAGAATTTGAAAAGGGGACTTTGAAGTAATATCTTAAATGTCGGGAAACAGTGCGATCGGAAGAGCTCGAGGGTACGGAAAGGTACACTGGTCTTAAATGCCGGCATATTACAACGACGAGGAAGCATAGTTTTCTACTATTAGGGTAGTATAAGAATTAAGTTAAGTTAAGTTGTTTTAAATAAAATTAAAAAAAAAAAATTATCTAGGTTAAATTTTAAGAAAAAAACAACAAAAAAATTCGACACAAAGTTCTTCAAATTTTTCTTTGTCTTTCAAGTAATCATAAGTACTGCCACAAAGTTCTGTCGCCGAAAGGGAAATTATACAATTGTTATGTAATGTTTAGCTTAGAGCGTCTGCGTACGACCAGTAAGTTATAATATAATTAAGCTAGAATTTAAGCATTTTTTGTCAAGCATATAATTTAGAAACTTAGAAGATAAAAAGAAAATAAAAAAAAGGTTTTAAAAATTAAAATGAAACGAGGAAGCATATGATCTGCATTCTATAGTTGGGTGGTTCTGTGGGGAGGAAGTATTGTGCCAGGCATGGGCACTCGATTCATCTTCCTCCCCCATCATAATAAGTTCCACTGAAACGAACCGAGAGAAGAACGAAACGCCGCCACGTTTGTCCACAACCGGGAGTAAGGGGAAAACACAGTCCACCGATAGTGATCGAAATTCACGACCACAAGGAGGAAAAGTTAAACACACTATTTTGTTTGTTTAGTTTTATTTCTCTCAACAAGAACCACTACACTTTCGGATCCGGTGCAAATTAATATTAACTAATTAAAATAATGCCTTTCTTTTGGTCCAGTCAATGAAATGTAATTTTTATTCGCACAGACGACTCGCACGATTCAAGAATACACTCGAGGGGGTGTTACTTCGCGACTCCGGGTTGTACGCGTCTCCGCGGCGATACTAAGAGCGGGAGCGGCAACGACCGTGGTGGTCGGCTGATGGAAATGGACTCAACGATATTCAATCGTTTGGGGTGAAGATCGTTGATAGTACACATGTGTGTGTGTACAAGGGATCTTTCATGGGACACACCATGAGAACGTATCTAAACAAAGAAAGGGAAGATGTGCATACATGAAAAGTGAATGCGGCTAAGCAAACAAGCCGATTCTCATTGGATGCTAATTGGGTTTGTGGTTGCTTATACTGCTGCTGATGAGTAGCAGATCCCGAAATATGAAAAGATAAAGGGAACGTTTTTGTCTTTGTCTGAGATGTGCATTGCGGCTAAATAAATAGGCGGCAATGCAATGTGGCTAATGAGTTTTAGCTAGATTGCCGTAAATTGGTGTTTATTGCATCGCTGCCATGGGTAAGTATACCATACCTATTTGTATTTGCTTATGCCGTAGGATTTAATTGGTGCCAAGAGACGCGATATGCGTATATTTCTTCTGGTTTCTTGGGTGTAGGTCGCCAGCCAATGTGTATGTATGGTGATTTATGATACACATGGCGAAGCTGAAAAATAGACAGTGCAATGTTTATAGTCCCTGGGGATGGTTACATAGTATGTAATTCAAATCCTTTTGTTTTCAGGAATTCGTCTAGGGGGATTTGCTTGGCACCGAAGCTGCCGAATTGGTTTGAGATTCCTGATAAAGTAAGAAAGAAATCTTACAGTGTATTGTATGCGAAGAGATGCATGAAAGGTAAGTCTTCTTTTCCAGGGACTTTTAGATTAAAGATTTAATCTCTTTAATGCGTGGAGCATTTAAGATGCTAATGCGATTGCATTAGTGAAATTAGGATATTAGGTGAAAGTTATGAGGTTTTTTCAGGAAAGCGAACCGTGGGGTTTGGCGGAACCGCGACAGTTCGACTAAAGAATAATTAACTGTATTTATTGGTGGGCCTGGACTTTACATTTAAGGTGAACTGGTGCGCACTCTACGATTGATATGAATCACGGGCAAATGTTTAAAAAGATGAAATATAATCAGCAAGTTCAATTAAGCAGCGACCATGATAACACCTATAGGACAGAAATAGGCACGTCCATGGCCTCACCCAAAAACCCCAAATACCCACAAAATTCCCCTCTCTACTTTCCCATTTATAATTGCGCCAAATAGTAAATTTGCATAAACTACTTGATGCAAATTTACATAAAAACTACATGGCAATAATAAAAAATAAAGTCGTTGGCGTCGTAATAAAAATAAGACGTCAAAGCGGAATAAAAAGTGTGTCAGTTGAGAAAGAGATTGAACCACCGAGGACATACGCTTACAATTGAATAAAAGAATTAATTAACGGCGGCACGCGAATGTGATTCAACTGAAGTTAAATAAACGAGTAGTAACCCCGTTTATAACTAAACCGCGTGCATCCGGCGCGAGAGGTTACCCGCCTAATAAATAATCCGGGAACAGACCGCAAGTGATTAAATAAATAAATCAAGACTAACGAAGATAACAGGGGGATCAAGAATCCTGCAACTAGAAACCAGAAGCGTCGACCAACGAAGAGTTCCGACGCCACTCCTAAGTGAGTCGTAATAACCTATTAATATGTATTCATTGACAATACCAATTATAATAAGAAATGTCCACTTTAATTGTTAAAAATCTATTACAATTTGGCGCAGTCGGTGACCACCATCTGAGGGCTGTATTAAATCCTAATCGGAGATACAGGTCCAGTGATGGGTAGAGCCCCGAGGTTCTAACGTACCCACGCCAACTAACTGTGCAAGTGGCTAGGATAAAACAACAATTAAAACCTAAATAAAGAAATAAAATGTTAAAAATAAAAATTACTACACTACTATTTATTGGCCTGCAGGTACCCGGAAGTTCATGACCTCACCGACTCGACTCCGCCATCGTTCTCTGTCCTGTGCACTCTCCTTCCACGCTTGACCATCCGATCCGATCTCCTCAAGGTCGAACCTAACATTGTCCTCCCATCTCCGTCGCGGCCGTCCTGTCGGTCTCTATCCCGTTGGTCTACCGTCAAAAATTCTACGCACGGTCCGGTCCTATCGTTGCCCATTCGCGCCACGTGTCCGGCCCATCTTCATCATCGCGACCTGATTACTCTCACTTTTATAGGTTTGCGGTATAGCTCTTCCAATTCTTGGTTGTGGAGTTTTCTCCATTGTCCTGCCTCCTCATCATATTTACCTCCAAAGATACCCCTTAAAACTTTATTCTCGAATACGCGGAATTTGTTTCCATCCTGTTTCGCATCCGTATACAGTAATCGGCATGATTATGGTTCTATATACACGGAGCTTTATGTTACGTGATAGCAATTTGGATTTCAGCAGCTTACTGACTGCATGCCAAACAGCGTTAATACAATTTTTTTTTACAGGAGAGAGAGAGAGATAGGGAGACAAGAACAACAGTGGAATTAAACCAATTACTCCACTTAATTGAGAATTTTCGTTGTGTTCTTTTTCGTTTCAGTTTCGGGCCTGCTGGGGATTAAACTAATAAGTGGATCTATTGTACACCATCGGGTACTTTCTATTGTTTCTTTTATTCCTTTTCAGTTTTTGTCTTCTCTTTTCTTTTCTTCTCTTTTCATTTTTAGGTTTGGTCTCGTCCCTCATCGCTGGTCGTGTTGTTCCACAATCTTGTTTTAGGTCGCTACCCTTGTTACGGACCTCGCGTCCATGTCCTCGCCCACCACCCACTAATTTCCGCAGATTTCCCCTCTGCCTGTAAAGGGAAGAAAAATCGTCAAGTAGCTAATTTGCATAAAGCACTTTATGCAAATTCTACTTGGCAATAAAAAATAATAAAAAAAGGCGTTGGCGCTGAATAAAATAATAAATGTCAACGGCAAAAAAAAAGTAATTGATTCGCTGTAAAACCTAACGTAAGGACCTTCTAATGAAATAATTTCAAGACATTCTATATAACATAGTGGAGGGATGTTTATTGGTATCTGATACATAAGTAAACACAATGAGAACCCCGATTTAAGCAGACTGTCGACTTTGGAGAAAATATATAAAAGATTATCAATCAACAGCCAACAACTAGCTGAACAGGGGAGTACAAACCTCAACACCCCCTGCAACCTGCCACAGGAACCAGATACAGCGACCGCGCCACGGTCGACCAAGTAAGTTCATTTACATATTACCAATATATTACTAGATTAAGTTGTTAAAAAAATCGATAACGCCATTAACTAACATAATTACGGTTAGACGGGTACGGTTAGTCTTTAGAAGATTTAAATAAGCGTGCATAAGTCGTAATTCTCGATGCAGACGAGACGCCACTCATAGAGAAATTCCACAGAACGCGCAACGGAAGAACCCATCAACGCCATGCTGGGGGCGAAGAGAATCTTGGACCTAGTCCAAAGAAACGTACCGGTGTTTGGGAGACAGAAAGGCCCTAATGCAACTGGGGAACTGCACAGCATCCTCGAAAGTTATAATAGGACCTTGAGTTGCTTGTCCGCAGCGGAGGAAAACATTTTCCTGCGGTGGCTACCCATACGGTTGAGTGGGACAGCTTACCGAATATTTAAGGGAGACCTCACGAATACCTTCCAGGAGTACGAGCAACAACTTCGGAATGCGTTGTTACCACAAGCATCATACGAGGAGTTGCACTCGAAACTCTCTCATATGCGACAATCCTACGAAGAGGATGTCGCAGACTTCACGTCCCGGGTCACTCAAGCGGTAACGGACTACAAAGAAGCAGCAACGCGTACATACGGACACGACACCAGCGCAGCTTTCGCCATCCAAATCGATAGATTGGCAAAATCAGTATTAATGGTGGGAGTTAGGAAGGACCAATTCCGACTCAGAACGCAATGCGGAGTAAGAGGGGTTTGTATGGTGGGAGAACACCGACGAGGATGGAAACATATCATCACCAGTCACCTAACAAGAATGACCCAAACCATGTTTCCATAATGATAGATAGACCGACTTCATTTAGGAACAATCCTTTTTACTATTGGAAGGCCGAATCAGACCTACCACAGGCAACAAATAGGGTTTCAGACCAGACCTACGGGGACACATGTCCAAACCCACAGGACTCGCAGCACAGACAACATAGACCTGTGAACGATGCGTCTCAGGCAGTCGGGGTCAGTAATAATAAATCCAATACTAAGTTCACGTAACGACCCCAACCTTTTACACGCTCCCAACCTGTGAAGAACCCGTTTGGTCGCAAACATCACCGCATTCTTTTAAAGGGCCAATAGGGTCTCGATCAAGAAAGCCGAGGATATCACATCCTCACCAGATCGGTAGAGGTGATTACCATGATGACTCACCCACCCGGATCCGGAGCACGCGCGCACCACATCCCTTAACGACACGCATGACGTGTAGTTTCTGTAATAAGAAGGGACACTTATAAAAAGACTGTCTAAGGCGTCTTCGCCATTCTGTTGTGATTGTAGACGATTTGGGCATGATTTTAGGGACTATCGTGTACACGATGCAGAACCACGTACACACAATCCCGAATCTTCGCGACAAAGGTCGCAGTTCCAACAGAGGGTGCCCCCGAATACATCAAACCAAAGGCAAGATCAACCCTCTACTTCAAAATAAGCAACAGCATCGTATCAAAGAGTGTACATCATTCGATGTTGTTGTGAGTTTGGTGGCCGAAAGAGCTACACGTGGGGAGGTTGTAATTACAGGAGCAGGCGGGAAAAATCCCGACAGTCACCGACCTGTACACCCGACAAGATGGATGACACTATACGCCATCACCATATCCGACCGACCTGCACGGTCAATACAAAATGAAAGAAGGTCCAGGTGAAGAAAATTTCAATGAACCATCTGGAAAGAATGATATATAGTGCACACCTTTCGGATGACAAACCCACACTGCGGCAGGGTCTCGATAAGGCAGGAAGGGCGTGAGGTCGGAAATTTCCCAGAGGTCGGGTAGGAAGACTGCAACCCGGCTGAACTAAACTCGCACAATATTAAAACCTGTTCTCAATTTCCACGGAAGAAAGTTCCAGTTGTCCAGCTCCCTTTAGACATTGGCCGTAGAAACACTACACGCCTAATAGTGAACACGGGCGCTAAGATCAGTCTACTTAAGATTAAGGCACTCCACCACGAGTATATAGTAGATGTTAGTAAAACAACTACCCTCCAAATGCTTTTTGGCAAGGGCAGGTCTAGAGGCAACTGCCAGGGGATATTCAAATTACAGCAGGAAATCTCCATGTAGCTTCCAAGTGGTAGATTTCTTGTCAGAGTTGTCTGCAGATGGTTTGTTGGGGAACGACTTTCTAGCTTCAAATTGCAAAATTAATTGACCGGGGAAGTGTTTGGAATTTCCCCAAACAAGCATAAAACCAGTAAGTTTCTCCATGAAATTTGCAAATGATAAGAGGGGGATGTCAGGGCATAATGCAGCCGAACGGGAACCCGCACCAAGGGGATCCAAAGAGACCCAGACCGCGGTCGGCAGTCAACCGGAAACCCTACCCACACAAGGGAAGGGCTGCGAAAATTTGTTGGGCCCCAGTTACTCCAACATCAAGACAACATACCAAAATCCGAAGGACGACAAAAAGAAGGAAGCATTGGTGGTACACCTACCATCAACATCCTCGGAGTCAGACATTTTTCTGAACGAACCAGCCATAGTACCGGGACCGTCACGAACTATGATTAGACTTCCCATATAAATCCGGGAAGAGGTACAGTCAGGAATATTCCTGCCTAATTGTATTTTGGGAAAGGCGAAAGGTGCCCAAATATAGGCACTCAATATCATGAATTACCCACAAACCATCGACCAGATCAAGGTAGAGTTGCACCCAACAGAAGAATTTTCCGTCTTTCCATTGGAAAATCGGGAGAACATTCTTACCGAAGGATCAAGAAGTCATCATCATCATCATCATCGGCACTACAACCGGGATCCGGTGTTGGCCTTATTTAGCAAGTCTCTCCACCGGTATCCGGTCCATATCCGAGACTTGTTAAATTGTCCATAATAATTTGTTTTTCCGGGCAAGGTTATTAGCCTTGCGCCAATCTTTCTCAGGATGTCGCTACATGCATTAGTTCACTACTTAGCGGGTGCCAAACTAGCTATCCAGGGGTGTCACGTGGAGACTGCATGCTAACTTGGATTGAACAGGGACAAAGATCGTCCCGGCCTTCGCTGGGTGGAAAGCAGAGACTTTACCCTGTATGTTCGCTCCCATCCCCCTCAAGAAGTACGTCAGAGGCAATTAATTCGGATAAAAAACTTTCGCGGGGGGGGGGGGGGGGGACAACTCCACTACATGTGACATCTATTCCCGGAGGATGCATTACCGATTGAATCACCAAAATAGTTAAGGCTGCTACAACTACATGAGGAACTCCACTTAGGAGAAAACCTAAGTCCTCAAGAGTGTCTATCAATAGTGGAAATTTACGAGGAGTTCAGCGACATTTTCCACCTCAGAGGTGACCTCCTGGCGTATACCAGTGCTATAACACACAAGATATCTGTGGTACAGAACCAAGCGCCCATAAACCAACGAATGTACCGCCTGGCTCAGCGCAAGAAACAGGTGATAAATAAGCAAGTACGGGATATGCTGGAGAATGATATCATTCAACCAAGCAAAAGACCGTGGAACTCACCACTCTTAGTAGCTCCTAAGAAAGCGGGCCCAGGTGGAAAAGCCCGATAGAAAGTTGTGGTCGACTTCATAAAACTGAAGAGGGATAAGGCAGCTTTCAGCACTAATTCTGGGCATTATGAGTTCAGACGTATGCCATTCGGGCTAAAGGGAGCCCCGCCTACGTTCCAGAGACTTATGAACCATGTCCTAACTGGGTTGCAAGGTATTGAATGCTTTGTCTATCTGGACGAAAATGTCATCTATGGGAATAACCTACAGAACCATAATAACAAACCAATGGGGAGGGGGGGGGGGGGGGGGGTGCTACGGCCTCCTGGTGAGCGTTACGGACTCCGCATCGAAGTCCTCATCCAAAACCCTCAAATACCCACAAAATTCTATCTTTACTTTCCCATTTATAATTGCGCCTACTACTTGGCAATAATAAAAAATAAAGTCGTTGGCGTCGTAATAAAAATAGCACGTCAAAGCGGAATTAAAATTATGTCAGTTGAGAAAGAGGTTGAACCAACGACGATATACGCTTACAATTGAATAAAACAATTAATTAACGACGGCACGCAAATGCGATTGAACTAAAGTTAAATAAACGAGTAGTAACCCGATTTATAACTAAACGCCGTGTATCCGCCGCGAGTAGTAACCCGTCTAATAAATAATTCGCGAACGGACCGCGAGTGATTAAATAAATAAATCAAGACTAACGAAGATAACAGGGGGATCAAGAGTCCTGCAACTAGAAACCAGAAGCGTTGACCAACGAAGAGGTCCGACGCCACTCCCAAGTGAGTCGTAATAACCGATTAATATATATTCATTGACGATACCAATTATAATAGTACATATCCACATTAATTGGCAAAAAAACTGTAACAATTCTAGCGACGGAATTGAACAACTAGAGTTTCAACACTCGTTTTTACATCCTGTCGTGCAGTTTGGGATCCGTGTGATAAAATATGGGGTTGCAGCTGCAATCAGGGGGTGACAAGGATATATTTGTTGTAAACATATTTATGTATAACACTCTACACTTATCTTGTGTTAGAACCCTAGAACTAATGACAATTTAGTTCTATTACGTTCTATTACGTTTTGTTGCCGCACAAATAAAGTGAGGTAGATCAAGAGGAGAGCACCAAATTACTGATCTAGATCGGAGATAAAGAAGAATAACAGAAAACAAAAGAACAAAGGAGTGTGCAATAAAAAAGTGAACTATTGAAACTCAAAACTACACGTAATAAATATGTTCCACACAACGAGAACGAAGTGGGAAAGAGGGTGAGCCTAGAAATAAATGAAGACAAAACCAGATATATGGTTACAGCGAAGGCACATAATTGTCAAATGGATGCGAGCCTTGGGCGCTTACAAAACGGGAAGAGGACAGATATCGCGTGTTCAATACAATAAGTCAATTTAAGACCGCCAACGAGACAGCACGTGCTTCTGCCTCCTGATCCGTACCATCGGATCAATTGAGCAAGCCGTTTTGGGAATCTTAAATATACACAAGATACCTAATTGCACTATCGGATTGCGCGACAAGTCTTACTGTGGGATCCTAAACAATTAAATGGCATGGTGAGTCAAGGGCGGTCACATTGGATATCTCTAAGGCTTTTGACCGCGTCTGGCACGGGGCATTGCTGAGCAAACTTCGTTCATATGGACTTTCCCAACAGCTTTGCGACTGGACGAGGAGCTTCCTCGAGAATCGATCGATCCGGGTTGTTGTGGACGGCGAGTGTTCGGATCTGTATCCTGTTAATTCGGGGGTGCCCCAAGGTTCTATTTTGGCTCCAACCTTGTTCTTGCTTCACATAAATGATTTGTTGGACACAATGGATAACAAAGCGTTCAGTTTTGCGGATGATAGTACGCTTGTTTCCTCCTTTTCGAGTGATCGGTCGATTGGCGCATCAACGTCGCACCAGCTGAGATGTAGACAGATTGACTCTCTGAATCAGGATCTGGATAAAGTCCTGCAGTGGTGAAAGACCAATCTTGTCGACTTCAACGCAATGAAGACACAGTATACAACATTCACAAAGAAAAGTGGATCATCGGTTCCACAGCTGATGATGAGTGGCCGGGCCCTCGAGGCTGGGGAAAGTTTGAAATTGCTCGGCGTCACGGTCTGCGGGAATGTATCACGGCATAAACACGTATCGGGTATCGCCAGATCAGCCTCAGGAAAACTGAGTTATCTTTTTAGAACCAAGAAATATTTTACTCCGGCCCAACTTTTTCTCCGATATAAATCCCAAATTAGACCCGCGCTCGAATATTGCTCTCATGTTTGGAGCTCGGCTCCTAAACATACCCTCGACTTACTTGAGAGCGTACAGAGACCAGCGATCCGCCTGATCGGGGACTCGGCGCTGACCTCGGGACTACAGTCCCTATCACATCGAAGGCGCGTAGCCGACCTCTGTCTATTTTACAGATATTATCACGGGTGCTGTTCTTCGGAGATTCGTGGTATTGTTCCACGCAATTCGGTTTATATGCGCTCCACAAGAGAATCCGACGGATCGCATCCGTTTGTGGTTCATCTCCCGACGGCGCGAACATCCCTGTATCAAAACTCGTTCCGTCACAGAGCGGGGAAGCTGTGGAACTCCCTTCCCACGCGAGTGTTCCCGGAGCGTTACAACCTGCAACTGTTCAAAAAGAACTGCAACAGTTATTTGATGGCATCTCGGGGCGCCCACTATCGCCTCTCCCGAGAGAAGTCTACAAAAAAAAAAAAAAAAAAAAACCGGATCTTCAGACACGCGTCCGAGTGCAATGCAAAGTTATCTGTGTGATCCTATGCAAATAAACGGTTCTCCACCCACGCGCCTTAGTGCTGTAAAAATTGCGAAAATATACACACGAGTGATGTGCAGTGCGGGAAAACCCTCTACCCTTTCCTTCCCTTGTGTGTGTTTTCCGTTTTTTTCGCACCCCTGTTTGCGTCCCTCAGGCATCGATACTATCGATTGATTTATAATCATCGGAAAGTTTTTGGTGTCTGAGTGGCATAATGCTCGTCATGGAAGGGTTGTGACCAGGATTTCGGCACGGATCTAGTGGGGCACATACTACAAGGGCATAACACCTGTAGTGGTTGCTTTCGCTTATCTATTGCTCGTCCCGGCTTGTATCCTTTCCCGAGGCTGTATTGGTTTTCTGCGTCAGGCTATTTCAATGATTTGTGTAACACTCGCGGCTTGAGAGGCAATTTCTCTTCTGTGTCTGCCCACGTTTCTAATCAGACGTTTCTAATCAGAAACCAACTATCCTTGCACTTAGCGAAACCCAGGTAATAACTAATACACAGATATTTCCGATTTCAATCTAACTGGATATAACTTAGTGCCTCTGTTGTTTCCACATCGTGGTGTAGCCACACACATACGAAATGATATTGGATATCAGCTTTTGCCACAATGTTGGCTATGTTCCAACCCAGAATTTAATTTCTCTTGGTTAAAACTTCCCGTTCGTAAGCATATCATGCTTTCTTTACAGATGGCCAAACTTGAATAGAAACGCATACTTTAACGAATTTGATTCTGTCTGATTCTATCGATAGGATCTTGACCCTGTATCCGTACACTTAAATCGTCATTGCGGGTGATTTTAATGTGCATAACTCTCAGTGGTTTCTTCACTCCGGACACACAACATCTTAAGGTCAATATGTCCAGCTCTTTGCTGATTCAAATAGTTTAACTCAACTTGTCAATGGGTCAACACGGGTATAAGACATATATGGTCATTCCGCCAACACACTGGACCTGTTTGTCACCTCCCACCCAAAAAATACACAATAGAAGTTTCTTCGCCCTTGGGCACTTCAGACCATTGTGTCGTGTCAACTAAATTTGCTCTACCCAACAGTGATGAGAAAGCTCCCAACAGAACAGTACGGTTCTACGAGAAAGCTTACAGGCAAGGTCTGAATGACTTTTTTGGGTGGTTAAATTGGTTGTTATTTTTCCTCAATAACAAAGTTGACTCTATAGCGAACACATTGACAGACACGATTCTTAGCATGCGAACCTTTATTCTGCACAGGGTAAAGAGTATCAAAGCCAAGAGAAATATGTGGTTCGATTCCGGGTGCGGAGAAGTCATTAATGCTAAAGAGTTGAGCTTCCGGTTGTATAATTCAAACATTACTGAGGAAAATCGGAAAAAATTTAAGAGAGTTAGAAACGACTGCAATGCGTATATTAAGCGCGCCAAGTTCTTGCATAACCAGAAAGTGTAAAAAAATATTCTACACTCTCAAACTTCATCTCCTCTCTTTCCCCTCCTGACCACGCCAACTCCCGGTCTACACTCTTACATCATCGACTAAGGGAAGTGAATGAATGGTAAACTCCGTTCCGCCCCGAGATGGAATATCTAAAAGAAAGTTCCTCGGGGATCAACGGGAATATGAGCCTGGCGGGAGGTGGTTTTAGTTGGTAAAAACCCGGCATGCCCCTGGATCGGTCTAGAGGTATCTTTTGAAGATTTCCACCTTCCTACCGAAACCAAATAAAAAAAAAATAAAAAAAAAGGATGGCATTCCCCCAATCCTCTTGAAGAGATGTTCCTCTTCACTCTCTAAACCACTACAGAAACTCTTCCATTTGTCTTACTCTACTGGCCGTTTCCCGAATAGATGAAAATCAGCGAACATTCAGCCATTGCTCAAAAAGGGCCATAAATCGTCCTTTTCTTCTTATCAACCCATAGCACTAACTTCTATTCTTTCGAAGGTAATGGAATCACTTATCAACCGACAGTTTCGAAATATCTGGAACCAAATGACTTCCTCAATGACCAATATGGCTTTCGTGGCAACAGCTCCACAAGAGATCTGATGGCGTACCTTACCGAAAAGTGGAACCATTCCATCCACTACCTCGGTGAAAGCAAGGTAGTCGCATTGGATATTTCAAAGGCCTTCGAAAGAGTTTGGCATCCAGTCCTTTTTTCAAAATTGCATTCCTATGGAGTGGACAATTCCCTGATCCAATGGATAAGAGACTATATTTCTGGCCGTTCAATTCAAGTGGTTCTTGATGGTTTCAAATCTGTCTCCCATCAAATTAATGCAGGTGTTCCCCAGGGTTCGGTACTCTCACCCACTCTCTTCCTCATCTTTATAAATGATCTCTTGTCAATTACTCACAACCCAATTCACTCGTTTGCTGATGATAGCACGTTGAGTTTCTCATACTCATACGCATACCAACACTCCCGTCCAACCTCTTCGAACGTCACCAACCAGCAACTTATGCTTGATACATTGAATTCAGACCTCAACAAGATATATCAGTGGGGATTATCTAATCGAGTAGAATTCAATGCCCAAAAAACTCAGTACTGCCTCTTGTCGTCAAAGGCGAGCCCCAAAGTAAATATACTGTCTATGAACGGCACTTGCATCGACAAAGCCAAGGAGCTATCAATCCTTGGCACTTGAATTAATTCGACTCTTAACTGGAATGACCACATATTTGAAGCTGCGAAAAGTGCAGCCAAATGTATGGGGTTCCTTAAGAGATGCAAAAGATACTTCACTCCATCCAACGTGGCCAGTATTTACAAGACGTATATTCTTCCAAAAATGGAGTTCAACTCCTATATTTGGTCAGGCGCGTTCAAAACTGAACTACACCCGCTTGACAGGATGCAAAAACGAAGTGAAACTTATTGGGGACCCAGCCGTAAGGCGACCAATTCCGTTGTTAGAACACAGGGGCAACGTATCATGCCTATCTCTTTTCTATAGGTATTACCACGGTGGTTGCTCAACTGAACTTGCTGAATGTGTTCCGCCCCTTCGGACATTTTCCCGCGATACCCGTCAATCTGTGAATGCGCATCAGTTCACGTTGAAAGTGGACTTTAGGCGCACAAATAAACATAGAGAGTCATTCTTTAGCCGAACCACACGGATGTGGAATGTTCTGCCTGATCATGTGTCATTTTCATTTTTTAAACATTTTTTTATTTTCTTTCTATATTATTAGTTTCTAAATTAAAGGCTAGACAAAAAATGCTTAAATTCTAGCTTAAATAGCTTATATAATAACTTACTGGTCCTTCGCAGACGCTCTAAGCTAAACATTACTTAATATTTGTATAATTTGCCTTTCGGCGACAGAACTTTGTGGCAATACTTATAATTATTTGAAAGACAAAGAAAAATTTGAAAAACGTTGTCAATTTTTTTTGTTTTTTTTTTCTTAAAATTTAACTTACTTACTTACTTACCTATTTTTTTTTTTTTTTTTTTTTTTTTTTTTAATTTTATGTAAAATCACTTAGCTTAACTTAACTTAAATCTTATACTACCCTAATTCTAGAAAAGCTAAGTCTATGTAAGCTAGCTGATGATAGTGTGATTCTATACCGACTTTGGTATCCAGGTCTTTATATGCCATTCAACCACCAGAACTGTTGACGCTGTCTAATACTATCGTCCCGGTCTCTGTGGGAGATAGCCCTACTGAAGCGCAGGACCTCTTCTTCGGTGCGCGTTACTTCCCGGTGGTAGCACAATCGCCCGTCTACGGATGATCTACTTACATGATAGATCAGCGGAATTCCGGATCTATCCTGTATAAGCCCTTTCATGTCCAAATCAAGGAACGCCTCTGGTGGAACAAAGCCGTTGCGCCGCACGTTCTCATAGTACAGGGTATTTGGATAATAAGCCCCGAAAATTAGGTCATTGGACGAGCTTATTGCTCTCGCAATATGTCCTCTGATTAATTTAATCATAAAATTATCCACCCTATTTGTGCAGGCTCCATTATATAAAGTCTCATTTGAGTAGTACCTTTTGTATTCCGATTCCGGTGTTCGATATAATCTGAGACAGGTTCTCAGACACTTCCTTTCGAACACCCGAATCTTTTCCATCAAATTTGGACCTATGTTAAACCATACTGGACAGCCATATATGAGCATTGGCCTGATTAGCGTCATGTAGCATATGACTTTTACCCTGCTGTCAAGTTGGCTACTGTGAAATAGCCTCCTTGTCATAGCAAAAGTTTTCCTCGCTTTGAGCAAAGCAGCCTCTACATGTCTGTTGAAATACAGATATTGGTCTAGCCAGATGCCCAGGCCTGATCATGTGTTTCCTGGCCGTTGTGATGTCCATACATTCAAGACCAATATACATCGACACCTCCTTTCCTTATCCAGTTCGGCTCCATCTGCTCGCACTGTGTTCTGACATTTAAGTGTACTTCAAAATCCCCTTTTGTGCGCGCGTTAAGGTAAAAAAAAAAAAAATTGAGGGAACAGTAAGTCATAAGACAGCTCAAATCAAATAAATCCCCCGAAACGGATGGCATACCAGCTGAGCTGATCAAATAAGGAGAGAAAGCGTTACATCACGCAGTTCATGAGATCGTGGTGCACGTATGGGAGCAAAAGGAGATGCCGGAAGATTGGCATCGCGGAATAATTTGCCCCATACATAAGGGAGATATCATAGTGTGTAGCAACTATAGGGGTATAACACTGCTGAGTTCCGCCTACAAGATACTCTCCTCTATCCTACAAGATCGGATAGCCCCACACGTTAAAGTGAACATTGGTCAATATCAGTGTGGCTTCATCCCAGACATATCAGCGATTGATCCGATATTCACCCTTAGGCAGGCGATGGAAAAATATGTGGATTTTAAGATTCCATTATATCATCTATTTCTAGACTTTAAGGCCGCCTACGACAGCATAGCCAGGGTAGAACTATATAATGCCATGAGAGAGTTCGGCATTCCAAAAAAATTGATACGACTTTGTAGGTTTACCATGACCAATGTAACTAGTCAAGTGAAAATAACGAGATTGATGTCCAAACCAATAAACACCTTTAATTGACTCCCACTCAGATGAAGGTCTGGCCTGCCTCCTCTTCAACCTGGCGTTGGAGAAAGCAATCCGTGACTCTGGCCTCACAAGTAGAGGGACTATTATCACCAAGTCGAGCCAGATACTTGCCTACGCAGATGACATCGACATCATCAGTAGAACCGATTCAGGTGTACAGGACTCCTTCACCCCGAATGAGCAGGCGGCACAAAAACTAAGACTGCACATTAATGACGGGAAAACTAAGTACATGGTGGTAACTTCTGCGAAGAGAAGACCTAACGTTGGTCAAAATATCAGGGTAGTGGAGCACGTATTTGAAGTAATGCAATCCTATCAGCCGATAACAATATGGAAGAAGAAATACGCAAACGGCTGATCGAATCCAACAAAGCCTACTATGGTCTATCAAAGCTGTTTAAACCCCGAAATTTATCCAGAACATCCAAGCTACTACTGTACAAGAACATGTTCTTACCAGTACTCATGTGGATCCGAGATCTGGGTGCTCAATAAAAGGCACTCTGAACTCTTAGCCGCGTTCGAGAGGAAGGTCTTATGGAGAATCGTTGGTCCCATGAGTTGTACGCGATCTACCTTGAAGCTAATGTTGTAAGAAAAATCAAGCTCGGTAGACTCCGGTGGGCGGGACACTTAGCTCGAATGAGCGAAGAGGAGCCCGCCCGAAAAGTCCTTTGTGGCAGGATGTATGGAAGAAGACAGCGCGGTATACCTTGTCTGCGATGGAAGGATGGCGTAGACCAGGACGCCCAGAGTCTGGAAGTGCCAAACTAGATGACATCGGCTCAAAATCCGGACCGTGGATTGAGTTGCTAAATAGGCCTAAGACCGGATCCCGGTTGTAGTTCAGATGATGATGATGATGATGATGGTTAGTTCTGCCCAGGAACCTCTCAATAAAAAGACTTCGACGGAGAAATGTTAAGCAGTCGCCACTTTATCATGAACTGGCTCGAAAAGAATGTTTTTTGTAGTTTATTAGTGATACTATATAACCTTCTTCATAGAATTTCGATTGATCTCTTTATTGCTTAAAAAGAAAAATTCCAGAAACTCGCCTATTTTTTCTCACTCTTCTACGGTTTGTAACCTTAACTGCCTTAAATATTCAATAAATAGGTTTGGTTGTTAAAAAATCAAAAAGTTATCTCAAAGTATTGTATATGTTCAGGTGAATCAATGGAATTGAATCTAAAGCCATTATGTTGCACAGATTGACGCGAAATTCCCATGTCATTGCAACCATCTGGTACGAGACTAATACAATGGGATGTAAGCCTGGATACCTAATGAAAGAACGAAAGCTCTGCTACACGTATTATCCAGCTAGCCAAGTAAATAATTGGAGAAACTGTGGTGGTCACTACTTCGTGGATGTTACTCTCATAATATCTACTATTTATGAAAATCAGTCGAGAGCATTTATTTTGAGGGTCAAAACAGAAATGCAAAAAATAAAAAAAAAATCATTTTTATATAAGAATATCCAATATTTTTTTGGATTGTTAATCTGGGAAAAAAGTGATTTAACAATTTGCGGCACTAATAAAATTAATAATTGATTTAAGGCTTAATTTGGCACTTTTTCTGTCCGGTAGCATAACGGATTCGAATCCTATAAGAAAGACAAAAGATCACTTTTTAATGTAAACTGAATAAACACGAAGAATATTGGAAGTATGAATTACAGTTAAGGTGTAAAATCGACGATTCCTATCAATTTCCCTTCAGTAAGATTGAGAAATGAGAAAACTGAAATATAGATGTTATTCAGAAACCGTACCCCCATTTACGCAACGTAACGATATATTATAGATACCCCAACTCTGTACCTCTTTAAATGTTTTCTATAGTTGAGGGTCCTTGCACATTTTTCATGTTTTAAGTTGCCTCTAAGCTGCATCATATAAAAGAAGACATTTCGATAACATTTCCCACTAAATGATTCTTCGCTCTATAAAAGGTTTATGTTTCTCATCTCATTTGCCATTATCAACTCTAGATTGCCGACTTTTATTCTTACTAATGCGGGTACTCGACGGCGTAGTCGTTCAAAAACAACGCTCAGTCCAGCCTCTACCCAAGTGATACTGAAGGAGGAAATAGCTTCGGCGGCGCTTTTCATTTCACAAGACTTGGCTACATATCCACATAATCGAAAGGCTATCCCAACGGTCTCATGTGCATATGCCCACAGATCTGGTTATAAAGTCCGCAATCTACGGAGGATATTAAAAGACAATCACAAAGAAAAGCCATTACAAAAAAAATTATAATAATAATAACAATAAAAATGAAAGAAAAAAAAGAGAAACAGAATAAGTGTCCATACTTCTTTTTGTGCAGCGTAATGTTCATGCAAATGCCATGAGACGAGTGTACGATCGCACACTCTGCCTAATATAAGATTTGCCAGGCGAGGCACGACGGAAATTACGCGGAAGTGGAACGCCTTCACATGGATGGCGTGTCGCCTGAACGAGAGGCCAACTCTTGGGATGAGTAACATATCTCAGGGGGGTATTTGCATTGTCATGCGACGGTTTTGTGTGTGCCTAGTGGGCACAGATTAGGCTTGGTTCCGTCCTTCAAAATTAGACGACAATAGGTTTTGTCGTGAGCATGAATATTACACGCTGCAGGATGTAGGTGACGATGGAAACCAAGATATTGCAGATTTACCCATAAATACATCAGGTTTCATTGAAACTACTATAATTAAAGACATTCAAAAGGGTGTCCCAACCCTACCCTAAAAAGTGACCATATTGTTGTTTAATTCAATAGGAGGCAATGGGAGAAACAATGGGTAAATATTAATCATGTATTCCTTCCTTCCGACATGTAAGTAGTCACGAGAGAAGATCTACGGTCAACACTTGAGATGAACGACGTAGATAACATTCAGACTATCGGCATTAATAGGAAGGTCGTGCAGTTTTGTTGAGTAACAACCATGATGTGAAAATATGTTGCTCGGTGGTTTTAACAAATACTGTGTCACTTATCAACTCATTGATTACAGGTTCACTTCCCGTCCAGGGGTAGTTTTAAGTATATTTTGGTTGCAGAAGAGGCGCGGGGGGGGGGGGGGGGGGTATTACCGAAGACTACACGGTTTTCTGTGGGGTTGGTTGACTACCTTGTTCGGTAGACATGATTGATAGTCTTAGTCGGGCTAGATCTTACCTCATTGTCCTTTGGATAGCTTGAGTGGTTATTTATTACCACTACTGCCGAGACAATACCATTGTTAAGCTATTTTCCGTTAAGGGTTCCTTATTGCTATTCTTCTCAGTACATATAGACTCTGAAATACGTCCGACGTCGAGTTTATTGTGTTAAAAACATCCTGGTGGCAATAATTTTGCAACATGACAACGCTCGTCCATACACCTCGCACGCAACTAACGTTTGAGCCGATTCTACACCCTCTTCCACTCAAGGGTAATCATTACACCTCGGAGGGTGGGGTAAGAGCCGCTGTCAAGTCTTGGATTCGAAAAAGGTCTAAGGAATTTTCCAGTAACAGAATTCAAAAAAACTTGTTACACGTTGCGGGAAATGTATTAGGCTGAACAGTGACTATGTTCAACACTCAACAGCTAACTTCGAACAATACGGATTGGCCTATCATCCTGTCCCTCGTCCTTTTAGTGTGTGCACGTGGTGAGAAAGGGTGAAGATGCAAACACCGTGGCCTTCACTGAGAACGGCTGTATAGTTTATTGGGAAATATTCTATAATATCTCCCACAATCAAATCCTCTACAAATTATCCGCCCTCGGAACCTGGATTGCTGTAATGGATTTCTTTCTATCTAAAGGATAGACTTTACTCCGTTCGGCTCTGGTCCGCGATATTCAACCCCTTCCAGCCGCCTCTGGGGTCCCTTAAGGTAGCCACCCATGTTCTCTTCTATTTATCATCATCATCATCATCATCGGCACTACAACCGGGAGCGGGTCCTGGCCTTATTTAGCAAGTCTGGGGCTTGTCAAATTTTCCATAATGATTTGTTTTTTCCGGATAAGGTCATTAGCCTTGCGCCAGTCTCTCCTATTTATACTTGCCACTAATGACATCGATAAGGTCATTAAGAATTCCAGCTAGTCCCTATACGCTGGTGTACCAAGTTATACAAGATAATCGAGTCACCTCTTGATTCTGCACTGCTGCAAACAGACCTTGACAGCTTCTCAGCTTGGTGTGATAAAAATTGGTTTGTACTTAACATCGCCAAATGCAAATCTATAACCTTTTCCCGTAAGCGTAATCACGCATCCTCACGTTTCTATACCCTTCATAAGCAACCCCTGACCATTGTCCAATATACCCCCCCCCCCCCCCCCCCCTTAACCGCCGCCCCTGTATCAGTCCGTACACATTCCCTCCACTGTCGCACAAAGGCCGCGTTTACCACCCCCACATAAACTCGCTCTTCCCTGGCCTCCTACCCCCCCTATCGCCCAGTAATCTTCAACTTCCTGGTTTTCTTGTCCTTTTTTTCGATTGAATAATTGAATAATGTCTTAACCACTACTCTAGATTTTAAGATAGTCTGTAAGGTTTTATGTTAAGTTAATTTAAGCGTGCATTAAGCTAAATAAAAATGGGGTTTCCCCCTTCCATCAATCAAACAATCAATCTTGGGATCCTATGCGACAGGGAGATTAACTTCCTCACTCACATTGGTGAGACGACCCGAAAAGCCAATTCTGCCCCCGTGAAACGATGGTCTAAGGAATTTTTCGACCTTTACGTTCCTCGATCCCTTTGCCTTACCATCGTCCGTCCACTGCTTGAATATGCTAGCCAGGTATGGTCTCCTTATCACAAGATCCATATCTGTGGAATCGATAGTATTCAACGTCGTTTCCTTCGGTTCGCTCTCCGAGGGTTAGGATGGGAACCCCCCCCCCCCCCCCCGTACATTAACCGTTTCAAATTAATCAACCTCAGAACCCCCGAGGAGCGCGGGGTCGTGGCTGACATAATCTTCATTCATCTCGTCCTCTACGGCTCGGTCGACTGCGCCGACCTCCTTAACTTAATTCCTCTGAACACAAACCCTCGAGATACGCCCCCGCCTTCTCTACATTCCCCTCACCGGACCTCTTAAGGTCTCAACGAACCCCTTTAACGGATGCTGAGAATAGTCAACTCCAATTCCACCTTGTCTGACTTTGACCTCTCTACCCATACTCTCACGCATCGCCTCCTAAACCATTCTCACCACCAATCTTAAACGGTGTTTCTATACGTTGCTATAACCTGCCCGCACCTCTCGCCCCTACTCCTGCCTTCCTATCCTGGTTATCTTAGGTTAAGCCTAGTTAAGATAGTTCTTAAGCTCTTTAGTTTGTAACTTATATATACAAGGTGGCGCAAAATTAATCGTCCAATTTTGGTTTTGAATTACTTTTTTATTAAATAAACAAAAAATGATTTTGATGATGGAAATATTTATTTGGACATTTACAGTTTTTCCTGTTAAGTGACTGCCGCCAGTGTTGATATACATTTGTTTATCGTTATGTCGTATTTTCCATGACTTTCCGCAAGATTTCCGGTGATACCTGTTCGCATTCCTGTCGAATATTCTCCTTAAAGGCTGCGTTTGTCTGAGGCATGTTGGCATAAACCCGCGACTTCAAGTAGCCCCAAAGACAGGGATGGTTATATCGGGCGATCTTGCTGGCAATGCCAAAACGCCAAAACGGGATAATACGCGACCAGGATACACTTCCTCCACAATATCCATTGTGGCTCGTGCTGTGTGCGCGCTTTACCGTCTTGTTGAAACCACATGTTCACCAAGCCCCACTCATCCAATTCCGTCAGTAAGACGTCGTTTATCATGCCCCTGTAGCGTTCGCCAGTAACAGTGACCGCATTGGCGATGGCGTCCTCAAAAAATCACTCCTCTCGCGTGATCACCGCACCACACAGTGGCTTTGAGTGGATATAAGGGCTGTTCATACATCATACGCGGATTTTCAGTCCCCCAGAAACGAAGATTTTGCTTATTGACGTAACCGTTAAAGTGGAAATGGACCTCGGCGCTCATGATGACTTTCGACACAAAATCGTCCTCTTCGTTGTTGAGATTAAGGATGGCTTGATAGTAATTCACACGCCCTCCATTGGTTGTTTGTTTGTATTCTGCAGCTGTCTAGAAATGCCAAATATAATTGACGTACGACGCCATTTGCAAAAATTATAACATCTTCCGACAGGGTGATTAATTTTGCGCCACCTTGTACATTTGTTGTGGGCAATTATGTTGCTTGAATTAAGCCAATAAATGGAGTGGTAGCCCCACTAAACTAAACTATAAAGCTCTATATAGGCGAAGATAATAGGCGATACTTTATGCTTTTTGCTGACTGGCTGCTCTTGATACGGTTCCTGCTGTTGGTGTTTTTTTCTGTTGATGCGGTTCCTGCTGTTGGTGTTTTTATCTGTTGACGTGGTACCTGCTGTCTTTTACTTGTTTTATTGACCTGTAGCGTCTCTAACATATACACACACAATACACAAGCAAATAGTGAAGAACATCGAATAAGAAAATACATCAGAGCCGTATACCATAGCTATAACATAACAATTCACATCAGTGGAATATACTTGAGGCCAGAAGCCTGATGTGTTACGCATTGGTTCAATTTTGGTGATTCTAACTGTCATAGCGTCAGTTCGTATCACACGTTCTTCACTATCATTCCAAACGCTATAGGCCTTTCGAAGGTTGCAGTTGTCCTTTTTGCCTTTGTTCTTGCCAATGTTGTTGTTCCTTTTTCTGTTGCTGCCCTTTCTGGCTCGACTTCCTTTTTCATTCAAGGACTTCCTCCATTTGCTTTTTCGGTTCTTGCTTTTTTTGCAACATTTGCGACGTTTAGCTTGCGGATTCGGCTGTGGAATCTGCCTTCTGCTTAGCACATTTTTGACCGTCAGTTATCTTTTGACAGAAGTGCACTTCCCCCGTTCCCCACCCCTACTTCCTACTCAATCAACCTCTATCCTCTGTTTATTTAATTTGGAACTCAATTTAACAGAGAGCTAAATTTCGTCTCATATTTTGATATCATAATCCTTGAGGCTAACACAACCCTCATTGCTGAAAAATGTTATAACGGAAAGTCTGGTGCCATCATCATCAAGCCCCGAAACAAACGGCATCTTCGCCTACTCTATGTTATAACGGAAAGTCTGGTGCCATCATCATCAAGCCCCGAAACATACGGCATCTTCGCCTATTCTATGTACCTGGCCACTACACCTTGTATGGCTCTAACGAATCTATCTCCCAAATTGTACGGAATGCCAAGTCGAAAACAACTTCCTTAGATTTAAACTTGGCACTTCTACAGTTAAACTTAAATTTCGTCTCCTGAAGAACTCCTCTGATCTATCCACCAGTTTCATAACTATCCGACTCTTAGCCATCCGCATGTATCCTAGTTTTCCTAGTGTCAAGTCAGTTTCTGAGTTATTTCAATGCCTACTATATATGAGGGTTTTGCACTCACCAGACAAACACCGAATATTCACAATATTCAGCAATGAACAATCAGTTGATCGAGATTGTTTTCGATCGTACCGTCAAGAAAATTTTCTTTCAATAATCCCACTAGAATGTGAAATGCACTTCCGCCTTTTATTTCCCTTTCCTTGCTGCAAACCCAGCTGAATTAAATCAAACCTACAGACGTCCAAGACGAATCTGGGGTGATATCTATCCTACTACTTTTTGTTCGCCTTGCACCAGTTCTATATCTATAATAGGATAACCTTTTAAGACGTGTCAAATAATAAAACAAAATAAAACGCTTGTAAAATGTCAAACAGCAGCCAACATGGAATGAGCGTGTTCAGCACTTCACCCACACTGAATGTGTTTCCTAGTGCTGCAGCATTTATAATCAAGGCCCCAGATGTATAGATATTCTTTTATATTGAGAGTTTTGTCATTTACCTGATTGAGGTGTACTTACACTTATAACGGTACTTAATGAGCCCACATTCTGTCGAAAAGATAAACGCATATAAAATAACGTGCCTACGCCGACGACACATTTTCAATGTGATAAAAAATATTTACTGCCACGTTTATCAAAGACACATCTAAGCTGATCAAAATATTGCCAAGGTAGCTATAATTTAATGATGTTGAACATAAGCCTGCTTGCTACATTATAATGAAAATGAAAGGCCTATTATACAGACACAAAGACCAGCAATTATGTGAGAATTAGTGATATTCTAACCAAGCCCAGCAAAGAGCAGCCGTTGAAATGTCAATCGTTAGTATTTCTTTCAAATTGCCTGGATTAATATTGGAACGAATTCAAGAATCTTGTTCCCTTTTCTCTTCGATTTCCTAATTTTACCCGGCGTTTTACTTCCCCTTGATAATGACTGACAACATCGCGACCAATTGATAAGCTCGACTGCGATTCAAACCGTAAGAGCATAGCGCAAAGTGGTCTGAAAGGTCTGTAGGGTGATTGCACTCCTCGCAAATGAGTCATATGCTTATAAACAAATACTTATACATAAAAATAAATCCGTATAAATAAAAAAAGGAAAAACAATGGCGAAAAAATACACCAACAAATTTATGACGAATCAACGTTGTGCGCATTATGACTGCATTTTCTCCACTCTTAGAGTCGTAATCACACTAGATGTGAATATTAAATATAAGAGGTTATTGTTATTACTTTATTAGTGGTTTTATTTAGCACGGGTGTGATTTGTCACCTGAACGTGTGGTTTTGATGGATTTCGAGTTCACGTCAGTGGCACTCCGATGATATTGAATGAGAGTTTGTCTATCTACATTCGATGATGTATTAACTTGTTTGTTAATTAGGAGAACGATAGATAATTAATTTTGTATTGTATTTTATCCAGTTGTATAGATATTTGCAAGACTATTGACGTCGTGATTTGCCTGCTAAACCTATAAAAGCGGCTTAAGGTGTGATACTGTAAATATTTGTATTCGCTCTTTCTTTTAAGAGACTAATACGAAATAAAAGGCCAATTTTCAAGGATTGTTTTGGACAGACGTCATTTCAAGAAATTCGCGTTTAAAACTTGTTGTCTGTTATCATCTCAGTGGAGAGCAGGAAATACTTTCTATTCTATTTATTGGCCTGTAGGAACCCGGAAGTTCATTACCTCACCGACTCGACTCCGCCATTGTTCCTTGGCCTGTGCACTCTCCTTCCACGTTTGACCATTCGATCCGATCTCCTCGGGGTCCAACCTAACATTGTCCTGCCATCTCCGTCGCTGCCGTCCTGTCGGTCTCTTTCCCGTTGGCTTACCGTCACGAATTCTATGCACGGTCTTATCGTTGCCCATTCGCGACACGTGTCCGGCCCATCTTAATCTTCGCGACCTCATTACTCTCACTATTGTAGGTTTGCGGTATAGCTCTTCAAGTTCGTGGTTGTGGAGTTTCCTCCATTGTCTTGCCTCCTCGTCATATTTGCCTCCAAAGAACTTTATTCTCGAATACTCGGAATTTGTTTTCTTCCCGTTTTGTGAGAGCCCATGTTTCGCATCCGTATAGAACAATCGGCATGATTATGGTTCTATAGACACGGAGCTTTATATTACGTGATAGCAGTTTGGATTTTATCAGTTTACTGACTGCATGCCAACTAGCGTTGCCGGAGTGTAGTCTTTTGTTAATTTCCTTCGACATTTCGTTACTAGCCCGTCAGTATTGTTCCCAGATATTTAAATTCTTTAACTTTTTCAAATATCTTGCCTCCGACGTTTATATATGTTCCCTCAGGTCCACCTGCTCTCGCCGTAATCATGTAGTTTGTTTTGTCTTCATTTATTTCTAGGCCCACCTCTTCTGCCGCTTGCATGATGATTTCACTGTTTTTACTTACAGTTTCTAGATTATCTCCCAAAACGGCGATGTCATCCACATATGCGAGCACCTGTGTGACCCCGTTCAGGGATGATCCGCCCATGTTGTCATCTTGTACCTTTCTGATGACATACTCGAGCACAAGGTTGAAAGACACGGTGACAGGACATCCCCCTGTTTTAGTCTGTCCCGGATTTCAAATGATTCCGATAGGTGGTTTTCTATTCTAACTCGCCGTTCGTTTTCGTTCATGCAAATTTCAATGAGGGCGGCATATTTTTTCGGGATTCCCAGCTCAACTAAAATATGGTAGAGACTTTGCCTACCGACTGAGTCGTAGGCTTTTTTGGAGTCAACGAATAGTTGGTGAACCGTCTCTCCGTATTCCTACTTTTTTTCCAGCAGTTGCCTTATTGTAAACATTTGGTCGCTTGTTGACCGGTTCCTATGGAATCCGCATTGGTACTCTCCCAATATTTCTTCTGCGTACGGTGTGATTCTCGCCAGTATGACATTTGTTAGTATTTTGTATGCGGTTGGGAGCAATGATATTTCTCTGTAATTTTTGCAATCAGATCTGTCACCTTTTTTGAAAATGGGGACGACTATTGAGGCTTTCCATTTTTCCGGAATGACTTCCTTATCCCATATTGTTTTAATCTAGATCTAGATAGGGCCCTGCAGTGGGGAAGGGCCAATCTCGTCGACTTCAATGCAGCGAAGACACAATATACAACATTCACAAAGAAAAGTGGATAATCGGTTCCACAGCTGATGATGAATGGCCGGGCCCTCGAGGCTGGGGAAAGTTTGAAATTGCTCGGCGTCACGGTCTGTGGGAATGTGTCGTGGCATAAACACGTGTCGAGTATCGCCAGGTCAGCCTCAGAAAAACTGAGTTATCTTTTTAGAGCCAAGAAATATTTTACTCCGGCCCAACTTCTTCTCCGATATAAATCCCAAATTAGACCCGCGCTCGAATATTGCTCTCATGTTTGGAGCTCGGCTCCTAAACATATCCTCGACCTACTTGAGAGCATACAGAGACGAGCGATCCGCCTGATCGGGGACTCGGCGCTGACGTCGGGACTACAGTCGCTATCACATCGAAGGCGCGTAGCCGACCTCTGTCTGTTTTACAGATATTACCACGGATACTGTTCTTCGGAGATTCGTGGTATTGTTCCACGCAATTCGGCTTATATGCGCTCCACAAGACAATCCGATGGATCGCACCCGTTTGTGGTTCATCTCCCGACGGCGCGAACATCCCTGCATCAGAACTCGTTCCGTTACAGAGCGGGGAAGCTGTGGAAACTCCTTCCCACGCGAGTGTTCCCGGAGCGTTACAACCTGCAACTGTTCAAAAAGAACTGCAACGGTTATTTGATGGCATCTCGGGGCGCCCACTCGGCGCTATAGGTTCGCCTCTCCCGAGACAAGTCTAATAAAAAAAATCAGTTGGTGGATCTTTCGAGCGGTTGCCTCTCCTCCATGCTTCACAAGCTCTGCTGGTATGCTGTCGACTCCGGGAGCTTTGTTGTTTTTCAATCGATTTATTGCGTCTACAACTTCGTCGAAAGAGGGCTCTGGGATCTGAGGCTTGGCTGTATGTACGTCTGGTGCGTTTATTTGTGGTTGATGGGTCCGCACATTGAGCAGGTTTTCAAAGTACTGCTTCCATCTTGTTACGATATTTTTTGTTTCTGTCACCAGACAGCCGTTTGTGTCTCGGATTATTTTGGCTCTCCCTCGGTAGCCATTTCTAATTGAATTTATGCCGGCATACATACCTCTGATATTCCTTGCTCTGGCATTTTCTAGGATTTTTTTCGATTCGAGTCTTCTCCCCTTTCGCGTTTTTTGCGTTGTGTCTTTCCGAATTGTAGCGTATCTTTCTGCGTTGACTTCATCATATTTTTCTAAGTGGATCACTCTGGGGCGTTTACGTTCTTCGATCTTCGCCTTGTACTCATCGTCAAACCAAGGCTTGGACTTAATTGTTTTTTTACATCCTAATACCTTTTGGGCTGTTTGTTTAATTGTGTCTCTGATCGATGTCCATTTAGTGCCCAGATTATTGGTTTCCTGCTTCTCACTACTCTCATTCTCTAGGATGCTAAATCTATTCGTTAGTTCGTCTTGATATTCAGCCCTTTTGCGTAGGTCTTTTAGTTTATCAATGTCGAATTTTTTGGTCGTCCCCCGAGACAGCCCGCGTGGGTTTGCTGCAAGCCGACTCCTAATTTTGCCTATCATGAGAAGATGATCGGAGTGGCAATCTGCTCCTCTATATGATCTTACGTCAAGAATATTCGAGTGGTGTCTTTTGTCTATGAGGAAGTGGTGTATTTGGTTACACGTAACGCCGTCAGAAGATATCCATGTGGCTTTATGGATTTGCTTGTGCTTGAACATAGCGCTTTTCACTACCAGATATTTGGACGCTGCGAACGTGATAATTCCAATTCCATTATCATTTGAAACGTCGTGTAGGCTCTCTTTACCTATAGTTGGTTGGAAGATATCTTCCTTTCCATTTTTCTCATTGAGATCCCCGAGAAGGATTTTAACATCGAATGATGAGATCCCATCAAATACTTCCTCTAGGGTCTCATAGAACGTGTCCTTCGTTTCTTCGTCGGTAGATTCTGTTGGGGCGTGTGCGTTTATAAATACATAATTGAACCATGGTCCCTGTATTTTTAGCACCGACATTCGGTCATTAATAAATTGCACATCTTTTACATGGGGCGTAATCTTCTTGCTTATGATGAAGCCAGTCCTGAGGTTATGTGTATCGGTACCTCCACACGTCAGTGCAAACCCGTTGGTTTCGATTACTTGACGTGGGAGTAGGGCTGCAGGAAATACGTAATTACTAAAATTGTTTTTAGGGTTGTCTCAAAATAAATACTACGAAGACAAATCAATAAGCCCTTAGAAAATCTAAGATAGCGCTCATAACATCGCTAATGGTCTGTTTTTAATAAGCATCATTCCTCACTATAAATATATAAATACCTTGTAGGTATCTGATAAATTGGGTATAAAAAAATATCTGCTCTCAGCTGAAAACAAACGCAACCGCGTGGTATCTACTAAGGCTCTTTTGGAGCGAATACGTCGTAACCCAGATGAGTTTTTGGGCAGATTAGTAACTGTAGATGAAACATAGATACACCACTACACTCCCGAGACGAAAGAACAGTCAAAACAGTCCATTATTAAAGGCGCACGGGCTCCAAAGAGGGTAAAGACGGTGAAATCGTCTGGAAGGGTTATGGTTGTTTTAGGATGCACGTGGCATTGTCTTCATTGACTATTTGGAAAAGGCACCGACGATAACTGGACAGTATTATGCGCCATTATTAGGTCAGCCAAATGAGAAAATAAAAGAAAATGGTCCTGTTGCATGTTGCAACCAGTAATGATGAGCGTACTCTGTATGATAACATATTTTGACGCATATGACAATCAGCTGTGATATCTGGCAGGTCTCCAAAACAAAGTACTAGGCCTGGCCTGCCTCCTCTTCAACCTCGCATTGGAGAAAGCAATCCGTGACTCTAGAATTACAACTAGAAGGACTATTGCCACCAAGTCCTGTCAGATACTTGCCTACAAAGATGACATCGGCATCATCGGTAGATCCGATACGGCTGTACAGAACTCCTTCACCCAGATCGAGCAGGCGACAAAAAAACTGAGACTGCACATTAATGAGGGAAAAACTAATTACAAGGTGGCAACTTCTGCGAAGAGAATACCTAACATTGGTCAAACTATCAGGGTAGTGAAGCACGAATTTGAAGTAGTGCAATCCTTTATCTACCTTCGGTCAATAGGAGCAGCCGATATCAATATGGAAAAAGAAATACGCGATCGAATCCAACAAAGCCTACTATGGTCTATCAGGGGTGTTTAAATCCGCAAAGCTGTATAATGACGCATAGGGCAATCAGTACTAGAATATTCTAGAAAGTACTGAAAAACCGAAGACTATGCGCAGTAGAAAATTCGAGGCTATGGAACGAACGGAAACGAAACGCCGAATCAGAATGAGGAAAAACGATATAAATACGCCGCATGCAGATCAAGGAAGTAGGTAAGCAGTAAGGAAGCGATAAGTAAAGAAGCGATAGCAAAAAACGATGTCTCTAGTGACAGAAGAGTCGCCGAATTATTAGCGAAATATCAAGTAACGGTTGTTATTAACAGACTAATAAAGTGTTTGCAAAGAAAATCGATTTAACGGCCCTTATGTATTAAAATAATTAATCCAGCGAACCATAAGCTCGCTACAATTGGTGTCAGAAGTGGGATTAATTATTGGTGAAGTAAATAAGTCTATGAAAGTGTGTTGTGGCGATGTCAGATCGACATTTGGAGGATCTTCGCGTTCCTGAGTTGAAGAAGGAACTTCAGGACTGGAATATGGATAGCAAAGGATAGAAGCAAATTCTTCGACAGCGTCTGCAAGCAGCAATGGAGGAAGAAGGTATCAATGTCGACACATATGTTTTTACGATTGGGCCAGACTGTCCGAATGGAGAAGAAACAGCGAGTCAAGATGGTGCCAATGTAACGGAGAAGAGTTCGCCAGAGTTGGACATTTTGGAGATGTTCAGGATGATGATGACAAAATTGGACGCGCAAGCTACAGACATTAATACAAAATTGGACGCGCAAGCTGCAGATGTTAATGCAAAGTTGGATGCCCAAAATTCAAAATTCGACGCACAAGGTGCAGATCTGAATGCAAAATTGGATGCCCAAACGCAGTGGATGAAATATAATTTTCAACACTTTGAGAAAGAAATTCGAAACGAAGTAGAAAATGGATCTAAAAAATGAAGCTGAATTCAAGAAAGTCACTGTGTGTTGAGAGAAATATGACATCGCCTAGAAATCAACATGACTACAAAGATACGAGTACAAGGATGCAACCGCCAAGCTTCGATGGAACGGGACCCTTCTCCGTATTTATATGTCAGTTTGACGCCGCGGCCAATTATAATAAGTGGTCGGATGAGCAAAAGTCAACATCACTAATCTTGTCACTCCGCGGGGCGGCTGCAGAATTGCTACAACCTATGTCAGCAGAGAACCAAACAAATTTCCAAGCGGTAAAAGACGCCCTTGGAGCTAGGTATGGAGACAACCACATGCAGCAGTTCTACCGCATGCAACTGCGGAGCAGAACGCAGAAACCTGGAGAAAATCTTCAACAGTTACAGGCAGACATTGAGCGATTGGCAAACTTGTCTTATTCGCTTATTCAAATATGACTAAGGAATTTCTGAACGAGGTAGCAATGGATGCATTTATAAATGCACTCCAAGATCGGGTCACATATAAACGTCAGAGGTAAGATATTTGAAAAAGTTAAAGAATTTAAATATCTGGGAACAATACTGACGGCCACTAACGAAATTTCGAAGGAAATTAACAAGAGACTGCATTCCGGCAACGCTAGTTGGCACGCAGTCAGTAAACTGCTGAAATCCAGACTGCTATCACGTAACATAAAGGTCCGTGCCTATAGAACCATAATCATGCCGATTGTTCTATATGGATGCGAAACATGGGCTCTCACAAAACAGGAAGAAAACAAATTCCGCATATTAGAGAATAAAGTTTTGAGGTGTATCTTTGGAGGTAAATATGACGAGGAGGCAGGACAATGGAGGAAACTCCATAACCACGAATTGGAAGAGCTATATCGCAAGCCTACAATAGTGAGAGTAATCAAGTCGCGAAGATTACGGTTCATAGAATTCTTGACGGTAGACCAACGGGAAAGAGACCGGTAGGACGGCCGCGACGGAGATGGGAGGACAATGTTAGGTTTGACCTTGAGGAGATCGGATCGAATGGTCAAGCGTGGAAGGAGAGTGCCCAGGACAGGGAACGATGGCGAAGCCGAGTCGGTGAGGTCATGAACTTCCGGGTTCCTACAGGCCAATAAATAATAATAATAATGTAGCGAGCTTAGAGTTCGCTGGATTAATTATTTTTAGTAAATAAATAAGAGCCGTTAAATCGATTTTGAATTAATATAACACTTTATTAGTCCGTAATACAACCGTTACTTATACCGTACACTTAACGATTTCTTTACTTATCGCGTCTTTTACTGCTTACTTCTCACTCGAGACTTTCGCTTGCTTCACTGTCTTACTTATAACTCAACTCCCGATCCGCGTGCGACGTATTTATACCGTTTTTCCTCATTCTGTTTTGGTGTATCGTTTCCGTTTGTTCCATAGTCTTGAATGTTCTATTCCAGTTTTCCAGTACTTCCTAAAATAATCTAGTACTTTGTTTCGGACTTTCTCGAAGATTCTAGTACTGATTGTCATATGCGTCACAATAATATAAATAATAATAATAACTCCAAGATCGGGACTTGCAACAAGCCGTTCGTTTGGCAGGAAAGAAGACGACTAATGAAATACTGGCGTTCGCATTGGCATATGAATCTGATAAACTGGCTACCAGGAGTACATATAGAGTCCGAGAAATGTCCGTCCAGGAATGTTCCTGCCAAAGAATCGGGCATGTACAACGGAAAACCCCGAGACCTGATATGAAGTGTTGGACATGCGGCGAAGTCGGCCACATCTCTGTTGACTGTAGGAAACGTCGACGAATGAATGAAACATCCAGTGAGAATTGTTGTTCATGCGCTAATCATAAAAGGAGGCTATCAACGGCCCAACCTGAGGCCAATAGCTCGGAAAACTTGTAAGGGCAGACTTTACGGGGCGAAAGTCGCCTGGTGGAATGTGCAGCCCCAGCATCGTAACTGTATCACAACTCCAACGGGACAACCAAAGTTTGGCTATAACTACGATTGTTAATGCAAGGACAACAACTGTGACAATCGATACTGGAGCAACGAGATCCATAATTCGGCTGGATATCGTGGGCAAAATAGCCCTTAATAAAAATAGAAGATACGCTTTGAAGACTGCCACAGGAATGTTCTACAGTCTACGGAGAAGTGTAGAGCATAATAGTGCTGGGCAATACTTCCATCTCCCACCAATTTTTGGTTGCCCATATTACGGACGAATGCATTCTTGGAATGGATTTCATGAAGGAGCATAAAGTTGTTCTAGATATCGGTCAAAGAACACTGGGAGTTGGTAACTTGGAGGTTGCTATTACACTGCAGGACGAACAATTGCGAAGACTGAAATGTTATGTGCGTGAAGAGGATGAGATCCCAGCTCGTTCAGACTCGGTAATTTGGACCAGTCTCGAGAGTGATCCCGGTGGCAATCGATTTAACATCACCAAAGCTGTACAAAATCAGCGTAAGGGGAACATCCTTGTTGGGAAAGCCCTTATCGATGCGAAGAGGCACATCGTACCTGTCAGAGTACTAAATGCGTCCAAGGAGCCGATCGAAATAAGAAAAGGAGAGGTAATCGCAGAATGTGCACCCGTATCAATGATAAGCTCAATTCAGACAAGGGGAGAGGACCATTCAATTCAACAGCCCTCTGGTGCACCCCCTGTGGTTAATAGGCTGATGCCCCAGAAAATCGGATTAACAGACGGAGAAAAGACAAGCGTTGAATCACTGCTGAACGATTTTTTCTGATATCTTTGTGACAGGAAATGATAAATTCGGACGCACCGGTATAGTTAAACATCGAATTGACACGGGTGAGTCAAGACCTATAAGACAGCCACCTCGTCGACCACCGTTGGCCAAACAATCAGAAGTAGGCAACATGATTCGAGATATGGAAGAGCAAGGAGTCATCGAGAAATCATCGAGCCAATGGGATTCGCCGGTAGTGCTCGTCAAGAAGAAGGATGGGACAACTAGATTTTGTGTCGACTACCGCCGGTTAAACGACGTTACAAAGAAAGACAGTTACCCACTTCCTCGAATCGACGACTCACTAGATACCCTTTCTGGAGCTCAGTGGTTTTCTACATTGGACCTAAAAAGCGGTTACTGGCAAGTGGAAGTGAAGGAGGAGGACAAGGAGAAGACAGCGTTTACTACCGGAAACGGACTTTATCAATTCAACGTGATGCCTTTTGGATTGTGTAATGCTCCAGCAACGTTTGAACGATTAATGGAGAGTGTTCTACGGGGACTTACATGGAAGACGTGTCTTGTGTACTTGGACGATATCATCGTTGTTGGAAGGAATTTACCAGAACACATCAATAATCTGCGCTCCATCTTCGAACGACTAAGACAGGCCAACTTAAAGCTCAATTCGAAGAAATGTGAACTCTTCCAAAGGAGAGTAAAATTCCTGGGACACATCGTTCCATCTGCAGGAGTTCAAACGGATCCTGATAAGAAAGCAGCTGTCCAAGAGTGGCCTACACCAGAAGATAAGCAACAGTTAAGAAGCTTTATGGGATTAGCCACATATTACCGACGGTTTGTTAAAGGTTTCGCCAACGTAGCTAAAACCCTACACGAACTAATGGGTAAAGACATGAAATTCAATTGGACAGAAAAGTGTGAGGCAGCATTCAACACATTGAAGGTCGAGTTATGTAAGACTCCAACATTGGCATTCCCAAGATCGGATCGCCCATTTATATTGGATACTTAATGGAAGTAACACAGGAATCGGAGCAGTGTTGTCACAAGAAGTCGATGGTAAAGGGAGAGTTGTCGCATATTATAGTCGAGTTCTATCTAAGCCAGAGAGAAACTACTGTGCAACAAGAAAGGAACTGCTGGCTGTCGTAGAAGCCGTTAAGAATTTCCATAAGTACCTCTACGGACGTCAATTTCACATTCGGACGGATCATGCCACCCTGAAATGGTTGTTAAATTTTAAGAATCCGGAAGGACAAATAGCTCGATGGATCGAACGACTTCAAACGTACGATTTCCAAATTTCCCACCGTCAAGGGAACGTGCATAATAACGCTGATGCTCTATCAAGAAGACTATGTAAGTCAGATTGTAAACATTGTCATAGAGCGGAAGAAAAACAAGACGCGTACGACCTTCGAAATGTACAAGTAGAAGTACTTGATGGGTGGACGAGTGGTGCTATACGCGCAGCTCAACTTCAGGAGGAATATATGTCGGTAATCCTGGAACACAAAGAAAAGAACAAGCGGCCAACTTGGAACAATATTTCCGACAAGAGTGGAACATTTAAGGCAAATTGGCCATAATGGAATTCCTTGCTGGTGGAACATGGAATCCTAAAGCGTAAATGGGAAGTCGCGGACGGAAAATCCCATCGAATGTAGATTCTAGTCCCACCATCAAAAGTGAAGGATGTACTAACAGAAATGCACGACGGGGCCTCCGGTGGACATCTGGGAGTTAATAAGACACTTTCAAAATTACAATCTCGATTCTACTGGCTTCACATGAGAAATGACGTCGTCTTGGTGTGGGAAGTGCACAAATTGCACTGCGACCAAAGGACCAACAGCAAAACCAAGGAGCGCTATGAAGCAGTACAACGTGGGTGCCCCTTTCGAGCGAATTGTGATTGATATCTCAGGGCCATTTCCAAAAACCAACGACAACAACAAATACATGTTGGTCATCGTGGATTACTTCAGCAAATGGGTGGAAGTCCTTCCAATCCGAAACCAAGAAGCAACAATCGTCATTGAGCAGCTAATCAATAATTGGATCAGCAGATATGGAGTTCCCTGTGAGCTCCACTCCGATCAGGGCCGAAACTTCGAATCACAGATATTTCAAGGCATCTGTGCGGCACGGGGCGTAAGGAAAACCAGGACCCCACCCTTACATCCGCAGTCAGACGGAATGGTCGAAAGATTCAACCGAACAATAAAAGAGCAATTATCGAAGGTCGTTAGTGATCACCAACGAGATTGGGACAAATATGTACAAACCTTTCTGCTGAGTTATAGATCGGCTAATCACGATACGGCAGGCCATTCTCCAGCAAGAATTATATTTGGACGAGAGATACGATTACTAGCCGATCTGCGATTCGGAATACCTCCAGACGCCATAGATAAGACAGAAGATTACGTAGGCGAATGGAGAAATCGCCTCGATGAGATTCATTATTTGGTTGAAAGCAAATCAAGGCATCAAGTGACAGGATGAAAACAACGTACGACGTTCGAGCGTTGGCTCGATAACGTGTGGCTTTATAACCCTCATCGGCCAAAAGGAAGGTCTCCGAAGTTGCAGCAACATTGGGAAGGACCGTATAAGATTCTCACAAGAATTAACGACGTTGTCTATAGGATTCACGAAGGCCGAACGCCAAAATGAAAGTGCTGCATCGTGACCGACTGGTGACTTTTGTTAACCCAGAAGACCAGTGAACTTAGTTCGGGACGAACTAATCTAGGCGGAGGGTAATGTGACGCATATGACAATCAGTACTAGATTGTTCTAGAAAGTCCAAAACAAAGTACTAGAATATTCTAGAAAGTACTGGAAAACTGGAGACTATGAACAGTAGAAAATTCGAGACTATGGAACGGATGGAAACGAAACGCCGAATCAGAGTGAGGAAACGTTATAAATACGTGACACGCAGATCAGAGAGTAAGAAGTAAGCAGTACGCAGTGAATCAAGCGATAAATAAGAAAGCGAGAGTAATAAGTAAAGAAGCACGAGGAATTAAACGATAAGTCTCGAGTTGTTAGCGAAAAGTCAAGTAACGGTTGTTTTTAACAGACTAATAAAGTGTTTGCAAAGAGAATCGATTTAACGGCTCTTATTTATTAAAACAATTAATCCAGCGAACCCTAAGCTCGCTGCAATATGTTTGTTAAAATAACTCCCCACCTTCTACACTCGAAGTGTTAGCTTGTGTCACAACCGATTAGCTCAGTTTCAATTACGTCAAGCTGTGGGACAAGAAAGAATGGGGCGAATTCAAGAGAACAGCACAACAGTACTGCTCTTGATCGTAAGCAGCACAAAAGCCCTGGAGAGAAGAAGACCGATATAACGTTTTGGTCGAGAACAAAGCAAAGACAGATGGTATCGAGGATCAGCTGTATGACAAAATTAAGACAAAGAAGGAATTTTCAATACGAGACATAGAAAAGAACAGATAAATTAACGACACAAAGAAATAACATAATAAGGTCAATTTGTCAGTAAACGTATTAAAGTTCGTGCATATTAATTTCCCTAAAAACGGCTGCGTTGCAGTAGGCGGTTGAGTTGGTGAGGAAGCAAATGGATTTCAATGAAATCACCCACACTACACAGCACCACACACAGCAGCAAGAGGAAATGCCAAAAGATTGGCGTCGTGGTATAATTTGTCCCATACATAAGAAAGGAGATATCACAGTGTGCAGGAACTATAAGGGTATACCATTGCTGAGTACCGCCTATAAGATACTCTCTACATACGCTAAAGCCATCATTGATCAATATCAGTGTGGCTTCATCCCAGGCAAATCAGCGATTGATAAGATATTCACCCTTAGGCAGGCGATGGAAAAATGTCTGGAATTTAAGATTCCATTATATCATCTATTCATAGTGTTGCAGTACAGCAACAAAGCATAAAACATCAAACAGCCTCAATGGCACTCGGAAATGCCAGACTGGTTTCTGGATCGTGATGTTAAAATGCCAGCAGTGATTCTAAACTACAAATTGATATCAGATGCACTGCTCGGCACATTACCAATCAATTTCCCACAGTTTCATTCAGGCATTAAGCGCCTGAGCTTATACTTCCATAAACATCCAACTATGCGGATGCAGCAGAAGACTCTATTGGCATTGAAAAAAAAAAAAAAAAATGTGGCGAGAAGGCCGAATTTGGCGAGACAGGACATATGTGTCCTTCATCTTGTCTCTGACTTCTGGTCATCTTGCGATAACCAGAATCACCCACATCCGTGAGGATATTGGGCTCGGTCTCGCGGCATCTGAAAAGAGAAGAAAAAAAGGGGGGTATCCAAGGATAGTGTGGACAGTGTTAGTCCAAGTGTTCTCTAACTACTTTTATAGAGGGATGGTGGGAAAGAAATCTTACAAGACCGGTGGGTCTTGGGTGCGGTAGTAAACGCAGATCACGTCTTTGGCGTCTGATAATCTGCTCTTTGGTCGGTGTGTATGTTTGTGTTTGTGCCGTCTTGTACTGTGCGTTCGTGTGTTTGGTTTGTTAATTGTAGACCCTATGGGATGGGTCCAGGAATCCTCTATTATAGGGGGGAATGTTGTTGGGAAGGGTGCTTTCTTCAGTTTTGTACTGAAGAAGAAATTGTGGGGGTTTGATCCGAAGAGATCGAGAGAGAGAAGGGTCAAGAACGCAAGAGTCCCGTGCAAGTAGGTTCTCGCTGTTCTGAATGTTTTCGAGGTACTTATATGCTAATTGAAACAAGTACTCGTCGATAGGGGTAATGGAGGCGCCTTCGTATAGGTGAGAGTTGGGGTAATGACGACCGTCAGGCCTTCTAGAATGATTGGTGCATCTTCTGAGGAGTTTCCTTTCGAAAACCCGAAGTCTTTCCATTTGAGCCGAAGATATGCAGGACCATATGGGAAAGGCGTACGATATTCCAGATCGGATTAGCTGCTTATAGCAGAGAAGCTTAACTTTGGTGTCAACTTTGTTCCTCCACTTCAGGATGTTGTGCAGTTGCTTAGACCGACCATGGCCCCTTTGGAGAATGTGGGTCACATGTTTGATGAAATTCATTTTTGGGGTATAAGTGACCCCGAGATATTTCATCTTGTCCTGTGGTCTAATCGTAGTATCTCCCATTTTTATTCGAATATTCTGTGAATATCGAGAAGTAGGTTGGGAGTGTTTACTACTCAGAATTATGGCTACTGCTTTGGATGGATTAAGTCGGATTTTCCATCGACTGTAATACTGATACAGTTCGTCCAAGTGACGGTTGAGTCGATTTGTTGCGAGGTTAGGGCCTTTGGTTGACGTGTACACCAGGACGTCATCCGCATAGCATATTTGGTTTACTCTCCCGTCCGCGGGGCGGGGAATATCGGAGGTGTAAATATTGAATAAGATGGGGCCTAGAATGGAGCCCTGTGGTACGCCTGCAGCGGCGTGAAAAGTTCGGGAAAGCTTTCCATTCATTCTAACTTGGAAGCTTTCTATTGGCATTGAACGTTGCCAATTGCTTAAATACCAAAGTTTCAGCGGACTGATAACGGGCCCCGTTGTTGGAGATGCTGAATGAAGAAGAGATCGAAGTAGCTGCTGCTGTGCAGTGGTATACGGTGGTTGTGTTTTTGTGTTCTTTACTGTTTTTAACCTGTGACAGTTTTGTAAAATAAGTTTAGTTCGTTAAAATAAAATAATGGATCTCGTGAAGACGATCCTCGGGTTTTTAATTGTTTTGTTGTTTTTATTGGTGTTGGTGATTGCGTTTATTTGTACCCAGTGCGGCAGTAGTTTTGCTGTGTCCGTGGCGACACACATAGACTTTAAGGCCGCCTACGACAGCATAGCCAGGGTAGAACTATATAGTGTCATGAGAGAGTTTGGTATTCCAAACAATTTGATACGACTTTATAGGTTGACAATGACCAACGTAACCAGTCAAATAAAAATATCAGGATTGCTATCCAAACCAATAAACATCTTTAATGGACTCCGATAAGGGGACGGTCTGGCCTGCCTCCTCTTCAACCTGGCATTGGAGAAAGCAATCCGTGACTCTAGAATTACAACTAGAGGGACTATTGTTACCAAGTCCTGTCAAACACTTGCCTACGCAGATGACATCGGCATCATCGGTAGATCCGATTCGGCTGTACAGAACTCCTTCACCCAGATCGAGCAGGCGACAAAAAAACTGAGACTGCACATTAATGAGGGAAAAACTAAGTGCATGGTGGCAACTTCTGCGAAGAGAATACTGTGATGGATGTGACAATCAGTACTAGAATATTCGAGAAAGTCCGAAACAAAGTACTAGAATATTCTAGAAAGTACTGGAAAACTGGAGACTAGGAACAGTAGAACATTCAAGGCTATGGAACGGACGGAAACGAAACGCTGAATCAGAATGAGGAAACGGTATAAATACGTGGCACAGAGATCATGGAGATGAGTAAGAAGTAGAAAGTGAAGCAAGCGATAAGTAAATAAGTGAGAAGTAAGCAGTCGAAGATGCGATAAGTACGGAAGCGAAGTAAAGAAATCGTTAAGTGTACGGTAAAAAGTAACGATTGTTATTAGCGGACTAATAAAGTGTTAGATTAATTCAAAACCGATTTAACGGCTCTTATTTATTAAAAATAATTAATCCAGCGAACCATAAGCTCACTACAATTGGTGTCAGAAGTGGGATTAATTATTGATGAAATAAATAAGTCTGTGGAAGTGTATTGTGACATTGTCAGATCGACATTTGGAGGACCGGAACCTGGATAGCAGAGGAAAGAAGCCAATTTTTCGACAGCGTCTGCAAGCAGCAATAGAGGAAGCGGGTATTCCCCGAAACGGATTTACAATGATGATGACGAGTTGGAGGACCGACTGGAAGACGACGACTGTGACCTTTTTGAAGAGAATCTTGGTTTGAAAGTCGAACGCAGAAAGCGTCTGCGTCGTACACAGAACGAAGAAAGTGATGGAGAGGAACAGCACGTCGATGAAGTTTCAGCACGTGCGGCTATAGCCGAACAGCTATTCGACGACGAAGACGATGTTGAACGCCGCTCTGAACGTAGTCACAGCGAAACTGAGGCGGCAAAACATTTCAATGATGATGAGGAATCGGAGTCTGATGCTGAGGATTTTATTGTAGACGACGAACGAAGGTCAATTGCTGAGAAGAAGAAAAGACGACTTCTAGTCACTGACGCGTCATTGCAAGAAAGTCAGGACAGTTTCGGTGTAGATTCCGACTATGAGGATTTCACTAATTATGACGAGGACGGATATGAACCCGAATACGAACCTAGTGAATTGGAAAGGGGCCACTTTACGGATTTGGACAATGAAATCCGTAAAACGGATATTCCTGAGCGAATGCAATTGCGCGAAGTTCCGGTTACGCCTGTTCCAGAGGGACCCAATGAACTACAAGATGAAGCTGAATGGATTTACAAACAGGCGTTTTGTAAATAAACTGTTTCCGTACAAGAGAGATCAACGGATGTTGGAGGTCGAGACCGCTATTATAAGCCACCACATACGTGGGGAAAGATCAAGCAAGCCCTAGATTGTAGGCTTAATCAACAGCTAGAGGTGCCGTTCATTGCGTTCTCTAGAGAAGAACACGTAAAACCAGAATTAACGTGCGACGATCTATGGAAAGTCTATTACTACGACGCAAGCTGGTGTTTACTGTCAGCTCCAAAGAACAAACCGTTCCTGTTATTTGAAAAGATGCGGAACTACCAGTTGGATACGGTTATGAAATCGACAGATGTTCCAATACCAGATGATATGCATGGTGAAGATCTAGATCGCTTACGTGATGTGCAAACTCCAGAAGAGCTTAAGGGTGTGCACATGCATTTTCTCTTATACTATTCGCATGAGATCCCTAAAATGCAAGAGGAATTCCGTCGTCAGGAAAAGAAAGAATGGCGGCAGGCTAGAGCTCACGCGAAAAAGAGAGCAGTAGAAAATTTGGAAAAAGGTCAAGAACTTCCACCGCCGAACGCCAAGATGAAAGTGGTACATCGTGACCGACTGGCGGCTTTTGTTGGCCCGGGAGACCAGTGAACTTAGTTCGGGACGAACTAATCTAGGCGGAGGGTAGTGTGACGCATATGACAATCAGTACTAGAATATTCGAGAAAGTCCAAAACATAGTACTAGAATATTCTAGAAAGTACTGGAAAACTGGAGACTATGAGCAGTAGAAAATTAGAGGCTATGGAACGGACGGAGACGAAACACCGCATCAGAATGAGGAAAAATGGTATAAATACGTCGCACGCAGATCGGGAAGATAAGTAAGAAGCAAGCAGTAAAAGACGCGATAAGTACGGAAGCGATAAGTCAAGAAATCGTTAAGTGTACGGTTAAAGTAACGGTTGTTATTAACGGACTAATAAAGTGTTACATTAATTCAAAATCGATTTAACGGCTCTTGTTTATTAAAAATAATTAATCCAGCGAACCCTAAGGTCGCTACAATATGTAACAGTACTGGTGTTCTATAATAAAAAAAACCTCCTGGTATTAACCAGAATAGGCACCTCGATAGTATAGTAGTTAGTATACCCGCCTGTCGCGCGGGAGACCGGGGTTCGATTACCCGTCGGGGAGCCTCTGGCGCAAGACTAATGACCTTGCCCAGGAAAAAACAAACCATTATGAAAAATTGAACAATCCTCATGACTTGCTAAATAAGGCCAAGACCGGTTCCCGGTTATAGTGCCGATGATGATGATGACACGTGTTTTAAAAAAAAAATGAAGAGAAACTATTGCCATTCTTATAGAAATAAATTCTTTAGCCTCAATGCTATTTCAGAATTTGGATGACAATATTTATAAAAAGAATGAAATCGTAAAACGAACAATAGAGTATATTCCCATTTAAAAAAAAAAAAAACTAAATAAAAATCCACTCACAATTAATAAGATGTACTGAATATAATTGAAGAGCAACTTACCCGTTGTAGAAAAAATCATTTCATTCCTCGGCTAGCACTACTTTAAGCTCTCGAACACCTTGCGCTTACCGAACGTTTAACAGACCACGGCAACTCGCAGTATGTACGCATTCCAATTACAAACTACCAGCGAACACAAGCTCATTTAGCCGAAGTACACTTGTAGGTGTATGCCGATCCAATTGGAATTTCCTCAATACGACACACATTTTGATACAACTACACGGACACCACGAACTCACACAAATTCCACAATTCGCTTTTTTCTTTGTTTTCCTCTTCTGCTTTTCCGTGTTAATTCCAACAAGTAGCTGAATTCGTTTATTTATTTATTTATTATTTTTTTTTTTAGGATCCTCAACAGAACAAACACCGAATTCAATTCCAATTCGATTTTCGATTTCGACAAGGAACACTATAAACTATTGTCCGCCAGTTGAACGTTATTACACTTCGCACTACAGACTGTTGATCAAAGCGAATATTTTGTTGAGTTGTACTTTCCGACGAATCAAGGAATACCACGACCCTCGGCCTCCTCCTCTAGGGCAAAAGATTCGCGTATTTAGGCTCAGAAAGTTTTGCACTCGAATGACATTAGACTGAACTAAGGTGGTTGTCAGTGTCGGTTTCCTTCTTCAATTCGGATTAACAATAATCTATGTTCTCGTAAACAGACATAGTCGGCCACGTTTTATTGGAGCAAAACAATGACTACGACAACAAACATTTGCGAGCCAGCAGCGATTCGCGAATCCAAAATTGCGGCACAAAACGACTGCGAAAAACTTGAGATGCTTAAGCACTCTAATCGAGTGAAAACAATACAACAGAATACAATTAGAATACACAAGATGCGAGTGGAACAGGGACAGCGGTTGAAACGGAGCCCGCGCGAGAGCACACCGAATGGGGGCAAGGAATAGCTTGCGAGAGCAGCAAGAGCGCAAAAGCTGATGAGACGACGATGTAAACAATCGACCGAGTGACAATCCAAATAACTGTATCTATATTTGATCGCATTCAATTGATTATAATTATTTGTTTATTAATTAACTTTTTCACCACATTCCACCCCGATTACTAGAAAACTTTATACACATGACAAATTGAACACGACTCACTGTTGCCACTGCATCGGTAAGCTTTCGGAAATAATTCTTACGGATCTCTGTGGGACGACAACACGACCGACGGCACTGTAACCGAATGAGATGAACACCAAAGCAGCTAACACTGCGTGGTGGGTAACAGCAGCAAAGTATCTGACTTTTATCAACCAGGAGAGCACTGGGGCGCTGTGTCATATCGCCGCCAACTACAGGCACGTCAGTGAGGCCCCATAACAGCCTCGCGAAAATATTTTAACGAAATTTGAAATAAACTGCTTGGCACTTTCTAACTTGGATTCAAACTTGTAATGGTCGAATACAAAGCTCTAACTAATTGATGAAACATTGGTCGCCAATAATAGGGAAGGGTCAAATAATATATCCGCTTTTGATTCGACGTAATGGGCTTTGCATTACTTTTTATAGTTTCCACTTTTACAAAAGAAGTTTTAAAATACTTGGACAGAAAAACAGGAGCAGTTAATTGTTGTACACCAAAACCTATTCCATCTTTTGTAATTGATTCCTTCACAATTGTTCATATAAAATTCTGCCTAATCCATACAATTCTAATCATTTTTCACAAGATGTTCTTTTGTATTTGTTTGATACAAATCTGTCCACCACCCAATATGTATTGTTGGTGGGCCGGAGGAATGACGTCAGGAACACGATGGTGTCTCCTAACGTGCAGTGATGGTTCTGAAATAAGCTGGAAATTAATGTGCGAAGAGAGCAAAGAATACCTAGGTAGAATAGGTATCAGTCCAAGTTTTAATTCTCTTCCAGACGGGAATAATGCCGTGGGTTGGTCTCGAATGTTAGTAGTACAAAATATCCCAAAAAGCCGGTTGTTGTTTTTGGGGTGGCCCCAAACAAATTTAGGGTCTAATAGGAAGCTTTAAAATATTTGATACAACCACCAGTAAAAGACTTTACTTTAAGAAAATAGAATATTTAATTAACTAACTGAAGTCACAAAAAAGGCACATGGTTTTTGAACGCAAGACAAAACCCATTAATTCTTCGACAGTTGATAGTACACTGTCAACTGGTTTCTGTCAGGTGTGGTGAATATGTTTGTCGGGGAGTGTACTAGACGATGAACGTACTAGATTCTCCCCGAGCATATAATTGCGAATCCGCAACATTCCGCCCGCCTTCGCCAATCATTGGCGAACCATCTGGCTCTATGGGATGGTGGCCCAGAGGCGAGGGTATGCAGTCCGCTGTTGGTCGTGGTCTGCTGTCCACGTTCACGTGGTTGGCGGGTTGGGAGGGGGCCGGAGGGTCGATGACGACGGGGTGGTCTTTTCCATCGCTGGGATCCGTTAGCCTTTGTGGTCGCAGAACCGGCCAATTGATCTGGGTCGGAGTTGTAAGGTCGCAATCCACGATCAATGACCACGTGATGGCTGGTGATGGGTTTCGCTGCATCGAGACCGGTGGTGGTGACAGGTACTGCACACGTTGGCGCCCGTCCAGAGTAAGCGGCCGGCGGGATGCGGCCGTTGCTGTGTGAGGTTGTAGCGTAGAATCTGGTGCGGTGTCGTCCCTGGCACTGTCCGTGTGTCCTGGCGGAATGGCAGTCGCGGGCCAAATACCTCCCGGGGTCGTTGGAGTGCAGCCTCTGTTGATGCACTGAAAGGCGTGCTTTCTGGTTGCGGTACGAGCGACCGCCGGTTGCCGGGGAGCACCGCACGCCAAGCGGGGCATTGCGCTCTCCTGGTCCTGGTGTGGTGGCTACATGTGGTAGCGGTTAGCCTCGGCGGTGGTGGTGGTCTTGGGCAGGAGCTTGACCACGTGGTGACCGGGGTGTGGTGTGGTGCCTTGAAGCCTTTGGAGGGGCATCTTCGAATGCCCCCTCCCCCTGCGGTGGTTCAGCGGGCGAGGGCCATGTCTGGTTGTTGAGTCACGCAGGTGGTCGGTGGTGGGTGGTTGCATGGGGCACATGAGTGGCCCTCGGGGTCGATGCCGACGAGACCTCCCATTGTTATGCTCAGAGAAGTTGTGATCTGCAGTCGCATGCTCGACCAATCTCCCGGAGTTGGGGTTGTAAATTCCCAACCCACGGTCAATGGCCACGTGGTTGCTGGTGACAGGTCTTGTCACATCGGACCTGGATGACTTGGTGGGTGCTGCGCCTGTTAGCACCCACCCCAATTCAGTGGCCTGCGCGACGAGGTCGGAACGTTGTTCCTTCCTTAGACCTTCGAGCATGAGGTTGGGGTATAGGTCTTGCTACTGTTGCTTGGACAGTTGATGGCGCACTCGATAGGCCAATACGTAATTCTTGCAACAATAAATGTGCTTGTCCACCAATACCCAATTTGAACTTAAAAATTCAATTCATCATCATCATCGGCACTACAACCGGTACGTAACATATCGTCCTAACTTTCGATTGCTGTATAGCTTGACCTCATTAATTTTTTTTTAAATACTCACCCAAAAACTACTGCTTTGATTCCTATAGAAGATAAAGTACATTTTGGTGTTAAAACATTTGTAGTGATGAGTCGGCTTAAGTTATTGCTATACTACTCGTACTTAAGTGATTCGGCAATAATTAGCGTTTTGATCCTTGCAGAATTGGGAGTGATTTAAGAAACCTTGATAAAACGAACGATTCCACCATAAAATCAGAACAGTTTGTATATTGTATCATCATCATTGGCACTACAACCGAGATCCGGTCTTGGTCTTATTTAACAAATATCTCCACCGGTCCCGATTTCGAGCCGATGACTTCCAGTTTCGCACTTCCGGGCTCTGGGCGTCCTGGTTTACGCCATCCTACTTGTATTCGAATATTCTGTGAATATCGAGAAGTAGGTTGGGAGTGTTTACTACTCAGAATGATAGCTACTGCTTTGGATGGGTAAAGTCGAATTTTCCATCGACTGTAATAATGATACAGTTCGTCCAGGTGGCGGTTGAGTCGATTTGTTGCGACCTTAGAGCTTTTGGATGGCGTGTACACTAGGGCATAGCATCATCATCATCATTGGCACTACAACTGGGATCCGGTCTTGGCCTTATTTAACAAATCTCTCCACCGGTCCCGATTTCGAGCAGATGTCATCCAGTTTCGCACTCCCAGGAACCGGGCGTCCTGATCTACGCCATCCCTCCATCGCGGACAAGGTCTGCGCGCTGTCTCTTTCCATACATCCTGCCACATTCGCGGCGAAACATTTGAAATTCAGTTGTTTTTGGGGAAAAGACGAATTGCGTAGTTGGTACGATGCCACCAAAACGCAAACGTAAAGCCACAATACAACCATCAAGAGTCGGCAAAAAGACTAAAGTAATTACACCGGAGCCACCCAGCTCTATAGGAGAGGATACCATTCCGGGTCCTGTGCTCTACATTGAGCATTGTCGCAGCTAAAACGTATTTAAACGCCGTGCCGTGGCCGAATATTAAACTTCTCCTCAACGCATCTGGAGCGCCTCGTCGCGGTGCCTTTGAAATATCCTTCACAACGGCAGACGATACCAAACATGATCTGTGGTCTGGTCTTAAAAAAGGACCTACAAGGGCATTGAAATTCCCAGCACCCGAACTTATTACAGGCGCAGTTAAGAATATTCTTGAGCCATGATATTCGTAGACAGCCTACATTAGTCAACGATGAAATTGTGACACTAATGACCAACATTCGGTGAAAGCCACTTGGAAGCCAATGTTGTGACTGTAATCATTGTTATTGTCCGTTTTCATTGTTAATATGTTTACGTATGTCTTAAAATAAAAGGTTCGTTATTCATCGTTATTCATCACAAAGGACTTTGCGGTCAGGCTCCTCTTCGCTCATTCGAGCTAGGTGCCTCGCCCACCGTAGTCTACCGAGCTTGATTTCTCTTCCAACATTAGCTTCAAGGTAGATCGCGTATAACTCATGGTTGTAGCGTCTTCGGAATCGTCCTCCCTCAAATACGGGACCAACAATTCTTCTTAAGACCTTCGTCTCGAACGCGGCTAAGAGTTCAGAGTCCCTTTTATTGAGCCCCCAGGTCTCGGATCCATACATGAGTACTGGTAAGGCCACGGTCTTGTACAGTAGTAGCTTGGATGTTCTGGATAAATTTCGGGATTTAAAGAGTCTTGATAGACCATAGTAGGCTTTGTTGGATTTGATCAGCCGTTCGCGTATTTCTTCTTCCATATTGTTATCGGCTGATACTATTGACCCAAGGTAGTTAAAGGATTGCATTACTTCAAATTCGTGCTTCACTACCCTCATAGTTTGACCAACGTTAGGTCTTCTCTTCTCAGAAGTTGCCACCATGTACTTAGTTTTTCCCTCATTTATGTGCAGTCTCAGTTTTTGTGCAGCCTGTTCGATCTGGGTAAAGGAGTGCTGTACAGCTGAATGGGATCTACCGATGATATCGATGAAATTCAATTCACAAGTGATATTTTCTTTTGCCGTTCACAGTATATGGCGGTGTACTGAGCTTGCAAGGGATTTCATGAAACTGGTTTATAACTCAACACTTTTAACTTTGAATTATATAGGGTTTTCCAATAGGGACTTGACAACTTTAAATTTAATTTGTGAACGCACCCTTTCACTATTCATCGAACTGCCACTGTCAATTTATTCAGTAAACTCAACATTTTCATCGTGGTTATGTACACGAACGAACAACGTCTGCAAATTGTAAATATTTACTACCGAAAAAAAGTTGTGAAGTACCTATTGGAAAACCCTAGGGTTATACAATAGGGACTTGACAACTTTGAATTTAATCGAATTTGTGAACGCACCCTTTCACTAATCATCGAAGTGTCACTGTCAATTTATTCAGTAAACTCAACATTTTCATCATGGTTAAGTACACGAACGAACAACGTCCGCAAATTATAAAAATTTACTACCGAAAAAAAGTTGTCGAGTCCCTATTGGGAAACCCGATATAAGGGTAAACGTAGCTTGTCGCAATCATCATCAAAATCAAAAATGGAAGTTTCCTTCCATCAGAAACTCCCTTCCAGCTTCAATAAAACAATCTGATAATGTAAAGGCTTGTTCATAAAAAATATATTTATCTCTCTATTATCATTATATTTATATGTTGCTTTTCATCGTACTTCGTCTTCACATACAATTCCTTATATATGTCAAAAAAGGATTTAATATTTTAAACAATAGCAATATATTGACATTATTTTATACAATACACGTTTTTCTGTTTTTATTTTGTTTTATTTTTCTGCGCCTATCTAATATAAAAATAATGATAAAAACGAAAAAATCGATTGCAAAATATGTAATTAGATATTTTCAAACAATTAAGTAAATTTGTTTCGATTACATTATTTTCTGTACGCAACCACGAAAGTGTATATAAATATACAAATACAATAAATGTATTTTAGTTTAAGATATGTACCGCCTTTTTGTATAAAGAAAACAAAAGTTATTAAATCACTTTTAATTGAGTTCGTCTTAATAATATAGACTATATTCCTTAAATATATAATTGTGTTTCATAAACTAAACAAATCTTATAAAATAAAACAATTCAAATAGATTTATGTCTTTATGTGGAATTGTTTAATTACAAAATGAATTGTTAACAAATTTGAGAATTGTTATTCCCTTAACCACATCATGCAATTAAACTCTTAAAATCACATGAAATTCCGTCGGTTAATTAAGTTTAATTATTGTTCTCTAATAGTAACTTATTATCTAATTGTATTTTCTTTTAAAAGGCGTCTTTTTCCCAATGATAAGAAAAATAAATAAATAAATATTCAATTGTTTTTATTAAGTTTCTCAGTCATAAACTTAGGAAAATACCAAATAATTTACAAATTGACAAAAATTCATTGTTGTCTTTTACTTGAGGTATTTTTTTCATATATATATATACCACCATAAAAAAAAACCAACAATTTATTTACTTCTCGTGTTATAACATATTTGAGATTTTTTTTCTTTATATTCTGTCCAATATTTTGAATAACAAATCAATTTGTTGAATACAATATACGGAAGACCTAGAAAATGTTATCTACTACTATTATTTCTTGTTAATATTTTTATTGCTTTAAATCACATTAATTTAATCGATTATATTGTATTAGTCCAAATTGCAGTCTCAGATTAATTGCTATTCAAAATGAAAGAACATTGATGCACTGTTGTAAAATCATGAAGTACATGACGTAAGCCGAGGTTTTTAAAGTATGTATACTTTTAGTATTTGAAACACTATGTAATTGTTATCATTAATATATATTTTTTATAAGCTAATCCAGTTACAATCATTTTCATTGCAAAGGTCGATCATACTATTTAAATTGGTATGTATCACATGGGTCCGATTATAGAATGCATTTTTATTAAAACAAAACTATTACAACATTGACCGGAGATGATATTGTTTTATATTGTTTACTTTTTGATACGACAGGGATGTCACACCCTTTGGGGACATGGGAGCATTTGAAGCAAACACCCATTGGCACTAATATATTTGGACTGTCCCTCCTTTCATTTTCTATTGTATGCTTTATAATGATCCTCATTGAAAGGGAAGTCATGGAGATTATAAAAAAATTAATAAATAATTATGAAGCATACTTGTATTGTATCAGTTCGAAAACAATGCGAAAAACTGTATATTTTCATATATATGAAAGAGGCTATTATAGCTTAGATTGCAGTATTGTGTCAAACATCACCCCTTTTAGACATATACCCAACCAAGTTGGTAGTTTTGTAGTAATGTGTGGTTTTATCGAATTACACCACGGAAAATCATATTGCCATAATAAAATTGTAAAAGTTCCAATACGATCCCCAATCATGCGACAATTATTTAAATTTCCACCAAATGATAACCCAAAGAGTGACGACCTCAATAGATAGATGGGCCCTTGACGAAGTTAGATAACTGACCGTAGGTTCTCAACTTGAAGGTTTTATCCCTAATTCGAGGAATTATATGCGATAGGGACCTTTTTTTTAAATATTTTTCGGCCATGTGTGCTGGGTTACACAACAAAACCAATCGTGCATTCTGTACACGTAGATAAAAAAAAAACGAAACCGGCAATATTTTACCCCCTCATTATAAAAAAATCAGCCGATGTGCAAGCCACACCCCGAAAAAAAAACGAATTGGATTTCAAGAGTCGGAAAACTGAAAAAATGCCTGGATGGCAACTAAAAACATCTTCGAATCCCTACAATTAAAGAAAACTAAAAACGATGAAAAGGAAGAAAATTAGTCGGGGCAGTTGACTAAAAAGAGTAAACATCCGTTTTATAAATAGTAAATTGCATCTACAGGACGAGAAAACAGTAGATTGTTGCGGATTCAACTAGTTTGTGGGTGCTTACTCGCGCGGCGGTCACAAATTCAACAAATTATGTTAGTTCTCTACCAGACCAAATAATGTCCACTTATTTTTTTATTAGAGAAAGTAAAACCATGTTTTTTTAAATCAACTTGTTGATGCACATGTTCCTGACATATTTTTATATATGCAACCGTTTTCAAAATTAAGTTTATTATTGACAGTTGAAAAAGATATACGTGTTTCGGGGTGCTCAGAGACCTTTTACTTTTATTCACACATCACTGTTTATTCGTGATTTTTTAATGAAAAACGAAACCGTAATTTGGTCCCAGCCACCATATTGGCCAGACATATCATCAGATGATTTCTTTCTGTTCTAGAGGCTGATAGGATCATGCAATAGCAACGTTTCGTCATCATCATCATCATCATCATTATCATCATCATCATCATCGGCACTACAACCGGGAACCGGTCTTGGCCTTATTTAGGCATGTTAAATTTTCCATAATGGTTTGTTTTTTCCGGACAAGGTCATTAGTCTTGCGACAGAGGCTCCCCAATGGGAATCGAACCCCGGTCTCCCGCGTGACAGGCGGGTATACTACCCACTATACTCTCGAGGAGCCGGGCGTTTCGTCACCATTGATGATATACAATCAAAACTACCAAATCGTACCGCCAACTGAATTCCAGAAGTGCTTTCAAGATCCTGGCGCGTGTGTGTCAGATCTGGCTTACTTTGAAGAGGAAACAGTTGATTGAAAGGGTTACTTAATAAATAAAAATTATTTAAGGAACTTTTCGTTATTTTTTGAACAAACATCGAATAAAGCATATCCACGCCCGAGATATGCAATCTCAATTGAAAACGAATCGACAAATTTAATTGTTCACTTTTTTGAAAATTTGTAAAGTTAAATAATGGCAAACTGGGCCAGTGACCGATACACGGCCGAACAAGATTTAAATGGCTTTTTTTTCACATTTCTCGGGGAAGGGCAACCTGTAGTGATGCATCAGGGCTCTGACATGCTATTTTTCTTTTCTCGACCGGGTCCATCAGCCAAGCTCCGAGAGATGATCAAGGATTTCTCCCAATAATTTACGGAAGCCTATAGCTTAATGTGGGGGAGTGGGAGTGAACATACAGGGCAAAGTATCTGCTTTCAACCTGGCGAAGGCCAGGACGATCCTTGTCCCTGTTGAATCCAAGATGACATGCAGTCTCCACGTGACACCCCCGGGATAACTGCTTTGGCACCCGCTAAGTAGTGAACCACTGCATGCAGCGACATCCTGAGAAAGGTTGGCACAAGGCTAATAACCTTGCCCGGAAAAACAAATTATTATGGACAATTTAACAAGTCTCGGATAAAGACTGGATACCGGCGGAGAGACTTGCTAAATAAGGTCAAGACCGGATCCCGGTTGTAATGCCGATGATGATGATAATGATAGTTTAATGTGATAGTATTTCGCCGGGCGGCTGGGCTTTGGCACCCTACCTACCACTCAGTAATTGTGCCGAACTGCACAATAGCAAGAGTCGTCAGTTGAATCTAGGTTTGCACAATCAAACCGCAAGTAACAATCTCCTTAGCACCTCAACCATTGAAGCGGCAAACGCTGTTTTCTCTTGACCGGGTCCATAAGCCAAGCTGCGAAAGATGGTTAAACATTTCTTCGAACCAAATTGCAGATCTTATATCTTAATAGAGTGGTATTTTACCGGGCAGAACATTGGAACTCAACCCACCACTGAGCAATTGTGTCGAACTGCCACAATAGCAAGAGTCGTCAGTTGAACCTACGTATATACAATCATTCGCATGGTACAACTTCCTTGTCAACTCAACTATTGACATAAACGTTTAAAAAAAATGGCCACCTAAAAAAATATGCTTAACATATTACATACTTTTCTTTTTTTTTTGGATCAGTATCATCCTACCGAGCTCTCAATTTGGAAGATCGTACAGACATTAAAAACACTGGGTAGCTCTGAAAACACGCTGAGCACTTGGACACATTGGTACGTCATTGTACACAGGAATTCAACCTTGCATCAACCACGTTTGTGCAAGATTTTGATTAAGGATTTCAACATGCACACGTATAACATCCAGCTGAGACAGGTACTAAAGCCCGCCGACCCTTTGCAGTGTCGCCCGTGCCCTTATAGCGTTTGTGGTGCGATTCGAACCGCCGCCATGACTGTTAGAATCACTAAAATAGAAAGAAAGCCTCAACAGATCAGTCCACTGCCGTGTGTACGAATTCGATCGTTATTCTCAACTACACTCAATGGATGTGGAATTGCTATGTTAATTACTATGGTATACGGTTCTGATGTTTTACTAATTTGATTTTGTTTCGGTGTTCTTCTTCACTATTTGCTCTTGATGACATGGATGTTGTGAATGGTGACTTTTCGTGCAAAATCACTTCCACCGCAGTGGACTCTTCAACAAGCGGAATTGAAGTATCGGAGCGCATAAAAATCTAAGAATAATCGGTCAAAAATCCATACATCCACAAAGAGTGAATGTCTGGTGCGTTTTTTCAGCTGGTGGCGTTACGGTTCGTACTTTTTCGAAAACAACACCAAACAAGCAAGTACTATGAATGAGGGACGCTAATCCGACATGATAAGGAACTTTTGAACCTGCACGCATACAAGGTTCACTTTCCATAGGAACAAAAGCCTGCTATTTGCTGCGTCGGCAATATACCCAGTGGATATCTGAGATGGCCGCAGTGAATGGTTACTTTCCGTGGAAAATCATCTTCAGCGAAGAGGCTCACTTACACCTCAGTGAAAGAGAAGGCGCAAGGCTAATGACCTTGCCCGGAAAAACAGATTATTATGGACAATTTAACAAGCCTCAGGACTTGCTAAATAAGGCCAAGACCGGATCCCGGTTGTGATGCCGATGATGAAAGAGAAGGACCCAGTTGAGGAACTAGTCGATTATATGGTGGAAGACCAAATCAAACAGTTTGACGCAGAGGCCGATGCGAACAGGCAGGCTGGAAAAGTCATAAAGTGGCTAACTACCTGATGCTTCTATGCCACGACAAAGACAACCAGCAGGGCCTATCAAATCAGTGTATTGGAATCCAGAAATCGTCCACGTGCGATCGGAGTGCAGCAGGTTACGACGCTTGCAACAAAGAGCAAGAAACCGTAACAACTACCCGCAGTTACATGCAGAATTCGTCAACAAACAGAAGGAGTTGAGGAATGTGATCCGCAAGAGTAAATATGACGGGTTCTGCTCCATAAGAGATAAATTAAATAACAACCCATGGGGCGGCGCCTACAGGATAGTCATGAAAGACTGCACAACAACAGAAGTCAAATTCAAAAAAGTAAAATTGAAATGGTCAGAATCGTTGCTGCCCGCTTCCCACAGTCTGATGAGATACCGAGAGCGCAAGAAGAATGGAACATTACTGAAAGAGAACTACCTCCCGTGACCATCGAAGAGGTGCTCTTGGCTGCAATGGTTGTTAACAAAAACAAGACCCCGGGACTGGATGGTATTCCCAACGATGTATTGAAGACTGCTTTAACAAAAAAACCTGAAAGCTTTCAGCAGTCTCTTCACAACCTGCCTTCAAATAGGGCGATTTCCTAAACGATGGAAAAAACAGCGACTTTTGTTTATACCAAAAGGAGTCAAGAATCCAGACCGCCATCGTTCTACCGCCCGTTGTGCATGCTGGATACAATAGGGAAACTGCTTGAGCGAGTAATTGCCACTCGCCTGGAACAATTCACTGAGGAGATATCAGGACTCTCTGAATGGCAATATGGGTTCCGGAAAAGTAGATCAACCGGAAAAACACTATCTGTGGTGTGCGACAACGATCGTAATACGATAGCTGGAGCACGATGGGTAAGAGAAACCAAAAAAATATTGCGCGGTGGTGACACAAGACGCTAAAAATGCATTTAACTCGGTGAACTGAAATCGGATTCTAGAAGCGTTGGGCGATCTAGAAGTCTCGCCTTACTTAGTGCGTATACTAGCAAACTATCTCTCGAATAGAAGACTGCTCTATGAGACAGATGAGGGACCACAGGGATATAAAATAACAGCGGTCCAATGGTATAAAATATGATTTATGATGGTGTGCTCAGGGTCAATGTACCAGAAGGAGTTAGAATCATTGGGTACGCAGATGATTTAGCAATAGTGGCCGTAGCTAAACATCTAGATGACCTGGAGAATATTTGTTCCCAAGCAATCCAGAGCATTATATGCTGGCTAGATATGACCGGATCGAAACTAGCCGCACATAAGACGGAGGCAGTTTTAATAGGCAGCCGCAAGAAATTTGAACATCTTGATTTGGAAATAGAAGGACAAATAATCAGATCAGATCAGAAATATCTTGGTGTTGTACTCGACAAGAGGTTGACCTGCAACGAACACCTGAGGAAAACGAGTGAAAAAACGGCAAGAGCTAATAACCTGCCCGGAAAAACAAATTATTATGGAAAATGTAACAAGCCTCAGACTTGTTAAATAAGGGGAAGACCGGATCCCGTGTGCCGATGATGAGGATGATGCAAAGTGTTGGCGAGACTGCTACCCCGTCCTACATAAGGAAACGGATAACCAGTGTTAACACCTCCATTATAATGTATGCAGCTCACATATGGTCAGACGGCACACGGTATAAGTCATACATAAGGGGAGTGAACTCAGCACATAGACTGGGATCATTAAAAGTATGCTGTGCATTCCGAATGGTTTCCGATTAGAGCTCTTACGGCTAAGAGAATGGTAACAAAGGGGGGATTCTTCCACCAACGGAAGATGGACCCACACCATGATACCATGATGTAGTCACCTGGGTGAAAAGAAAACATGGTGAGTTGAACTACCACTTGACTCAGCTGATATCAGGACATGGATGTTTTCGGTAATACTTGCACAAATATAAGCATGTTAATCACCCGTACTGCTTGTACTGTGAAGGCAAAATAGAAAATGTGGAACACGTACTCACAGAGTGCGTGAAATTCCAGACCGCACGAACGATTTTGGAGAGACGTATGAGACGTACAGTTAGTCCGAGAGGAGTAATAGAACACATGCTAAGTTCTGAACAAACATGGTCCGTAGCAAACGATATTCTATGTGACATGATGCAGCAGTTGCGACGCGACTAGCGGAGTAACAAGTAAACTCCGTCCCGCCCCGCGATGGAATATCTAAAAGAAAGTTCCGCGGGGACAACAGAAATATGCGCCCGGCGAATGGTGGTTTTAGTCGGTAAGAATCCGACATGCCTCTGGATCGGTCCAGAGGTATCCTTTGAAGATTTCCACTTTCTTACCAAAAAAAAAAAGGGGCTCAGTGAATGTGTCTAACAAGCAGAATTATCACATGTGGGCAGATAAAAATCTATGCGTGATCCAGGCAGCATGCAGCCATAGGGATTAACCTTATGGTCCAGTTTTTGGGCTATCGGCGATTCCTACTTCTTCGGAAATAGCGTCGAACAAACGGACGGTGGCATACAGCGAACTAAGTGATGAGCTTTCGCATCATCTCCCGAAACCGCGGTCAAAACCGTCTACAAAGATTATGCAATTTGAATGCATTAGACTTCTTCCTTCAGGGTTACAATATTTGAGGTAAAAATGTGTGAGTAAGTCTAACATTATTCAACTGCTAAATGCGGACATTATTGTATGATCAACACCGTAGATGAGCAATTAGGGCGCCAGGTCGTTAAAAATATAAACAAACGGATCGAGATCAGCCTTCGGAGCCGTGGTAAACGTTTGTCCGATATTTTGTTCCACACCTAATCACATTGATTAATTGAAAAAGTAAATTATTGAAAGCAGATAAGAACTCGCTGTCTTGTAGAATGTTTTCATCATATACAGTTGTGGAAAAAATAATAGAAACAAAGGTTTAAATAACGATCAACAATCAGTAACGGCGTACAATTTGGTTTTTCTTCGACACCAATTCTATACCCGAACCGTACCTAACAGTACTTTGACATGGTACATCAATTTGCTCTTATCAGTTTTTTGTTTTTGGCTAGTAGTAAAAAATGCAAGCAAAAGGTATATTTTGTCTGTAAAAAATAATAGAAACAAACCATCACCACACTCTTCAATCGTGATTGTGAAGTAAACTACTGGTGCGTCTTTATTGAAATCTTCGTATATTTGTTGACTTGTGTGTTTTAGTGTTTGTTAGAAAAAAAAAAATTGTGAAAATGGGTCGTGGAGTACATTGCACTAGTTCCGATCGTGAATTGATAAATAGATTAGAAAACGACGGGAAGGCAATGGATGAAATAGCTAAGCTAATGAAGTGCTCTAAGAAAAAAATATTCATAGCTCTTAATCTGGTCCCGAAATGGAAACTAGAGGCAGAAAAAGAAAAACAACCTCACGATTCGACAAACTGCTAATCCGACTATCCAAGAACAAGCTGTTTTTTTCTTCACCGGAATTAAAAAATGACTTAAGCGCACCTTGTACGAGTCTTACAATTAAAAACAGACTAATAGAAGCGGATCTTCTTGGAAGAAGTCCCAGAAAAGTTCCATACTTGAGAAAGAAAAATATAAACCAGAGACACGTTTTTGCCAAAAAAACACCCCCACCGAGCGAATTGGAATAACATCTTATGGTCGGATAAAACCAAGATTAATTTGTTTGGTTCCGATGAAAAAATGTGCGTCAGACGACCAATGAACTCAGAATTCGATCCGAAGTATACGAAAAAGACAGTGAAACATGGTGGAGGCAATATGCTTTTCAGCATATGGTGTTGGACCAATTTTTCTTATAAAGGACAAAATGTGTGCTAAAGATTATGTAGAAATCTTAAGCAACGTTATGCTACCATTTTCTGAAGAGGACATGCCTATTAAATGGGAGTTTATGCAGTATAATGACCCCAAGCACACCTCAAAATTAGCTAAAGAATGGTTTCTTCAAAACAAAGTCGATGTTATGGGGTGGCCATCGCAGTCCCCTGATCTTAACCCAATAGGACACCTATGGGGCATTCTTAAGCGCAAGATCAGAGACTGCAAAGCCAAAAATAAGGTAGAATTTTGGTCCAAAATAAAAGATGAATGTTACTCTATACCACCCGCGACTTGTACCAGAGTAGTAAATTCCATGGGACGAAGATGCGAAGCAGTCATTAAAAACAAAGGTGCAACAACTAAGTATTAAAAGGATATGAAACACTTTTACTGTAAATTAATTATTCTCAAAACACAAACAAAAAACTAATTTGTTTCTATTATTTTTTCCAGCAAATCCAAGGAAAACCGGAATAATATTTTTTTTCACTATTTCTCGCTTTTTCTTATTAAAAATTTAGTATTTCTTTTATGTAGTACAGTGCACCAAATCTATTAGTATATTTTTAATTCTTATTTTTCCCCAAATACATTTTTTCTTAACGATTAATGTCGAAGAACAGGTTTGTTTCTATTATTTTTTTCCACCACTGTAGGTCTTAAGGGAACAAGGAAGTGATATCCAGGCATTCAAGACCAATATACATCGACACCTCCTTTCCTTATCCGCTTCCGCTTCCGCTCGCACTGTGATGTGACATTTAAGGGTATTTCAAAATCCCCTTTTGTGCACGGGTTAGTGTAAAAAAAAATTAAAAAAAACCTTACGATTTTTCACACCAGCTTAAATCCGAGAACAGTAAGTGTACTGACTTCCTCAGTTCTCTTTACTGAGTCTTCGGAGAGTTGTTGACGATTCTGTTGGGAGTTCTATTATTGAGTTTTCTCTTGGAACGACAGCTCTAAACTCAAAATACGGAACTGAGTGAAAAAGAGAGAAAACAGGGACAGTCAGTTCTTTTACTCCTAGATCATGACACGGTATAGTTGAAAACAAAAACAAGTAGCATTTCCGTGGCGTCGCTTGGAGTGAGTTAGGAAGATTTTTCAAATTTTTCCTACACTCCGAAGACAAAGAACATTCAATAAGGTGAGAAATCAACAATAGTTAACCACCTAAATAAAGAGTACAAGTATAAATTATTATTTTTATTATTATTATTACTTATATTGGTTTGTAGAAACTCGAAAGTTCATGACCTCACTAACTTGGCTACGCCACCCTTCCCTATCCTGCGCAATTTCCCTTAATGCTTCGCCACTTTATCCAATTTCTTAAAGGTCCCGCTTTACATTATTATTAGAATTTCTTCGGTGAATATCTAACTAGACTGCGTCCAAAGTCAGACGAAGATTACTCACTCTGGGAAAGAGCTCGAAGATTCAAACAATATATTGTCCATGTAGCACCAATCAAGAATGCACAAGAACAATGGATTAGAGATATGAATAAAAAGCTGAACCATGTGCATTAAATCAAAATTTTATCAGTTCATCTAAACCATTTTATTGAACATTGTCAAGACGTATGACGTACGAGAGTGGGATGAAGGGTTTCCGGCCTGACCTTTTAAATGTATACCAACAGAGCAATCGACCTGAATATTTATATACAAGCTAATGGGACATAGTATTATAAAATACAACTCAAAAATTAGACGTGCTGACGCCATCTGTATCCTGAGAAAGGTTGGCGCAAGGCTAATAACCTTGCCCGAAAAAAAAAACCATTATGGAAAATTTAACATGTCTCGGATGTGGACCGGATACCGGTGGAGAGACTTGCTAAATAAGGCCAAGACTGGATCCCGGTTGTAGTGCCGATGATGATGCTGACGCTATCTGTAGGTTAGGCTGGACTCTTTTTATCCCACCGTCGTATGAAATTAAACAGAACTTAAAACTGGAATGAGTGGATGGATTTTTCGGTATACGAAGGTATATGAAGATAATGGAGATCCTGCAGTTGCTGATAGGATTGACCTGGTACAATTATTGTATGGAAAACAATGAAACGAGAATCAGTCAACCCGAGCCGTCGTTGATGGTTGCTGCAAAAACGGCGCGCTCGGCTTCTAGATTGCTGACAAAATTGGAAGATAGGGCAAATATATACTAGGAAGGCAATTTGAATGGTGCTGGCATTGCTGACTAACGATAAAAAAAATTGTATATAAATTCTCTAGTTTAAAGCATAGAAATGTTACATAATTTCCTGCCTGCTGGAAAATCGCTCGAGTTCAACAAATCCCATAGAAGGGAAAAAATGGTCTACCACAAAATTACCGTTCGATAGCATTATTGCGATGTTATCTAAGGTGATAGAAAAGGTAATCAACGCCGAATTAATTAAGTATTTAGAATGCAACGGACTTCTGAATGATCTTCAATACGGACTCCGTGGAAGGCGGTCCACGGGAGACCTTTTGATACTTATAACCGATATATGGATAACTGCGATTGAGCGGTATGGTGAGTCAAGGGCGGTCGCATTGGTTATCTCCAAGGCTTTTGACCGCGTCTGGCACGGGGCATTGCTGAGCAAACTTCGTTCATATGGACTTTCCCAGTAGCTTTGCGACTGGACGAGGAGCTTCCTCGAAAATCGATCGATGCGGGTTGTTGTAGACGGGGAGTCTTCGGATCTGTATCCTGTTAATTCCGGGATGCATCAAGGTTATATTTGGCTCCAACTTTGTTTTTGGTACACATAAATGATTTGTTGGAGTCAACGGATAACAAAGTGTTCAGTTTTGCGGATTTTTTCGAGTGAGCGCCCGATTAGTGCATGAACATCACACTAGCTGAGATGTAGCCATATCTACTCTCTGAATCGGGATCTGGATAAGGTCCTACAGTGGGGAAAGGCCAATCATGTCGACTTCAATGCAACAAAGACACGGTATACAACATTCACAAAGAAAAGTGGATCATCGGTTCTACAGCTGATGATGAATGGCCAGGCCCTCGAATCTGGGGAAAGCATGAAATTGCTCGGCGTCACGGTCTGTTGGAATGTATCGTGGCATACACATGTGTCGAACATCGCCAGGTCTGCATCAGGAAAACTGTGCCATCTTTTTACAGCCAAGAAATATTTTACTCCGGGTCAACTTCATCTCCTGTATAAATCCCAAATGACACGGTGCTGACATCGGGACTACAGTCGCTATCACATCGAAGACGCATAGCCGACCTCTATCTGTTTCACAGATATTATCACGGGTACTGTTCTTCTGAAATTCGTAGTATTGTTCCGTGCAGTTCGGTTTATATGCGCTCCACAAGACAATCCGACGGATCGCACCAGTTTGCGGTTCATCTCCCGACGGCGTGAACTTCCCTGCATCAAAACTCGTTCCGTTACAGAGCGGGGAAGCTGTGGAACTCCCTCCTCGTACGAGTGTTCCCAGGGCATTATAACCGGCAATTGTTTAAAAAGAATTGCAACTGTTATTAGATGGCATCTCGGGGCGCCGCCGACGGTAGAGATTCGTCTCTTCCGAGAGAAGTATATTTAAAAAAAGTGCTTGTACAAACCACCGCTCAAACAACGACATTGAATTCGCTGAAACACACCTCCAACATAGTGAAATGTGGTCGCATGTGATTTTCAGTGATCAGAAAGAAACACACATCCAACATAGTTAAATGTGGTCGCATGTGATCTTCAATGATCAGAAAGAAACACACATCCAATATACTGAAGTGTGATCTCATGTGCTCGTGATGAAGTGATGAGAAAAAATGTAATCTGGACGGCCCCGACGGCTTCAAGTACTATTGGCATGATCTCAGAACAGAAAGGAAAATCATGTTTCGCATGCCTTCAGGACGAAGAGGAGGAAGAGGAGGAAGAGGAGGAAGAAGAGGAGGAGAAAGAGGGGGAGAAAGAGGAGGAGGGAAAGGAGGAAGAGGAAAAGGAGAAGTAATGGTGTGGACAGCTTTTATTGGAAATCTAAAAACAGAAATTATTTTTATTTCTGGAAGAATGGACACCAAAAAATACCAAGAAGTGTTGAACGATCATCCTTCTTCCTTTTATTCAAATTCACCCTAACAGGGGACGAAGATGTCATAATGCAACAGGACAACGCTCCTATCCATAAAGCGCGAACAAAAACAGCGTGGTTTCAACAGCATGGAATTAAACTTTTACGGTGGCCAGCTTTAAGTCCAGACATCACCATTGACAACCTGTGGGGGGTCCTGGCAAGGGCGGTTTACGATCAGGAAAAGCCAGAAATTCAATACGTGGAGCAACTCAAAGAAAGAATTGTTGAAGCATAGAATAATATACCGGACAACACTTTAAACAATCTTATTTCCAGTCTACCACGTAGATTGTTAACTATTATACGAAATAACAGACAAAGCATTCCATATTGTTGAGTTTACACTTTTCACAGCTGAAATTTTGCTTTTCTCAGAAAATTAATTACCATTCCTGGTAAAAAAGTAATTAAGCCATTAAAGGGTTTTCCCCGAGCTGGTGTCAGATGACAATCATCATCATCATCGGCACTACAACCGGGAACCGGTCTTGGCCTTATTTAGCAAGTCGTGAGGCTTGTTAAATTTTCCATAATGATTAAGTCAGATGACAATATTCTGCCACAAAACTGGTCATACAAGTTTATTACTCATTCCAAGAAAAGTGAACATTTATATTTGACTCTATAATGTACTGTATATATAAAAAATTGACATTGTTAAGGTTCATACATACATAAATCCAATAATAAATAAACAAGAATAAAGGAAGAAGATTTTTATCATACGAGGGCAGTTTGATAAGTCAGTGAGTTTTGGAAGTAAAAGTATTATCGACAAATAAGAATTTTATTTCTCAATATAGTCTCCTTTCAGCTCGATACATTTAGTCCAGCAGTTTTCCTATTTTTTATTCCTTCCATATAATAGGTTTCCTCAAGGTCCTCAAAATAGGGGTTCATTTCTGCGATGACCTCTTCATTTGACCCAAATCTTTTATCGCCCAGCCATGTCTTCAGGTTTGGACACAGGATAAAGTCGCAGGGGGCTAAATGTGGCGAATATGCTGGATGGGGTAGCAGTTGCTCGCCCAATTTATGGATTTTGCTTGATCGTGCATAATCAGCACATGAAATTCACTTTTTTCCATTTTCGCTCAAATTCACGAGGTTGTCTGCCGTCAATTGCTGTTAAACACAAACTAAATGACACAGGTTGCTCAGACTTTAGATATTTATAGACGGCAGTGCACGGCAGCAGTGTTCCAATTCGAAGAGTCACTGACTTATCAAACTGCCCTCGTAACGTCAATATGTTGCAAATTGAGTAGCCAGAGTAATTTTGATTTTTTTGCGTATCGCCGTCGTATTGATTTACTAAGAATTATTTCAGTCATCATTCTCTTTTATACAGTTGTTCTATTTACCTGTCCGAGTCGTAGAGAACGTTGTCTTTTTATCTGTGAAGCGAACATGAGCCCATCTTTCCGATCAGGAAGCCAGTTCCGCGGTTTGGAAGGTTGCTCTCTTTTAGAACTTGCTTATCTGACTTATATAAAGCTCAATAAAAGACCTAGGAACTCTGTCCGATTGCTATCTGATTTTCCTGATCTCCCAAAACTGAAAACGATTCTCCGTGTTTGAATACTTGTCTAAAATCGCCCTCACTGTAAACTATGCATATTCTAATTGACTGCATTATTCTAAAATTCGAAGAAGAGTATTTGAGAGGAGAAATTTAACTTCCGAGTTCTGAGTACTACTTGTGACAATATCTATGGAACAGACTGCACGTGTCAATGCAAAAATGTCTAGATTTTCTTAGTTTCATTCGTTTTTGATCATCATCATCACCGGCCAACCGGGAATCGGTGTTGGCCTTATTTAGCAAGCCCTGAGGCTTGTTAAATTTTCCATAATGATTTGTTTTTTCCGGGCAATGTCATTAGTCTTGCGTCAGAGGCTCCCCGACGGGGAATCGAACCCCGGTCTCCCGCGTGACATGCGGGTATACTAACTACTACACTATCGAGGCGCCTTCGTTTTTGATACTCCTGGCCAAATACGGTACTGAGTTCTAGTTTTGGACGAAATTGCGCCTTGTAAAGCGCTACCAGTCTAGATTCGATGAAGTATTTCTTGCAAATCAAAACAATCCTAAGCAATTCTTTGTATTTTTTCATGGCTTTAAATATTGTGGAACGGAAATGACGGAGGTGAATTTGAGATAAACTTATAGAGTTCACAGTCACATTGCGACTATGGAGACAGGCCGAATTTTGTTTAATCTTATAGTTCATAATCACATCGTGACAATGAAGACAGGCCGAATTCTGTTTAGTCTTATGATTCACAGTTAGTAAGAACGAGGCACTCTTGATAGGCAGGTACGTGTGAAAATAAAAAAAGACATTTCGTGATTAATAGTCAGCTCAAAGTAATAGATAGTTCTAAGATGAATTAATCCATGAATGAGGACAGACAAGTGCTCGCATATGCGGATGACATCGCCGTTTTGGGCGATAATGTAGAAACTGCAAGTAAAAACTGTGAAATCATCATGCAAACGGTAGAAGGGGTGGGCCTAGAAATTAATGAAGATAAAACAATATATGTGATTACGGCGAGAGCAGGTGATCCTCAGGGAACACACATAAACGCTAAGGGCAAGATATTTGAAAAAGTTAAGGAATTTAAATATCTGGGGACAATACTGACGGCCAGTAACGAAATGTCGAAGGAAATTAACAAAAGACTGCATTCCAGCAGCGCTAGTTGGCACGCAGTCAATAAACTGCTGAAATCCAAACTTCTATCACATAATATAAAGCTCCGTGTTTATAGAACTATAATCATGCTGATTGTTCTATACGGATGTGAAACATGGGGTCTGTTACGGACCGACCTTGAGACCAGGTCCCCCCAGAATTCACTAATCCCCCTTCGTTTCCCCTATTTACCTGTAAAAGGAGAACAACTCGCCAAGTAGCTAATTTGCATAAACTACTTTATGCAAATTCTACTTGGCAGAGAAATAAATAAAAAACGACGTTGGCGTCAAATAATAAAAATAACGTCAACGGCAAAAATAAATTCATTCAACGTCAAACTCCAAACACAAACGGAAGCTCAAATGAAAAACAATTTCCATCTACTCAACTTGTGGTACCAAAAGTGTCAAAAGAATCCCAAGTAAATTGGGAGAGCCCTTCCCAACTGCTGTGTCATCTGGAGAAGAAAAAGTTACAACTTCTTCAAGAATTTCGGGTCCATCAAAAGAGGAGACTTACAGGGGAGGAACCATCAACGCCCCCTGCAACCAGTCGCAGCCAACCTCAACAATAACAACAGTGCAACCGCTCAACGGTCGCACAAACACAAATTTATTCACAGTAAGTCTACTTCTTACGTTAACGTACCTTAAATTAAACTATATTAAAATATAATATATATATTATTAACAAATTGTTCAATAACACGCAACAGGTCTCACAAAAAGGGAAGAAAACGAATTCCGCGTATATATAGTTTTAAGGAGTATCTTTCGCGGTAAATATAACGAGGAGGTAGGACAATGGAGGAAACTCCACAAGCACGAACTGGAAGAGCTATACCGCAAACCTACAATAGTGAGAGTAATCAGGTCGCAAAGATTAAGATGGGCCGGACATGTGGCGCGGATGGGCAACGATAGGACCGTGCGTAGAATTCTTGACGGTAGACCAACGGGAAAGAGACCGGCAGGACGGCCGCGACCAAGATGGGAGGACAATGTAAGGTTTGACAATCCCTTTAAACGAGCTTTTTAAATGATCAATTCCCGACATTCATTCCCCTCGAGAAAGACGAACCCATAGCGCGATGATTAAGCGTGGAAGAACAGTGCACAGGACAGGGAGCAATGGCGCAGCGGAATCAATGAGGTCATGAACTTCCGGGTTCCTATAGGGCAATAAATAGTAATAGTATAGTAAGATGAATTAATAAAATGAATATTTTTATACCACAATATTATAATGTGCTCATTCCAGTTAAGAGTTAGAGTGATTATATGTGAAAGTATAGAGTTCTTTGGATTCATTGAATTCAAGTCGGTTGGATACTTTGTTAGGATCTACTGAATCCTCGATTAGAGACTTCCTAGTGTTGCATTTAAAATTACTGCGCGGGAAATTTGAAAATGGTAACTGACTTATTAAACTGAACTCGTATTTACTGAGCGTAAATTAAGTTGAACTTATTGCCTATAATCCAAACTACTATCACGTAATATAAAGCTCCGTGTCTATAGAACCATAATCATGCCGATTGCTCTATACGGATGCGAAACATGGGCTCTCACAAAACGGGAAGAGAACGAATTCCGCGTATTCGAGAATAAAGTTTTAAGGGGTATATTTGGCCGTAAATATGATGAGGAGTCAGGACAATGGAGGCAATTCCACAACCACGAATTGGAAGAGCTATACCGCAAACCTACAATAGTGAGAGTAATCAAGTCGCGAAGATTAAGATGGGCCGGAAACGTAGCGCGAGTGGGCGATGATAGGGCCGTGCATAGAATTCTTGACGGTAAACTAACGGGAAAGAGACCGACAGGACGGCCGCGACAGAGATGGGAGGACAATGTTAGATTGGACCTCGAGAAGATCGGATCGGATGGTCGAACGTGGAAGCAGAGCGCACAGGACAGGGGACAATGAGCGGAGCCGAGTCGGTGAGGTCATGTACTTCCGGGTTCCTACAGGCCAATAAATAATAATTATTGCCTATAACAAAAATTGAGTTTAAGAGATCATGTGTATCTGTTTTTGGATCATCAAAATCGACGACATCACGAGCAGAGATGGTGCCTTCAACAAATGACTTAAAGTGCCCAATGAACGAACGGACAGTAACTAATTTGCTTGAAAATGTTTGTCGTTTTGATATCAATGTAGGGGCTCGTGGATACATTATAAATAGAGTACACTAGCAATTGGTGACACCAATTGCAGTGTTTATGCAATTCAACAGTATTATTATAATGATCAAATATAACACATGAATCGTCTTATAAACACTAACTTATTTACAGAACTTTTAAAACAGTTTACTCCAGCAATTCTACTAATTCCGAACACTTCCTCTTTCCAAAATAACTGAAGAACATCGCCCTTCTCCCAACTATAACCAAGCAACACTTTGTTTTCAATGTAGCATCATCTTGTAGGAGGGGTATGGGAGCGAACACACGGGGTAAAGTCTGTGCTTTCAGCCCGGCGAAGACCAGGACGATCCTTGTCCCTGTTCAATCCAAGTTGATATGCAGTCTCCACGTGACACCCCTGGATAGCTACTTTGGCACCCGCCAAGTAGTGAACCAATGCATGCAGCGACACCCTTAGAAAGGTAGGCGCAAGGCTAATAACTTTGGCCAGAAAAACAAATTATTATGGACAAAATAACAAGTCTAGGACAAGGACCGATACTGGTGGAGAGACTTGCTAAATAAGGCCAAGACCAGATCCCGGTTGTAGTGCCAATGATGATGATCATCATCTTGTAGAAGGAAAAGAAATGAATGGCGTTGTTACTTTCTTTCCCTCCCTGGCAATTTTGCAGTTTGCCCACAGGGTTCAGAAGGTATTACCAAACAACGAAAACGCTATAGTTCACTGATAGCTACAACTCTAGGTTTGTGAAATCCTGAACATCTTCACGGACTAACTTTTCACGACCTTTCTTGCACCACTCGGGAACACTCACTGAAGGTGAACGTTGAGGACCTTCTTTTCAATTATTCCTTGTATTCGCACCCTACCCCTTTTCAATGGCAGGAAGCGGACGCTTCAATGACCCAATCGTCACTACCTCCGTGACCGAACATGCTAAATTGCTGACGTTTGTGATTTTTCTTCTTGAAACGGAATTTTTGCTCTATGATTTATGATCGCATATTACGAGTATTTGCATTGTTTGCTTTCGGTAGAATATTCAAACGAACGACAAAGGGCTGGTTATGTGACACGATAATGAAATTGCATCTTAATATCCCCTAGATTCCACAGCAAATGCCATCAGCAGAATTCTGAAGAAAGAATGACCATGCGACTAGGCAATCAAACAAGAATCGCAGCATTTGCGTTCGTTTGCTGGGTTTCTGGGGGTGGGAACGAACATACCAGGCAAGGTCTCTGCTTTCAACCCGGCGAAGGCCAGGACGATCCCTGTCCCTGTTCAATCCAAGTTGACATGCAGTCTCCACGTTACACCCCTGGATAGCTACTTTGGCACCTTGCTCGGAAAAACAAATTATTATGGACTTAACAAGTATCGGATAAGGACCGGATGCCGGTGGAGAGACTTGCTAAATGAGGCCAAGACCGAGTCCCGGTTGTAATGTCGATGACGACGATGATGATGATGGGTTTCTAATTAGCATCTCGGATTTACCTAGGAAACCGACATCTGGCGACAACTCATTTGGGTTACTGCTTTCGGCTGGTTGTGTTTACTTAAGATCCGATTAGCTAGACAAGGCAATCAAACAAGAATCGCAGCATTTGCGTTCGTTTGATGGGTTTTTAATTAGCATCTGGGATGTACCCAGGACGCCGACATATGGCGATAATTCGTTTGGGTTACCGCTTTCGGCTGATTGTGTTTACTCAACATTCTATTGGCTAGACAATTTTGGTTTTAGAGACCAAAAAACAGGAGGGCCGTGAAGGCGGTGGATACGTTGGGAGATGGTTCCTTCGTAGTGTAAAGGCTTTGGCTTTGTACCGAGCTAGAAGAGGGGACTCTGGTAGAATCGTCAAAAACGACTGTTTAAGGTCAACAAAGACACGTAGAAAATAGCACAAATAGATGGGAATTTAGGTCACGTAAAGTCAAACTTTCTGAAATTCAATTTTCACAGTTTGTCAGTTTTCAGTTTTTAATAAATATATAGTAATCTTATAATAAAACTGATTTGTTAGTTCAACCTAACCAGATCCAAGTGGTAGAGTAGAATAAGTACATAAATCACTGCTAATGCTCAGCTTACCATTACCTTGTTAAGGAAAAAATTCTTGAACCTGGTTGAACCTGCGACTCAAAAAAAAAAAAAAGTATATGTATATATGTAAGAACTACTCGATTGTGTGACCAATTTTGAAAAGGAAACGAAAAATTGAATGCAGTTGGAAAAAAATATAAAACTACGGCCTTCTTAGCTGTAGTGGGGGGTAGATGGACAAAGAGAATCCCCGAAATTGGATCAAACCCGAGATGGGACCCAGAATTCTTGGACAAGGTCCTTAGAGGACGATCTTCGGAGATATTTTATATTAGATGAAACAAGGAGGGGTTAGATAATACATTGATTTCACAATTTGGTACACTGACTCCGCTAACAAACTTATTGAAGAATCATCTTCGGAGAGAGTCTATAGTAGATAGAACAGATTTTGGTCACAGGTGATTTCGAAAATCTCCCGCAAACTACTTTATCAATCGTCATGGTCGAAGACAATTTGTGAGATAAAAAAGAAATTTGCTCGCAATGTACAATCGATCGTCTGTTACAGGCGTAAGCTGAGTTGGAACTCTTACAAATTTTGTTAGTACTTACAGTTTGAAAAAAAAAACCTTTTTTTAAATATTCATATCTGATCGACTTTGAATTGAAACATTAAAATTACTCTTCACTATTCATTCAGCGATTAATTTCTTGGAGTATTGGCTTATTTTCCAGCCTATCTTACGTAAAAAACTAGTCGGCCATTCCTCTCCTTAAGAAGCCTCTTTAAACGATAATATTTTATATATACCATAAATATATACATGTGTATAAAACGAAATATTTAAGTTTTATCTGAACAATTTTTGAAATACACTTGTGTGATTACAAAATATAATTTATATATAGTCAACGTTTTTTTTATAAAATAATAAAAACCTTACAGGACCTATGTTAAGTATCATCGATGTTATTGGTAGTCTTAGCAGATAAGGCTGTAGTGGGCTGTTCGCCAGCGGTGCCGTTGTCGTCACTTGATTCACACGACTCATTGCAAGGAGCTGTTGTGGATTGGGCTAAGGACTTACCGATCACTGTGGAAGAAGATTCATGGGGATGTCGTTTAATACTATGGATGTTGGAGTCTTGACGCTGATGTGCTTTAGTTGCTATAATTGATTCTAAGGAGTTAATTGCTTTTAGGCATCCAGCACTGAGGGAATTATGCAAGCTTGGTTTTATGGGATTTTTTTCCGAAGGGGAGACGTAATTTTCTTCGCCTTTTCTTGAGTTCGTCGTCGAGACTGGATGAATCTGTTGAATTGGTATCATCCACTTGGGTATCACGGTGTGCCTTCGCAGCAACGGTCGCTGGTGGGGTGGCGGAGGAGGACGAATAATTTGGCGAAAATTTGTGCTGCAATGTTGGCTGCAGGGATTGTTGGTGGAAGTCTGGATTGAGGCGCTGGTGCTGTTGCTGGTAATGCTGTGAGCTAGCATTTGATTTTGCGATGTATGGTGTTGTGGGCTCGTTGGCGGTGTTGATGAGCGGCTCTTGATCTTCCGTAACTGTTGATGTGTTGTCATAGGCCGAGGATCGTTTACCATCAGTTGTTGATCCACTGTTGAAATCAAAGAAGTGCTGCTGGAGTTGTTGGAACTGTTGTGTGACAATTGCTGCTGGGGATGATATTGAAGACTGGGAAGAACAGTTTCTAGAGGAAGCGATTTTTCCGTAGCTCCCGCTTGAATGTTGGTGTTGTTGCTGTTGACGGGCGAGGATCTGGTAAATTTCCATTGGCACCACATCTGCACTTTGGGATCGGATGATGTGGCTAATAAAGAAAAAAGATTACAGATACATGTATGACTACATTTGCTTTTCGTGGTAATTGATTCATTAAATTATATTATTAAAGAAAATTGTGTTAAGCAATGTTAGATAGCATCATGTGAAATTGTGAGACTTGTTAAACGACACCAGATAAATGAAAACAGTAATGAGAATTCAATAACTTAATTTAAATAGCAGCTTACGGCTTACAATTTAATCGAAAAGTTTCAGGTAGATTGGCTTTTACCGCTGTCGACTTGAATATCGAACATTTATTAGATACAATTACAGTTACATATACACATATAAATGATTTATAAAATGTAAAAAATTATCATTAAACAGTACAGAAACTCATGAAGTTTTCTGCTTGTTTGCTCTGAAATTAAATTAAACAAAAGTACATATGATCATTTGGTAACACAGACGAGGATTATCGCAGTAAAACAAAACCAAAGCTTGGTATTAATTAGGAGCCAAACATTTCATTATATAAGGTTTCTTGACTAAAGGGAAATTGAACTCAGATCACCACTCACAATTGAAATTTGCGTTATGGGTATTGTCACGAACGTTCAATTTCAACACAACGTATATTATGAAAAAGAAAATTAGACTCCCTCTTTAGTTATTTAATATAAAACCGAAACCATTTCCAATCAATTTATTGCTTTAATAATAAATTCTAAGAAATAACTTACAACTTTTTGATCACCTTTGGTTGTAGTATAAAACCGAAACCATTTTCAAAAAAATTATTGAATTAAAGTTGTTTATTAGACAACATAAGCCTTTAGTTCTCCTTTGGTTATTATAAGATCAAAAACCATTTCTAAAAGTGTGACTAATAAATAATACACAACTTCTTTTTCCTTATTTTGTTGTAATATAAAATCAAACTATTTTCAAAAACGATATTAATTAAATGTTGTTTATTAAATAAAGTATGCCTTTGGTTTTTCTTTGGTTATAATATAAAAAACCATTTCTGCAAGTGTAATTAATGAAGCAAAAAATCAACTCTTATAAATAATATACAACTTCGTTTTCCTTATTAGGTTGTAATATAAAATCAAACCATACCCAAAAACGTCGATGCTTACATAATATAAATACTTATTTTATATGGTGTTTATTGAACAACAAATGAGATCTATTTACTTTTGATTGTAATATAAGACACAAAACTAATTCTAAAAATAATATTAACTAAACAACAAGTAAACTCTAATAAATAACAGAAAGTGTTCTTCGTTGTGATATAAAGCCATTTCCAAAAATGTTTATAAATTAATAAATAAACTTTAATAAACCTACATCACAGTGTGGTAGAAGCCGCGACGTAGGGCGGGCGCTTAAATTACAATAAATCACCCAGACTATGCTGAGGGGAGCCTACGCCTCCAGCAGGGTCATACATGTCAGGCAGGCTAGCGAGGAGCAACATACATGGGTGGTCTGAAAAGTTTCTGACCCCAACGCGAAGGCAGCAGCACTCTTCAATGTAGTTATGCATCTTTTGACAGTTACTCACCAAAATGTCAGCCATTTTGGGCGTGTAGTTTTTATTTGACAGTCGTTTGAACGACCCGATGTGAGTGTTTTGGACAAACAAAATTGAGTATCGAGCTGTCATTAAATTTTTGTTTTCTGAAAGGCAATACGCCTACGCAAATCAAAGATAAGTTGGACTCTGTGTATGGGGACCCTGCACCATCATTTACCACAGTGAAATTTTGGGCAACTGAACTAAACGTGCCCGTGAGAGCTTGAGAGACGATGAACGTTCCGGTTGTTGCTTCCTGGTTTGGAATCGGAAGGACTTCCACCCACTTGCTGAAGTAATCCATGATGACCAACATGTATTTGTTGTTGCCGTTGGTTTTTGGGAATGGTCCTGAGATGTCGATCGCAATTCGCTCGAAAGGTGCACCCACGTTGTACTGCTTCATAGCGCTCCTTGGTTCCGGGCGTCGAAAAACTGCAACAACTGACGCTAACATCGCTAAAGTTCACTAAGTGGTGACGACCACCGAACTATAATGAGAGAGATAGCAGAGGCTATGAAAATGCCCAAAGAACGAACTGTATTCTAAAAATACTTAGTCACAATCCTCAAGGTTTCGAAACCTGGCGTAATCGTTTTTAACAAACCGAGATGAACCAGCAAAAAAGTTAAGAATTTTTTTTGGAGAGTAAGACAGTGGAGACGACAAAATCAAACTTTACTTCAGTATAGAGGACAATTGTGCCAACTTAGTGACAACAATTTTTTTGACAATCCCTTTAAACGAGCTTTTTAATTGATCAATTCCCGACACTTTTTTGGCTAAATGTATATATTTCCCTCGAGAAAGACGAACCCATAGCACAATGGTCAAGAGGGAAGAACGGTGCACAGGACAGGGAGCAATGGCGCAGCCGAGTCAATAAGGTCATGAATTTCCGGGTTCCTATAGGCCAATAAATAGTAATAGTATAGTAAGATGAATAAATAAATTGAATATTATATGTGCTCATTCCAGTTCAGAGTTAGAGTGTATTAAGTAAGTATAGTATAGAGTAATTTATTTACAATACGCGACAATTCGAAATAAGACAACGATGAGTGGCGGGCGAACATCGAGCAACGTAAACGCCTCAGAGTGAATTGTACGCCGAAAGGCATTACACAAAATTGTATCGTGTAATTTAGAGTGCTCGTGTAGAGCCAGTAAATTATTTTAAGAATAAGAAAAGATTGTAAAATAGGATTTAGCATTTTAGTCCTAAGTTAACATTTGTTAAATTATTGTGCAATAAATGCGTTATTCAACAACAACAACAACAACAACAACGCCTCAGAGTGATTCACTGAGAAAGATATGATGAAGTCAACGCAGAAAGATACGCGGAAAGAAGGAAAGAGATTTTTCAAATGGAAAAAAACACGAATGGGAGCAGAATCAAATCGAAAATATTGAAAAAAAAGCCAGAGCCAATAATACCAGAGGAGTGAATGCCGGCATAAATTCGATTAGAGGGGTATCAAATGAGAGCTAAAATAATTAGAGACGCAGATCGTTGCATGGTCACAGAAACAAAAAATATCGTAACAAGGTGAAAGCAGTATTTTAAAAACCTGCTTAATGTGTGCACCAATTAACCACAAATAAATATACGAGACGAACACACAGCTGAGCCACAGATCCCTCCTTTAGCGAAGTTATGGGCGCAATAAATCGATTACAAAACAACAAGGATCCTGGATTCGACCGCGTACCGGCAGAGCTTATGAAGTGTGGAGGAGAAACAACAGGTCGGGTGGTCTATCAATTAATCAAAATAATATGGAACAAGAAAGTCACTCCAGAAGAATGGAAAACCTCAATACGAGGGTTGCCTCTTATGTTTCGGGATTTGGCAACCCTAGTGTTGCAATCCGGCGATTGACAGCTCTGTCATAAAGTTGGACATTTTTGAGGTTATACGCACTCAGAACGTTTTGACATACGAGCGCTATTTGTGTTGTTTACAGTAACTTAAAAGATTCATCTCAGCCCAAAAATGGAATTAAATCGTCAACATTTTCGTGCGGTTATTTTTTACAACTTTCGGCGTGGATTAACTCAGCAACAGTGCATGGATGAACTTAATTCAATTTTTGGCGATGAAGCTCCATCAAGGACCAGTGTTTATCGATGGTGTGGTGAATTCAATCGTGGTCGTAGTTCACTCCAAGATGAATTTCGTGAAGGTCGTCCAAAATCAGTTGTTGTCCCGAAAACCATTGATGCTGTGCGCGAACTGATATTGGAAGATCGTCATGTGACCTATCGTGAGATTGAGACAACCTTAGGCGTTAGTGGGACCAGCATACATTCAATATTGCATAACCATTTGACTGTCCAAAAAATTTGTTCGCGTTGGATCCCACACAATTTGTCAATCGCCCAAAAAAAGGCTCGTGTCAATTGGTCGAAAGAAATGCTCAAAAAAATACGGTCGCGGTGCTTCGAAACACGTCTATGACATCGTGACAGGTGATGAATCGTGGATTTACGCGTATGAGCCCGAAAGTAAACAGCAGTCGACTGTCTGGGTGTTTCAAGATGAGCCAAATCCAACAAAAGTTGTTCGCGCACGAAGCACTTCCAAGCAAATGGTCGCCTGTTTTTTCGGAAAAACTGGACATGTCGCAACCGTACCACTAGAACAACGCAGAACAGTCAATTCTGAGTGGTACACAACCATTTGTTTGCCAGTTGTCTTCCAAGAAATCAGGAAAACCAACCGCCGAAGACGGATCACTCTTCACCACGACAATGCGAGCTCTCACACATCGGCTGCGACAACTGCATTTTTGAGCACCCAAAACATCGATTTGATGGGTCATCCGCCGTATAGTCCTGACTTGGCACCGAATGACTGCTTTTTATTCCCGTACGTAAAAAACAAACTGAGAGGTCAAGGTTTTTCGACACCTGAAGAAGCGGTTGCTGCATTCAGAATGCATGTGTTGGAGATACTTCAATCAGAGTGGCAAAAGTGCTTCGACAATTGGTTCAAACGCATGCAAACGTGTATAGATCTTCATGGGGAATATTTTGAAAAACAATAAAGTGATTTTCGATGATCAATATTTGTTTTTGTTTTCTAATCCCGAAATATAAAAGGCAACCCTTGTAGTCATCCCTATTAGCGATAGATGTAACTGCGAGGACTATAGAGAAATATCACTGCCCCCAAGCATATACAAAATACTAAGTCTTTAGAAAATGAGGACAATTTTCTTTTATTTTCTCATTTACCGGACCTAACAACAGACGTCCCCTCACAGTTTTAAGCCTTCAGAAAAGTATGATTGTGGTAGTTTCTCAAAATAAGCATTTGTGTGGCGATGATCTACTTATTCGATGTAAACAGTTGTCCGCTGAGCCATTTCTTTTAATTTGAAAATAAAAAGACGTCATTCGGAGCCAGATCTGGTGATTACGGTGGATGGTCTATCAGTTCAAACTTCAATTCCTCAATTTTAGCCATTGAAACTGCGCACGTACGCGCTCGTGCATAATCCTGGGGAAAGAGGACTTTTTTTTTCTTCATATGAGGACGATTTTCTTTTATTTTCTCATTTAGCTGACCTAATAATGGCGTATAATATCGTCCAGATATCGTCTGTCCTTTTCCAAATAGTCAATGGAGGTAATGCCACGTGCATCCCAAAACCTAGTAGCCATAACCTTTCCAGCTGAGTTCACCGTCGTTGCCTTCTTTCGAGCCAGTTCGTCTTTAACAATCCACTGTTTTGATTATTCTTTCGGCTCGGAATGTTTCGTCTACATCTACTAATCTGCGCAGGGACTCATCTGGGTTGCGACGCAGGCACTCTAAAAGTTCTCAACTGAGGGCAAATGCGGAACGCATCTCGCAGATATTTTTTTATTTATCTTGCAAAATTGAAACATGAAACAAATTGAAAGTTGACAGGCACGTTAGTGAGAAATGATGCTTACTAAAAGCAGACCAATTTCGATGCTACGAACGCCGTCGTAGGCGTTTCTAAAGACTTATTGACCACATATCGTAACAAGTATCATACTGGTGAGAATTACACCATATGCAGAGGTAATATTGGGAGACTATCAATGAGGATTCTGCAGGTACCAGTCAAGAATCGTCTACATGTTCACAGTAAAACAATTGTTGGAAAAGAAGTGGGAATACGGAGGGACGGTACACCAACTCTTCACTGATTTCAAAAAAGACTTAGTTACAAGGCAAAGACTTTAGCATATCGTAACTAAGCTGGGAATCCCGAAAAAATATGCCCCCCTCATTCAAATCTGCACAAGTGAAAATGAAGGAAGAGTTAGAATATAAAATCACCTCTCAGAATCATTTGAAATCCGCTATGAATTAAAATAGGGGGATGGCCTCTCACCACTTGTGCTTGAGTATTTACTCAGAAAGGTACAAGACGACAACATGGCCGAATTATCCATGAACGGAGTTACACAGGTGTTTGCGTATGCGGATGACATCGCCGTTCTGGGCGATAATGTCGAAACTGTAAGTAAAAACAGTGACATCATCATACAAGCAGTAGAAGAGGTGGGTCTAGAAATAAATGAAGACAAAACAAAATATATGATTACTGTGAGGGCAAGTGGACCTCAGGGAACGCAATAAATGTTAGGGGCAAGATATTTGAAAAAATTAAAGACTTTAAATATCTGGGAACAATACTGACGGCCAGTAACGAAATGTCAAAGGAAATTGACAAACGACAACATTGCGGCAATGCTAGTTGGTACGCGGTCAGCAAACTACTAAAATCTAAACTAGTGTCATGTAATATAAACCTCCGTATCTATAGAAACACAATCGTCCTTCTTGTTCTTAGCGGATACGAGACATGGGCGTTTACAAAAGGAGAAGAGAATAGATTCGGCGTACTCGAAAATAAAATTTTAAAGAGTATCTTCGTCGGTAAATATGATGGAGTGGAAGGACAATGGAGGAAACTCCACAATCGGGAATTGGAAAAGTGATACACCAAACCTGCAATAGTGACAATAATCAGGTCGGGAAGATTAAAGAGGGCTGGGCATGTAGCGATAATGGACAATGGACGACAGAACCGTGCGTAAAATTCTTGACGGAAGACCAACGAGAAAAATACCAGTGAGTGGACCGCGACGGATATATATATATTATATATATATATATATATATATATATATATATATATATATATATATATATATATATATATATATATATAATATTTATATATATATATATATATATTATATATATATTATATATATATTATATATAATATTATATATATATATTATATATATATATATTATATATATATATATATTATATATATATATATTATATATATATTATATATATTTTTTGTTGTTGTTTTTTTTTGTTTCTTTTTTAACTTCTCCCAGGAAAGGCGGACCTATAGCGCTCAGTTAGCGCCCCGAAGATACAATTTTTTTCTCGAGCGGGTCCAGCAGCCAAGCTTCGAAAACATGAAGCTCCGTGTCTATAGAACCATAATCATGCCGATTGCTCTATACTGATGTGAAACATGGACTCTCACAAAACGGGAGGAAACCAAATTCCGCGTATTCGAGAAAAAAGTTTTAAGGAGTATCTTTGGAGGTAAATATGACGAGGAGTCAGGACAATGGAGGCAATTCCACAACTTGAATTGGAAGAGCTATACCGCAAACCTACAATAGTGAGAGTAATCAAGTCGGGAAGATTAAGATGGGGCGGACATGTGGCAAGAATGGCAAAGATAGGACAGTGCATAGAATTCTTCACGGTAGGCCAACGGGAAAAAGACTGGCAGGACGGCCGCGACGGAGATGGGAGGGCAATCTTAGATTTGAGGAGATCGGATCGACTGGTCAAGCGTGGAAGGAGAGTGCACAGGACAGGGAACTATTGCGCAGTCAAGTCAGTGAGGTCATGAACTTCCAGGTTCCTATAGGCCAATAAATAATAATAATAACTCAACGCAGATTAAAGGTAAAACGAAAATTACAACAAGATTTCACTACTCAAAACTTCGACTTCAAATATCTCGGCTCCATATTTTTCAAACAGTAACTCCCTCAATTTTTATCCGATTGACTAACTTCAACTTTAAAACAATATTTTCTAGGCCAATAAATACTAGTAATGGTATAAAACCTACAACTAGTTTACCGTCTGTGGTTGTAATGTAAACCCGAAACCATTTCCAAAAATTTATCAATCAATGTTAATAAATGGAAGTGAAGTATATTTGTCCCAAATGTGGTGCATAAATATTAATTCGATTATGATAAAATTTGTACAGTGGTTGCATTTACGTGAGGTTTCTGACAAAATACCATCAACATTTAGTAGATAGCGCACAATTTGAAACAGTGCAGCGGATATGCTTTTAGTTTTTTAGCATTATACCATTATTATTGCTTTCTCTCCCTGTCGGATACGAAAGGGACTCTGATTTCAACAACGAATACTTGATATTGCTCACGGTTCTCCGCATTTCGCTTTACGTATGTTTCATCATCATCATCGGCACTACAACCGGGATCCGGTCTTATTAATTTGGCTGAGGCTTGTTAAATTTTCCATAATCATTTGTTTTTCCGGGCAAGGTTATTAGCCTTGCGCCATTTACGTATGGTTAGTGTGTTATAACAAAAATAACAATTACGAAATAATATTAGATCACTGCATCGACCACAATTCCTACAAGTGCTGACCACAGACTTCAAAAAAGTGGCATAACAATAGCACAAAAAAAGATCGACATCATCTCACGACCACCCACCGCATTTTTTATTCGATCGCGCGGAATTCACTTGGGAAATCGCGGTTTTTCTACAAAAAGAGAAAAAGATGTATGCAATATGCCTGAGTCAGAAATAAATGTGATGTCGCGATCTGACACCGCGGAAGATAATTGAAACTACTGTGGAAGCAGCCATAAAAAACAGCAAACGATCGATCGCGAATGAAACCGGCAGAATTCCCGGTTATAGATTACGGCATTTCAATAAGAGCGACCCAGAATGATGGTTTAGATCGGTTGAAGCATATTCCAAAATCAACAGACTAACGATCATTGAAGAATTTTTACTCCATCTTCCACGACAAATTAAAATCGTATTATGATACCGTCGAGAATTCAACCACTTCACCGGTGATCGGGGAAACAAAATGCAAGAAATTCAGGGAAAAGGTAGAAAACTCCTTCAGGATTCCGCAAGAGGTGAAACTAAAAGAGATCCTAAGTGAAATTCCCGTTTGAACGACGAATCCGCCGCCCCAATTAGTTCTCTTAAAACAAAAAAACGGGAATATGCTAAACGACCAGACCATGAGGTCAATTTTCGTCGAAAGATTGCCCAATCGAACTTGTGAAGCAACGATATCGAGATCTGATCTCAGATGAATTCGTCGAATACGTGGACAGACTGCATGAGGAGTACCAACAATACAAGATAGACGGCGGCCAGGTGGCATCAGTGGGCATCCATGAGAAACAGGTAAGACAAACATTCATTAATCAACGAAATATTTAAAATAAAAAAAAATTTGAACCAAATTTTGCTCTAATGAGTACAATCGACAAGAGCATGGTTCAAATATAATTCTCAATTACAACCCTCACGACACAAATATGATCACTGGCGACCCCTGTAAGAGGCAACATCGGAGTAGGTCGCAATCCGGAGTTCTACTGTTAGCGACGCGTCACTCTAGGCACAGAAGAGACACTGATCTGAGACATCTTGGGATTTCCAACAACACAATACCCGACTCCTGGAAAGACGCCGCATCAGGAAATAAAGCAAGACGTCGCATCAAGGAAAAATCCCAGCACATTACTACTGGACGCTAGGCAATAGAAACAAAGAAAAGAGTATCGGGACGGATACTCGATGATACGCTACAACAAAAGCAGCATTGTGTCAATTTCCCAGGGAAGAGCTAATTACCCGAGCACTTATTGCTCGATCCCTGGAAGATGCGATACAGAACCACGTGAGGCGTCTGCTGATTGGACAATGGCACATGGTATCGATCACCTCGTGCAAAGTAGTATAAATAGAGGAAAAAATGTGTAAACCTTTGAGTTCTAATTTGAGTACTTAAGGAACGCGTAGGGCTTCCAATATTGTGAAGAAAATAAAATATTTATGCTAAAATAGAACTACTGGTTGTGTTAGGGGGGAAGTTGTACCATATTTTCGCTCCGGTTACAGGTACCCCCAAACGCTTCCTCCCACCTGCGGCAAGGGGCGTTCAACCGAATCGTATGGTTTACTGGGGCCATCAGAACACTTACCAGTAGTAAAGGGTGCTCGAGACATATTCTCCATTATTCACGCTTTCGAAAGGCGTTTTCCCACTACCGATGGCAACGGACGCCACGCGGGGGTAAGATATATCAAAACAAATACCATGGCACATCGCGCTGGAGGCATTCGGTAGAAATCGTGGTAGGGCTTAAAGAGAAGGCGACTTTTCTCATACTTTTACGTGTCGGTTTCTTCTTGTCTTTTCAGGTATCTACCAACTGGCGCAAGCTAAGTCGACATTCAACAGCTAACGTTCGAACGATATAGATCGTCCTATCATCCTGTCCCCAGTCCGTTTAGTGTGTGCGTAAGTGTGAATTGTGCAAACAGTGTGGCCGTCACTGAGAACGGCTGTATAGTTTATTGTGAAATATTGAACTGCGTAGTGTATACGTGTGCAGTACCTGTGTACCTGTGTGCATTATACACACAGTGTGTGTTGTAGTGCCGATAATGATGATGATGATGATGATGATGTGTGTGCGGACGCGCGTGTGAGTGGGTGTGTTATCACAGTGTGGCCGTTATCAAGAACAGTCATAAAAAAAACAAAAAGTAAACAAAAGTTCTCCGTACAATGGCGGAAATTAAAGCGGCGTCGCGAAGAAAGCTAAATACGCAGCCGTACCTCATTGCCAAGCGGCAAAAAACAATCGGAAAAAATGAAAATTCCGACAAAGGTGTAATTACCAGGAGTGAATATTACTCTAGAGTGGGAAATAAGTTTCAAAAATTAGCCGCAAATGACGACAATACCTTCCAAGAAATGGAAGAAGAGAGAAAAAAATTGATCGACGAACTCATCCGAATGGATACAAAAACAAATTAACGAGACTCCCGCAATTGAAAAAGAGAAAAAAAGAAACACCACAAAACAGCGGCACGCGAAAGAAGAGAATGAACTCCAGGTACAGCAGGGACAAGAAATAAAGGACCGACAACATGAACAACAACAGCAGCAACAAGGACACATGGAGCAACAAATTAAAAAAAGAAAAATTGCCTCCCATAGTTATTAACTCAATGAAAGCTAAAGACGTAGTAAAACTTGGTGAGTCAACTTATAAAAGTTGTAAAACTAAACGTATAAATGGTAAAATAAGTTTACTATGTGATAACTTGGAGGACTAGAAACAAATGAAATTAGTGTTAGGGCAAGCGCGTAGCGAATACTATACGTACACGCCAAATCAGAGAAGGTGGTCTCCATGCTTTTGAAAGGAGTTGATCCTTCGTTTTCACCCAAGGAAATACTTGAGGACCTGAAAACGGTTGAAACCGAGAGCCTAACATTTACGGGTGTTAAACCCTTTTCCACAGCAAAGTCCCGAAATCGTAATCGGTAATTAACTTTTTTCATTGTATCGCTAAGCCCCAACAGTAAAGTTGACGGCCTTCAACACATTAAAATTCTCCTTCACCTAACTATAAATTGAGAGAAAATAAGAAAATCAGATCGTGTCTTCCAGTGCATGCGCTGTGAACGATTTGGGCATGTTGCACCGAACTGCAATTTGCAGTTTAGGTGCGTAAAGTGTCTAAATAATCATAATATTGGGGAATCCCCTTTGGGTAACGAACTCCCCCCGGACAGGTAGAAGTTATCCTGCATACTATGTAAAAATACATGCCAAACTGCTAGCTTTAGAGGTTGTCGTATATTCCAACAGGTAGAATCAAAATTGGAACTTAGAAAAAAACAAATTGATGATGAAAAGACGTGGTGCGGGGGTTAAACTACAATTAATCACTCAGGCTATGCTGACGGAAGCATACGCTTCCAGTAGGGCCCCCATGTCAGGCAGGCTAACGAGGAGTGACACACAAAGATCTACCATTCCCTAATCCAGGGTGTCACGCGTCACCGTGCCCATTTGATGATTTCCAGCCAGGGGCATACCGGCCGTATTATAACGGCGCCTTTCTGAGACCCGGTCGAATCAGAGCAGTAAGCAGACCTTACCATATCAAAACGGGTCTCTGATATAGCGGACTATTTGAAACCCCAAGACTCGTGGGAACAAAAATGAATAATCAATATACAAAAAACAATCTCACGAACAACCCGGTAGGCGCAGGTGTGATGAGCCGACACTACCATAAGGGGACAAATCATCAAGAAAACATCAAGAAGACGTAGGGAAAAAGGGAAAAAGTTGGATATACGCGTCGGCACGTGGAATGTTCGAACGTTATATAAACCAGGTGCGTCACAGACGGTCGTAGAAAACGCGAAACAATATAAAATGAACATTGTCGCGCTTCAGTAAGTCCGACTCCCACATCAAGTAATCGAAACCAACGGATTTACACCGTTGTATGGAGGTACCGATACACATAATCTCGGAACCGACTTCATCATAAGCAAGAATATTACGCCCCATTTAAAAGATGTGAAATTTATTAATGACCGAACGTCTGTGCTAAAAATACACGTCCCATGGTACAATTATGTATTTATAAAGGTACACGCCCCAACAGAAACTACGGACGAAGAAACGAAGGACACGTTCTACGAGACCCTAGAGGAAGTATTTGATGGGATCTCATTATTCGATGTTAAAATCCTCCTCGGGGACCTCAATGCGAAAATTGGAAAGGAAGATATCTTCCAACCAACTATAGGTAAAGAAAGCCTACACGATGTTTCAAATGATAATGGAATTCGAATAATCAGGTTCGCAGCGTCAAAAGATCTGGTAGTGAAAAGCACGATGTTCAAGCACAAGCAAATCCATAAAGCCACATGGATATCAACCGACGGCGTAACGCGTAACCAAATAGACCACTTCCTCATAAACAAAAGACACCACTCGAATATCCTTGACGTAAGATCATATAGAGGAGCAGATTGCGACTCCGATCATCTTCTAGTGATGGGCAAATCAGGAGTCGCCTCGCAGCAATCCCACATGGGCAGTCACACGGGAGACGAGCAAAAAGTTCGACATTGATAAACTAAAAGACCTGCGCAAAGGGGCTGAATATCAAGAAGAACTAACGAATAAATTTAGCATCCTAGAGAATGGGAGCAGTGAGGAAGAGGAAGCCAATAGCGTGGACACTAAATGGACATCGATCAGAGACACAATCAAACAAACAGCCCAAAAGGTATTAAGATTTAAGTAAAGTAATACGACTTAAGGAAACAGGTAAGTAAGTATTAGGACTTAAGAAAACAATTAAGTCCAAACCTTGGTTTAACGATGAGTGCAGGGCGAAGATCGAAGAACGTAAACGCCTCAGAGTGATCCACTTAGAAAGATATGATGAAGTCAACGCAGTAAGATACGCGACGATTCGGAAAGAGACAATGAGACTTTCCAAGCGTAAAAAACGCGAATGGGAGGACTCGGATCGAAAAAACCCTAAAAAAGCCAGAGCAAAGATCATCAGGGGTATGTATATCAGCATAAACTCGATTAGAAATGGCTACCGAAGGAGACCCTATATAATTCGAGACGCAAACGGATGTCCGGTCCCATAAACAAACAATATCATGACAAGATGGAAGCAGTACTTTGGAAACGTGTTCAATGTGCGTACCCATCAACCACAAATTAACGCACCAGACGTAAATACAGTCGAGCCTCAGAACCCAGCGACGTCTCTCAACGAAGTTGTAGACACAATAAATCGATTGAAAACAAGGATCCCGGAGTGGATTGCAAACCGGCAGAGCTTGAGAAGCGAGGAGGAGAGGCAAGCGCTCGAAAGATCCACCCACGCCAACCCATTTTCAAAAAAGGCGACAGATATGACTGCGAAAACTACAGAGGAATATCATTGCTCCCAACCACATACAAAATACTAACAAATGTTATCATCATCATCATCGGCACTACAACCGGGAGGTTGTAGCAAGTCCTGAGGCTTGTTAAATTTTCCATAATGATATGTTTTTTTCCAGGCAAGGTCATTAGTCTTGCGCCAGAGGCTCCCCGGCGGGTAATCGAACCCCGGTCTCCCGCGTGACAGGCGGATGTACTAACCACTATACTATCGAGGAGCCCGACAAATGTCATACTGGTGAGAATCACACCGTACGCAGAAGAAATACTGGGAGAATACCAATGCAGATTGTGTAGTAACCGGTTAACAAGCGATCAAATGTTCACAAATAAGGCAACTACTAGAAAAGAAGTGGGAATACGGAGAGACGGTTCACCAATTATTCGTTGACTTCAAAAAAGCCTACGACTCAGTCGCGAGGCAAAGACTCTACCATATTGTAGTTGAGCTGGGAATCCCGACATGGGATAAGGAAGTCACTCCGGAAGAATGGAAAACCTCAATACTCGTCCCCATTTTCAAAAAAGGCAACAGATCTGACTGCGAAAACTACAGAGGAATATCATTGCTCCCAACCACATACAAAATATTAACAAATGTCATACTGGCGAGAATCACACCGTACACAGAAGAACTACTGGGAGACTACCAATGCCGATTCCATAGGAACCGGTCAACAAACGACCAAATATTCACAATAAGAAAACTGCTGGAAAAGAAGTGGGAATACGGAGAGACGGTTCACCAACTGTTCGTTGACTTCAAAAACCCTACGACTCAGTCAGAAGACAAAGACTCTACTATATTGAAGTTGAACTAGGAATCCCGAAAAAATATGACGCCCTCATTCAAATTTGCATGAACGAAAACAAAGGGCGAGTTAGAATAGAAAACCACCTCAAAAAACCATTTGAAATCCGGGACGGAATAAAACAGGGAAATGGCCTATCACCGTGTGTTTTTAACATTGTGCTCGAGTATGTCATCAGAAAGGTACAAGACGACAACATGACCGGATCATCCCTGAACGGGGTCACAAAAGTGCTCGCATATGCGGATGACATCGCCGTTTTGGGCGATAATCTAGAGACTGTACATAAAAACAGTGAAATCATGATGCAATCGGCAGAAGAGGTGGGCCTAGAAATTAATTAAGACAAAACAAAATGCATGATTACGGCGAGAGCAGGTGGATCTCAGGGAACACATATGGACGTCAGAGGCAAGATATTTGAAAAAGTTCAAGAATTTAAATATCTAGGAACGACACTGACGGCCAGTAATGAAATGTCGAAGGAAAGTAACAATAGACTGCATTCCGGCAACGCTAGTTGGCACGCAGTCAGTAAACTGCTGAAATCGAAACTGCTATTACGTAACATAAAGCTGCGTGTCTATAGAACCATAATCATGCCGATTGCTCTATACGTATGCGAAACATGGGCTCTCATAAAACGTGAAGAAAACAAATTTCGCGTATTCGACAATAAAGTTTTAAGGGGTATCTTTGGAGGTATCCTCCTCGCGACGGGCCGAGATGGGAGGACAATGTTAGGTTTGACCTTGAGGAGATCGGATCAGATGGTCGAGCGTGGAAGGAGAGTGCATAGGACAGGGAACGATGGCGGACTCGAATCGGTGAGGTCATGAACTTCCGGGTTCCTATAGGCCTATAAATAGTAATAGTAGTAATAGTACCATATTTAATATTTAACCCGAATTGATAAACACAACAATTTGAAAACGCAACAATTGGCACAACGTTCGCCGCGGGCAACGCAACACCCTCACCCAATTAGAATAAATTAGTTATCTTTGTTTTCTTTTATTGAGATTCCAAAGCACAAATTTTACGCAAAGCGCCTCAAATTTTACGTGGCTTACGAAATTGGCTCTAACGCCGACACTATGTATTACTTTTTAATATGAGAATCTCTTTGAACACTTTAAAACATGCTTGAAGATGTACTTTAGTATTAATATTCTAAATTTCTTTTCTTTTATCGATAAAAAAATTACAAAAAAAAAATTTTGTTTTCTTAATTCTGGGTAATTCTGGTCTAGGAATTTGAAAAAAATCATTTTTTTTTTCATATTCTCAAAGCTTAACCGTCTAAGAATATGTCTTTAAGAGGATTTTAGAAAATTCAAATTATTTTCGGAGGTATGGCTGTTTTGCTGACGCGCCGTCTAAACCTTTATATTATGGTTTAGCGATTCGCCGACACCCTGATTCTGTTGAGGACATGAGAAATGCAATTTGGGCTACTTATTATCATAATATTTCCACAAATAAAAATCCGCAACATATGTATTGCCCACCTGGCGTAGAGAGTTGGTGTATGTGGGAAAAATCTGCATCTGAAGGTACATTACAGGAGTTTGACCACGAAAATCCTGCTCTATGTGCGAAGGTATTGGATATTATGAAGCCGATTTACGAGAGTTTATCGTCGGAGGAGTTATTGACTCGATGTTTAGGCTCAGAAACTCAAAATAATAATGAGTCTCTAAACTCTTTGATTTGGACTCTCGCGCCGAAACATATTCATTCCGGAACTCACGTCATTGAAACTGCTCGGTTGGAAGAGAGAAGCGCGAAAGATGCTTATTTCGAAGTCGAGGAAGATCCAATGTATGCAGCAGGAATGGCAGATTGAATAAACGTAAGCCTAAAATATCATTTCATGACTTAGACCGCGAGAGACTTTACGTGAAACTTTAAACGCGTTTTTCTCGAAACTGTCTTTTTTAAAACAATACCCGCGATTTTTCAAGTTCTACTGAACCGATCTACTTCAAATTTAGTATATGTCTTTTTTATACGCTTTTCTATTGCATGAACTATCCTCATCCCAAAATTTTAATGTTAACTTTTAAAATATTCGAAAAACTAAAAAAAAAGTGGTACAAAAATGAATTTTTTTTTCAAGCAGTCGCCATTTTGTTAAAAAAATTTTTTTTTTCAACTTTTTTTAGTTCCGACGATAGAGGTATTTCTGTAAATTAATAATCTTTTTTTTTCACCTCAACAATATTTTAGAGTAATACGCAAAGCTTTAAATATCCAAACATTTCACTATCCCACAGGCATTAAAAGTGGCAAACCTTCGTCTTCTCAATCTTACCACCAGGGCGGAAAGAACTTTGCTTAATTTTTCCTTACAATTGCTATTGCGTAATAGATATACATGTTTTTTGTTATGCAATCAATGCCTACATTATAAGAAAAGTTATCCCTATATACAATCTTGCTTGAAATTAATTCGTCGATAATTAGGGGTCAATACAAAACAACTTTCAAAACATGCTTTAAAAGTCAGGTATCAAGAACTCAAATATTGTTAAATATATAATTAGTTTTACTCTCCACTATGAATTATAGTTTTAAGTTAGTTTTTAAGTTAATTTATAGCTTGTACATTATGCTGTATAAATGGGGGCTCATCATCATCACCGAACTAAACTACACATTTTTAGGATTGTTTTTTTACGTAACCATCGCCATATTTACACATTTTCAACATTGGGTTGCATATCGACCAATATTAGCACTAACATAAGTTTTAGGAGGGAATATTAGAATCTAGGAGGTAGAGCAGAGAAAAGCTGCATATCATTGAAAATATGACAAGAAACAAACCTATGACTTGTTCTACGAGGTGGTGGTAGAGGTGCACGACCAATAGGGCCACTCGGTGGAGGTGGCACTGTTGGCGGAACAGATGGCTTTTTCGTTCTGGGAGGTATTGGTATTGATCGTTCTGATGAAACAGACGGACTGTGCCGAATATCATCAGCACTGTGGTGCGAAGAACTATAAAAACGAAAATTAAAAAATTAAAAACAAATTATATACAACACACTCAATAAAAACAAAATTAAAATTAAACAATAAAAGTGAAAATAACGTGAAACAATAAACCAACACCATTGCCCACATATACAAGGAATTAATACTAAGTCAAAAAACAAGTGAATAAATTAAACAAAACCAAAATATATAAAAAATAAAATTTAAGTATCAAATTAAACTTTACCTATCATTCGAATTAATTACTGCGTGCGAATTGTGGAGTTGTGTACCGGTACAGCTAGCGTTCGACGTTACTGTCGTTGTCGATGAAGGTGTCATGGGTGTCGTTGAACAAATATGATTTGATAGATTGCTACTAATTAAGTCAAACGATTGCAAGCCGCTGAGACGATTTGCATTTAACGGTGTCGTCGCTGAACCAAGATAAAATTGAACTGATTGATTATCTGTTCCATCATCACTGCATGAGGAATCATCACGAATACCAACTGATCGACCATCTGCACCACCATTACCTCCACCACTACTGCTGCCGGCTGCTGTTATGCTGTTACCACTAAATATTCCACTGCTAAGGACACTACTCCGATTATAATTGTTGTCGGTCATACCTGGGCAAATATACAAAATTTCTTTCCTTACGTTGATGGCGGTTTCAAAAAGCGGTTATCAAAGGTATTTAATGAAAATCACAAATGTTTCAAATTTTCAAAGTTTTGTTTCTCTTTTTATTTTTATTACTACCTTCTGTGTGTTTATTTTACCTTTAGTTAATATTGTCTGGAATATTATTGTATTATTTGTTATGTATATTGTCGTTTCTTTAAAATTTAAATAAAACATAAAAGTCAATTAAACAACACAAAGAATTTGCATGTGACGTCCTTCACCATTATTTAATATTAAGACATAATAGACTGAACAAAAGCAACTAAATCGTTTGGTTAAATGGAAAATGGAAATGGAAACATAAATATATTCACTCGTAATTATTTCTTATAATTATTAAATATATTTACTGATTTAATTACAATTCGGATTGACCAATATGTAATTGCATATTTAAATAATTTGATTTATGAGAAGCGCACACGGGTATCATTACATGTCAAACACGGAGTGACCGCAAGTTAAAAAAGAGTGTAAGGGAGGCAGGATTCGATGTACATTGATCTTGAACGTCTGGGAATTATAATAACGAGGAAGCGCTTGATCAAACCGAGCGTTTCGTATTAGTGTGGTTCGGCTGAAGAACGAATTTCGAAATTTATTTCGACTTTTGAAGTTAATTTTTACTAATTTCATTCTTTGATTGACAACTATCATCGATGAGTGGAATGGATTCCCCAAGATTAGTTGAGCAACGACCTTCATAATACCTACAGAAAAACGATTGGCAGATTTATCAGTTTTAGTTGGGCAACGAACATGATAACGCCTTGACCCCGTATTTTAACGGTGGTAATGAAAAACTCGCACCATTTCTTCGTTTGGAAAGAGAAATAGTCCGAGGTTGTTAAATCTTGCGAATAAGGTGCATATGGAAGTAATTCGTATTTCAAATCATTGATTTTCGTCACTGCAATATCATGTTTACAAATTCACTGAGAGCGTTCCCTATTGATGGATGTCAAACAAGTAATAAACAACGTAGCGTCTTCAACCTCGAAACCTAATCTTTCTAAAGCTGATAGTACGAGGGTGAATCAAACAACCAACCAACAGTAACGTTAATGAGAAAGCTCACAAAAGAACAGTATGGTTCTACGAGAAAGCCAACTGGGAAGGTCTGAACGACCTTGGAGGTGAAATTGGTCGTTATTTTTCCTCAATAACGGTGTTAACTCTATAGCGGACACATTGACAGACACGATTCTACTTGGCATGCGAACCTTTATTCCACACAGGGTAAAGAGTATCAAACCCAAGAGAAATATGCAGTTCGATTCCGGGTGCAGAAAAGCCATTAAGTCTAAAGAGTTGAGCTTCCGGTTGTATCGGGTTTTCCAATAGGGACTTGACAACTTTTTTTTTAAATAAAACGCAAAACCATTTGAGATATTTCAAAAACTTTATAATCGGCTTGAAGTACAATCAAAACATTTATGAGTGGAACTCGACTTCGTTCATATGGCCACCACGGGAACGTTTGCAGCGGTCGATTCGTTGGACCCAATTTTCGATGACCCGGCCACACATTTCGGCCGAAACGGCCGCTATTTCGCGTTCAATGTTGGCTCTGAGCTCTTCCAACGTCGTCGGCTTGTTGGCATAGACCAATGACTTGACGTAGCCCCAAAGAAAATAGTCTAGAGGCGTTAAATCGCATGAACGAGGCGGCCAACCGACTGGCCCATTTCTTGAGATAACACGCTCATCAAACTTCATCATCATCATCATCATCATCATCGGCACTACAACCGGGATCCGGTCTTGGCCTTATTTAGCAAGTCTCTCCACCGGTATCCGGTCCATATCCGAGACTTGTTAAATTGTCCATAATAATTCGTTTTTCCGGGCAAGGTTATTAGCCTTGAGTCACATCAAACCTACTCTTCAATAAATCGATTGTATCGTGTGCTGTGTGGCTTGTGGCACCGTCCTGTTGAAACCACATGTCGGCCAAGTCCATATCTTCCAATTCGGGCCAAAAATAATCGGTAATCATGGCACGATAACGATGGCCATTCACAGTAATGTGACGATCGTTATCGTCGACGAAAAAATATGGCCCAATGACGCCGCCGGCATGCAAACCGCACCAAACAGTTATTTTTTGTGGATGAAGTGGTGATTCATGAAGCACATGCGGATTTTCACCCGACTAATATCGCATGTTTTGCTTATCACTGAAGATGATTTTGCGATGAAGTTCATCATATTGGCGCATATTTTCCAGACCCCAATCGGAGAACTTACATCGTTTCAAATGGTCCATCGGTTTCAATTCTTGAGTCAGCTTGATCTTGTATGGGTGTCAACCAAGATCCTTGGGCAAAATTCTCCATAAAGTGGTCTGGGCGATGCCCAATTCTTGAGAACGCCGTGAAATTGACTGATTTGGATCGTTTGCTACGGACGGCAGCGATATTTTTGACACTTCGACCAACCCGTTGTCTCACTGGCACGGTAACATCACACAACGAATATGTAGACTCAAATTTTTGCACTAAACTTGTTATTGCCTGTCTACTAGGGCGAGAATTACGACCGAAAATTGGAGTTAACGCTCTTGAAGTTGCGGTCACCGACTCCCAATTTAGGTAATAAATTTTTATAATTTTCAGACGTTTTTCGTTCATGTACTTAACCATGATGAAAATGTTAAGTTTACTGAATAAATTGACAGTGACAGTTCGATGATTAATGAAAGGGTGCGTTCACAAATTAAATTCAAAGTTGTCAAGTCCCTATTGGAAAACCCGATGTAAATCAAACAATTTTGTCGATGACAAACCAGTCACCACTGCAATAGAGAAGGCGAATCTACTTGCTGCACATTTTGCAGCCAACTCAACGCTGCCTGTAGAGAAACTTTGATAAAACGCAGCGCACAGAAATGTTTCCCGAAGATTCAACTTCGGGATATGAATCCCGAAGTTGAATCTCGGAGCGGTCGGCTTACCGAGGTTGATTCGAACGATGCAAAAATACAATAGTTGAGAACACAGAGTTCTATCTATGCAAGAAATTCGGCATGAAATCGTTCAAAGATATTTGAAACAGCTTGGTTACATTTCTCACTTGCATGTTTGCGTTCTACGAAATTTGATAAATCGTATATTTGCTGCAATTCACTTCTTAAGGGACACGAAAACGATCCATTTCTCAAACAACCAGTGACGGGTGACGAAAAGTGGACCAGTTATAAACATGGACACCGGCTGGCAAACGCCCGAATGGTGGTTCTTATCAATAAAAGATTTTGATATCTATATGGCGGGCTTGTCGTGCCTTGCAATTTCCAAGCTGCTTTCTAAGGAAAAAACAACAACAAACGAAATAACGAATTTTTTTTTTTTTAATCAGACTTCTCACGGGGGAGGCATTCCAAGAGAAACGCCCAGAACCAGCGAACTGCAAAGTTGTCCCTTTCCATCACGCCCGAACGCTCGCTGCAATAATCACTTAGAAAAAATTAGTGGAACTACCAAACCTTGACTACTACTTGTCCTCTGAAAAACGCCCTCCTAAAGAGAAAAATCTGCGGGAAATAACGAGAATCTCTGTTGGTGGGAAGTTGTCATCTCCTGTAATCTGGCGTCTCAGAGATCGGGTTTGGAATTAAGAAGTATCTATTAAAGAATTCCATCTTCCATACGGAAGAAAAATATTCAGCCGCTAATAATCCATCCTCGCGCAACCTTGTCGACAGATTTAGTTCCCTATATTTACACTTTCCAAAATAAAATAGTCTCAATAGTAAAAGATTTGTCAACAATGAATGGATGGTGGTACTTAGAAAAGGTGGTGACTATAGAAAGGGTATCAGACATTACGGGCAAAAGTGACTATTGTTATGTAATTGAATTCGTTTAATTATTACCCCTTATAATAATTAACATCTCGTGTCTTCACATGTATATCCTTCCCTTCCCCAATACCCAAATCATCACTTTCCCATTACAATAGAATATTCCCATATACAATAGTTAAATAATTAAAATAAAGTAAAACCCCTATTTAAAAACCACAATCATATTGCACATAGCCATATTCTCTCTATTAGCCATAGTATCCCTATCAGCTATAGCCACCTATTAGCCATAGTCTTCCTAATTCCGTTTCCTAGAAATAACAATCGTGGAAGCGGAACAAAAAAGGATATGACAAAGAACGACACGAGATTTGATTTCTTGTGATTTTAGCAGTGAAAGCGTATGGTCGTCGCAGAGTCGTGTGTGTGTGCGAATTTCGTGCTATGTATGTTAAATTTGTATATTACATAATTTTAAATGTGTAAAATATTGGATAATTCTAAATGTGTTAAATATTGAATAGTTGACTTAAAATAATTTAAATAGTTATAAATAATATTGAATAATTCTAATTGTGTTAAATATTGAATACTCGACTTGTAAACAATTTAAAGAGTTATAATTAATAACTAAATAGTTTTAAATGAGTTAAACATATTGACTAATCAAATGTGGTTTGAATTCTGAGCCTATTGTAAATCCTGGGACGGACCTTAATGGAGAGCAGAGAGCCGCGTTGGGACCCAGGATAAGACTCAAGATTAAAAAAAGGGGGTAAGTTTTGTGTATACCCAATAAAATACCAACCCCTGAATTGATTGTTAAAAAATCTTTAATACTATATCGAGAAAAAGACTAAGTTGAGAGATAAAGATATGTTGTCCCAAATTGAGTGCCTTTGTTAGGTTGGGTATTTCTAGGTAATCCGGACGTACGTTCGATTTACCTAAAGATATAAAACCAAGAAACATAAGAATTGTAATAAATCGATGACAAAATTTTGCTGGAAAAATGTCGTAGGCGAAAATCGAAAAAAGTACAGTGAACTCGGACGAATAAAAATACAAATATCGGATTCGCCAGCAGTGGTTCTGGAGAAAATAAAATAAGAAAAAGTAAGTGAAAGGCTTGCCCAATAATTAAATTAAGAGATTCTCCTACCTCCTAAGAACGTTAACTTTATCAACACATCTGAGGCGATTCTCTATTTGTAAGTTATTTGTCGCGATTGTTTGGACTGTGTATATTGTATTAGATAATTGTGATTATAACTATAAATTTTAATTGGAATAAGTTTATTAAGAAGATATAAAGTTATACACCTAATCTTTTTTTTTTATTAACGTGAATAAGTTGCAACGAAAAACTGTCACCCTAATATATAAAATAACAGGTGTTTATATTACATCCGCAGACAGTGTGCTGTGATTAAAATGGATCATAAATTAAGGGTAAAGTTAAACTGAATAATCCAGATTGGCCTACGCGGTCGGAAGATAAAAAGAGTTCACATTCAGATGTTGACTAAGATGCTCATTGTTAAGATTAAAGATTGAGAATTTAAAATCTTCCGCAATCTCAAACAAACTAGAAGCCCGTATTATTAAGTTTGATATGTGTCGTGTATTTCAACTAGAACGAGCGCATCAGCACCAGGACCGCGTAAAATTATAAAAACAATTTAATAAAAATATTATCGGAATTAATTGTTTTCAAAGAGCATTTAGTATGTTTAAGTACCCGGAAGTGTATATATCTGCTTTATATAAGATCACTTCGATCATTTCGAACCAATATTGGATCCAGTGTAGGGTGGTGTTGGGGGGATGGATACGAACATACAGGGCAAAGTTACTGACGGCTTTCAACCTGGCCAAGGCGAGCACGATCCTTGTCCCTGTTTAATCCAAGTTGACATGCAGTCTCCACGTGACACCCCTGGATAGCTACTTTCGCACCCGCCAAGTAGTGAATCAATGCATGCAGCGACATCCTGAGAAAGGTTGGCGCAAGGCTAATAATCAGGCCCGTAAAAATGAATTATTATGGCAAATTTAACAAGCCTCGGATATGGACCGGATACACGACGACGACCACGGAAACGAAAATGGCTAAACGATTTAAGAATTTTTACATGGAACGTCCGCTCACTATACAGAGCTCGAGCTGCACAGCAGCTAGGCGATGCCCCGTACGAATATAAGGCTGACATAACAGCATTACAAGAAATAAGATGGACGGGGAGTGGTGTTATTCAAAGAAACGAATATGACATTTATTACAGCTGTCATGTAAAACACCATGTGCTCGGGGTAGGCTTTCTAGTCAGCCAAAAACTGAAGCCTGACATTATCGGCTTTGATACAATAGACGAAGGGCCATGGACTCTTTGCGTGCGAGGCAAATTTAAGAACATAAGCCTCATAAACGTTCGTGGACCTACAGAGGAATCCCCTGACGACGAAGAAGAATTCTATGAAAACGTCCAACGGGCCCTCAATCCTTGCCCAAGATACAATGTAAAAATCGTTCTTGGTAATTTGAATGCAAAATAGGTTGGGAGCCGATTTTCAGGCACTACACAGGCAACACACCGGGGAAAGTTTCTGATTGCTTTCAGCCTGCCGAACGCCAGGACGATCCTTGTCCCTGTTCTATCCAAGTTGACATGCAGTCCCCGCGTGACACCCCTGGATAGCTCCTTTGGCACCCGCCAAGTAGTGAATCAATGCATGCAGCGACATCCTGAGAAAGGTTGGCGCAAGGCTAATAATCAGGCCCGTAAAAATGAATTATTATGGCAAATTTAACAAGCCTCGGATATGGACCGGATACACGACGACGACCACGGAAACGAAAATGGCTAAACGATTTAAGAATTTTTACATGGAACGTCCGCTCACTATACAGAGCTCGAGCTGCACAGCAGCTAGGCGATGCCCCGTACGAATATAAGGCTGACATAACAGCATTACAAGAAATAAGATGGACGGGGAGTGGTGTTATTCAAAGAAACGAATATGACATTTATTACAGCTGTCATGTAAAACACCATGTGCTCGGGGTAGGCTTTCTAGTCAGCCAAAAACTGAAGCCTGACATTATCGGCTTTGATACAATAGACGAAGGGCCATGGACTCTTTGCGTGCGAGGCAAATTTAAGAACATAAGCCTCATAAACGTTCGTGGACCTACAGAGGAATCCCCTGACGACGAAGAAGAATTCTATGAAAACGTCCAACGGGCCCTCAATCCTTGCCCAAGATACAATGTAAAAATCGTTCTTGGTAATTTGAATGCAAAATAGGTTGGGAGCCGATTTTCAGGCACTACACAGGCAACACACCGGGGAAAGTTTCTGATTGCTTTCAGCCTGCCGAACGCCAGGACGATCCTTGTCCCTGTTCTATCCAAGTTGACATGCAGTCCCCGCGTGACACCCCTGGATAGCTCCTTTGGCACCCGCCAAGTAGTGAATCAATGCATGCAGCGACATCCTGAGAAAGGTTGGCGCAAGGCTAATAATCAGGCCCGTAAAAATGAATTATTATGGCAAATTTAACAAGCCTCGGATATGGACCGGATACACGACGACGACCATGGAAACGAAAATGGCTAAACGATTTAAGAATTTTTACATGGAACGTCCGCTCACTATACAGAGCTCGAGCTGCACAGCAGCTAGGCGATGCCCCGTACGAATATAAGGCTGACATAACAGCATTACAAGAAATAAGATGGACGGGGAGTGGTGTTATTCAAAGAAACGCGTATGACATTTATTACAGCTGTCAGGCAAAACACCATGTGCTCGGGGTAGGATTTCTAGTCAGCCAAAAACTGAAGCCTGCCATCATCGGCTTCAATGCAATAAATGAAAGGCTACGCACTCTTCGCGTGCGAGGGAAGTTTAAGAACATAAGCCTCATAAACGTTCACGGACCTACAGAGGAGTCCCCTGACGACGAAAAAGAAGAACTCTACGAGAACGTCGAACGGGCCCTCAATGCCTGCCCAAGATACGATGTGAAAATCGTTCTTGGTGATTTGAATGCGAAAATAGGTCGGGAACCGGTTTTCAGGCATTACACAGGTTCCCATAGTTTGCATGAGAACACTAATGACAATGGACTACGAGTCATCGAACTGGCAGCATCAAAAAACGTAGTCGTTGCGAGTAGCAGGTTTCCGCGTAAAGATATCCACAAAGCCACTTGGGTATCACCTGATGGAGCCACTCGCAACCAAATTGACCACGTGTTGATAGATCGCCGCCACTCCTCCACCCGATGACCGTACGAACGTATCGAGGTGCCAACATCGACTCGGATCACTATCTTGTTGGTACAGTTTTCCGAGCTCGGATTTCCTTACGATGACGTATTACATCCGTGGATCAGGTTCGAATCAACATGGCTGCCTTACGCAATGAGAATACTAGTAACACCTTTGGTCTTGCGTTAAGACTCGCCCTCGAAGAGCTCGACGGAGGGAGAGTAAGTCCTCGGGCCAGAATGCCGGGCGTAGAAGAGAAATGGACACGCCTTAAGAATACTGTCATTAGTACTGCCAACTCCATCTTAGACAGTAGTCGTAGAGATCGGAACGACTGGTTTGATTATGAGTGCAAACTAGCGACTGAACGTAAGAATGCTGCATACCGGGCAATGCAGCAGTCTCATAGCACGCGGATGCGCGAGGAGAAATAAAAAGAGCTCAGAATATCTGAAAAAAGGCTTCACAGACAAAAGAAAAGTGCCTGGGAAAAAATCTAATCTGTGAAATAGAGGAAAGAAGAGAGCGAGGTGCGCACTAGGCGCGGAAGCTCTACCAAATAATCCGCAGTATGACGCGGTACACACCACGCCGCACTTACTGCAAGGATAAAGAGGGTAATCTGATCACCGATCCTGAAGATATTCCGGGGCGATGGGAAGGGCACTTCAATGAATTGCTGAATGGTTAGCTCACAAAAGAATCGGAGTCTCCACCAATGCAAGATCAACACCAAATGCTGCCACCACCAAGCATTGAGGAAACATTAAAACCCATTAGACAGCTCAAATTAAATAAAGCCCCTGGAGCTGATGGCATACCAGCTGAGCTGATCAAACAAGGAGGGATAGCGTTACATCACGCAATTCATGAGATCGTGGTGCACGTATGGGAGCAAGAGGAGATGCCGGAAAATTGGCGTCGTGGTATAATTTGCCCCATACATAAGAAGGGAGATATCACACTGTGCAGCAACTATAGGGGTATAACATTGCTGAGTACCGCATATAAGATATTCTCCACTATCCTACAAGATCGGATAGCCCCATACGCTAAAGCCATCATTGGTCAATATCAGTGTGGCTTCATCCCAGGCAAATCAGCAATTGATCAGATATTCACCCTTAGGCAGGCGATGGAAAAATGTCAGGAATTTAAGACTCCATTTGTGGTTCATCTCCCGATGGCGCGAACATCCCTGTATCAGAACTCGTTCTGTTATAGAGCGGGGAAGCTGTGGAACTGCCTTCCCACGCGTGTTCCCAGAGCGTTACAACCTGCAACTGTTCAAAAAGAACTGCAACAGTTATTTGATGGAATCTCGGGGCGCCCACTCGGCGCTATGGTTCGCCTCTCCCGAGAGAAGTCTATTAAAAAAAAAAAAAAAATCTGTCTATAGACTTTAAGGCCGCCTACGACAGCATAGCCAGGGTAGAACTATATAATGCCATGAGAGAATTCGGCATTCCAAACAAATTGATACGACTTTGTAGGATGACCATGACCAACGTAACTAGTCAAGTAAAAATAGCGGGATTGCTGTCCAAACCAATAAACATCTTTAATGGACTCCGACAAGGGGACGGTCTGGCCTGCCTCCTCTTCAACCTGGCGTTGGAGAAAGCAATCCGTGACTCTGGCGTTACAACAAGAGGGACAATTGCCACCAAGTCCAGCCAGATACTTGCTCACGCAGATGACATCAACATCATCGGTAGAACCGAATTGGCGGTACAGGAATCCTTCACCGAGATCGAACAGCCGGCACAAAAACTGGGACTGCACATTAATGAGGGAAAAACTAAGTAAATTGTGTCAACTTCTGCGAAGAGAAGACCTAACGTTGGTCAAACTATCAGGGTAGTGGAGCACGAATTTGAAGTAGTGCAATCCTTTAACTACCTTGGGTCAATAGTATCAGCCGATAACAATATGAAAGAAGAAATACGCGAACGGCTGATCAAATCCAACAAAGCATACTATGGTCTATCAAGGCTCTTAAATCCCGAAATTTATCCAGAACATCCAAGCTGCTATTGTAGAAGACTATGGTCTTACCAATACTCATGTATGGATCCGAGACCAGGGTGCTCAATAAAAGGCACTCTGATCTCTTACCCGCGTTCGAGAGGAAAGTCTTAAGGAGAATTGGTGGTCCCGTATGTGAGAGAGGACGATTCCGGAGACGCTACAACCATGAGTTGTACCCGATATACCTTGAAGCTAATGTTGTAAGAAAAATCAAGCTCGGTAGACTCAGGTGGGCGGGACACCTAGCTCGAATGAGCGAAAAACAGCCTGCCCGGAAAGTCCTTTATGGCAGGATGTATGGAAGGAGACAGCGCGGCAGACCTTGTCTGCGATGGAGGGATGGCATAGACCAGGACGCCCAGAGCCTGAGAGTGCCAAACTGGATGACATCGGCTCGAAATCGGGACCGGTGGAGAGATTTGTTAAATAAGGCCAAGACCGGATCCCGGTTGTAGTGCCGATGATGATGATGATGATGTAAGGTGGTGTTTATATTCAAATAAAGATTTACCGATAAAGCAGTTGCATACTATTACTCAAAAGTGCATGTGGATTAAGTGCAATACGCATGATTGTTGTTATAAATAAGTTGATCAACTAAAAATTGACCAACATTGGGAAATTCGCGTTAAGTGCATCCCATTCCAGGAGGCGATGGGTAAATATTTGGGGTGGGTAGTTTTGCCTGTAAGTCTGGTTCAAATACTAGAATGTCAAATTAAATAATGCGGCTAAAAGCCTCTTTGGAAAAAGGTTTCAATTTCGAGCAAGTATTGCCAGTATTGCACTTTTAATAAATAACTTTTCATTTTAAGTAAACCCTCTCCCCACCTCGACGTTTCAAATAGATCGACTTGGGCCAAAGAACAGGAATGAGTTATGTTAAAAAATGTATATGTATAGTATAACTGTATATGTATAGTATATATAAGAGTTAATTGTGTTTGATATGACTTAAGAGACATAAAAGCCCTTTTAAGGAACTTGTTTGTTCCACGGGTACACTAAATATGGCAAAATTAGTAAGCGCATCGCACGATCGTCCCCCCTTATCGTGAGTTTAAAGTTAAATGAGTTCGAATGTGAATTTTATTTGATGGAATTTAATTATGATTTGTGTTAAAAATGAAACAATTAATAATTTGCAATATTTGACTTATAATTATAGATACGAATACATAATTAATATTGACGGTTATCAATGTAATGAAAAATTTAAAACACAAAATTAAATACTAAGTGTTATGCAAAGTATTTTACATTATAAAAGTTGGAATTCTCGAAGAAATAACATTTCTTAATGTATTTTCTTTTTTAATAAAAAGTTTATAGTTTTAGCTCTCTTATCAGTACCACAATCGGTTGTGAGTGCTGGAGTGTTATACATATATGGAACTAATCTTCATCATCATCATCGGCACTACAACCGGGAACCGATCTTGGCCTTATTTAGCAAGTCCTGAGGCTTGTTAAATTTTCCATAATGATTTGTATTTTCCGGGCAAGGTCATTAGTTTTGCGCCAGAGAACTAATCTTCAACAACCCATTTAATTGTGAAAGTCAACAAAACATGACATAATGGTGGTTACGAAAATAAATGGTTTCTTTAAGGTTGTAACGGCGAGGATATCCATTACCAAGTAGAGCTTTCTACGCTCGTGCAATTCGACCAAAGAATGATTCCCGAATATATTTGACCGCCTAATATTCACCTTATATTTGGTATGCTTTTTAGTAAAAAGCTTTTACAATTAAAAACTTGAAAGGAACGCAATCTCCGAGTTTCGTTGAGCAATATTTGTAGTGCTATCTATAGGAGAAAGAAAAGTGCGATTCGTTCCGTCTGTGTTGTAATGACTGCCGCTTCTATCAGGTGTATGCATACGTTTTTTCCGGTTTCTTTGGTAAAAAACAACACGTAATTTTTTAGGGAAATTGATTTTGTTTTTATTCAAAATATTGGCCATCGGCTTCTACACATTTCGCCCATCTTTCAGGTGATTTATGAATAGCATCCCAGAAAAACTGCATGTCTTTCGCGGCAAAACTTTTGGGACACGTGTCTGTGAGCACGTGTAATGGATAAAGGTGAGTATGTTCCTTGGCGGAAAGGACATCTCAACCTATAGTAGGTTGTGTGGTTCGTAGAACCGCCACAAGGTGATAGTCAAATGACGCCAACTCTGGGGAGTACGGCGGGAGCAGAAGAATATCCCATCCAAGCGATGTCAAGGTGTCTTTCACTAGTTTTGCTGTGTGAGACGGCGCGTTGTCGTGTAACAAAATCACTTTGCCATATCTTCTGGCCCGTCCCGGTCGTCTTTCGATTATTGTGTGGTTTAAATTAATCATTTGTTGACGATAGCGTTCTGTATTAACGGCTTCGTCGGTCTTTAAGAGTTCATAATACACAATACCGCTCTGGTCCCACCAGACACAGAGCATGGTCTTCTTGCCGAAGTGATTTGGCTTTGGTGTTGAAATACCGGCTTCGCCAGCTGAAAGCCACAATCTTTTTCGCTTCGGGGTTTCAAAATAAATCCATTCTTCATCACTCGCCTCAATTCGATGCAAAAATGATTTCCTTTCGTGGCGTTGAACCAGAATTTCACAAGTGATTGCGATTTTCCATTTGACGTTCATTCAAATCGCGTGGGACCCATTTACCGAGTTTATTGATATTCCCCATTGCTCGTAAATGTCTGCTGATTGTTTTTTGTGACACATGTAATGCTTCTGCTAATTGCTGTTGAGTTTGAGTTGGGTCATCATCCTATAACTCATGCAATCGCTCGTCTTCACATTTTTGTGGTCTACCAGAGCGCTCACTGTCTTTCACATTGAAATCACCACAGCCCAGCTTTATATCGGAAAGAGCTGAACGAAATTTTCGGATTCGATTAACCCAGTGTAATGGGTGCCATCTGCCTGATATTTCCGTATAAACTCTATCTATTCTATCTATTTATTGATTTGTAGGGATCAACAAAAAAAAAAAAAAAAAACCTGTGAACTAAATAAAAGAAATAAAAAAATAAACATTAGATGTGGCACTTAAGGATGGAAGAAGAATTAGTTGTTACTTTTTTTTAATTGAATTTCTAAATCTTCTTTTCTTCTCCCAACCTCGACTATGTCGCAATAAAAATTGAGCACCGCCCAAAGTCCGTGTTCATCATATGCTTTTACATACCTCCATCGCAAGCTATCGAGTCATACTCACTCGCTATTGCGGCAATCGACCGCATAACTGAGGCTAGTTCTTCCCAAGACGACATTGTAGTCCTTGGCGATTATAATCTCCCCAATCTCCAATGGATGCTGTCTGACGACCACTCCCACTACATCTCAAACCCAACTACTACAAAGGAATGTCTCTTTGTAGACAGCCTCACCGACTCTGGCCGTTGCCAAGTAAGCAAGGTCCTAAACCATCTGGGCAGATAACTTGACCGTGTGTTCACGACAGACCCCCTTAATTCCTCAGTTGTCTCTAGTCCCCACACCCTCTCAACTATTGACAACCACCACCCCCCGGCTTCTCGTATCCCTATACCACGACTACTCAGCCCACAGCACTCCGCCCCCCTATCAATTTTCTTTCAACTTCCGAAAAGCCAATTTCCGGCTCATAAATGAGTACCTCAGCAATATCACACTCTGCGTAAATGAAATAAGTGTAGAGGACGCTACAGCCTCGCTCTACACAGAAATCCACAACGCCATATGTCCCATACTCCCGACACAGGTTATCATTCTCATCGCCCCCATGGTATAACCACAAACTACGCACCCTTCGTAACAAAAGGAATAAGTTGTGGAACACTTTCCTAAACACGCGTTTTCCCCTTGACTACTCCAACTATCTGGGTTACTTTTACCAATTCACCGAGCTTTACAGCTCTCTCTACCACAATCACCTTGCCAAAGCTCAATTCAACCTGATCAACGACCCCAAATCTTTCTTCCACTTCATCAACCACAAACGGAAATCTGATGCCTATCCCATATCCATTTTCTACGGCTCAACTACTACAACGGACTCCCAAACCATATCCAATCTTTTCGCGTCCTTCTTCAAACTATCCTTCACGGACGACTCGTTCGAGCCTAACCCCTCCCACTTTGCTGGCATGTCTGAATTCTCCCTCGGCCCTCTCATCCCTCTAAACATACAACAACACCAAGTCACAAAGAAACTTGAAAAACTGAAAGATGATTTCAGTCCCGGCCCAGGCGGACTCCCTGCTATCCTCTTTAAAAAATGTTCCTCTTCTCTCTCTCCCCCGCTCGCGTCAATTTTCAATCTATCCCTTGCTCGAGGTCTATTCGCTAACTTTTGGAAATCCTCTTACATAACCCCCAGACATAAAAAGGAAAAAAAACGATATATCCAACTATCGTCCCATTGTTAAGCTTTCGCACATTCTTAAACTGTTCGAAGGCCTACTATATGAGGCGTTAAGTTTTCACTGCGGACTCCCTGCTATCCTCTTTAAAAAATGTTCCTGTTCTCTCTCTCTCTCCCGCTCGCGTCAATTTTCAATCTATCCCTTGCTCAAGGTCTATTCGCTAACTTTTGGAAATCCTCTTACATAACCCCCAGACATAAAAAGGGGAAAAAATGATATATCCAACTATCGTCCCGTTGCTAAGCTTTCGCACATTTTTAAACTGTTCGAAGGCCTACTATATGAGGCGTTAAGTTTTCACTGCGCACCCACCATCTCTCCGAACCAGCACGGCTTCCTCTCAGGCAGGTCCATTACTACTAACCTTGTCGAATTCACATCCCACACACTCCTTGCCCTGGAAAACGGCGATGAGGTCGACGTAGACGCTACCGACTTTAGCAAGGCCTTCGACACAATCTCCCATAACCGCATTCTCTTCAAGCTACCCTCCCTCGGTTTCGAACCCCTGCTGATTAAGTGGGTCTCATCCTATCTTAGTTATCGAACCTGTCGCGTGCGATTTAGATCCACCCTCTCCGATCCTTTTTTCCCAACCTCAGGTGTCCCCTGTTACGGACCGACACTGAGTCCAGGTCCCCCCAGAATCCACTAATTCCCCTTCGATGCCCCTCCTTACCTGTAAACGGAGAATAACGCGCCAAGTAGCTAATTTGCATAAACTACTTTATGCAAATTCTACTTGGCGGAGAAATTAATAAAAAACGACGGCGTCAAATAAAATAAAAATATACGTAAACGGAAAAAAATAAATTAATGACAATTGATCGTCAATTTCCGAGCTGAACTAACGCCCAAAAGAAGAAAAAAGGAATTAGTAATCATATTAAGTTGAACCCCTATGCCCAAGGGAAACGACGGGCTATATTAGCAATAGAGAAGAGGAACATTGCTCGAACTCGAAATCGCTAAACGGCGTAAGATCACGCGTCCTAAGTCACACTATGCAGTAGTATATACCAAGGCTCAGGAAAATCGTGCAAAACTGCTGAAGAAGGCTCAAGAAACGAGGAAAGCGAAAGCTAAACAGGGGAGCAATCCATCAACGCCCCCTGCAACCCGTCGCAGATACGTATCTTCACCGACGACCGATCAATGGTCTAAAATCAAGTAAGTCCTCCTCATTCTTACTTAAATTGTTAACTCTAATATTAAAATAAAATTATATTTACATTTAAATATATTTGTTATACATAACCCATAACACCCCCAGGGCAGCCACCTCGGCCCACTCCTATTTATCCTAACCATAAACGACATAGGCTCTTGCATTAATCACTCCTTCACCTCGCTTTACGCGGATGATTCCAAAATTTTTAAGACAATCCGCTCTCCCCTGGACTCCAAGCGGATCTTGACAGCTTCTCGACTTGGTGCCAAAATAATTGTCTAGAAATGAATATCGCCAAATGTCACATAATCACCTTCTCTCGGAAGAGTTCCCCCACTCACTCACGCTCCTATCTCTTGCTGAACCAACCGATAACATCGGTTGAATTGATTCGCGATCTGGGCGTCCTATGCGGCAAGCAGCTCAAATTTACCGCGCATTTTGATAACAAAATCCTCAAGGCTAACGCCGCCCTTGGGTTTGTCAAACGCTGGTCGAAGGAATTCCTTAACCCATACGTCACCTGATCACTCTACACAACTTTTGTCCGGCCACTACTCGAATACGCTAGTCAGGTCTGGTCCCCGTATCAAGTGACTCACATTCGCAGGATTGAGGGAGTTCAGCGTCGTTTCTTGCGCTTCGCCCTCCGCGCATTAAACTGGGAAAATCGGCTGATTCTACCACCATACACAAGCCGGCTCCGTCTAATCAATCTAAACACATTTGAAGAGCGCAGAATCCATGCCGATATCATCTTTGTTCATCCCCTTCTGTCTGGCTCAATCAATTGCCCAAGCTTGCTCTCCACTTTAACATTACATACAAACCCCCGTAACGTACGTAACCCACGACTGTTTTACGTGCCTGCTCATCACACTTATTACGGCGCTAAAGAACCCATCTCGCGTATGCTACGACAGGCCAACTCTTTCCCCACCTCCTTCGATTTCAACATCTCCACCCCCACTCTTAAACGACGTCTCAGAATAAACCCGTCCTAAATCCGCACCTTCCCTCCAATAATCCCCGCTACCCTGCAATCCAACCTCTCCTCCGCTACCCTCAAAATAGTTCCCCCAGCCCCAGCCACAATTTCAACCTCTTCCCCCAGCTCACGAACCCCGCCCCCTACCAGTACGTAGACATGCCCTGTACTGTCACTGTCTCACAAAAGCCGAATTTACCACCACCACATACACCCGCTCCTCCCTAGCCTCCTACGCCCCCCATCGCACAGTCACCTTCACCTTCCTGGTTTTTTTCTTTTTTTCTCCTTCTTACTCTAGTTTTAAGATAGTCTGTAAGACTTTTTATATTAATTTAATTTAAGTTAATGGAAGCTTGCATTAAGCTAAATAAATGAGGGTTCTGCCCTCACACTAAACTCCCCTTAAACTAAAACTCCCTGTATGTAAAAAGAGGTGTTTTCATTGCCGATTGAATATACATGTAAAATTTTAAAAACATAGCAAGAATTCCAACTTTCATAAAATAAAATTGTTGTGCAGTGAATAATAATACAAAACACTAATATAAGACAATTACAAACAAAGAATTTTGTGGTGCACAAATAAAAACAATTTCCCGATTAAAAATAGAATCTCAAAATACAAAATTTCAAATCGATTTTACTCCAAGGGACAATAGAAATTTGAAAGATTTAGTGATCAGCAAGTAAGTACTACATTTTGAACACAAAGCTATCGCATTAGTTTGCGTGATATTATTGCAAAATATGATCCCAAAACTACTAATTGAAAATTTCAAATTTCCGCCATCCATATACATTAACCGTACATGTTTTCAATACTCTAATTAAATAAAAAGACATTACAATATTAAAAAATATTGTGTTACTAAACAATAAAATTCTTAGTTTTAGCCAACCGGTGAATGTTAGTTCGTATAAACGACCAAAGACATGCACTATATTTAAGTCGGTAACAATCGAAATGAAGTTTTAAAAAACATTTGATCTTACCTTAAAATATCTGCACATTTTACGTATATAATTTGTTTTATGTTTATGAATTGTTTTATTTACTTTTGTTTTGCTTTTTTTACTAACTTTTGTGTTATATTATTCAATACAATTTTGTGATTTTTCTCTGTGTTCTTTTTAAGCTATCATACAACACAGAGTGTAAATAATCCATCTTAGAAAAAATCTAAGAAAAAATTTGAAAACAAAATACCATGGATTAGAGAATAAAGAAAAAATACGTATTGAATTATTTATTTATTCATATCATATCATATCTTTTTGTTTTTTTCTTTTTGTTCTGTGTTTTATTATATCAGCCACAATTTTATTCACTTTTCATCTGCGAAGTTAAAATTTAGCAGTTTATAAATAAAATTATATTTAGCTATTGCTAAAATTTGCGTTTTGTTAATAACCTTTATTTTTATGCTTTCTAAAAGAACTTTAACCCGTTCCGGTGAAAGAAAAATGTTCTTCCTATATCAAAAACATGTTTTGCGCTCAACTTTGTATTACTGATAAATATTCGTTTGAATATTGCTTCTTATAAAATGCTACAGATATTTTTTGGCTTCAAAATAAAACTGGAAAATTCGTGTGTTTAAATGAAAGTTTGCAAACTTTTAAATTAAGTCAGAGTTAGTAACAGGATAAACGAAGTGACTTGGTAAAAGGGGGTGTATGTAAGAAAACAATCCGTAAATTGAATATTAAATGTATAAGGATCATTGTGCATAAATCACTCTGTGCTTTTCTCTCTATTTTTGATCGGAAATAAAACATACTGGCAAAGTAAATACATTAATGCAATTATTAACAAATCTAAACTCGAAACTCAGTGGCGGCAATCGAGCGGCAACAAAATAATTTCATGATTCATTAACATTGACAGTATGTAGTGATTATTGCTGTAATAATTAACTTAATTGTATTCGCCCTTAGGAGGTTTAGATATTTGGTTGGATAGCAGCAGATACTATAATATTCCATATAAATTACTTTATAATTAAAATTTAAAATTGCTTTAACAGTAACTATTATAATTAAAATTTAAAATTGCTTTAACAGTAACTATTATAATTAAAATTTAAAATTGCTTTAACAGTAACTATTATAATAGTATACTTTTCTATTCAATGATGAATTTGATATTGGGTTGTACCACATGAAATGTCCGATTCCCACTCAGTCGGAAATAAGTTCTCGAGTAAACATCTGTGCCAGAACGTTAAATTCTCTTTTTTATAAAGTAAAGTGGTACGTGTGTTTGACGTGTGAGAATTTTAAGGTTTGTCACAAGTACAGATTTTTTTCTTCTAGGAATTGTTAACCATGCTGTCGGCAGCTCAAATTCGAACCCTCTTCGTTTATGAATTTAAAATGAGACATAATGCGTCATTAGCAATGAAAAACATTAAAGACGCATATGGGGATGTAGGGGTAAACGAACGCACTATACGACGTTGGTTTGGAAAGTTCCGTTCGGGAGATTTAAGCCTCGAAAATGAACCACATGGGAAGCCGGAAACGTTTGTTAACGACGATGTTTTAAGAGCAACGGTGGATGCCGACCCAATGAAATCGGCGCGGGAGATTGCACAAAGTATGGGAGTGTCCCCAATGACAATAAGTCGACACCTTTCTCTCATAGGAAAGGTAAAGAAACTCGATAAGTGGGTATCCTATGAACAGAACGAGTCCCAAAAACTACGGCGCCTGGAACGCGCCAGGGCGAGAGAATTAGCACAGAAGCAGGGCTAAGTAGCTATGGAGTTTTTACACTTGGATTAATAAAGAAGTGATCTAGAAAAAACTGCTGTGTGAATTCTTGATGTTCTTTTGACTTCCTTCCGTGGCTATATACTCGATAATAAAATATTGAGAATATTTTTTTGGAAAGTAACAGAATTGAAGAATCTGGGGTAGCGAACTCTTAGATGGCAGCTTGCGAGTTCAATTGATTGTGGAGGGGGAGGATATTTATAGCGCTTAGTACTTTATTTTCATTAAGGGTGCCCATGGCTTCACTCTTACTGTGCTTTGAAGACTCGAATAGTACAATTAAAACCTATTTTAGTAGCTGGCAATGGGCAGAGTAGGCAATTTAAACTATTCACATCTGGCAATCCTGTAGATTATTACTAGGTAGTTTTTTATATCGCCATATGATACCTCGCCCTAGAAACGTTAATTCAAGTAAATTTATGTGTCTTACTACAACGCGCTGTTATCGTTCAGCTTTACATTTAAAAGATGGTCCACATAAAAAAAAAACTACAGCTTAGGTATCGAGTAAAAGAAAAAGTTCTTCAGATGACATCACTAACCACACCCCAATGGAAACCCTCACGAGATATCTCTATGTGAGCGACTGCGATTTTTTAGGATGGAATATATGCGAAGAGAACCATTGGACCGTTCTTCTTCTAAGACGAGACGCTGGAGCGCCAACCATCGTCAATGGAATGCATTATTGGGTAATTATAACGAAAATTTGTATGCCAATTTTGACAGTTATCGGCATGGACTTTTGGTTCTGACTGGATGGCGCCACAGTCCAAGCCAAAATTACTTGTGTTCTTTGGCCCTCAGTCGCCTAATTTCAGGGAATAGTGACAGACCCTCGCAATTGCTTGACTTAACGCATCTACACATCTTGATGTGGCGTTACTTGGAGTTCAAAACGTATGTTAGCAAATCAAGGACCATGGAGGCTTTGGAAGGCAATATCCGACAGTCGACCCAAAATACTTCGACAAATGATACAAATAGTCAAAAAGACCAGTTCATTGCTTCTATGGCTTTGGCGGTGGATATTTGCGCGATATATTGAAAAACTTCTGTCAAATCGCAACTTTCAACTCACCGTAGCCAGATCTGTGGCGACTCCAACAGATACGATCGCAAAAAACTATTGTGAAGAGCAGCACCAAAAGAAAGATCGAATAATTAAATCATCAGACCTGTATACGTAAAGCCCAAAGGGTATTAGGATTTAAGAAAACAATTGAGTCCAAACCTTAGTTTGACGATGAGTGCAGAGCGAAGATCGAAGAACTTAAACGCCTCAGAGTTATCCACTTAGAAAGATATGATGATGTCAACGCAGAAAGATACGGGAGATTCGGAAAGATACAATGAGAATCTTCAAAACCAAAAAACGCGAATGGGAGAAGACTCGGATCGAAAAAATGCTAGAAAATGCCAGAGCAAAGAACATCAGAGATATGTATGCGGGCATAAATTCAATTAGAAATGGCTACCGAGGGAGAGCCAAAATAATTCGAGACGCAAACGGCTGTCTGGTGACAGAAACTAACAATATCGTGACAAGATGGAAGCAGTACTTTGAAAGCCTGCTCAATGTGCGCACCCATCAACCACAAATAAACGCACCAGACGTACATACAGCCGAGCCTCAGATCTCAGAGCCATCTTTCAACGAAGTTTTAGATGCAATAAATCGATTGAAAAACAACAAGGCTCCCGGAGTTGACTACACACTGGCAGAGGTTGTGAAGCGTGGAGGAGAGGCAAGCGCTCGAAAGATCCACCAACTCATCAAAACAATATGCGATAAGGAAGTCGCTCCGGAAGAATGAAAAACCTCAATAGTCGTCCCCATTTTCAAAAAAGGCAACAGATCTGACTGCGAAAACTACAGAGGAATATCATTGCTCCCAACCACATACAAAATATTAACAAATGTCATTCTGGTGAGATACACACCGTACACAGAAGAAATACTGGGACACTACCAATGCCGATTCTGTAGGAACCGGTCAACAAGCGACCAAATATTCACAATAAGAAAACTGCTGGAAAAGAAGTGGGAATACGGAGAGACGGTTCACCAACTGTTAGTTGACTTCAAAAACCCTACGACTCAGTCAGAAGACAAAGACTCTACTATATTGAAGTTGAACTAGGAATCCCGAAAAAATATGACGCCCTCATTCAAATTTGCATCAACGAAAACAAAGAGCGAGTTAGAATAGAAAACCACCCCTCCGAACCATTTGAAATCCGGGACGGACTAAAACAGGAGGATGGCCTCTCACCATGTCTCTTTAACCTTGTCCTCGAGTATGTCATCAGAAAAGCACAAGACGACAACATGGCCGGATTATCCCTGAACGGGGTCATACAACTGCTCGCATATGCGGATGACATCGCCGTTTTGGGCGACAATCTGGAAACTGTAAGTAGAACCAGTGAACTCATCATGCAAGAGCCAGAGGAGGTCGGCCTAGAAATAAATGAAGACAAAACAAAATATATGATTACGGCGAGAGCAGGTGCACCTCAGAGAACACACATAAACGTCAGAGGCAAGATGTTTGAAAAAGTTGAAGAATTTAAATACGTGGGAACAATATTGATGCCCAGTAACAAATTGTCGAAGGAAATTAACAAAAGACTACACTCCGGCAACGCTAGCCGGCATGCAGTTTATATTCTTATATATAGTTTTAAGATAGTTGTTAAGTTTTATCGCTTGTACTAAGCTGAATATATGAGGGTTCTGCCCTCACTAAACTAAACTAAATCCAAACTGCTATCACGTAATATAAAGCTCCGTGTCTATAGAATCATAATTATGCCGACTGTCCTATACGGATGCGAAACATGGGCTCTCACAAAACGGGAAGAAAACAAATTCCACGTATTCGAGAATAAAGTCTTAAGGGGTATCTTTGGCGGTAAATATAACGAGGAGGCAGGAAAATGGACGAAACTCGATAACCACGAATTGGAAAAGCTATACCGCAAACCTACGATAGTGAGAGTAATCAAATCGGGAAGATTAAGATGGGGCGGATACATGGCGCGAATAGGCAACGATAGGACCGTGCATAGAATTCTTGACGGTAAACCAACGAGAAAGAGACCGACAGGACGGCCGCAACGGAGATGGGAGAACAATGTTTGACCTCGAGAACATCGGATCGGATGGTCGAACGTGGAAGGCGAGCGCTCAGGACAGGGGACAATGGCGGAGTCGAGTCGGCGAGGTCATGAACTTCCGGATGCATACAGGCTAATAAATAGAATAGAATAGTGGTTGGATGCAGGCGAAAAAACAAAACACCCCCAAGCCCGATCTTCACTGTTACGGACCTCGCCATATAGCGTTTGGGATTGATAGTGAAGAACGTGTGATGCGAACTGACGCTATGACAGTTAGAATCACCAAAAGTTGAACCTAAGCGTAACACATCAGGCTACTTGCCGGGTTTAGAATTCGATTTTTAAACGCAAGTATATTCCACTGATCTGAATTGTTATGTTATCGCTATGGTATACGGCTCTGATGTATTTTCTTATTCGATTTTCGTTCTGTGTTCTTCACTATTTGCTTGTGTATTGCGTGTGTATCTTGTTAGAGATACCCAACACCCACTAATTCCCTCAAATTTTCCCTCTCTACCTGTAAATGAAATCAATATCGTCAAGTAGCTAATTTGCATAAACTATTTTATGCAAATTCTACTTGGCAGAGAAAAATAATAAAAACGGCGTTGGCGCGGAATAAAATATTATAAACGTCATTGAGAAAAATGAAATATCAAGGCGAGAAAAATCTGTAAACTCAAAAACGCGAGGTCAGTAACATCACCCAAAAAAGGTTATGGTAACAATTTGGTGGACATCGAAAGAACAAATCCACTTTTCATTTCTTCAACCAAGAGAAACGATAAACGCTATCAAATATTGTAAGGAAATCGACATATTGCATGCCAAATTGGCTGAAAAGCAACCTGCGTTGGTCAATAGGCACGGCCCAATCCTTTTGCATGGCAATGCTAGACCCCATACCTCACAAGTAACGGTGCAAAAACGGTCGCAGTTGGGAAATTCTTCCGCATCCACCGTACTCACCGTACTAACATTTCCCCAACGGATTACCATCTTTTCCACAATCTGGATTCATTTTGCCGTCAGAAGGTCTTCCGAAACCGAGCAGAGGTCATAAAAGCCTTTGAAGATTTCATTGCCTCAAAAAGTCAGCACTTCTACGAAAATGAATATTTGACCTTGTATCACGTTAGAAGAATGTCATAGATGCCAACGGATCCTATTTTGATTGAATACAAATTTACGGAAAAATAATATTGGCTTCAAAATGTTTACAATAAAATCGGACATTTCATGTGGTACAACCCAATACAATCACAAGCTTCGCTCCCTGTGTTGGTATACCGGATTATACCGGTTTGTACCTCCGGAGCCGGATTGAAAGATCTCTTTAATTTTAGTAATTACTTTATTTAATGCTTTCAAGTGCTCTTTGCTGTATTTTCTGTTTCCAAGTTGCATTCGCCTCGGCTGCTGGGTTTTGACTGTCCGCCTTGGCGGTCAATTTCTAACTGCCTCGAAACTAAAATGAGCCGCCCTTAACTTAACTTTTGGGTTAACTTGTCGCTCATATGATTCAATATAGGAAATGGATGAGTGGAACTGGACTTTTAGGTATAGATAAGTATGGATGAATGGAAGTGGGTATTGACTTGTTATGAGACTTGGGTTAGGGGGTTTTAGGTATATGTAATTGGGTAGTGATTTAGAATCACTACACCTGCGTAACAGAATAAATAAGTAATGGGTCATCTTCTCTCGGAATCGAACTCTACCTGACTACTCAAATTTTCGTGGTTGTTACCTCCAATTCACGGAACTTTTCAATACCCTTTATCGCAACTATCTTACCAAAAATCAGACCAATCTCAAAAATGACCCCAAAACCTTCTTTCAGTACCTCATCTGATTCTGTTGCTATTGCTAACTTCTTCGCCACTCACTTCAATCAGTCATTCACTAATGACTCCTTTGTTCCTGACTCGTCATACTTCAACTACCTACCTAACTTTTCCCTCGGGTCCCTTCTCCACAACTCCTTTGATCCGACCTTAATTGAATCTAAGCTACTGCAACTCAAAGACGAGTTTACACCGGGCCCTGATGGTATCCCTACAATCCTCCTCAAGAAATGCTCATCCATTCTCTCTGCTCCCCTCTCACTGATCTTCAATCTCGCACACTCTCAAGGCGTATTCCCCCACATTTGGAAAACGAAAAAGGAATATTTGATCTTGGAAGAATGGCATAGATGCCAACGGATCCTATTTTGATTGAATAAAAATTTGCCGAAAAATAATACTGGCTTTTAAATGTTTACTATAAAATCGGACATTTCTTGTGGTCCAACCCAATAGAATTCGAAAATTTTATGTCTGACTAGCATTAATCTACACGACGACTTCAATAGATATGCACAAGTAATTAAATTGAGATTTTTAACTAAGTATTCGTTAATAAAGTTTTGAGGGGTATCTTTGGAAGTAAATGTGACAAGGAGGCAGGACAATGGAGGTAACTCCATAACCACGAATTGGAAGAGCTATATCGCAAACCTACAATAGTGAGAGTAATCAAGTCGCGAAGATTAAGATGGGCCGGACACATGGCGCGAATGGGCAACGATAGGACCGTGCGTAGAATTCTTGACGGTAGACCAACGGGAAAGAGACCGGCCGGACGCCCGCGACGGAGATGGGAGGACAATTATGAATGATCAAGTGTGGAAGGAGAGTGCACAGGACAGGGAACGATGGCGGAGTCGATTCGGTGAGGTCATGAACCTTCGGGTTCCTAAGGTCAATAAATAATAAAAAAAAAACTAAGAAACTTACATAATATATAAATGAGTTGAGTTGAGTTAAAATGAATAATTCCTTAAACAATTAATTAATGTTACAAAAGTGCTAATTGCTATTTTCTTCAAAAGCGCGGTTTACAAAATAACGAGATATAGTTATTACAAAAATAAAAACGCCTAGTCCTACAATTCTGAATGAATGGTGTAGTAAATTATTTAGAGTTTTGTCTTCAGCCGAAGAGAACGCAATACTAATGTGAACTGATTATTTAAATTCGGATATTTTACACACATCAAACAATTTTAACAAAGCACATTTTCTTGCGACTTTTGCATGTCATACTCATTATATAAATAAAAAAAAATTAAGCAACTATGCTAATCACTGAAAATATTTGTTTACATCGCCTGGCCTGGAAATAATGTTATGAGTCGATGGGTAGGAAAACCCAGAGACCAAGTTAACAGGGCAGATTAAAACCGGGAATGTCCATATCAAGAACTACTTAGGTGTTCCTTACTGAAAAAATTGCTGGCCTATGGTTAGATGCGCATCCGGACACAACATGAATGCGTAGTGCTTGAAACCACAATGGAACACATGGCGTATCAGACAAAGTCACGAATATTGTATTGGTTTAAGCGAAACTTTCGTGCCATTGTGGTACACGCAACGCGTACCCTTTTGGGGCCACCCCCACCATTAACAGGATTCACTTTCATAATGAATCCCCATATGTTGATTACTCCTAATCAACAGATCCAATGCAATGAGTACCTTTAGAAGTGCATTAAATACTAAATGCATACATAGGCGAAGCATGGAATCCAGATACCACATCTGGAAAAAATCTGTAACTGCACAAAGGAAATAATGTGCTACTCAAAACTGATAACAATTCCATGGCAACGAAGCAATAAGATATACAAAATATCTTTGCCATCGTTGGTCATAAATGAACACTTGTGTAAATTCATGATTCTAAGAATTGTATAACACGCATCCACACAATCAGGTCTCGCAGATCGTCAATATTCTCAATGTTAGACAAACAAAAAATGTTCTGCGAGTCTTACATCTGTTGTGTGGGAAAAACATCTATTGTGCGTGTAAACAATGGACCCATCCTTCGGTCTGCACAATCGCAGGAGAGATAAAAAGAGTCTAAGTCAAACCAGCGTCCTAAGCGGATGTCGTTTATAAAAGCCTACCGCTTCAAAAACTAGACTCGCGAATATTACCCGTTGTCATGGAAGACGGAAGAAAAAAATGAGTGTTAGAGTCATGCAGTGCGGTTATATTTCAATTAATACTTAAAGTCGAATGTGTGTGTTGTTATTTTGTGAACCAATAAAGTTTAAAGTTTCCATTAAAACTAAAACAAACTCTAATTGACTAATGTATGTTAAGTGTGTGATAAGTGAAGCGTGTGAAGTGTGGTTGAATGCTACAATTGCAATAACTAAGTATAAAATATCGGAATACTATGAAATAGGTTACCTATTTCATTGGTCAAAAAGTCATTGTTTTTTTTTTTTTTTCAATGATTGGAGTTGACAACTCTTATTTTTATCTGCACGTATAAACGTGCAATTATTATTTTACGTTTTTGTGTTGCTGTTCAACCTAAAAATTAAAAAAAAAAAGAGTTGACGCAATTCGGTCAAGTTTGCGTTTTCAATTGTGGTTCGAACACGAAGAATTTTGAAGAGGTTATCCCCATACTTTGCTTTATTGCTTCAAAAAAGGGGGGAAAAAAACAGCGAAGCAAGGGAAAAGCTGTTAACGAGGTAGCCGACTGGACAAGAGGGAGTACATACCTCTTTGCTGGGCGAAGGGTCTGAATGTTACCTAAGCTTAAAACGCACATCGTTCTAGAGGGACTGCCGAGATGACGTCTATAAAATCAAAGCACTGGTGCATGCAAGTAAGCACTCAACATTTCAGGAGCTTACTACCATTCGAAAACTGTCGATGGGAAATATTCATGACCATTTGAAATGGCTCGGCTTCATAAAAAACTCAATATTAAATGAATGTGAATATCTGCAATCAACTCATCAAACGCGAAAGAAACGATCCATTCTTGAAGCGTACGATCACAGGTGACAAATCAGTTGGAGTAGACGAGATGAAACACCAAGAAGGCAAGCAAAAACGGATACCCAGCAAAAGAACGTGATACTGCGATTGGAAGGGTTTTTTTTTTGTTATTACACTAAAGGCCCCCGCTTGGTAGAAACCTTGACGTGGTGCGGGGGCTTAAACTACGATGAATCGCTCAGGCTATGCTGACGGAAGCATACGCTTCCAGTAGGGCCACCCATGTCAGATAGGCTAGCGAGGAGTAACACACAAAGATCTACCGCCCCTAATCCAGGGTGTTACGCGTCACCGTGCCCATTGGATTGTTTGCAGCCAGGGGTATACCGGCTGTATTATAACGGCGCCTCTCTGACACCGGGTCGAATCAGAGCAGTAAGCAGACCTTACCATATCAAAGAGGGGCTCTGATATGGCGGACCATTTGAAACCCCAGAGTGATCCAATGAAATGAATGATCAATACACAAAAAACAATCTCACAAAAAACCCGGTAGGCGTAGGTGTGATGAGCCAACACTACCATAAGGGAACAAATCATCAGGAAAACACCGACTCGGCAAAAAGAAGACGTAGGGAAAAACGTAAAAAGCGGGATATACGCGTAGGCACGTGGAATGTTCGAACGTTATATAAACCAGGCGCGATACAGACGGTCGTAGAAAACGCGAAACAATATAAAGTGGACATTGTCGCGCTTCAGTAAGTCCGACTCCCACATCAAGTAATCGAAACCAACGGATTTACGCTGTTGTATGGAGGTACCGATACACATAATCTCGGAACCGACTTCATCATAAGCAAGAAGATTACGCCCCATTTAAAAGATGTGAAATTTATTAATGACCGAACGTCTGTGCTAAAAATACAGGGCCGATGGTACAATTATGTATTTATAAACGTACACGCCCCAACAGAATCTACGGACGAAGAAACGAAGGACACGTTTTACGAGACCCTAGAGGATGTATTTCATGGGATCTCATCATTCGATGTTAAAATCCTCCTCGGAGACCTCCATGCGAAAATTGGAAAGGAAGATATCTTCCAACCAACTATAGGTAAAGAAAGCCTACACGACGTTTCAAATGATAATGGAATTCGAATTATAACGTTCGCAGCGTCAAAAAATCTGTTAGTAAAAAGCACGATGTTCAAGCACAAGGAAATTCATAAAGCCACATGGATATCACCCGACGGCGTAACGCATAACCAAATAGACCACTTCCTCATAGACAAAAGACACCACTCGAATATCCTTGACGTAAGATCATAAAGAGGAGCAGATTGCGACTCCGATCATCTTCTAGTGATTGGCAAAATCAGGAGTCGCCTCGCAGCAATCCCACATGGGCAGTCACGGGAGACAAGCAAAAAGTTCGACACTGATAAACTGAAAGACCTACGCAAAAGGGCTGAATATCCAGACGAACTAACGAATAGATTTAGCATCCTAGAGAATGGGAGCAGTGAGGAAGAGGAAGCTAACAGTGTGAACACTAAATGGACATTGATCAGAGACACAATCAAACTAACAGCCCAAAAGGTATTAGGATTTAAGAAAACAATTAAGTCCAAACCTTGGTTTGACGATGAGTGCAGGGCGAAGATCGAAGAACGTAAACGCCTCAGAGTGATCCACTTAGAAAGATATGATGACAATTCGGAGAGAGACAATGAGGCTCTTCAAACGCAAAAAACGCGAATGGGAGAAGACTCGGATCGAAAAAATCCTAGAAAATTCTAGGGCAAAGAACATCAGGGGTAGTATGTCGGCATAAATTCAATTAGAAATGGCTACCGAGGAAGAGCCAAAATAATTCGAGACGCAAACGGCTGTCTGGTCACAGAAACAAACAATGTCATCACAAGATGGAAGCAGTACTTTGAAAACCTGCTCAATGTACGCACCCATCAACCACAAATAAATGCACCAAGCGTACATACAGCCGAGCCTCAGATCTCAGAGCCGTCTCTCAACAAAGTTGTAGACGCAATAAATCGATTAAAAAACAACAAGGCTCCCGGAGTCGACTGCATACCGGCAGAGCTTGTGAAGCATGGAGGAGAGGCGACCGCTCGAAAGATCCACCAGCTCATCCAAACAATATGGGATAAGGAAGTCACTCCGGAAGAATGGAAAACCTCAATAGTCATCCCCATTTTCCAAAAAGGCGACAGATCTGACTGCGAAAACTACAGAGGAATATCATTGCTCCCAACCACATACAAAATATTAACAAATGTCATTCTGGCTAGAATCAAACCGTACGCAGAAGAGATACTGGGAGACTACGGGATTCCGTAGGAACCGGTCAACAAGCGAACAAATGTTCACAAATAGCCACATACATACGAAATGATATTGCTTATCAGCTTCTGCCACAATATGGGCACTGTTCAACACGGCTGCCTTACGCAATGACAATACCAGTAACACCTTTGGTCATGCGCTAAGACTCGCCCTCGAAGAGCTCGACGGAGGGAGAGTAAGTCCTGGGCCCAGAATGCCGTGCGTAGAAGAGAAATGGACACGCCTTAAGAATACTGTCATTAGTACTGCCAACTCCATCTTAGGCAGTAGTCGTAGAGATCGGAACGACTGGTTTGATGATGTGTGCAAACTAGCGACCGGGCAATGCAGCAGTCTCATAGGACACGGGTGCGCGAGGAGAAATACAAAGAGCTCAGAATATCTGAAAAAAGGCTTCACAGACAAAAGAAAAGTGCTTGGGAAAAAATCTAATCTGTGAAATAGAGGAAAGAAGAGAGGGAGGTGCGCACCAGTCGCGGAAGTTCTACCAAATAATCCGCAGTATGACACGGTACACACCACGCTGCATATACTGCAAGGATAAAGAGGGTAATCTGATCACCGACCCTGAAGGCATTCTGGAGCGATGGAAAGTGCACTTCAACTAATTGCTAAATGGTTAGCTCACAGAAGAATTGGAGGCTCCACCAATGCAAAATCAAGACCAAATGCTGCCGCCACCAAGCATTGAGGAAACATTAAAAGCCATAAGACAGCTCAAATCAAATAAAGCGCCCGGAGCTGATGGCATACCAGCTGAGCTGATCAAACAAGGAGGGATAGCGTGACATCACGCAATTTATGAGATCGTGGTGCACGTATGGGAGCAAGAGGAGATGCCGGAAGATTAGCATCGTGGAATAATTTACCCCATACATAAGAAGGTATATATCACAGAATGCACCAACTATAATAACATTGCTGACTGCCGCCTATAAGATACTCTCTTCTATCCTATAAGATCGGATAGCCCCATACGCTAAAGTCATCATTTGCCAATATCAGTGTGGCTTCATCCCAGGCAAATCACCGATTGATCAGATATTCACCCTTAGGCAGGCGATGGAAAAATGTCTGGAATTTAATATTCCATTATATCATCTATTCGTAGACTTTAAGGCCGCCTACGACAGCATAGCCAGGGTAGAGCTATATAATGCCATGAGAGAGTTCGGCATTCCAAACAAATTGATACGACTTTGTAGGTTGACCATGACCAACGTAACCAGTCAAGTAAAAATAGTGGGATTGCTGTCCAAACCAATAAACATCTTTAATGGACTCCAACAAGGGGACGGTCTGGCCTGCCTCCTCTTCAACCTGGTGTTGGAGAAAGCAATCCGTGACTCTGGCATCACTGCTAGAGGAACTGTTATCACCGAGTCCAGCCAGATACTTGCCTGCGCAGACGACATCGACATCACCCAGATCAAGCAGGCGGCACAAAAACTGGAACTGCACATTAATGAGGGGAACACTAAGTACATGGTGGCAATTTCTGCGAAGAGAAGACCTAACGTTGGTCAAACTATCAGCGTAGTGGAGCACGAATTTGAAGTAGTACAATCTTTTAACTACCTTGAGTCAATAGTAGCAGCCGATAACAATATGAAAGAAGAAATACGCCAACGGCTGATCAAATCTAACAAAGCCTACTATGGTCTTTCAAGGCTCTTTAAATCCCGAAATTTATCCAGAACATCCAAGCTACTACTGTACAAGACCATGGTCTTACCAGTACTCATGTATGGATCCGAGACCTGGGTGTTCAATAAAAGGCACTCTGAACTCTTAGACACGTTCGAGAGGAAGGTCTTAAGGAGAATTGTTGGCCCCGTATGTTAGGGAGGACGATTCCGGAGACGCTACAACCGAGAGTTGTACGCGATCTACCTTGAAGTTAACGTTGTAAGAAAAATTAAGCTCCGTAGACTCCGGTGGGTCGGACACCGAGCTCGATTGGGTGACGAGGAGCCTGCCCGGAAAGAGCTTTGTGGCAGGATATATGGACGGAGACAACGCGGCGGACCTTGTCTGCGATGGAGGGATGACCAGGAGACCAGGACGCCCAGAGCCTGGGAGTACCAAACCAGATGATATCGGCTCGAAATCGGAACCGGTGCAAAGACTTGTTAAATAAGGCCAACACCAGATCCCGGCTGTAGTGCCGATGATAATGATGATGATGATAAGGGCTAATGCTTTTGTTTATTCGATTTTCCTTCTGTGTTGTTCTTCACTGTTTGCTTGTGTATTGTGTGTGCAACTATTAGAAACGCCACATATGCTAAAGAAGAAGATGTGTTCGGCTTTCACGAAGAAATAGTGTGACATAATGAAGCTCAACGACCCCGTTGAGCTGAAGCTGAGTAACAGCATCAGTCTGATGGCGCCGCGCTTAGGCAAGCTGTGCAGAAATGTACGAAACTTTTTAACATTCGATTGAGTTTTAATTACCTTTTACTGTATTGTAAAACTACATAACAACAATCTGTGAGACTTTGACGCCTGGAGCGACTGAACCCGATACGCACGAAATCTGGAGCGATCGGACCCAGTACGCACCGCAATGAAAAGCGATGTTTCTTGGAGGGCTAAGCCGACGGAATCGATGAAAGAAGAGGTTTCAAGATCCTCCGGACTTCTTCGGTAAACGGAGTTCTGTGCCGCTTCTATTAATACTATATTTTTCAATAGAATGAGCAGAGGAGAAGGTATTACTTCTGGTCAACTAGTGCTGAATTTTTATTTTACAGTCCACCTATCAGGCTTGCGGGCATTTCGTCTAAGGTTCGTCGAGAGAATCTGAGCGGCCACAAAATGAAGATGCATGTCGTTTTAAAAACACTCTTTAGTTAGTTTCAAATGAGTTAAGAACAGTGACGGAAATTTCAAATCGGATTTAGAAATATCGCCGCACAACGGAAAAACGACAGCGTCATCTATCTCAAAGAGAGAACACTTCATTAATATAATTATGCATTTCGAAAGGGATCGTAGACTCTGGACGAATGGTGTCTATTCGCAAATTAAAATGTAATAAAATAAATAAATAAATACTCTTCTTAAACACAAGAGCATCATTTTTTCTATAATAATTTCGACACCTATCTAATTTTTTAATTATGAGTTTCTTTCTTTGCATTCTTGCATTTTGCCAGTATTTGTAAATTTGACCGAAAAGCTTTACCACACCGGAAGGGATTAAGTTATACTTAGAATCCAAAATTATACTAATTACAAGCTTAATCACAAAAGCTGCACATTATTTTATGACTACAAGTTACATTAAATAACAGCAAATAATCTTATAAAAAAAACTTAATGCACCACAAGGTAATGAAAGGGGAAAAACTTATCTAAAAATCCGCAACCAAAACCTGATCATAACACAAAGTTAAATCAAATGTAAATAATAAATGTAGATGCAACAACTCTAAATTATAATATTAAGTATCGTAGTGCTATCCTTAAATTTAAACAGAAAAAACTTCTGTTAAAAAATCTAAAAGTAAATCTTGAGGATCCGATTAAAAACTAAAACAATTTACTATTAAAAATTTAAACAATTTAAAAAAGACTAAGCGTGACGTAAAAAAAATGTATTCTTATAATGAGAACAAGCAACATTTAAATTGTATTTTGAAGCAACACAAAATAAGACTAATTATAATTTAGGCAAAATAAATAAAATAATGGAAAACAAGCTCTTGTGCAATCTGCTGTTGTTCTGTGTGTACAACATTGGATTTCTGTATAATATAAGAAAATGAGTAATCTACCGAGAAAATTTACTATAAATTCGGATACAACATCGAATAAAAGCAACATCGAAAGGTAATGAAATGCACCATCTTCTTATAAAAAAATGCTTGTGTTTTTCATACGTGCCATATATAAATAGCAGCATAGACATTTGTTTGTTTGTTTCTTTTTTTATTATTATTGTAATAAGTAGTATTCGATTAACATGCACTTAGAAGGTAAAATTAAGAAGAGCCGGATTCTGATTGGCAACGGAAGTTGTTTACTCCGATGAGAAGAGAGAAAAATTCTCAAATGTCTTACCTTGAACAGATTCATCATCAAGATCATCTGTGCTATTAGTCACTCGTCCTAAAAGTATAAAAATAAGAGACATTATTTAGTATGAAATGATTCGAATGAATGAATAAATACAACCTCTTGAACCTTTGCCTGATCCATTTCTGCCATAAAGTACACTTTCTAAGTAAGGAAGACCATTATTATTGACGATATTAAAACCTAGACAAGTCTCAATCTGCTTCCATCGATGTAGACGTTCTTGAAGCTCGTTAGTAACTTCACTTAAGGAATTCCTCGCTTCGACGATAGATCGGTCCACATCATCGATACTTTTGCCATGTGTTGACACAAAGGCACCTACTAGACTGGTGCGTTTTTTTCGTAACTTCTCACAAGCTTCACGTGCTAAATGTAGCTGCTTTTCTGCTGAAATACGTTTTTTAAGATGATTCTTGGATTCGAGTTCATATGTGTATTGTAACCACGACTGTAGCTGTGGTGGGGGTGACCAACAATTGTCGACGAGTTCTATTTCAGCCCTCGATAATTCTGAACGAAGCATTTCAATCTCTTTCTTTAACTGTTGAACCTCTAAATCCGAACTGGAAGAGGTTAAAGATGGTGCTTCCTTAAGACGACGTTCTAGGTCCATCTTTTCAGTAGCTACGTTCTCTTGCTCCATCCTCGCTCGCTCTAGTTCCTTTGATAAATTATAAAACCGTAATTAAAAATTTAGAAGTAGTGTGAAATTTGTATCTATCATCCAACTTCAAACATAATCCTTATGCAGTTCACAACTTACGACTGTTTAGGGAGAAGTTTAGTTTCATGGGCAGTACTTGAATAATCGAATAACTTGAGGGCTTTTTGTAATATAGGTCAAACCACACACTCTACAGACAAAGAAAGAGAGAGGAAAAGACAAGACAAATCAAAGAAAGATCGAGAGGAAGAGAGCGCGTTGTAACATAGCGCTAGCAGCGAGACCATGAAAAAAAAATAAATAGATGAGTGCAGTGATTCTATAAATCCCCCCACAAACTCAGAGAACTGTCAGATCTATCGTCTAACAAGGGGGCCATACCGTACGTGTACTACACCTGCAGGGCTATCTCGTGCCCTTTGCTGGACAAAGGGTCTGGCGGTTCTCTGAGTTTGTGGGGGAATTTATAGAATCACTGCAGTCGTCTCCGTATTTTTTTTTTAATGATCTCTTGTGGGGGGACTTGTGACGTCTCTAACAGAATACACAGTACACAAGCAAATAGTGAAGAACAACACAAAAAGAAAATCGGATAAGCAAAAGCTTGAGAACCGTATACCATTGCGTTAACATAACAATTCCACATCAGTTGAGTGTACTTGAGTTTAGAAATCAAATTCGTGTCAGTGACATCATAGTTAAAGATGAGGTACATGAGGTCATTGATGCACTCAAACGAAAAACGCCATCCGATTCTGGACTCGGATGACCCCAAGAACGGTAATGCAATTAATTGCATATTTCGGAACGATTAATAGACCACAAAAAAGTAATCAATTGCATATTTCGGCACGAATAATAAATCGCATAAAAGTAATTAATTGTATATTTCGGAACGATTAATGAATCACAAAAAAGTAATTGCACAAAATTAATTGGGTCAATTCGCAATTGCGGATGTTGAACTGTGGCGTAAATCGATGAAGATATATCGGCTGACGCCGCAGTACAACGCAATTGCGAATTGGAATTGAAAAGCGAAAACTAGGTCATTGCAAATCGAAATTGCATTATCATCATCGGGAGGTGTTGACCCCGAGATGACGAGAAGTGGTTGGAAGAAGTTAGGAGGCAGTCTGGTGTTGGTCATGGAAGCAGGAGTGAGAGGTTGGTCGTGAAGATAGTGAGTCTGGTGTTGCTCATGGAAGCAGGAGTGGCAGGTTGGTCGTGAAGATAGTAGCGTCGGGTGTTGTGAATGGAAGTCTGGAGGCGAGATTTTGAGGTGGTAACGGACTGAGAGAATCCAAGTTTAGTGTGGTTCAGTTTTTGGTTACAGAGAAGTGAAAACTAACGAAAGAACAAAAGATAGCTTAAAGTTAAGTAAAGTAAATAATGGCGATACATTGTAAAAGAAAACTGAAATCAAGTGTAACTGAAGTGAAAACTAACGAAAGAACAATAGATAGCCTAAGGTTAAGTAAAGTAAATAATGGTGGAACTTTGTAAAAGAAAATTAAAATGAATTGTGACTGAAGTGAAAACTAACGAAAGAATGATAGATAGACTAAGGTTAAGTAAAACAAATAACGGTGGAACATTGTAGAAGAAAACTGAAATGAGTTGTAATTGAAGCGAGAACTAACAAGAGAACAATAAATACCTTAAAGTTAAGTAAATTAAGCAATAGTGGAACTTTGTAAAAGATTGTAAAACGGCACGTCCCTTTAAAGTCAATAAAGAGAAATAGTGAATAAAGAAAGAAAATAAAACAAAGAAAAAGACTCTGTGTTTAAAATTTATGATTGATATAAAAGATGTTTTGGTCGTCGCTTCCTCGGTGATATGAACTTTGGTTTTCGACGGTTACCTAGAAACCATAACTCACGCGACAGTGGCCTGATCTGTTGAGCATTGGTTCAATCTGTTGGTGATTCTAACTGCCATAGCGTCGGTTCGCGCGCACAAAAGGGAATTTTGGAGTACCCTTAAATATCAGAGCATAGTGCGAGCGGATGGAGAGGAAGTGGATTAGGAAAGTAGGTATCGATGTACATTGGTCTTAAATGGTCTCACAACGGTGAGGAGACACATGATCAGGTAGAGTATTCCACATTCGTGTGGTTCGGCTAAAGAATGACTTTATATTTATTGTGCGCCTCAAGTTTACTTTCAACGTGAATTGATGCGCATTCTCAGATAGACGGGTATCGCGGGAAAATGTCTGAGGAGGCGGAGCACATTGAGCAAGTTCAGTTGAGCAACGACCGTGATAATACCTATAGAAAAGAAATAGGCAATAGTGAAGGAGAAACAAAGAAAAGAGGGGAGGAAAAGAACAGAGAAAATAGGAAAGAAGTAGAGAAACAGGAGAGAACGCGTTGCGACATAACCCTATCAATGAGAAAATGATCGAGGAAAAGACAGGCAAAATTAGAGAAAGACACGATGGGAGAGAAAATGACCGAAAGCAAACGTGTTTTCCCATTTAGTTAGATTATAAAAGAAAAAGGATTGCTAGGTAGAGGGAGAGGAAGTCAAGGAAAAAATCATGCCAGATTTTATATTCGCAACCTCTACTTCAAATTATTGTATTGCGTCAGCTTAATTTCCACTAATCAACAGCAGTGTTGATGAACGAGTTCACAAGAGAATACTATAGCTCTAGGGGAAACCAACTGGCACTGTCTGAATAGTCAGCACTGTTGCTTAATAACGACGTTGATAAGGAGCAGACAAAGGAAGCATGATTCTATACAGAAAATGAGAATACTAAACCTCCGTCGGATATATGATTCCATTTTGGATAAAGGGAAGCCATTAAGGTTAAATACTTGATCTTCCAGCTGTATAGAAAAGAGACGAGATGATACGTTACATCTATGTTCTAACGACGGAATTAATTGAATTGCAGCTGGGTCCGCAATAAGTTTCACTGCTCGTTTTCGCATCCTATCGAGCACGTGTAGTTCAGTTTTGGTTGCGCCTGACCAAATATGAGAGTTGAGCTCGATTTTAGGATGAATATACGCCTTGTAAGTAGTGGCCACGTTCGGTGGAGTGAAGTATTTTTTGCATCTCTTAAGGAACCCCGTATATTTAGCCCCGCTTTTCGCAGCTTCAAATATGTGGTCGCTCCAATTAATAGTCGAAATAATTCGAGTGCCGATGATTGATAGTTCATTGGCTTCGTTGATGCAAGTGTCGTTCATCGACAGTTTGGGGTTTACCTTTGAAGACTAGAGAAAGGAAATCTTGATGAGATTCAAGAACACACTGTACACATTAAATGTATACTATAATAAAGTACACGTGTGGGGTACGGAGTCGAGTGCGCCATCGTATGGCACCAGTTCACTATTGCCCCACTAGAGAGATGTTCACCAGCGTACTGTCCACAAGACGTAAGGGAAAATGAAACACCGAAGGATCTTTTATTATGCAAGGCGAGACGAATATCGTTAGTGTGAGATTTGTACACTATAAATTAAACATATCCATTTCACTGGCAAGCACTTAACTGGTAAGATTGTACTGAATACTGGTTTTTGAACAAAAATAGGATTTCCTATAAGTTGTTAGTCTCTATTCACGAACTGCGCCCGAATGTTTTCTCTTCTATTTCCCTCTAACGCTGTGCCCGCAGCAATTGAAAGGGGGACGTCCGAATCGACTTTATTTGGCACGCGGGGGCGTGCGTGCCCTCGTGTGGTCGCAGCGGTTGTCAGGGGGACTCCCGATGTGCGCGCGGCGGTAGTTGGATGACGACTGATTAATTAAAGCAAAAGTTCATCACGTCGTGGCAGTGGCATCATAAACTCACTGCCACTTACGAGGAATTTCGAGATGCTTGTATAAGAATTCAGTTCCAGCGAATCCTCGCCGTATAAGCTGTGTTGGATTTGTTGGTTGTGTATACTGGGAATTTGGTATAGCCAAGTATGATCAAGGGTCTTGATCGTTGTGATTGTTTCGTGGGAAATTAGCCGTCGCTTATTCGCGGACGAGAAGTACGATTTAAAGAGGAAATGAACCGAAATGGAAATTGAAATTGGTTGGGGGCAAGCAAGGAATATCATTTAGATAAGATATTAACCGAAGTAATTTCGGGGAAACGTATGCGGCTCGGTATCGTTGGTGGTGATGGTTAATGTTCCGTTATGGATTTGAATATGCGTTTCATTACAGCATATGAATTTCGGGGAAATTAAGATTGCTTGGTCGCAAGGAAGGAATATGGTTTCAGTAAAGAATTGACCGAAGCAATTTTGGGAAAATGAATGCGGCGATGATTTAGAATATATTCTGTTGAATTGTATTCTGTTGCGGGATTTGGAGTGTGTTTATTGCAAGGTTAGGAATGTATGCTATTGCGGATTTTGCATGGGGAATTGGGTGCGCTTGCAGGTTTTTCATGGTTGCGAGTGTGTGTATATTTCAGGTTTGAATGGGGAGTTGGGTTGAGGTGACGCGCTGTTAGCGGTCAAAATTGGTTGGCATTGTGGGTTGGTTCTCCATGTGGTATAGAGAACCCCCACACACGCACAAACAGAAAGTACAATGTAGGAATTTCTGACCATCGTGAAGAACATTAAAAACTGCATCTGCTCCTCTATTTTATCGCTCATAGTTGACGCAATGAAAAAATAAATTGGTGGATACACGCACACAGAAGAAAAGTGCTTGCGATACAATAGGGCGACATCTCACACAGATAAAAGAAAGGTTAAAAAACAACGTCAAAAGTTCTGATGGCAACTAAAGACCCGTCAGCCGAAATTGGCACAGTAAGCAACAACTTATAGCAATGGCAAGCTTACATCGATTTAGCTTTTCTTAAGTTAGGTCAATTTTAACAAAGATATTAAAAAAAAATTAAATTAGGTGAAGTTAGTGAGGTAAGTTTAATTAGATGTAAAAGATCAAAATCACCAAGTTTTTTGGTATCCTAAATTTTTTTGTTTTTACAAAAAATTAATAAAAACAACAGCAAGTCGAAAAGAAATAAAAGCGAAAGGCAACATCCTATAACAGTAGGTACCTCAAATTTAGTTTAGAGTGTCTGCAGGGTTAGGATATAATATAAATAAGCTAATAACCTTGCCCGGAAAAACTATTATGGAAAATTAAACAAGCTTCGGGACTTGTTAAAAAAGGCCAAGACCGGATCCCGGTTGTAGTGCCGATGATGATGATGATGAAGCTAGAATTTAAGCATTTTTTGTCTGGCAAGTAAGTCAAATATAAGAGAAGGGACAAAATAAAGAAATGTATATAAAATGAAAATGAAAAAAAGAATCAAAATTGCCTTGGCACGAGGTACTTCATATCACACTGAAAATCATCAAATCTAATCTGAAGATATGATTCGATTATTAATATAGAATATTTTTAGATGATCTGACACTTAGACAAAAAATATCACCTTCAGAAACTTATGGGCATTTGCAAATATTATAAAAACTGTCTCTCCTCCTCTATTCTATTGGTTAGAGTTGATGACAATCACATCGGGTAAGCGGATAAACTCCCTGATGCCACATCACCTCTTTTCTGCACGAATGCAAGGTACGTTACTTCAACTGAGTTCAGTTATGAATTTATACTGTTACAGGATCACGATTAAGAGATACATCTATCTACATAACTCTGCATCAGATCTTGGAGGTGTGTACACGAAGATGTGTCAATTCACTTCTTCAACTGTGTGATTACTGTGTGAATGCTCTGGTTATGGCACTGATAACTTTTTCCGATTCTCTTGTGTGTGTGTACTTCTATAGCGTATTGCGACGATAGTGAAGAACGTGTGATTCGAAATGACGGTGTGACGGTTAAAATCACCAAAAATGTAGCCAATGCTCAACACATCAGGCCACTGCCGCGTGTGCGAATTCAATTTCTAAACCAGAGTACACTCAACTGATGTGGAATTGTTTTTGTTATCGCTATGGTATACGGCTATGGTGCTTTGCTTATTCGAATTTCCTTTCGGACTTCACTTTTTGCTTGCATATTGTGTGTATCTGTTAGAAACGCCACACTTCACTATGGTTTCGGGTTCGTGATCTGTTGGACTCGTCACAAGATCGCTAGCTAAGCCGCTACGAAAACTCTTCTATCCGTCTTACTAAACTCGGCCATCTTCAAGAAAATGGAAAATTGCAAATATACAACCGGTTCATATACAGGGAGCGGCATCTTTTATGTTGGTATGTAAACATTGAATAACTTTGACATTTATCAACCGATTGACTTTAGTAGACATGTTTTTGAAACGTCAATTCAGTACAATTTTCACACTGAATCGCCACACCCCGAAACATCCCACCGAAATAGCAAGGCTGTACATAGAAAATAGTCATTCAGTTGTGTTAACTCAACAACAAGCCAACACGACTGCAACACCATTCGTCGTTTGGTGTCGAATTTTGTTAAGCAGGGGACAGTGGGAGATCTTCAACATCCCGTTCATCAACGCCAAAGACGTTCTAATGAACTGATTGAATCGGTAAGAATCGAGAACCCACATATATCGTATCATCATCGCGGACGGCATCTGGGCGTCTGTCGAACCACATCGCGGCGCATTTTGAAGGATGGTTTGCATTTGTTTCCGTATAAAAGATGACTAAAAGAACATTGTCGACAGACCGTCCACGTCGCTTGGAATACGGCCAAATAGTCGCATGCCGACATAAAAGATGGCGCGCCCTATACTGTAGAATTTCGGTTGCGGATTCCATTCACAGTGTGAGTTGTTGTTCAGTTTTAGTGAGTTGATTTAAGAGAGAGTATTTAAACACGCCTTAGAAGTAAAAAAGTTAAAAGTGGAGTCGGGAAACATGTTAATCTGAACGGAGATCCAAAACATTCAAAAATGCGCCGATGAATTTTCTGCCAATGAAATTGCAAAAGTTTTGAGCTGCAGTCGTACAGTGGTTTCAAACTATTTAAAGGATCCAGAAAACTACGGGAGATACGCACATGGACGAAAATATAGCTTGACACCAGCAGATCGGCGGTCCCTACTAAGAGAAAAGTCAAATTCTACAGCAACAAGGGAAATTGCGGTATCAGTAGGGATTTCAAATGTGGAGAAAAACTCAAGAGTTACCAGCGAGTGTTAGCTGAAGTGGAACATCTTCGAAGAAAGCGTTTGAAAAGAAAATTCGCTATACTACAACGTCATCGAGATACCCATTTGACCTTTGCCAGAAATCATTTAAAATGGAAGGAGCATTGGAGAACTGTCATCTTCACCGATGAGAATCGTTTTTGCCTTGATGGACCTGACGGATTTCGTCATTATTTTCACCATTTGAGGAAGGACGAGCTGTTTTTAAGATGACGACAACAAGGTGGAAGTGCATAGTGACGAGTATCTTAAGATCTTAGATGAAGAGATCGTGCATCAATACCAAGAAAAAATTGGCGAATATTTCATCCTGCAGGAAGATAATGTAGCAATCCACACAGCCCTGAAGGTAAAAGAGTACTTCGAGCGTAACGAAGAACGTTTGTGTTCTCGACTGCCAGCATTGTCTCCAGAACTAATGGGGACATCTCTCCAGAGCTGTATACCAGGGCGGACGACAATTCAATAACATAAGAGACCTTAAAATGCCATTAAAACTGAATGGGACAAATTCCAACAGAAATTGATGAAAAACATTTTAAATTTCTTCCATTAAGAAAATTAGAGGTTGTAAGTAAATAGGGAGGAAGTACTAAATTTTAAAATTATAGATAGATAACACTCAAAATTTTGTTTTTAATTCAAAAAACCCAATCCTGTCTCAACCACTTGTCATGGGTAATCAAATTGCAAATTCCAAACAAATTAAAGCAAAAAACGGATTTATGGGTATTATAATCATCTTAGAATTCGGTAATAATTACTTAACCTACCCGACAACATCGTCAGTGCAAAAAATCAAATGCTTCCTCCGTCTACGCCTTGGACACACGCTTATCACCAACCAACATATCATCAACAAAACTAACCCACCCACCTGTCATATTTTCAGTTCCAACTTCAGTTTAACATCCAAACATATCCTATTAGAATGCGAGGGCATGAAAACCCTGGCTCAACTACATTTACAAGACGACATCATCAACATCATCTCCAAGCCAACTTCACCTAACATTTGACAAAATCTACAAATTACTAACCCTAGTTAAGTTACAAAATAAGATTTGAAAACAAAGATACAAAAGGTACAGATATATACTTACAAAAGCCAGCCGAAAGCCTTAGTTGCTAGAGCTACTAGATTTAAGTTACTATGTAATTTACTTACATTGTAATAAATAATAAATAAATAAATAAATAACCTTGCTTGAAGCGAGCGATTTCACAGCTAGTGAATTGCGACAATGGCTAAGATGTGTGGTTAGCCATCGGTGGTACAAAAGCCGAGATAATCGCCCGATTGGTTGAACGTAATCCAATGAGCAGTTGAATGAAAATCATCAACGCAGAGAAGAACTAGGATATCGCATCTGACACAGGACTCCGCAATAGCGCATGAAATCCCGAAGACAAGGATCGCAGCCAAGAATCTCAAGTGCAGCACTAATAAAACCGCGAAAGAGAACTTCATATGCGCGAAGATGAACTAATGCGGCGTGAACTTGAAATCGTTCAATGTGAAATTGCGATACTGCGACGAGACACGCACTTAGCGGCAGATTAGTTGCGAGCACGAGAGACGCGAGTTAAAGAATCAATCGGGTACACTCAACAAAAATGACATAATAGCGTTTTACGACAATAATGAAAAATGTGTGATTCGAACTGACGCTATGACGGTTAGAATCACTAAAAATTGAACTAATGCGCAACACATCAGGCCACTGCCGCGTGTACTAATTCGATTTCTAAACTCAAGTACACTCAACTGATGTGGAATTGCTATGTTATTGTTTGGTATACGGCTATTTCATTTTCTTATTCGATTTTCTTTCGACGTTCTTCACTATTTGCTTGTATATTGTGGGTGTATCTGTTAGGAACGCCACATCATCATCACCAAACACCAGATGCACACACGATTACCAAACCCATATCAATATTCAGCCGGCATGGAAAATTACTGGACGATATCATCGCTATCACCTCTTATCCCGAATGTTCAAGAAATATACGATGAATGGATGACATCATTGTTATCATTTTTTTATTACACTTCTCTCGGGAAAAGCGAACCTGTAGCTTCGAGTCCGAGATGCCATCAAATAACTGATGAACTTCCTCTAGAAGAGCTGCAGATTGTAAGGCTCCGAGAACACTCGCGCGGGGGGGGGGGGGAGTTCCACAGCTTCCCCGATCTGTAACGGAATGAGTTGTGATGCAGGGATGTTCGCGTCGTCGGGAGATGAACCGCAAACTGGTGCGATCCGTCGGATTGTCTTGTGGAGCGCATATAAACCGAATTGCGAGGAGGAATGCCACGAATCTCCGAAGAACAGTACCCCTGATAATATCTGTAAAACAGACAGAGGTAGGCTACGCGCCTTCGATGTGAAAGCGACTGTAGTCCCGACGCCAGTGCCGAGTCCCCGATCAGGTGGATCGCTCGTCTCTGTACGCTCTCAAGTAGGTCGAGGCTATGCTTAGTAGCAGAGCTCCAAACATGAAAGCAATATTCGAGCGCTGGTCTAATTTGGGATTTATACAGAAGAAGTTGGGCCAGAGTAAAATATTTCTTGGCTCTAAAAAGATAACTCAGTTGTCCAGAGGCTGACCTGGTGATGCTCCGTGTTTATGTCACGATACATTCCCACAGACCGTGACGCCGAGAAATTTCAAGCTTATCGAGGGTATCCCTGACAAATTGCTATACAATCAAGGTCGCATGCAGTGCTTTCCTACGAAGGAATCCTTAATCGACGCATTCGATAAGATAACCTTGCGGGAACAGTCTTCAGCAAACGCCATTAATAAAAAGGATGAAACGTCACATAAGAAACCCAATGCAAGAGGCGAGAAGACAAAGCCACTGGCAACGAAGAAAAGACATATCGTAACAGCTGCTTCAATTGCGGGACAACAGGTCATGTGAGCGGGCGCAATATGTCCCTCGAAAAAGCTAGGCCCAAAATGTTTCGATTGCAACGAACAGAAGAAAGAGGCTTGCATTGTAACACGCAGTCCACGGAAGAAGTATATGAAGATGGTAACGATTCATGGCAAGAATATCGACGCATTCATCGACACCGGGAGCGATCTGATTCTCATGCGCAGAGACGAGTATGATAGAATTGGATCCCCACCGCTTCAGTTGACCGAAGTACAGTTCACACGAATAGGCTCACCTGCTCATAAGGCGCTAGGAGAATTCCAAAGGGAAGTCAGGATAGATGGGCTCTGTTTTCCAACTCTCATACGTGTTGTTTCAGATACTATTTCTCAGCAAAAATTATTGATCGGAACTGACTTCTTGGGACCAAGAAACAGACGAGTGCGATAGAATTGGATCCGCACCGCTTCAGCTGACCGAAGTACAGTTCACATGAATAGGCTCAGCTGCTCATAAGGCGCTAAGAGAATTCCAAAAGGAAGTCAGGATAGATTGGCTGTTTTTCGACTCTCATGCACGTTGTTCCAGATACTATTTCTCAGCAAAAAATATTGATCGGAACTGATTTCTTGGGGGCAAGAAAACTTCCACGCAAAAAACGGTACAATTTACAGTAATCCTGAAAACGATGCTGAAGAATTACCGGAGATTTTTCAGGTCAGCGTGGCCGAAGAAGAGAATCGTATTAAGACCGATCTTTCTCACATCGAAGACGAGTATACGACAGGAAAAATAATGACGTGCATAGAAACTTACAGACCCAACAAGACGTTGGAGACAACAGTGAGTATTAAAAGAGAACGAACCATTGTATTAAAAGGGATGGCGGCTTGCGCCCAACGAAAGGAACATAGTCAACAATCAAATAGCGGGATGGCAGAACCAGAGCATCATTCGAGGCTCATCATCTGACTATACAAGCCCAATTGTGTTAGTCAAGAAGAACGACGGAACACACCGATTTTGCGTTGACTAACGACTTTTGAATAAAAAAAAATTATCCGAGACAGATATCCCCTGCCGATAATCGAGGACCAACTGAATAAATTGCAGTATACTAATTGTTTTAGGATGCGATCCTGGTTGTGAGGCGACCAGAGAGGTGACGTCCAAGATGATGCGCTATAATTCTCTTCGGCCAATCACTGACTTTCAATTATAAACTCACGGACATGCAAGCAAACTAGCTACACTGCAACCAGAAATGCCTAGCCTTTATTTTCAGTATTTAACTTAATAAAGCAAATAAATTAATCCTATTTTAGGGAGTGTGTTTCGATTTAATATCGTGGCGCTGCTCGCTGCGAGAAAACACGACCTATTGACTAGCGAGCGGTGCAGTCGCGACTAAGAGCTGACAGAAAACCAAAAAAGCCGTTGGTCACGTTTGAAAAAAGTGACAGTCCGATGGCATCCCTAGGCGATGACGCACTGTCAGCTGGCGGCTGACAGACGTGTGGTGAATATGATGGTCGGGGAGTGTACAGGACGGTGAACGTACTAGATTCTCCCCGCTATATTTATTGCGAATCCGCAACACTAATCTTCAGAATGGTTTCTTCCACGTGCCAGTCGATGCCGAAAGTACTAAGAACGCGTTCCTCCCTAGACTACTCCAACTTCCTCGGTTCCTTTTATAAAGTTGTTGCTCTTCTAACAGATACACACACTATATGCAAGCAAATAGTGAAGAACACCGGAAGGAAAATTCGAATAAGCAAAGCATCAGCGCCGTATACCATGGCGATAACATAACAATTCCACATCAGTTGAGTGTACTTGTGTTCAGAAATCGAATTCGTACACGCGGCAGCGGCCTGGTGTGTTTGCATTCAATTGTTAGTGATTCTAACCCTCATAGTGTCAGTTCGAATTACACGTTCTTCACTATCGTCGCTTAACGCGATAATTATATTTGCTTTACCCTATGGGAACAGCGTTTTAGTTTATTGCTGTTTCTTCGCAATGGCTTTGTTTGGTGAAGTGTATTGGGGTAGGGTCAAAGGTTCAACCGACGATTTATTTTACGGCAATTTGCTTGTCACCGGGGATTTGATGTTTGTCGACATCTGGCGCAGCTGTGCCAACCACTTGTGTTTATCCAGCGAATGGATCGTGTTATGTTATTTTATATATAACAATTAAATATATTTAGGGTAAGAAGGGGACTTACTGTGATTAAGTTAGAGCGACCGTTGAGCGGTCGGTGTGCTGTTGTTGTTGTTTTGTTCCGAAAGTCTGCAAGGCATCTAGTTCATCCACAATCTTGTCACCTAGAACTATTTTATTTATCAACGGGCTGTTATTACCTTCTGCTTTGATCTCCTTGATCTCCTCTTCGTCAGATGAAAGAAGATAGTCTTGTATAGGTAAAGCCGTTCTGCTTTGATCTCCTTGATCTCCTCTTCGTCAGATGAAAGAAGTTAGTCTTGTATAGGTAAAGCCGCAAAGTCAGAACTTTCACCTCGCCATGGTTCTGTTAGGGTTCTGTTAGAACATATGTATTTGACCCATCTTTGCTTAATGTGTCACGTCGTTTGTGAATCACTTCCTTGCGTTTTCTAATCTTCTCTTTGTTCTCTTTGTACTTTTGACTTCCAATTGATTATATATGCGAACCTCTAGGTGTGCAAAACATTCGAAGATTTACGACGAATTCTCATTTTTTCCGAATTTATTTCCGGTTGTTATTTTTATTTTATTATTTTTTTTTCTCCGCCAAGTAGAATTTGCATAAAGTAGTTTATGCAAATTAACTACTTGGTGCGTTATTTCCTTTTACAGGTAAAGAGGGGAATCAAAGGGGGATTAGTGGATTCTGGGGGACCTGGACTCAATGTCGGTCCGCTGGACTCAATGTCGGTCCGTAACAATCGGTACACATTTTCCATACTGGTCGTGTCCTTCGATCGCCGTGCAGGCATCGGGAAATTGTTCGGGACTTGGCGCCGGCATGGATATCACTTTTGGGCAGGTGAAAAGTGTTACGGACCTGTAGCGATTCTAACAGATACACACAATTCACAAGCAAGCAAAAATAGTGAAGAACACCGAACGAAAAAGATCGAATAAGAAAAATACATCAGAACCGTATACCAAGCGATAAATAAAAAAAAAATAATTCACACCAGTGGAATATACTCGAGTTTGGAAATGAAATTCTAAACACGGTTAGTAGCCTGGTGTGTAACGCTTAGGTAAAATTTTTTTCGTGATTCGAGCTGTCATAGCGTCAGTTCGAATCACACGATCTTCTTCACTATTATTTGAAACGCTATAGACCTACCTCGCGTCCAGGTCCCCCCTAACATCCACTAATCCCCTTTCGCACGTTTCCCTTCTCTACCCGTAAAAGGAAAATAAATCGCCAAGTAGTTAATTTGCATAAACTACTTTGTGGAAATTCTACTTGGTAGAAAAAGAATAATAATACGGCGTTGGCGCCGGATAAAAAATAAACGTCAACGGCAAATAAAAATAAAGACGACATTCGACGGTAAACTTCAGAACGACGAACAACAAAAAGGATAAAACACAATATCAATAATGAGGATTAAGTGATAAAACAAACCAACAAACAAACAAAGGAGTTCATATCCCGGGAACGAAACTTGGCGAAATATTTCTGTGCGCTGCGTTTTATCAAAGTTTCTCTACAGGCAGCGTAGAGTTGGCTGCAAAATGTGCAGCAAGTAGATTCGCCTTCTCTATTGCACTGGTGACTGGTTTGTCATCGACTATAAGCGATGGAATGGATGAAGAGACTGAGTTTTGAATGTTTTTCACGAATGCCCCGAAGTTTCTACTACCTGTGGGAGAGTGTAGTATTTTTTGTCTCACTCTGTGGTCATACAAGAACTTTGCGCGTTGAATATATACATTGCAGTCATTTCTAGCTCTCTTAAATCTTTTCTGGTCTTCCTCAGTATTGTTTGATTTATACAACCGGAAACTCAACTCTTTAGCCTTAATGGCTTCTCTGCACCCGGAATCGAAACACATATTTCTCTTGGGTTTGGTACTCTTAACTCAGTGTGGAATAAAGGTCCACATGCCAAACAGAATTGTGTCTGCCAATGTGTCCGCTATAGAGTCAATATCGTTATTGGGGAAAAATAACGACCAATTTAACCTACCAAAAAAGTCGTTCAGACCTTCCGAGTTGGCTTTCTCATAGAACCATACTGTTGTTTTAGAAGTTTCTTCGTTAGCGTTGCTGTCGGTTACAGCAAATGTAGCTGCCACGATACAGTGGTCGGAAGTGCCCAAGCGCGAACAAACTTCAATTGTGTATTTGTTTGGGGGGGAGGTGAGAGACATGTCCAGTGTGTTGGCGAAATGACCATCTATATCTACCGCCCCAGAAGAGGATGCCAGTGGGACCCGGCGATAGATAAGCGAAAGCAACCACTACAGGTGTTATGCCCTTGCAGTAGATACTCCACTAGATCCGTGCCGAAATCCAGGTCACATTTCTTGCGTGATGAATATTACGCCACTCAAAACACCAAAAACCTTCCAAAGATTATAAATCAATCGAGAGTATCGATGCGTGAAGGACGCAACAGAGGTGCGAAAAAGAGGAAAACAGACACAAGGAAAGGAAAGGGTATGGGTTGTCCCATACTGTACACTTCCACCCAATTTTACACTACCGGGCGAATCCCATATATATTACTGCACTACGCTCGGACGAGTTTGTGGTGATCCGTTTGTTTACTTTCAATTAGGATATCTTGTGTTTACTTAAGATACCCTAAACGGATTACACAATTGATCGGATGGTACGGATCACGAGGCAGAGGCGCATGTGCTGACTCGTCGGCGGTTAGTTTTACACTGATTTACGATGAAGGTCCAACGCGATTTAAGGGGCCAGCTTGAGGGAGGGACACCGACTCAACCAACCCAGGTGCCGTACGCAGCCAGTACGGACCTACCCACAGCAGGTAAGGTAACAATACAACACAAATAATAAAATATAACATAACACATTTATATTTCATGGCGATAAACCAATAGCTTTTGCATCCGCTACTTTGACTTTGACTTTGACTCGCGGTGGAAATAAAAAAAAATTAATTATGAATAAAAAATTAATTATGAATAAAAAATTAAATATTAATACAAAATTAACTATACTGATATAACAAATTAAAACTATACTAAAGTATAAGTAGGCGAAAAAAAAGCTAAGCTACTGTGTAAAATAAAAAAAAAAAGTAAGGGCTGAAAAAAATGAAAAATTTGAAAATTAATAAAATGAATTCATTCACGTGTTTCGTGACTAAAAATAGAACTAAATACCCTTAAAGGGCATTATTCGAAAATAAATAAGTCAACGCCCCCAGCTGTCTAAGGCGAATCAACAACCGCCGCAGCGATACTGGGAAACTGTGAGTACATATAATATAATTTTGTTATTGTATAACGTTGGCGTTGGTTCTTGAATGCCCAGATGTTTGTGGTAGTTGAAATATACTTTTCTAATTGTTCACACAATCCGACATGCGTATGTTTTATTTGTTTTCGAATAATATCTTTTAACGGTGTTTATGTCTCTTTACTTCGTCACGGAACACTTGCGAATGATTTATTTATTTTCGAATAATAACCTTTAACGGTGTTTAGTTCTGTTTACAGTCACCGAACACACGCGAATGAATTAATTGTATTAATTTTCATTTTTTCATATTTATCTTTTTCCGGCGCCTACTTTTTGTTTATTTTACACAGTAGTTTAGTTTTATTTTTTTTCGCCTACTTCGCCTATTTAAGTATAGTATATTTTTTATTCGTATTTAATTCTTATAATTTATATGGTGAGAGAGAGCGGTTTTTAATATATAACAGATATCAGTTTGCACAGCAGCTTACTGATTTCAAATGTTGCGGTGTCAAAATCTAAATTAGATGAAATTCGAGAATGCACAATGTTTGATAAAGCTCTGTCTGATATCAAAAATTATTTTAGGAAGGGATGGCCACAGTATAAAGAAGAAGTTAGTAGATACACTATGCCTTACTTCAATTTTAGAGATGAGTTGTACGTAATATATGGCTCGGTATTCAAATCTGATCATCTTGTGATTCCTGCCAAAATGAGGCCCTCTATATTATCTTTAATCCATGAAGGGCACATGGGTATTGAAACATCCAAACGTATAGCTAAGAACTTAGTTTCCTGGCCTAATATCATTTTTCACTTTCATTTTTTAATTCTTCCTCTTATTATAATTTACTTACTCCCTAAACAATAACGATTAAATTCTAGCTTATTGTATCTTATCTTCTAACTTACTGGTCCCCTGCGGGGGGGGAGGGGGGGGGGGGGGTCAATCACTGATTGCTTTCAACCCGGCGAAGGCCAAGACGATTATTGTTCCTGTTCAATCCAAGTTGACATGCAGTCTCCACGTGACACCCCTGGATAGCTACTTTGGCGCCCCCCAAGTAGTAAACCAATCCATGCAGCGACATCCTGAGAAAAGTTGGCCCGAGTAGTAACCACACCCGTGAAAACGAATTATTATGGCAAATTTAACATGTCTCGGATATGGACCTGATACACGACGACGACCACAGAAACGAAAATGGCTAAACGATTTAAGAATTTTCTCATGGAACGTCCGGAGCTCGAGCTGCACAGCAGCTAGCCAATGCCCTGTCCGAATATAAGGCTGACATAACAGCATTACAAGAAATAAGATGGACGGGTAGCGATGTTATTCAAACAAACAAGTATGACATTTATTATAGCTGTCACGCAAAACAAAATGTGCTCGGGGTAGTCAGCAAAAAACTGAAGCCTGCCATCATCGGCTTTAATGTAATAAATGAAAGGCTATGCACTCTTCGCGTGCGAGGCAAGATTAAGAACATAAGCCTCATAAACGTTCACGGACCTACAAATGACTCCCCTGACGACGAAAAGGAAGAATACTACGAGAACGTCGAACGGGCCCTCAATGCCTGCCCAAGATACGATGTGAAAATCGTTCTTGGTGATTTGAACGCGGAAATAGGTCGGGAGCCGGTTTTCAGGCACTACGCAAGCTCCCATTGTTGGCATGAGAACATGTATGACAATGGACTACGAGTCATCGAACTGGCAGCATCAAAAAATTTTGTCGTTGCAAGTACCAGGTTTCCGCGTAATGATTTCCACAAAGCTACCTGGGTATCACCCGATGGAGCCACTTGCAACCAAATTGACCACGTGTTGATAGATCTGGCGCAAGGCTAATAACCTTGCCCGGAAAAACTAATTATTATGGAAAATTTAACAAGCCTCGGTACTTGCTAAGTAAGGCCAAGACCGGATCCCGATTGTAGAGCCGATGATGATGATGATGATGTTGATAGATCGCCGCCATTCCTCGAGCCTGATGACCGTACGAACGTACCAAGGTGCCAACGTCGACTCGGATCACTATCTTGTTGGTACAGTTTTCCGAGCGCGGATTGCCTTACGGAGACGTATTGCATCCGCGAATCAGGTTCGATTCAACACGGCTGCCTTACGCAATGAGAATACCAGTAACACCCTCGGTCATGCGCTAAGACTCGCCCCCGAAGAGCTCGGCGGAGGGAGAGTAAGTCCTGGGGGCAGAATGCCGGGCGTAGAAGAGAAATGGACACGCCTTAAGAATACTGTCATTAGTACTGCCAACTCCATCTTAGGCAGTAGTCGTAGAGATTGGAGCGACTGGTTTGATGATGAGTGCAAAACTACTGGACGTAAGAATGCTGTATACCGGGCAATGCAGCAATCTCATAGGACGCGGGTACACAAGGAGAAATATAAAGAGCTCAGAATATCTGAAAAAAGGCTTCACAGACAAAAGAAAAGTGCCTGGAAAAAATCTAGTTTGTGAAATAGAGAAAAGTAGAGAGCGAGTTCCGCATCAGGCGCGGAAGTTCTACCAAATAATCCGCAGTATGACGCGATATCCACTACGCTGCACTTACTGCAAGGATAAAGAGGGTAATCTGATCACCGATCCTGACGGCATTCTGGAGCGATGGGAAGTGCACTTCAATGAAATGTTAAATGGTCAACTCAAAGAAGAATTGGAGGCTCCACCAATGCAAGATCACGACCAAATGCTGCCACCACCAAGCATTGAGGAAACATTAAAAGCCATAGGACATCTCAAATCAAATAAAGCGCCCGGAGCTGATGGCATACCAGGTGACGCTGATCAAACAAGGAGGGATAGCGGTACATCACGCAATTCATGCGATCGTGGTACACGCGTGGGAGCAGGAGGAGATGCCGGAAGATTAGCGTCGTGGAATAAGTTGCCCCATACATCAGAAAGGAGATATCACACTGTGCAGCAACTATAGGGGTATAATATTGCTGAGTACCGCCTATAAGATACTCTTCTCTATCCTACAAGATCGGATAGCCCCATACGCTAAAGTCATCATTGGTCAATATCAGTGTGGCATCATCCCAGGCAAATCAGCGATTGATCAGTTATTTACCCTTAGGCAGGCGATGGAAAAATTTCTGAAATTTAAGCTTCCATTATATCATCCGTCGCCTACGACAGCATAGCCCAAGCCAGATAGATATAATGCCATGGGAGAGTTCGGCATTTCAAACAAATTGATACGACTTTGTAGGTTGATCATGACCATCGTAACTCGTCAAGTAAAAATAGCGGGATAGCTGCCCAAACCAATAAACATCTTTAATAGACTCCGACAAGGAGACGGTCTGGCCTACCTCCTCTTCAACCTGGCGTTGGAGAAAGCAATCCGTGATTCTGGAATTAAAACTAGAGGGCCTATTGTCACCAAGTCCAGTCAGATACTTGCCTACGCAGATGACATCGACATCATTGGTAGATCCGATTTGGCTGTACAGGACTATCGCGATGGCTACGATAATGAAGAACGTGTGATTCGAACCAACGCTATGACAGTTAGAATCACTAAAAATGTAACCAACGCTCAACGCACCAGGCCGCTGCCGCGTGTACGAATTCGATTTTAAGTCAATATTATTTTGCCGTAAATTTGTATTAAATCAATATAGGATCCGTTGGCATCTGTGACATTCTTCCAACGTGATACAAGGTTAAATATTACTTTTTCGTAGAAGTGCTGACTTTTTGAGGCAATGACATCTTTTATGGCCTCTGCTCGGTTCCGGAGGACCTTCTGACGGCAAAATGAACCCAGATTGCGGAAAAGATAGTAGTCCGTTGGGAAAATGTCAGGAGAGTACGGTGAATACAGAAGAATTTCAAATACCAACTGCCACAGTTCTTACGCCGTTACTTGTCAGGTATGGGGTCTAGCACTGTCACGCAAAAGGATCGGGCTACTAAACAACGCAGGTTGCTTTTCAGCCAATTTAACATGCAATATGTCAATTTCCTTACAATATTTGATAGCGTTTATCGTTTCTCCTGGTTGACGAAATGAAAAGTGGATTGGTCCTTCCGATGTCCACCAAATTGTCACCATAACCTTTTTCGGGTGAAGATCGGTCTTGGGGGTGTATTTTGGTTTTTCACCTGCATCCAACCGCCGTCCAGGTCTTTTAAGATTATCATACAGAGCCCACTTTTCATAACAGGTGACTATCCCATGCAAAAGGGGTTCGGTTTGGTTTCTTAATCTAAGCGATGCACAGATTTCCAGGCGCCGTAGTTTTTGGGACTCGTTCAGTTCATGGGGTACCCACTTATCGAGTTTTTTTGCCTTTCCTATGAGAGAAACGTGTCGACTTATTGTCATTGGGGTAACTCCCATGCTTTGTGTAATCTCCTGCACTGATTCCATTGGGTCCGCATCCACCGTTGCTCTTAAAACATCGTCGTCAACTAACGTTTCCCGCTTCCCACGTGGTTCATTTTCGAGGCTGAAATCTCCCGAACGGAACTTTCCAAACCAACGTCGTATAGTGCGTTCGTTTACCGCTACATCCCCAAATGCGTCTTTAATGTTTTTCATTGCCAATGACGCATTATGTCCCATTTTAAATTCATAAAAGAAGAGGGTTCGAATTTGAACTGCCGACAGCATGGTAAACAATTCCTAGAAGAAAAAAATCTGTACTTGTGTCAAACCTTAAAATTCTCACACGTCAAACACACGTACCACTTTACTTTATAAAAAAGAAAATTTAACGTTCTGGCACAGATGTTCATTCGAGAACTTCTTATTTCCGACTGAACGAAAATCGGACATTTCATGTGGTGCAACTCAATAGTTATCAGAGAATGCGAAACCCGAGAACGAATGTATGTAAAAATAGAGGAATGTTTAACGAATAAGTTTCCGGCATGTGAAAGACTCATGACTGATAATGAGCCATGTTTGAACATGCCCATGGTGAAATTGCTTTACTACAAAAGAGGAATCCGGAAAATCGAAACGCCAGTGTTGTCCAATAGCAAAAGTTGGGAAAACAACGTATCACCCTTTCAAGCTTTCGCCCCATCACGCTCCTCACTTGCGTCAGTAAAATATATAAAAAAAAGCATATACGAGAAGCTAAATAACTTTATCAGTGCCAGGAATCTAATACCTGATTTCCAATTTGGATTTAGAAGAGCGCACAGCACCACTATGGCTCCCAACATATTTCAAAAGCACGTCTGTGTACGCCTCTGTAATAAGGTACCCACCAATGCGGTGAACCTGGAGATTGAAAAGGCTTTTAACACGACGTGGATCGAATGTTTCGTTTTTAAATTATTGAATACTGGCCTCAATAGAACATTGTGTAGTATCATCTACCAGTTCGTTCTAAACAGCACCTTCCAAATTCGAGTGAATTGAAAGCTTTCCCGAACTTTCAACGCCGCTGCAGGCGTATCACAAGGCTCCCTTCTAGGCCCCATCTTATTTAATATCTACACCTCAGATATTCCTTGCCTTATGGATGGGAGAGTAAAGCAGATATGCTATGTCATGCTACGTCCTAGTGTACACGTCATCCAAATACCCTAAACTGGCAGCGAATCGACTCAACCATCACCTGGATGAACTGTATCAGTATTACAGTCGATGGAAAATTCGACTTAACCCATCCAAAGCAGTAGCCATAATTCTGATTAGTAAACACTTCCAACCTACTTCTCGATATTCATAAAATATTCGAATACAAATAGGACGTACTATGACTAGACCACAGGACAGGATAAAATATCTTGAGGTCATTTATAGCCCAAAAATGAATTTCATCAAAAATGTGACTCACATTCTTCAAAGGGGCCTCGGTCGGTCTAAACAACTGCACAACATTTTGAAGTGGGGCAACAAAGTTGACACTAAAGTTAAGCTTCTCTGCTATAAGCAGCTAATCCGATCTGGAATATCGTACGCCTGTCCCATGTGGTTCTGTATATCTTCGGCCCAAATGGAAAGTCGTCGAGTTTTCAAAAGAAAACTCCTCAGAAGATGCACCAACCGCTCTAGAACGCCCGACGGTCGCCATTACCCAAACTCTCACCCATACGAAGGTGCCTGCATTACACCTATCTACGACTGCTTGCTGCAGTTAGCATACAAGTTCCTTGAAAGTATTCAGAACAGCGAGAACCTACTTGTACAGGAGTCTTGCGTTCTCGGCCCTTCTCTCCTTCGATCTCTTCGGATCCGACCGCCACGATTTCTTCTTCAGTACAAAACTGAAGAAAGCACCCTTTCCAACAACATTCCCCTCTATAATAGAGGATTCCTGGACCCATCCGATAAGGTCTACTGCTAACCCACTACACACATGCACGCACAGTACAAAACGGCACAAATGCACATGCACATACCGATCAAAGCGCAGATTATCAGACGCCGAAGAGGTGATCTGCGTTTACTATCGCACTCAAGACCTACCGGTCTTGTATGATTTCTTTCCCACCATCTCTCCATCCAAGTAGTTAGAGAACATTTGAACACTATCCTTAGATACCCTCAACCCTTTCTTTTTCAGATAACCGAGCCCAACATCTTCACGGATGTGGGAGATTCTGGTTGTCGCAAGATGACCAGAAGCCAGAGACAAGATGAAGGGCACATTTGTCCTTGTCTCGCTAGATTCGGCCTTCCGCCCTACCTTTTTTTTCGAAACGCCAGTATATCGCTCAAGTGCCAACGGACAAGTCGAAAGAGCGCACAGTACGATTTCAAAGTTAACGCGAATTTTAACCATTCAGAACAGCACCACAACCTGGAGTTAAACAACTCAATACATTAGGTGACAAATACTAGACCGAGAGATTTACATTTTAATTTAACACTTACTAATCTTGAAGAAATCACTGAAAAATTACAGAGGGCATCTGAGAAGACCCTTCAATATTTAAACAAATGCACAAGGAGAACAAATTTTAGTGAAAATCACAGGTATAAGAAAGACGAATAACGCTTGATATAAAAAACATACCATGGAAAAAGATTGTGAGGACACCATTCTAACATCAAAAAGGATAGTCATTCACAAGAATAATATTAAAAATTATACACTTAGAGAAGATGACGACCCACTACCTGATATTACTCGCGACTGTACTATTAATAGTGGGAATCAAAAGCGAAGTAGAAATTGAAAGCTTAGAAGGAAAAAAATATGTACTCACACAATCTGATGACGCAAATTTATTTTTCGAACACGCATTTCTGTTCCACATTACCCATCTTACAAAAATATATTCTACATGTGGAGACACATTAAGCAATAAACAAAAAAATAGGTGAACACAGTATCCACAAACGATCAATAGACTTCGTTGGATCCACAAATAGGTGGATGTTAGGAACTCCCGACCAAGATGATCTTATTGAATTGGAAACACGCATTAATGAGTTAAATGAAAATAACGAAAAACAAAGAAATGTAAACTCATACTTGGAAAAACTAAACTGGAAACATTCCACACGCAGGAATTAAAAGAACATTTAATTCTCGCACACATTTATAAACAATTGCGCGGCTGACAGAACAAACAATGCGGCCAAAGAAAACCAATATTTATCAGAAGCTTTAGACTTGCCAGATGTAAAAGAAATAATTAAATCAGAATTAGAAAATACACAAGTTATTAATATCTTAGAATAACTTCTACAAATTTACTAATCTAAAACATCCGTCGCTTGGTGGAAACCTTGACGTGGTGCGGGGGTTTCAATTACAATGAATCACTCAGGCTATGCTGACGAAAGCATACCCTTCCAATAGGGCCACCCATGTCAGACAGGGTAGCGAGGATTAACTCACAAAGATCTGCCATCCCTAATCCAGGGTGTTACGCGTCACCGTGCCCATTGGATAGTTTCCAGCCAGGGGTATACCGGCTGTATGATAACGGCACCTCTCTGACACCGGGTCGAATTAGAGCAGTACGCAAACCTTACCATATCAAAACGGGGCTCTGATATGGCAGACTATTTGAAACCCCAAACACTCGTGGGAACATAAATGTATAACCAATATACACAAAACAATCTCACGAAAAACCCTGTAGGCTTAGGTGTGATGAGCCGACACTACTATAAGGCAACAAATCATCAAGAAAACACCGACTCGGCAAAAAGAAGACGTAGGGAAAACCGGAAGAAACGGGATATACGCGTCGGGTCGTGGAATGTTCGAACGTAACATAAACCAGGCGCGGTACAGACGGTCGTACAAAACGCGAAACAATATAAAATGGACATCGTCGCGCTTCAGGAAGTCCGACTCCCACATCAAGTAATTGAAACCAACGGGTTCATACTGGGCTTGTGGAGGTACCGATACACATAACCTAGAACTGTCTTCATCATATGCAATAAGATTACGCACTGTATAACAGATGTGCGATTTATTAATGACCGAATGTCGGTACTAAAAATACAAGGCCCACGATACAATTATGTACGTATAAACGTACACACCCCAACAGAATCTACCGTAGACGAAACGAAAGATACGTTCTATAAAACCCTAGAAAAAGTATTTGAGGGGATCTCATCATTCGGTGTTATAATCCTCCTCCTCGGGGACCTCAACGGAAAAATTGGAAAGGAAGGTATATTTCAACCAACTATAGCTAAGGAAAGCCTACACGATGTTTCAAATGCTAATGGAATACGAATTATCACATTATAGCAGCGTCAAAAGATCTAGTAGTGAAAAGTACGATGTTCAAGCTCAAGCAAATCCATAAAGCCACATGGATATCACCCGACGGCGTAACGCGTATCCAAATAGACCACTTCTATTAGAAATGGCTACCGAGGGAAAGCCAAAATAATTCTAGACGCAAACAGCTGTCTGGTCACAGAAACAAACAATATCGTCACAAAATGGAAGCAGTACTTTGAAAACCTGCTCAATGTACGCACCCATCAACCACAAATAAACGCACCAGACGTACACAGCCGAACCTCAAATCTCAGAGCCCTCTTTCAACGAAGTTGTAAACGCAATAAATCGATTGAAAAACAACAAGGCTCTCGGAATCGACTGCATACCGGTAGAGTTTATAAAGCATGGAGGAGAAGCAACCGCTCGTAAGATCCACCAACAAATTTTGTTTTTATTTTATTACACTTCTCTCGGGAAAGGCGAACCTATAGTTCGAAAGATCCACCAACTGATTAAAACATTATGGGATAAGAAAGTCACTCCGGAAGAATGGAAAACCTCAATACTCGTCCCCATCTTCAAAAAAGGGGACAGATCTGACTGCGAAAACTACAGAGAATATGATTGCTCCCATCATCATCGGCACTACAACCGGGGACCGGTCTTGGCCTTATTTAGCAAGTCCTGAGGCTTGTTAAATTTTCCATAATGATTTGTTTTTTTTTTTCTGGGCAAGGTCATTAGTCTTGCGCCAGAGGCTCCCCGACAGGGAATCGAACCCCGCTCTCCCGTTTGACAGGCGGGTATACTAACCACTATACTATCGAGGAGCCCATTGCCCCCAACCACATACAAAGTACTTACATATGTCATACTTCGGAGGCTCACACCATACACAGAAGAAATACTGGGATTCCGTAGGAACCGGTCAACGACCAAATATTCACAGTAAGGCAATTGCTGGAAAAGAAGTAGGCATACGGAGAGACGGTTCCCCAACTTTTCGTTGACTTCAAAAAAGCCTACGACTCAGCCGCAAGTCAAAGACTTTACCATATTGGGGTTGAACGAATTTTATTAGAATCAGAATCGCGTGCAACCAGGCGACTGATACCGCGGAGAAGGCTCACAACGCCAGAGTGACCAATAAACTCATTGAGTGCCCAACTGGCTCCCGTTCCTTCTGGTCAATGGCAAGGGCTGTCCGCAGTAACTTCGCTTCCTCCTCTTTTCCTACAATATTGACGGGCAGCGAGACTTCAGTCACCAATTCAAAAGATAAAACCAATGTCTTCGCGAATTCAAACCTCGATGCCGTTCATCTGGAGCCGCCTGTGATCGCGCCGGCGTGGTCTTCGACGCCGTATGTGAGGTTCCGCCCACGAGCTATTCAAAGCATTCTCTGTAGACTGGACAGTAAGAATACAACTGGCCTGGATGGAATACCAGCAATATTCCTTAAAAACTGTGGCCGGTTCTTGGAAATCTCTTTCGCTTATCTTATGCACACAGGACGTTAGTCACTAATTTAAAAGATAAAGCTGATGTGTTTGCGAATTTATTTTTCGCGAATTCAAACCTCGATGCCGGTCTTTTGGAGACACCTGTGATCGCGGCGGTACGGTCTTTAATGCGGGATGTGAAGTTACGCCCACGTACTATTCAACGCATTCTACGTGGTCTGGACTGTAGGAAGGCAACCGGACGGAATACCAGCAATAGTCCTTAAAAACTGTATTCCAGAACTATCGCCGGTTCCTTTCAGACTCTTTCGCTTATGTTATGCACGAAGGACATTTCCTACCCACTAGAAAATCGCTCGAGTTCAGCCAATCCCAAAGAGTGGGCAAAAGTATCTCCCACACAATTACCGGCCAATAGGATTACTGTCTGTATGATGGAAAAGGTCATCAACACCGAGTTAATTAAGTATTTGGAGTCCAACGGACTTCTGAATGATCGTCAATACGGATTCCGTGGCAGGCGGTCCACGGGAGATCTTTTGATCCTTGTAACCGATATATGGGCATCTGCGATTGAGCGGCATGGTGAGTCAAGAGCAGTCGCATTGGATATCTCCAATAGTAGTATATTAAAAAAAAAATAGTAGCAATCAATGAAAAGACACCCAACCAAGAAAATTGTCGTTTTGGACTGGATAAGGTGCTTTGAATGTTTATTGCATATTACATATAGCCTCCCTTTTAAAACATGGCAAGTACGCGATTATGACCATAAAACAATTCACTCACAGAGAACGACAAATTCAAAAATCTTTTTAAATAGGAATGGGTCCGACCGTCGACAAGCCAATGATGGAAATACCAATGATGGAAATACCGTGAGACGTTTTTTTTTTCAAATCCAGAACTGACATGTCAAATTACTGGAAACGACGAAAGATTAATAATAAAATTTCCGATTATATTGAGAGTCTTAGCTTGTTCAGAAAATATTGTTATTTCGAAACTTTCTGCATTGTTAAGCGGAACGAAAGATCTGTATTTTAAACTTTGCAATTGGTAGTGCCAAGTAATGTCCACAAATTGCAAATGCATGGCCTAGACAGAATTCATCATCATTGTTCGATTTGCCTATTGGTCTTCTTTCAGAAGAAGGTTTGGAGGCAAGTCATAATCGATTTATCTATCTATTTATTGGCCTGTAGGAACCCTGAAGTTCATGACCTCCCCGACTCGACTCGGCCATTAATCCCTGTTCTGTGCGCTCTCCCTCCACGTTCGACCATCCGATCCGATCTCCTCGAAGTCAAACCTAACAATGTCCTCCCATCTCCGTCGCGGCCGACCTACCAGTCTCTTTCCCGTTGGTTTACCGTCAAGAATTCTATCGGCTCTATCGTTACCCATTCGTGCCACATGCCCGGCCCATCTTAATCTTCGCGACTTGATTACTCTCACTATTGTAGGGTTGCGGTATAGCTCTTCCAATTCGTGGTTATCGAGTTTCCTCCATTGTCTTGCCTCCTCGTCATATTTACCGCCAAAGATACCCCTTAAAACTTTATTCTCGAATACGTGGAATTTGTTTTCTTCGCGTTTTGTGAGAGCCAATGTATCGCATCCGTATAGAACAATCGGTATGATTATGGTTCTATAGACACGGAGCTTTATATTACGTGATAGAAGTTTGGATTTCAGCAGTTTACTGACTGCATGTCAACTATCGTTGCCGGACTGCTGCCTTTTGTTAATTTCCTTCGACATTTCGTTATTGGCCGTCAGTATCGTTCCCAGATATTTATATTCTTTAAGTTTTTCAAATATCTTTCCCCTGACGATTATGCGTGTCCCGTAAGGTCCACCTGCTCCGCATATGCGAGCACTTGTAAGACCCCGTTCAGGGATGATCCGCCCATGTTGTCGTCTTGTATCTTTCTGATGACATACTCGAGTGTAGCGTTCTACGAACGCACAATTCCACCCAAGTAAGGTTCCTACCCTTCAAGGAAATACCTACCCTGAAAACGTTGCACGCGCCCCACAGACGCCTGTCCCAAAGTCCCACCTTAGAGCCCTGAAACATTTAGCCAACGTTGAGCCCGACACTAAAAAGCAAGGAACTGAACATCCCAAAGCTTTCAATATCAAGCTCAACAAGTCGATTGTAGCATACCTGAAACAAAGATAAAAACATCCATTCGTCTCATTCCCAAAGACTGAAATGCGCTGCACTCCAGCACTGCACAATCTGAAATCCTGAACATCTACACGATGTTACAAGGAATCGCTATCGCCGGTAAATTAGCCGACCAACGGATGCACGTGCGGGTGGTCTGCCACAAAGACCACCAAATCCATCGGCAAACAAAGAAAACGGCAACTTTATGCAATAAGGCATTTCGCCTATCCGCTGCCAATGGTAGGCAACCGTAATTATCTCAACGAGATAATATGGGAAAATTTATGAGGTTAAAACCTACAAAAGGAACTATTCTGATCCCACGGTCCCTTCTGAATTTCACACCATCAGAAGGATCTAATGGATTTCGGTGTGTGTTTACAAAAGGCAAACAAACCCACGGACTGTACGCCCTAACAATCATCTCCGTTCTGCGCACCAGATGGGCTGCGCAAACAGAAGACCGTTGGGATGAAATGCTATCACCACCACCGACAGTGATGATGATGTATGTGTGGAGCGACTTTCGCCTTTTCAGGCATCTAAATTACCCTTGGGACGTAATAACATGCTGCTAACAGAGATTCGGAAATTCTGTTAGCAGAGCGAATAGGAAAATTATCTGTGCAGATATAGATACGATCTGTATCAGGTTTATTTTTGAATTGAGATAGTTAGTCTAAGTTGGATCGTCAGGGAGAGTACAGTTGCAGAATCCTTTAGACGAGGTCAGTCCACGCCGTACCGAAGTTGAAAATAACGACGTCAACGTACACTAAGTTCCGCGAGTAATTAAAGTAATTGTCGCAACTGCCACCGACGGCAACATCAAAACACATATTTGATTTATCAACGGGGGCCGGATCACTACCCTCGTTTAGATACGTTGTCTTCTTTTGAGCGGAAGGAAATCGTGAAAGACTATGCGCGATAGACCAGAGTAAAGATAGAACCTTTAAACAGGAATACGGTTCGAAGTGTGGCAAAAGTTGTGTGTGTTTTCTTTGGACTCCAGCCGAACTATTATTGTAACGGGTAACGGTTAATTACTAAGTATCCGACTCTTATGTGCGGCCTTAAGTGGCTAGGCTAATCGTAAAGCTGCAGTAATTTACGTGCTGGGAAGAGCAAATTCTACGAACAATAAAAATAAAAGTAAAGATAAATCTCAGTGTTTTAATTGTGTTGTTTCGCTCCAGCGTGTTTCTTTTTGGCTTCGATTCAAATTGTTTTGCGGACAGTGTTCGGCGGAACACTCCTTTCGACAAAGACTAAATCCGCCAAACGAGCACAAGGTTAAAAAGACACGGTGATAGGCCATCTCCCTGTTTTAGCCCGTCTCGGATTTCAAATGGTTCTGAGGAGTGGTTTTCTATTCTAACTCACCCTTTGTTTTCGTTCATGCAAATGTGAATGAGGGCGGCATATTTTTTCGGGATTCCCAGCTCAACTTCAATATAGTAGAGTCTTTGCCTTGCGACTAAGTCGTAGGCGTTTTTGAAGTATCTCCGTATTCCCACTTGTTTTCCAGCAGTCGAGGCAAGCCATAAAGAGTTCCAAAATAAAACCCAAGAAAATCGTCGCAACAACAGCTTAACGAAGAGTTAAATACCCAATTACACCTTGAATCCGAACCAGCCATATCGCATTTAAGACATCCAGTATCAAGAAACTCTGTTGATGTCAGCTTCAGCTAAATATTATTAAGGATTTGAGATCAGCGATGATATCTCCGATAAAGCACTTTAATTTAATGAACCTGATTAGGTTCAGTGTGAAATTTTCATTGATAAATCAAAATTTTATAAATTGTATGCGGTGCATAAATTTTAAAATTTAACGATCTTAATTTTTGAAATCATTTTTTAACCAAGAAAATTGTATTCTAAAACATTTCGATTTTTGTCCACTTCATCCATACGTTCAAAGCACCGGTGACGGTTAGAATCACTAAAATATTAAACCAAAGCTCAGCACATCAGTACGCATCCAATCTTAATTCTGAAGTAGACTCAACTGGTGTGAAATTGCTATGCTATTGTTATTGTATACGAGTTTGGAGCTTTGCTTATTTGATTTTTCTGTCGGTCTTGTTCTTCAATATTTACTTCTGTACTGTGTGCGTATTTGTCAGAAATAGCACAAATACATTAAGGAGGAGCCGGATGTTCCAAGCGGAAGATCTACGAATGTGTTCTAGAAAAGGTGTGTTAAGCCGAAAAGAAATAAATTGCGAACTTATAATCTTTTTAAATAGAGATACATAAATTGCGGACTATAATCAAAAGACAAAACATCAGTACATCAGCCATCAGTCAACAGTAATCAGTTCATTACCACATTGTTAATGGTGACGTATTTTAAAGATTATAAAGTGTTTGAAGCAAGTGTTTATATATGGAAAAGAATGATATCGTGGTTTGTATTTTATAATTTATCTTTTATATTTTATATCTTCGTTTTTTATTTTATTATTTATCTATTATTTTATTCTTGACTTTTTTTTTTTTTGGTTAATCTAATCTCTTGTGTAACCTCTTCTTTCAATTACTTTCATTCCCAAATTTAGGTTCCTAATTACATTTGTTTAAGATTAAGTTTGTCTCTCCTTCTTCGTTTGTCTTGACGTGCTGTATCTTCAAATATGGATACCCGCTCTTCTGGTGGCATGGGCCATCAGCCCCATCAGGGCGTGATGGATCTTATAAACAAACTGAAAGAGGACGTCGACGCTCTCAGGGCTAAGAACGCTGTCCTCAAAACGCAATTATCGGCATTAACAGCGATCCCACCTCCATCCCCGGCCAATACCGATTGGGAAACCTTTGATTCGGAATCAGAATTTAAGATCGAACTAGAAAACATCACCGACAGTCCTAGCGCCTCAATGGACGACAATGACTCGCGTATCCCCACCCCTAAGTCATTTAAGGTCCCCGAATCGCAAGACACCGTTACCAACATTAAGCTGCGAGGGAGGCCCCTCCAGTATGCACGCCAACACCACCCCCATCATCACCACCGTCTGTCCCTAAAAAAATGTCGATCCCGGCGATAACCTCAAATGAGCAAAAAATCGTACCTGCGCAGAAATCTTGCCCACCGGGGGCAACTCCGGTAATTGACCCAAAACCAAAGGGCGATTGTGTTTCAAACACTGCGCAGTCGGCGGTCGAGGTCCGCGCACCTGTATCAAAGAAGAAACGGCAACCCGGGGTCCTTGCACGAGACCTCAATATGAAGGATTTCGTCGGTGATATGAACCGACTAGGGATTTCCAACTTCAAGGCAAAGACTTTAAGCCCATCCCTAAACAAAATTCTAACCTACGATAGGGAAACCTACCGCAAGGTTAATGACAACCTAAAGGCCAAGGAAGTAAATTACTACACTTTCACTCCGGCCGACGAAAAGTCAAGGACCATTCTTTTAAAATGAGTCGCTTCCTGCTGGAAAAAGAACGACATCGTAATTGCACTTGTGGCAACATTTCCCAACGTCAAATTCATCATCATCATCGGCACTACAACCGGGAACCGGTCTTGGCCTTATTTAGCAAGTCCTGAGGCTTGTTAAATTTTCCATAATGATTTATTTTTTCTAGGCAAGGTCATTAGTCTTGCGCCAGAGGCTCCCCGACGGGGAATCGAACCCCGGTCTCCCGGGTGACAGGCGGGTATACTAACCACTATACTATCGAGGAGCCCCAGCTCAAATTCACTGACGTTAAAAAATTCGGTCCCCCAAAATGGTTTGTGAAAATCAGACCAGAAAAATACAGCAAGGTGAACATATGGGAGCTTCACTTTGCGCCACGGACAAAGTCGCTTCGAATCTTGCATCAGCAAGTCGTCTTGAGGTATTCCATAACAGTGAAATACCTCAATGCAGACCTTGCCAACGTTTCGGGCATGTCTCCCGAAATAGCAACATGAGCCGCCGTTGCTTTCGTTGCGGAAAATCCCACGATATTGGCAAGTGCGAACTACCGCCAGCCAAATACGATCCCACAACAAATGTGCAGGATGAAATAACACTGCCAACTTGCTGCAACTGCGGAAAGAAAGGACATTCAGCCAGTTACAGGAACTGTCCTAAATATAAAGAAATAATTCAAAGGTCCAAGGAGACTCGAGCTAAACAAACAGGCAAGTCAGACTTCGGAAAACAGGCCAAACAAAACTTCATTCAAAATGTATTTGCATTCGCTGATATGCTTAAAGGACGACAAACAAAGAACATAAAAACTCTCCCAACTCTTCCCCTGAAAAAAATTTTCAAGTTCCTAAGCGACCCGCCGTTAAGGTCAACACAACCCCACAAATTCAAGCGGCGGTACATTTGGCGAGTAGTATTGGAGAGGATTATAGAAATTGTTTCTCTGAATGGTGTATACAGTTGTTTGGTGAAAGCAACCAAATCAATGACGTGAATTTAAATCTTGATTGAGAAAATAATCGTGTTAAGAGCTGTCGGAGCATTTCAAACAAATACCACAATTTGTATTTCTCTTTTCACCCTAATGAAGTGCTTTGCAAACCCCTACTATTTCCCTATCCAAATATACACCAAATATAACCCTTATTCATAAATCTAAATTAAAAATCTAATGTTAGACAAATTGAACCAAATGTTCAATTACCAATTCCCAAAAGTTCCTATAATGCAAACACCACAATGCATATACATCGTACGTTCCAAGGAACACGTGTTAAACGAACCAAATATCCATTTGATTCACACGCACACAATCTCTTTCCGTCTTTAAATAGATCAAAATTCATACAAATCCGTATCTCCATATGCCTTGTAACCAGATGCGTATGTTCTAAAAATACATTTCCCATTCTTTTCTCCAGTTTTTCACATACAAATCTCAGTGAAGATTTATATAAAAGGCGATAGATTTTGGATCCGAGGATTAACTTGAACCGCTTTCGCTGTGGAAAATCCCACGATATTGGCAAGTGCGAACCACCGCCAGCAAAATATGATCCCACAACAAATGTACAGGATGAAATAGCTCCTATTCATTCTTACTATTAACGATATAGACTCCAGCATTAAGTACTCTTCCATCTCTCTATACGCGGACGACTCTAAAGTCCTCAAGACGATTCGCTCTTCTCTCGACTCCTCAGTTCTCCAAATGGATCTCGACATCTTTTCAACTGTAAAAACGCGTAGAAGGGATCTCCGCACATGCGCCTGGTATTTTATTTAATTTCGTGATGACGCGAGATAATTAATACGCGAGTGTGGTGCAGTGCGCTATATAGTGTTGTGGGGCAAAGTGAGAAAGAAAAAAAAGAAGTTAACTGAAGGCCCATAAAGAAAACATAATTTTAAAAAAAAAGTGTCAAAATAGAATTGAAGCTTTTCAAACTGACAGTGAAAAAAAAAATGTAAGTAGCGCAAAGTGGATCAGTGAAAACAAAAAAAAAAACAAAAATACAATAGTCAGAAAGCAAAGTGGATCCTATACGTCTTTTCAATTGCCCCTTGGTGATTGTTTCAGTACGGTAAGTTTTGTCTTATCAAATTGGAATTTGGATTCTGGATTTTCAGAGACCAGTCCATATAGAAGACACAAAACCTGCTCTCCCGACAGCAACAGAGGTGCTTTTAACAGTTGTGCAAAGGAAGGTTTTTTGTATAATTTATGGCGGCAACAAGCAGTGGCGATATAGAGACGAGCGCGGGTCAGAACTATGATGGATGTGATGATCGTTCTTTGGTGTTCGGGCAGCTCGGAGAACGGATCGCAGAATTGACAAGGACGATCAAAATTAAAAAGCTAAGGCTTTATGATACGGAAGTGAAAAATCGCTTAAAGAAGCCATCTGTCCCAGCTGAAGCAAGCGGTGGAAACTAGCAAATCCAGTCAAAGCAAGGCTCGCACATAGATGTAAGCAGGGTCCCGGGGCAGATCAATGTTGAGTCACCCAATTACAATTGGCCAGAGGGGAAGGGGGAGGGATGCGAAGTTGGAGGGTGAAAAATCTCCAAAAGGTGATACTGGGAAGGCCAATATTATGAAAAGAAATAGACCACTCCCAGACGGTATAATAATATCAAACACCGGGGAAAAAACATATGCGGATATACTGAAGTTCATGAAGGCCAAGCCCGAGCTAACTGAACTCGGAAATAGCGTAGATAAAGTTCGAAAGACAGCAGAACGAGAATTGTTGCTAGAACTGAAACGCCGTCCGGAGGCCACCACCGAGACACTGAAAGCAAAGGTACAACAAGTATTAAAGGAAGATGTTAATGTTAAAACAGTGTGACAGGAAATCACGGTTGAGTGTCGTGATTTAGATGAGGTTACCACTGTGGAGGAAATCCTGACAGGTATCGCCATAGAGTTCCCTGCGCTGGACGCGATCCCAAAGGAAGCGGTAAAGAGTTTAAGAAGGAAACCAGATGGCACGCAGGCTGATCCGCTTACCAGGAAAAAAGGCAAATATGTTGCTGCAGGTTTCCTACAGGTTGGATGGGTGAGATGTAGACTTCGAGAACACATAGCACCAACATGATGTTTCAGATGTTGCCAATACGGTCATGTGGCGAAATCCTGCAAATCCGAAGAAAATCGTTCGGGAAACTGTTTGAAATGCGGTGAAATAAACCACAAAGCAATGGGCTGTAAAGCACAACCCAAATGCATTTCTGCGAATCAGGATGCGAAGGCGGTAACCACCTCTCAACAGGGAGTTACAAATGCCGTGCATTTAAAAACGCGATGGACACTCTTCTTAATACAAATGGACAGGTTTAAGTGCATTCAAATTAATTCAAACCATAGTGGAGCCGCACAAGATCTCCTTTTCCAAACGGTTAAGAAATATGGTGCCGACGTAATACTCATCAATCAGCAGTACAGGATGCCTGGCACTGCTACTATTACATGAAAGGAAGACAGCAGCGGATCAGCGGCCATCTGGACAACTGGAAATTACCCCATAGAATGCAGAAGTGTCCAGCGGCTGGAAGGAATTGTCTATGTTAAGATCAGAGGAATTCATTTCTACTGTTGTTACGCCCCACCAGGGTGGGAAATATAATATTTCAAATGCTTTTTGGACAGGATAACACAAGAAGCTAGAGATAAGAGTTCTCTTATAGTTGCTGGAGATTTCAACGCTTGGACAGTAGAATGGAGAAGCACAAGGACAAACAGTAGAGGCCAGGTACTACTTGAAGCCTTCGCAGTCTCAGATGTGGTGTTACTTAATGATGGTGTTGATGACACTTTCATAAACGAGAGGCGCGTCCAAAATGGACATCACATTCGCCAGCTCCATGTTGGCAAGAAGTCTGGAGTGGCGAGTTTTGGACACCTACACCCACAGCGACCGCCAAGCCGTGATGAACGAAATATTACCGCACAGGGCACTCACCACTGGCAAATTGGGGAAGACAGCCCAGAAAAATGGGTGGAAAGAGAAGGACCTCGATGCGGATTATATACTGGAAGATCGAATCGAACAGTTCGCAGAGATGCGAACAGGCAGGCTGGAAAAGTCATGAAGTCACTAACTACCGCATGTGATGCTTCTATGCCACGACAAAGACAACCAGCAGGGGCTATCAATTCAGTGTATTGGTGGAACTCAGAAATCGCCCATGTGCGATCGGAGTGCAACAGGTTACGATGCTTGCAACAAAGACCAAGAAATCGTAACACCTACCCACAGTTGCACGCGGAATTCGTCAACAAACGGAAAGAGTTGAGGAATGTGTCAAGAGTTAAGAATTCAGAAGCGCCGTCGTCTTATTGCCCGTTGTGCATGCTGGATACAACAGGAAACCTGCTTGAACGAGTAATAGCCACTCGCCTTGGAACAATTCACTGAAGGGACATCGGGGGTCTCTGAATGGCAGTATGGATTCCGGAAAGGTAGTTCAACCAGTAAGGCACTATCTGTGGTCTGTGACATCGCTCGCAGTGCGATAGCTGAAGCACGATGGCTAGGAGGTACGAAAAAATATTGGGCGGTGGTGACACTAGATGTTAAAAATGCGCTTAACTCGGTGAATTGGAATTGGAGTCTAGAAGCGTTATACAAGCGATCTACAAGTCTCACCCTACTTGGTGCGTATACTAGCAAACTATCTATCGGATAGAAGACTGCTCTATGATACAGATGAGGGACCGCAGGAATATAAAATAACAGCGGGTGTACCTTAGGGATCTGTATTAAGTCCACTGTTATGGAATATCATGTATGATGGTGCGCTCAGGGTTAATGTACCAGAAGGGGTTAGAATCATTGGGTACGCAGATGATTTGGCAAGGTGGCCGTAGGTAAACATCTAGATGACCTGGCGAATATTTGCTCCCAAGCAATACAGAGTATTAAATTCTGGTTAGATATAGCGGGACTGAAACTAGCTAGACATAAAACGGAGGCAGTTTTAATAAGCAGCCGCAAGAAAGTTGAACACCTTGCTTTGGAAATAGAAGGACAAATAATCAGATCCAGTCCCTATATTAAATATCTTGGTGTTATACTCGACAACAGGTTGGCCTTCAAGGAACATCTGAAGAAAACGAGTGAAAAAACGGCAAGAGTATGTAAAGTTTTGGCGAGACTGCTACCCAATGTTGGAGGACTCCGGCCCCACATAAGGAAATTAATAACCAGTGTCAACACCTCCATTATAATGTATGCAGCTCACATATGGGCAGGAGCCGCACAGTATAAGTTGTACATGAGGGGAGTGAACTCAGCACATAGGCTAGCATCACTAAGAGTATGCTGTGCATTCCGAGCGGTATCCGAAGATGCTATAAATATTTTGGCCGGGAGGACGCTACCTGACATTGCAGCTAAGGAAAACGCTGCATTGCATAAGGTCTCCCAAGAGAATCGTCGGAGAATGCGGTCACAATTAGAGCTCTCAAGCCTAAGAGAATGGCAACGAAGGTGGGATTCTTCCACCAAAGGAAAATAGACCCACACCATGTTACCTGATGTAGAAACATGGGTGAAAAAAAAAACATGGCGATCTGAATTACCACCTGAATCAGCTAATATCAGAACATGCTTTCGGTAATACTTGCACAACGATAAGCATGTGAATCACCCATACTGCTTGTATTGCGAAGGCAAAATGGAAAATGTAGAACACGTACTCACAGAGTGTGAGATTCGAGACCGCACGCACGATTTTGGAGAGACATATGAGAAGGACAGTTACTCCGGGAGGAGTAATAGAATACATGCTGAGTTCAAAACAGGCATGGTCCGTAACAAATGGTATTCTCTGTGGAATGATGCAGCAGTTGCGACGCGACGAGCGGAGTAACAGGTAAACTCCGTCCCACCCCGTGATGGAATATCTAAAAGTTCCGTGGGGATCAACGGGAATATGTGCCTGGTGGGAGATGGTTTTCATCATCATCATCATCATCGGCACTACAACCGGGAACCGGTCCTGGCCTTATTTTGCAAGTCCTGAGGCTTGTTAAATTTTCCCTAATGATTGTACGTTTTTTTTTCCGGGCAAGGTCATTAGTCTTGCGCCAGAGGCTTCCCGACGGGGAATCGAACCCCGGTCTCCCGCGCGACAAGCAGGTATATTAACCACTATACTACCGAGGGAGGTGGTTTTAGTCGGTAAAAATCCGGCATGCCTCTGGATCGACCCAGAGGTACCCTTTAAAGATTTCCACCTTCCTACTGCCACCTCAACTCTCACCTATACGAAGGTGCCTCCATTACCCCAATCCACGAGTACTTGCTATAATTAGCATACAAGCACCTCGAAGGCACTCAGAACAACGAGAACCTACTCGTCCGGGAGTCTTGCGTTCTTGAGCCTTCTCTCTTTCGATCTCCTCGAATCCGACCGCCACAATTTCTTCTTCAATACAAAACTGAAGAAAGCACCCTTTCCAACAACAGCTTCCGCGAAAACGTAATTGCGTGACATTTGTTGACATTATGCTCCAGACAAGTCTTCTAACACTATAACAAAAAGTTGTCAAGGTCTATCTGGAGAAGGAAAGAAGCATTGCTTTGAGGAATTTGGTATCGTCGGCGTAAAGGGAGATAGAGGAATGCTTGATAATTATACCGATGTCGTTTATTGTTAAAATGAACAAAAAGGGACCCAAATGCCTGCCCTGATAGCTAGAGGTAGCATGGAAACGATTAGAGTGAACGGTTCTGAAACGCACTCTGTAGAGCCGGTTACTCAAGTATGATGAAATCCACTATTTTAATATGGGTTCAAAGCCCAAGGTGGACAATTTGTAAAGTATCAGTTTGTGCGAAATTTTATCGAAGGCTTTAGTAAAATACGTAGGAATAACGTCGACCTCGTTGCCGTTCTCTAGGGCTAGGAGTGTTTGAGAAGTAAATTCGAGTAAGTTGGTGGTGGTAGTTCTCCCACCAATAATGCCGCGTTGCCTGGGTGAAATTAGGGATTTCCGGTGGAAGCATAACCTTTGGAAGAAAATGCTTTCAAACACTTTGGGGATGTGGGAAAGTTTGGCGATGGAACGATTATTTGAGATATCACCTTTGGGTCCCTTTTTACACACAGGGGTGATAAACGATGATATCCAAATATTATGGAACTCGCCTTGAGAGAACGACAGATTGAAAATAGTCGAAAGGGGGAAAGAGAGAACGGAGGAGCTTTTATTTTTCCATCAGGCCCGGGGGTGAATTCGTCTTTGAGCTGAGTTAGTTTGTTTTCAATCGTGGGTGGATCAATAAATTGATATAGAAATGGACCATGGGAGAAATTTGGTAAGAACTGAAATAGGTAAGGTCGGGATCGAAAGAGTCGCCTGTGAAGGATTGTCTGAAAAATAAGGCGAAGAGGTTCGCAATCACATGTGAATCCGTTGAGATGTCCAAGTTATATGAGAGGGAGGTGGAATAATCATCGGATTTACGTTTGTGATTGATAAATTGGAAAAACGTTTTTGGGTCATTTATTAGGTTAGCCTGAGTTTTCATTAGGTATTTTTGGTAAAGGTCATTGTAGAGTGCGTTGAATTGAAAAAAGTGCCAAGGTAGTTGGAATAGTCGCAGACGGAGCAATCACGGAGGAAGGTAGCCCACAGTTTTTTTTTTTTTTTTTTTTTTTTTTTTTTACACTAACGCGCGTGTTAAGTGTGTCGATGATGTCATACCTGAAGATAACATTCAGGAGATCATTGACACACTCAAACAAAAAGCGCCACCAAATTCTAAACTCAGATGACCCCACAGAGCAGTAGTGCAATTAAGTCAATATTTCGAAATAATTGCAATCAAAACTCAATTAACAAATCGGTCAAAGAAAAACGGTTAATTGCATTTATCAAACCAATTAACGATTGCACAAGCTGGAACAATTAAAATACGGAAACATCCAAACTGCATGTTCCAGCACAATCGGCATAAGTGCAATTAACTGGGTCAATTCATGAACGCAAAAGTTCAACTCGAGTCCGAATCGATGAAAAAGTATTGACCAGCTCATCAATATGAGGCGTTTATGAACTAAAGCCGATGATCGGTAATTGGGACAATTAAAACCCAAATTGCTGATGTGAATCGAAAGGTGTTAACCCCGGAGGGAATCGAAAAGTGTTGACCCCGGAGGTAATGAGGAAGTGGTTGGTCGAGCAGTCAGTGAGTTGTCTTCAAAGTCGGTGGTTGGTCAGAATCAGTGGGTTTGTCGTGAAAGTGGATGGTGTTTAAAGAAAAAGTGAATAAGTATTGAGACAGAGAGTCGGTAATTGGAGGTCCATCACTAGTGATCGGTAAAAGATATGAGGGGATTCTTTCGGAAGTTGAAGAAATGTAAAAGACAAAATTAAAAGTTGAAATTAATCCTAGTGAATCAAACTTAGTTGAATAAATGTGCATTAAATAAAGTTGAATTATTAACTATATCTAAAGACAAAATTAAAAGTTGAAATTAATCCTAGTGAATCAAACTTAGTTGAATAAATGTGCATTAAATAAAGTTGAATTATTAACTATATCTAAAGACAAAATTAAAAGTTGAAATTAATCCTAGTGAATCAAACTTAGTTGAATAAATGTGCATTAAATAAAGTTGAATTATTAACTATATCTAAAGACAAAATTAAAAGTTGAAATTAATCTTAATACAACTCATCAATTACTGTGCGTAATAAAGTACTAGAGTAACGTGAAGAACAATAACTCTAAGAAAATAAAGAAAAGAAATAAAGGAAAAGAAATGTGAAAAAAGGATTTGTTTACTTGTTTTGACTTCTGAGGGTATTTTATTACCGGGGTATACCCAGATCCCATAACTGGCGCAGTCGGCGTTCCTCTATTCGGTAGAAACAGAGGAAAGTGATCGGACAATTACGTTTTAAATAAGTGGACACGTAGCGGATCAAGGCACAATTTAGTGATTCGCGTAGAAACCACTATCCAAAAAAAAAAAAAAAAACAAAAAAAAAAAAAAAAGCAAAAACCCTCAGGACCAAGGAACGAAAAGTGATAGTGATATTAAGCAACAGACAGTGACAACACGAACTAAAGATCTAAAATAAAAATAAAGCCCATGAGAACTGAAAAAAAAAGAGAAGTTTTAATAGTGACACTTAATGAAAGACAATACTAGTTAAAAACTGAAATAAAAAACTGAACCGCCAAAAATAATAAATAAATAAAGAGGATATCATCAACGACAACAACGGCAGCAGTGTCATCACAAACGAATAAATAAAAGCAACATTGGAGAGCCAGCAGGAAGACAACAGTCAACACCAACAACAGCAGCGGCCAGAACAACACAATAAAATCACCGTAAGTTTGTAATTGTTATTTAATAGTGTTAAGGAAAACAAAATAATGTATTGTTATTATTATAAGCGATTAGCTCAATTGTTAAGTATTTCTTTTTTGAATAATGAATAGGGTAGATATGTCAAAAAAAAAAAAAAAAAAAAAAAAAAAAAAAACACAATCACCAATGTTCAAATATATTGCACGAATAGCCACCACTTCCATTTAAAGAATAACAACTAATATTAATGCAAGTGTAGAAAGAAATACGAAAGTAACTGTGATGCATTTATTCAAATATAGCCATAATTTTGGTGTAAAATAAGTAGAGAGATACAGCCGTACATTCTTCCTTGCTAGGTGATCATTCGGTCAAAAGACATGGTCCAAAGACAGACTCCTAAATAAGCATAATAAGTCAAAGGGATTGTTGGAACTGCGGGAGGATTAACAATTTTATTAGGGTAGGTACTACAAAGAAAAAAAAGAAGAAACATTTAACTCGGTCGGAAGCAGAATGGAGTCGTGAAAGGAAAGAAGGAATTTTTTTTTTCTCTCTGGTATAAGTAATCATTTTATTAGCCCTAGTTGTTTTGTTTCGTAGAGAGTCCGTGCTACGTAGTTGCTAGTTCAAAAAGGTACTTGTCGGCAGTTTTGCGACAGCGTACCCATTATAAGTACATGACGGAAAAAGGAAGTAAGTATCCAACCACTCCAGGGAAGGCAGACGTAAAATCGAAATTATTTTCCTGGTAGGTGGCCGTTCTATTTCCCCCAATTAGTGTGATACAGGAAAAGTCCCTGCAACGTTGGTTAATGTTTCAGAAATATAATTGTGGGTAGTTGTACAGTTCAGTAGTCGGTACAGAGTATTAGCGAGCCAAGGGAGGAAGAAATTCGCAATCGATTTCAGCGGAAAAAACAATAGTCACGGTACGTAAAATAAGAGAAACTGTCGTCGTGTTCATCGAGAAGATAAGATTCGGTACGGGTATATCTAGCCGACAAAATTGATCGGAGAGAAGCGCGAAATAGACTGATAGACGAAAGAAGAGGAATGGCTCAGCAAATGGAGCAATGTATAGCAGCACTGACTCAGCTGATGGTCCAGAACCAGCAGCAGAGCACGAGTCAGAGGCTGGAAAAAGAAATTCGTCACATTCGCGAATTCGATGGGGCAAAAGGGACCTTACCTTCGTTCATAGATGCTGTATCGAGAAAGCTGGACAGGAAGAGGAAAAGGCGAGAGCTTTCAGTATGATCTACGATCAAAAAATACTGGGCTCAGCAAAGAACCTTTTAAGAGTAAACCCTCCTCAAAATTGGGAAGAGTGCCAGCAAAAATTGAAGCTGCACTACAGACCAAAGAGAGACCAAATGGCCCTGACGAGAGACATTATGCTATTAAGGGCAAACTCGATCCTCGACCTCAGCAACAAATTGAAATATCTTGTGGATGACATTGCAGAGTATTCCGTATTTTGTACAGACGGTAATGCAATGATAGATATATTCAGTGGGATGCTAGTCCAGAAAGTTAAGAGCTTAGTTTCAGGTACCTTGGCATATAATATAATGAACATGACAAACTTGACAGAGGTAAGAAATATAATAGACTCTTTTGTTGGTATGGATAGAAGCAATTTAAATACTACCAATAATATCGAACACAGAACAACCGCGAGAAATAACCACTTTAACAGGAACCAAAGACCAAACCAGGTGATACATCGGAACAGGTACGAAAATAGGCAGGGCGAAGGCAGTGTCATAAGACAAGGTGGCAACCATAATAACTTCAGAGCAAACCGGGGGCCAAGACAAAATATAGGTGATAACCACAATTGGAGGTCAGGACCAAATAATGTTAGGCAAAACAACGATAGATCTGTGCAAAGACATCCACACATAGGTAATAGTGCACACCATAGGGAAAGCTCAGACCACATGTCGGTGGACATGATAAGTAGGCGAGAACCAAGAAGTGGAGCAAATAGATTTTCTCGCAAACGAACCTCAGAAAATAGAATCGTACTGACACTAACCATCGAAGAAGAAAAATACCTAGCACTCTTAGACACAGGATCTACGATAAGTATCCTGAATGAAAACAATACCCCGAGACTTAGATACAACGTAATAGATACCAACACGACAGCATTAGAAACGATTCAGGGAGAAGTAGACAAGGGAAATAAGACAGTAGCATCAGGATGCCCAGTAGAATTTAGATATCCAAATAATGCAAGGATAAGGTGGGTAGCACTAAAGATGAAAAAACCATACAATTTTATTCTAGGTATGGATTGGATAAAGAAGAATGTCGAAAAGATTTGCGTGAGGAGTGAGAAAATTTACATGACTAATGGAGTGAGCCTTCCATTTGGGACAAAGTCTATTGATGAAGAAGTCAATATGCTCGAAATAAGCGAAGTGCGAGATATACAGTTGAATCATGAGTACTTGCAAGGGAAAGAGAATAAGGTAGCAGATTTCCCGAATAGATTACAGCGTTCGAAAAGAACAGGCAAAGATAACAAAAGCAAATCTAAGATAGCATTCTCGGACAGGGCAATTCGTCATCCTACAGGTAGGCAAAAATCGGACCACATAGGGATAAAGGACGAGATAGTGAACAAGTATAGAACACAAATCGTAGTAACGTACACCCCTGTGAAAGAAATCCAAGTTATCCATAAAAGAACAATAGTGGAGGTAGATCCGTCAGAAAGCAGAAGTAAGATAGAAAAGACATTGAAAAGGTACGTTAGAAGAGGCCGCGTCGGAATTTATTCAGAAGTTCGAGTTACAGACTACCATAAGGTACAGTCAATTCTAATATCGTTATTCTCGTCTAACAAAAAGATAAAATTCATACGGTGCTCCAGAAGAGCCCAAGAGGTTAAGACGGATAAAGAATTGTGTAACCAACTGTATCGGTATCATAACATAGGGTCAAGACACAGGAGAATTAGCCAGAGTTACCGTAATCTGAAAGAGAAAATATACTTTCCCAAGCTGCGTAAACACATTTACCTCATGACCAACAATTGTAGCAAATGTAGAGAAAGGAAGTACGACAAGAAACCCACCAATTGCACAGAAAACAGGAGTATAAGACATGTACAGAACTATAAGAGACTGAGGCACAGAGACAAACCATATCGTAGGATAGCTCCACTAGACAACGTTCAGACTACCAGTAATATTAAAGGACCGCTCAAAATTATAGGTGATGTTCATGACAGTAGGTTGCAGTTTACCAAAGCAAACCAGAACAAACGTAAAGCATTCACACTCGACCTTATTAGGAATAATAACAGGAATTGAGAGTAGGAAGCTTTGGACTGAAACAAAGATACAGATGGCTATATGAAACTATAACGATCTGTATCATTCGAAAAATTAAAACGTTCAACGAAAACAAACGGTAAACGAGACAACAAGTCGATAGCTTAAAGCGAAGAGTAGGAAGAATAAGACATCGTTGGTTGTAGCAAAAGAAATATATCAATGAATTTTTATGAAGAGGACAGACTCATAAGATATATAGAAATTTTAGTTCCACACAGATGATATATATATACCTTGAAAGATCACAAGTAATACTATTTGAATCTATTTAAGTAGACCCAGACGCTATCAAATTCATAATAATTGGAGGAAATTAAAGACTTCATTCACAAAAGAAATTAAAATCCGATACTTAGTACTTGAAAAATTATAACCACATCATGTTAGCTCAAATACAACAACATACCACTATCATATTTAATGTTTATTATAAATCAGAATTCATTACTAAAATAAACAGATGAAATGTTAGAAATATTAATGTTAGAAAGATAGAAGAATATTAAAAGAGTTAAAGCCAAGAATGTTGAAATGGCAATCCGAAAAGAATATGTAAGTTTAAACTAAGTACCAAAAGAAGAAGAAAATGTATATAACAAAAGCAACTTGCTGAAAAATAATTACATAATTGAATGTACGAACAAATAAATTTTAAGGAAAAAGGAGGATACAAAATGAATGAAGTCAAATACTATAACGATATGTGTAGGTAACAGGAAATGAATGATATTGGGAAGAGTACATGCAACTAAAGTTAAAGCAACTAGCAAAAAGTTTAAGAATTCAGGAGAATTCAGATTCTGGCGGTGGGGGTGTTAAGTGTGTCGATGATGTCATACCTGAAGATAACATTCAGGAGATCATTGACACACTCAAACAAAAAGCGCCACCAAATTCTAAACTCAGATGACCCCACAGAGCAGTAGTGCAATTAAGTCAATATTTCGAAATAATTGCAATCAAAACTCAATTAACAAATCGGTCAAAGAAAAACGGTTAATTGCATTTATCAAACCAATTAACGATTGCACAAGCTGGAACAATTAAAATACGGAAACATCCAAACTGCATGTTCCAGCACAATCGGCATAAGTGCAATTAACTGGGTCAATTCATGAACGCAAAAGTTCAACTCGAGTCCGAATCGATGAAAAAGTATTGACCAGCTCATCAATATGAGGCGTTTATGAACTAAAGCCGATGATCGGTAATTGGGACAATTAAAACCCAAATTGCTGATGTGAATCGAAAGGTGTTAACCCCGGAGGGAATCGAAAAGTGTTGACCCCGGAGGTAATGAGGAAGTGGTTGGTCGAGCAGTCAGTGAGTTGTCTTCAAAGTCGGTGGTTGGTCAGAATCAGTGGGTTTGTCGTGAAAGTGGATGGTGTTTAAAGAAAAAGTGAATAAGTATTGAGACAGAGAGTCGGTAATTGGAGGTCCATCACTAGTGATCGGTAAAAGATATGAGGGGATTCTTTCGGAAGTTGAAGAAATGTAAAAGACAAAATTAAAAGTTGAAATTAATCCTAGTGAATCAAACTTAGTTGAATAAATGTGCATTAAATAAAGTTGAATTATTAACTATATCTAAAGACAAAATTAAAAGTTGAAATTAATCCTAGTGAATCAAACTTAGTTGAATAAATGTGCATTAAATAAAGTTGAATTATTAACTATATCTAAAGACAAAATTAAAAGTTGAAATTAATCCTAGTGAATCAAACTTAGTTGAATAAATGTGCATTAAATAAAGTTGAATTATTAACTATATCTAAAGACAAAATTAAAAGTTGAAATTAATCTTAATACAACTCATCAATTACTGTGCGTAATAAAGTACTAGAGTAACGTGAAGAACAATAACTCTAAGAAAATAAAGAAAAGAAATAAAGGAAAAGAAATGTGAAAAAAGGATTTGTTTACTTGTTTTGACTTCTGAGGGTATTTTATTACCGGGGTATACCCAGATCCCATAACTGGCGCAGTCGGCGTTCCTCTATTCGGTAGAAACAGAGGAAAGTGATCGGACAATTACGTTTTAAATAAGTGGACACGTAGCGGATCAAGGCACAATTTAGTGATTCGCGTAGAAACCACTATCCAAAAAAAAAAAAAAAAACAAAAAAAAAAAAAAAAGCAAAAACCCTCAGGACCAAGGAACGAAAAGTGATAGTGATATTAAGCAACAGACAGTGACAACACGAACTAAAGATCTAAAATAAAAATAAAGCCCATGAGAACTGAAAAAAAAAGAGAAGTTTTAATAGTGACACTTAATGAAAGACAATACTAGTTAAAAACTGAAATAAAAAACTGAACCGCCAAAAATAATAAATAAATAAAGAGGATATCATCAACGACAACAACGGCAGCAGTGTCATCACAAACGAATAAATAAAAGCAACATTGGAGAGCCAGCAGGAAGACAACAGTCAACACCAACAACAGCAGCGGCCAGAACAACACAATAAAATCACCGTAAGTTTGTAATTGTTATTTAATAGTGTTAAGGAAAACAAAATAATGTATTGTTATTATTATAAGCGATTAGCTCAATTGTTAAGTATTTCTTTTTTGAATAATGAATAGGGTAGATATGTCAAAAAAAAAAAAAAAAAAAAAAAAAAAAAACACAATCACCAATGTTCAAATATATTGCACGAATAGCCACCACTTCCATTTAAAGAATAACAACTAATATTAATGCAAGTGTAGAAAGAAATACGAAAGTAACTGTGATGCATTTATTCAAATATAGCCATAATTTTGGTGTAAAATAAGTAGAGAGATACAGCCGTACATTCTTCCTTGCTAGGTGATCATTCGGTCAAAAGACATGGTCCAAAGACAGACTCCTAAATAAGCATAATAAGTCAAAGGGATTGTTGGAACTGCGGGAGGATTAACAATTTTATTAGGGTAGGTACTACAAAGAAAAAAAAGAAGGAACATTTAACTCGGTCGGAAGCAGAATGGAGTCGTGAAAGGAAAGAAGGAATTTTTTTTTTCTCTCTGGTATAAGTAATCATTTTATTAGCCCTAGTTGTTTTGTTTCGTAGAGAGTCCGTGCTACGTAGTTGCTAGTTCAAAAAGGTACTTGTCGGCAGTTTTGCGACAGCGTACCCATTATAAGTACATGACGGAAAAAGGAAGTAAGTATCCAACCACTCCAGGGAAGGCAGACGTAAAATCGAAATTATTTTCCTGGTAGGTGGCCGTTCTATTTCCCCCAATTAGTGTGATACAGGAAAAGTCCCTGCAACGTTGGTTAATGTTTCAGAAATATAATTGTGGGTAGTTGTACAGTTCAGTAGTCGGTACAGAGTATTAGCGAGCCAAGGGAGGAAGAAATTCGCAATCGATTTCAGCGGAAAAAACAATAGTCACGGTACGTAAAATAAGAGAAACTGTCGTCGTGTTCATCGAGAAGATAAGATTCGGTACGGGTATATCTAGCCGACAAAATTGATCGGAGAGAAGCGCGAAATAGACTGATAGACGAAAGAAGAGGAATGGCTCAGCAAATGGAGCAATGTATAGCAGCACTGACTCAGCTGATGGTCCAGAACCAGCAGCAGAGCACGAGTCAGAGGCTGGAAAAAGAAATTCGTCACATTCGCGAATTCGATGGGGCAAAAGGGACCTTACCTTCGTTCATAGATGCTGTATCGAGAAAGCTGGACAGGAAGAGGAAAAGGCGAGAGCTTTCAGTATGATCTACGATCAAAAAATACTGGGCTCAGCAAAGAACCTTTTAAGAGTAAACCCTCCTCAAAATTGGGAAGAGTGCCAGCAAAAATTGAAGCTGCACTACAGACCAAAGAGAGACCAAATGGCCCTGACGAGAGACATTATGCTATTAAGGGCAAACTCGATCCTCGACCTCAGCAACAAATTGAAATATCTTGTGGATGACATTGCAGAGTATTCCGTATTTTGTACAGACGGTAATGCAATGATAGATATATTCAGTGGGATGCTAGTCCAGAAAGTTAAGAGCTTAGTTTCAGGTACCTTGGCATATAATATAATGAACATGACAAACTTGACAGAGGTAAGAAATATAATAGACTCTTTTGTTGGTATGGATAGAAGCAATTTAAATACTACCAATAATATCGAACACAGAACAACCGCGAGAAATAACCACTTTAACAGGAACCAAAGACCAAACCAGGTGATACATCGGAACAGGTACGAAAATAGGCAGGGCGAAGGCAGTGTCATAAGACAAGGTGGCAACCATAATAACTTCAGAGCAAACCGGGGGCCAAGACAAAATATAGGTGATAACCACAATTGGAGGTCAGGACCAAATAATGTTAGGCAAAACAACGATAGATCTGTGCAAAGACATCCACACATAGGTAATAGTGCACACCATAGGGAAAGCTCAGACCACATGTCGGTGGACATGATAAGTAGGCGAGAACCAAGAAGTGGAGCAAATAGATTTTCTCGCAAACGAACCTCAGAAAATAGAATCGTACTGACACTAACCATCGAAGAAGAAAAATACCTAGCACTCTTAGACACAGGATCTACGATAAGTATCCTGAATGAAAACAATACCCCGAGACTTAGATACAACGTAATAGATACCAACACGACAGCATTAGAAACGATTCAGGGAGAAGTAGACAAGGGAAATAAGACAGTAGCATCAGGATGCCCAGTAGAATTTAGATATCCAAATAATGCAAGGATAAGGTGGGTAGCACTAAAGATGAAAAAACCATACAATTTTATTCTAGGTATGGATTGGATAAAGAAGAATGTCGAAAAGATTTGCGTGAGGAGTGAGAAAATTTACATGACTAATGGAGTGAGCCTTCCATTTGGGACAAAGTCTATTGATGAAGAAGTCAATATGCTCGAAATAAGCGAAGTGCGAGATATACAGTTGAATCATGAGTACTTGCAAGGGAAAGAGAATAAGGTAGCAGATTTCCCGAATAGATTACAGCGTTCGAAAAGAACAGGCAAAGATAACAAAAGCAAATCTAAGATAGCATTCTCGGACAGGGCAATTCGTCATCCTACAGGTAGGCAAAAATCGGACCACATAGGGATAAAGGACGAGATAGTGAACAAGTATAGAACACAAATCGTAGTAACGTACACCCCTGTGAAAGAAATCCAAGTTATCCATAAAAGAACAATAGTGGAGGTAGATCCGTCAGAAAGCAGAAGTAAGATAGAAAAGACATTGAAAAGGTACGTTAGAAGAGGCCGCGTCGGAATTTATTCAGAAGTTCGAGTTACAGACTACCATAAGGTACAGTCAATTCTAATATCGTTATTCTCGTCTAACAAAAAGATAAAATTCATACGGTGCTCCAGAAGAGCCCAAGAGGTTAAGACGGATAAAGAATTGTGTAACCAACTGTATCGGTATCATAACATAGGGTCAAGACACAGGAGAATTAGCCAGAGTTACCGTAATCTGAAAGAGAAAATATACTTTCCCAAGCTGCGTAAACACATTTACCTCATGACCAACAATTGTAGCAAATGTAGAGAAAGGAAGTACGACAAGAAACCCACCAATTGCACAGAAAACAGGAGTATAAGACATGTACAGAACTATAAGAGACTGAGGCACAGAGACAAACCATATCGTAGGATAGCTCCACTAGACAACGTTCAGACTACCAGTAATATTAAAGGACCGCTCAAAATTATAGGTGATGTTCATGACAGTAGGTTGCAGTTTACCAAAGCAAACCAGAACAAACGTAAAGCATTCACACTCGACCTTATTAGGAATAATAACAGGAATTGAGAGTAGGAAGCTTTGGACTGAAACAAAGATACAGATGGCTATATGAAACTATAACGATCTGTATCATTCGAAAAATTAAAACGTTCAACGAAAACAAACGGTAAACGAGACAACAAGTCGATAGCTTAAAGCGAAGAGTAGGAAGAATAAGACATCGTTGGTTGTAGCAAAAGAAATATATCAATGAATTTTTATGAAGAGGACAGACTCATAAGATATATAGAAATTTTAGTTCCACACAGATGATATATATATACCTTGAAAGATCACAAGTAATACTATTTGAATCTATTTAAGTAGACCCAGACGCTATCAAATTCATAATAATTGGAGGAAATTAAAGACTTCATTCACAAAAGAAATTAAAATCCGATACTTAGTACTTGAAAAATTATAACCACATCATGTTAGCTCAAATACAACAACATACCACTATCATATTTAATGTTTATTATAAATCAGAATTCATTACTAAAATAAACAGATGAAATGTTAGAAATATTAATGTTAGAAAGATAGAAGAATATTAAAAGAGTTAAAGCCAAGAATGTTGAAATGGCAATCCGAAAAGAATATGTAAGTTTAAACTAAGTACCAAAAGAAGAAGAAAATGTATATAACAAAAGCAACTTGCTGAAAAATAATTACATAATTGAATGTACGAACAAATAAATTTTAAGGAAAAAGGAGGATACAAAATGAATGAAGTCAAATACTATAACGATATGTGTAGGTAACAGGAAATGAATGATATTGGGAAGAGTACATGCAACTAAAGTTAAAGCAACTAGCAAAAAGTTTAAGAATTCAGGAGAATTCAGATTCTGGCGGTGGGGGTGTTAAGTGTGTCGATGATGTCATACCTGAAGATAACATTCAGGAGATCATTGACACACTCAAACAAAAAGCGCCACCAAATTCTAAACTCAGATGACCCCACAGAGCAGTAGTGCAATTAAGTCAATATTTCGAAATAATTGCAATCAAAACTCAATTAACAAATCGGTCAAAGAAAAACGGTTAATTGCATTTATCAAACCAATTAACGATTGCACAAGCTGGAACAATTAAAATACGGAAACATCCAAACTGCATGTTCCAGCACAATCGGCATAAGTGCAATTAACTGGGTCAATTCATGAACGCAAAAGTTCAACTCGAGTCCGAATCGATGAAAAAGTATTGACCAGCTCATCAATATGAGGCGTTTATGAACTAAAGCCGATGATCGGTAATTGGGACAATTAAAACCCAAATTGCTGATGTGAATCGAAAGGTGTTAACCCCGGAGGGAATCGAAAAGTGTTGACCCCGGAGGTAATGAGGAAGTGGTTGGTCGAGCAGTCAGTGAGTTGTCTTCAAAGTCGGTGGTTGGTCAGAATCAGTGGGTTTGTCGTGAAAGTGGATGGTGTTTAAAGAAAAAGTGAATAAGTATTGAGACAGAGAGTCGGTAATTGGAGGTCCATCACTAGTGATCGGTAAAAGATATGAGGGGATTCTTTCGGAAGTTGAAGAAATGTAAAAGACAAAATTAAAAGTTGAAATTAATCCTAGTGAATCAAACTTAGTTGAATAAATGTGCATTAAATAAAGTTGAATTATTAACTATATCTAAAGACAAAATTAAAAGTTGAAATTAATCCTAGTGAATCAAACTTAGTTGAATAAATGTGCATTAAATAAAGTTGAATTATTAACTATATCTAAAGACAAAATTAAAAGTTGAAATTAATCCTAGTGAATCAAACTTAGTTGAATAAATGTGCATTAAATAAAGTTGAATTATTAACTATATCTAAAGACAAAATTAAAAGTTGAAATTAATCTTAATACAACTCATCAATTACTGTGCGTAATAAAGTACTAGAGTAACGTGAAGAACAATAACTCTAAGAAAATAAAGAAAAGAAATAAAGGAAAAGAAATGTGAAAAAAGGATTTGTTTACTTGTTTTGACTTCTGAGGGTATTTTATTACCGGGGTATACCCAGATCCCATAACTCGCGCACAAAAGGGGATTTTGAAGTACCCTTAAATGTCAGAGCACAGTGCGAGCGGATGGAGAGGAAGTGAATAAGGAAAAGAGGTGTCGATGTATATTGGTCTTGAATGTCTCGAAATCAGGAAACACATGATCAGATAGAACATTCATGTGGTTTGGCTAAAGAATGACTCTATGTTTATATGTGCGCCTGAAGTTTACTTTCAATGTGAATTGATGCGCATTCACAGATTGACGGGTATCGCGGGAAAATGTCTGAAAGGACGGAACACATTCAGCAAGTTCAGTTAAGCAACGACCGTGGTAATACCTATAGAAAAGAGATAGCTATGATACGTTGCTCTTGTGTTCTAACGACGGAATTGATCGACTTACGGCTGAGTCCCCAATAAGTTTCACTGCTCGTTTTTGCATCCTATCGAGCACGTGTAGTGCAGTTTTGCATGCGCCTGACCAAATATGGGAGTTGAACTCCATCTTTGGACGAATATACGCCTTGTAAATAGTGGCCAGGTTGGATGGAGTGAAGTGTCTTTTGCATCTCTTAAGGAACCCCATACATTTGGCTGCATTTTTGCAGCTTCCAATATGTGGTCATTCCAATTAAGAGTCGAATTAATTTGAGTCCCGAGGATTGATAGTTCCTTGGCTTCGTCGATGCAAGTGCCGTTCATCGACAGTATATTTACTTTGGGGCTCGCCTTTGACGACAAGAGACAGCACTGAGTTTTTAAGCCATTGAATTCTTCGGTTAGATAATCCCCACTGATATACCTTGTTGAGGTCTGAATTCAATGTATCAAGTACAAGTTGCTGGTTGGTATTGACTTTCGAAGAGTTTGGACGGGAGTGTTCATATGAGTATGAGAAGCTCGACGTGTTATCATCTGCAAACGGGTGAACTGGGTTGTGAGTAATTGACAAGAGATCATTTATAAAGATCAGGAAGAGAGTGGATGAGAGTACCGAACCCTGGGGAACACCTGCATTAATTTGATGGGAGACAGATTTGACACCATCAAGAACCACTTGGATTGAACGGCCAGAAATATAGTCTCTTATCCATTGGATCAGCGAATTGTCCACTCCATATGAAGCAATTTAGACAAAAGGGCTGGATGCCAAACTCTGTCGAAGGCTTTTGAAATATCCAATGCGACTACCTTCCTTTCACCGAAGTAGTGCATAGAATGGCTCCACTTTTCGGTAAGGTACGTCATCAGATCTCCTGTGGACCTGTTGCTACGAAAGCCATATTGGCTGTCTTTGCGGAGGTCATTTGATTCCAGATTTCGAAAGTAGACGGTTGATGAGAGATTCCATTACCTTGGAGAGAATAGAAGTTAGTGCTATGGGTCGATAAGAAGAAAGGGATGATTTGTCACCCTTTTTAGGAATTGGTTGAATGTTCGTTGACTTCCATCTATTTGGGAAACGGCGAGTAGAATAAGACAAATGGATGAGTTTCCGCAGTGGTTTAGCGAGTGAAGAGGAACATCTCTTCAAGAGGTTTGGGGGAATGCCATCCGCATCAGCGGATTTGTTTGCGTTTAGCTCTTTGAGTGGGCGGACAACAGCACGCGTTCGGAAGCGAATCTGCTTCATGGTGTGCTGCTTATGCTCAAGTTGAGGTGGAACTGGTGTGGTATCAGGCAGCGTTGAGTTGGCTGCAAAATGTGCAGCAAGTAGATTCGCCTTCTCTATTGCAGTGGTGACTGGTCTGTCATCTACTATAAGCGATGGAATAGATGAAGAGATTGAGTTTTGAACGTTTTTCACGAATGCCCATAAGAGGCATGTGGGAGAGTATAATATTTTTTGTCTCACTCTCTGGTCATGCAAGGACTTTGCGCATTGAATATATGCATTACAGTCATTTCTAAGTCTCTTAAATCTTTCCCGGTTTTCCTCAGTATTGTTTGAAGCTTAACTCTTTAGCCATAATGGTTTCTCTGCACCCGGAGTCGAACCACATATTTTTCTTGGGTTTGATACTCTTTACCCTGTGTGGAATAAAGGTTCGCATGACAAGTAGAATCGTGTCTGTCAATGTGTCCGCTATAGAGTCAACATCGTTATGGAGGAAAAATAACAACCAATTTATCCTCCCAAAAAAGGCGTTCCGACCTTCTCAGTTGGCTTTCTCGTAGAACCAAACTGTTCTTTTTGGAGCTTTCTCACTAAGGTTACTGTTGGTTAGAGAAAATTTAGCTGACACGACACAGTGGTCTGAAGTGCCCAAGGGCGAAGAAACTTCAGTTGTGTATTTGTTTGGGTGGGAGGTGAGAAACAGGTCCAGTGTGTTGGCGAAATGACCATATATATCTGGTACCCGTGTTGGCTCATTGACAAGTTGAGTTAAGCTATTTGAATCAGCAAGAAGCTGGGCATATTGACCTTCAGGTGTGGTGTGTCCGGAGTGACGAAGCTATAGCGTTTGAAATAATACTGAAGAAGATCGTGTGATTCGAACTGAAGCTATGACAGCTCGAATCACGAAAAAAATTTTACCTAAGCGTTACACACCAGGCTACTGACCATGTTTAGAATTTGATTTCCAAACTCGACTATATTCCACTGGTGTGAATTATTTTTATTTATCGCTTGGTATACGGTTCTGATATATTTTTCTTATTCGATTTTTCGTTCGGTGTTCTTCACTATTTTTGCTTGTGAATTGTGTGTGTATCTGTTAGAATCGCTACATCACTCCCGCCGCAGTAACTTCGTTACGATCAGATTCGTATGCGGACGACGGACGAACGAGAGAAAACGAGGGAACATCGGAGGCTGTGCTCTATGCGGAAGTCGTGACCGTGTGTGAAGTTCTGCTTTACTATGGGAAGTGTATGCTGCGTGTGTGTACAGATCACGTCGGGGTCACCAATTATAGCGTTTGAAATAATAGTGAAGAAGATCGTGTGATTCAAACTGACGCTATGACAGCTCGAATCATGAAACAAATTTTACCTAAGCGTTACACACCAGGCTACTGACCGTGTTTAGAATTTGATTTCCAAACTCGATTATATTCCACTGGTGTGAATTATTTTTATTTATGGCTTGGTATACGGTTCTGATGTATTTTTCTTATTCGATTTTTCGTTCGGTGTTCTTCACTATTTTTGCTTGTGAATGGTGTGTGAATCTGTTAGAATCGCTACAAAGCCACTGAGAGTTATGCACATTAAAATCACCCACAATAACGATTTCAGTGTACGGATATAGGATGAAAATCCTATCGATAGAATCAGACAGAGCATCAAATTCCTTAAAGGATGCATTTCTATCCAAGTTTGGGCTTCTGTAAAGAAAGCAGTAATGTATGATATGCTTACGAACGTGTAATTTTAGCCAAGAGAAATTAAATTCTGGGTTGGAACAGAGCCCATATTTTGGCAGAAGCTGATAAGCAATATCATTTCGTATGTATGTGGCTATACCACGATGTGGAAAGAATAATGGCACTAAGTTATATCCAGGTAGATTAAAATCGGAAATATCTGTATTAGTAATTACCTGGGTTTCGCTAAGTGGAAGAATAGACGGTTTTTGGTTAGAAACGTGGGCAGACACAGAGGAAAAATTGCATCTCAAGCCGCGAGTGTTACACAAATCAACGCGAAATGCCCACTCCATTGAAACGGCCCTATTGGAAAACCAATACCGCCTCGGGAAAGGATGCAAGTCGGGACCAGCAATAGATAAGCGAAAGCAAGCACTACAGGTGTTATGCTCTTGTAGTAGGTGCCCCAGGAGATCCGTGCCGAAATCCAGGTCACATCTCTTCCATGATGAACATTATGCCACTCAGACACAAAAAAACTCTCCAAAGATTATCAATCAATCGAGAGTATCGATGTCTGAGGGACGCAAACAGAGGAGCGGAAAAAAAGGAAAACACACACAAGGGATGGAAAGGGTAGAGGGTTTTCCCGCACTGCACATCACTCGCGTGTATATTCTCGCACTTTTCACAGCACGAATGAACGAAGCTTGTGATTAAACAAAGGAGGTGGGGAGGTAGGATTTTTGCCCCTGGAATGGGGAACGTAAAGGGAAATAGATTTAAAAATTTCGGTGTAAAGATAGGTGCACCAAAGAATGCCAAGGTGGATATGTCGGCCAACAAGGTCATGGCCACTGTTTTTGGATGCACGCGGTGTTATTCACATCGATTACCTTGCAAAGGGTAAAATGATCACCGGCAAATATTATTCAGAGGTTTTGAACAGATTCGATGTAGATTTGAAGCAGAAACGACCGCATTTGTCAGAGAAAAAACTACAAACAGTAAACATATTTCACAATTTCTGGCGCATGAATTGCACTTTCGTCTTTAATAAAGCAAAATCGTAAAATATGCCGAATTTTCTTTTTATTAGCTTAAATATTTTACACCCAATAATTGACAACTAGGTGGAACAACCAACAAACTGCCAACGAATTGTTTTTTGTACTGGATGACACTTTCCCATGAGCACAAGTCTGCATTGGTTCGACAAATACGGGATATATGTCACCACATCTATCTAGCAAAAAAAGTAATGGGTATCTTTTCCCTCAATTACTATTGGGTTCGAATGAAGAGGTCATCACAGAAACTAACGCCTATTTTGAGGGCCTTGAGGAAACCGTTTATTTAGAAGGAATAAAAAATGGTAAAACGCTCGACTAAATGTATCGATCACTTACCAAACTGCTCTCATATTAAATACAAATGGGAAAATTTAAATGAAACGCAATTTTTTTGACATTCTAATATTTTGACGAAGTAAATACGCTTCGTTGAATGTGAAGGTAATGACACTGAAATCTTGTTACCCAACACAATACTTTTCGTCACATTTTTATTAAAGCAATAAATTTCGTTAAAATTAGGAAGTATTCATACTTCATGACGCGAGTAATTGCTACTTGAGAGGTTGGTTGGTTATTTCACACTATAACCGACAAATAAGATGTTCTACTTTCATCGCTATCATTAACATATTAAAGAACGCACACTCCCGTAATATTTTTTGAAGGGTTTATAGGTGATCGCGTTAGAACATATTCTCTATTTTTCCTTTCCATTATCAACTCATAAACAAACAACTTTTCCTATGCTAATTTCGCACAACAAATTAGGGGTTCATTGATTACCAACCGTTCACTATAAACTCATTGACCGTAACGAACACACTTATTTAAAAGGTGAGGTGGCGCATCTAAAAGTAGTCTTTTCATAGCATTCTATGTAGATTCGACTTGATTTATAATTCACCCGAGAGATATTGAACTGCCAACTAATGTATATTATATAAGATGATAGAAAACGCGTAAGCAAATTAAGCTATTCAAAAGTTTACTTACTTTTTGCATTTCCTGTAAACTCTGCTCCGCTCGTTGGAGTCCTTCCATGTCTTGGGCCATTCTCTTAAGGTGTTTTTTGGCATTTTTATTCTGCTGGTAAGCATACCAACATCCAATAATAGCACTAAGGAGTAGTGTCACCAATATATAATCCTTCCATCTAGTTCCAGTTTCTGATATGATGACAAGTCCAAATTGGAAAAAGAGTGTTAGTGAAACATTTTATTAAAGTCATACAGACATTACCTCTTGGCGGACCGAAAAGAACGACATCCATCGCTTTTAGAGCAATTTTTTGCTTATGAATTGGATCTTTAATCCCTAACACAGTACTCACATAGTGCATGTTATTCACTGCCAATCTAAAATGAGATGATCAATTGAGCTGTAATTATACTGTGGTGGTTTATCACGGTGCGTCAGCACGGACGCGGGTTATGCGTAATACACCACTGATGGTCCTCCCAGGAAACTCTTCACCAAACGAGGAAAGTCACTGCTTCGCGGGGAAAGTAATTAAAACGCGTGGAACACTTGATGTTAAAGCTAACTTTATTTAATTCACTGCAACGATGACCTGGGACAACTGTTTTTTTCTGGTTGATGATTCTTATTGCAAAACAAAATGAACTTCCTTTAATGGAAAATCTTGATTCACAATTTGATTTTAAAAGAACTTGAATCTTGTACACTGTTCACCAAAAGAGGAAAGTCACTGCTTCGCAGGGAAAGTAATGAAAACTCGTGGAACACTTGATGTTAAAGTTAACTTTATTTAATTCACTGCAACAACGATCTGGAACAACTGTTTTTTGGTTGATGATTTTTATTACAAAAGTAAAATGAACTTCCTTTAACGGAAAATCTCGATTCACAATTTAATTTTAAAAAAACTTGAGTTTGTACAACTGTAGTTCGAATGGATTGTTCAACTCGACTTTTTCTCACGGTGACTCGGACACGTCTCGCGACATCAAAAGTTAACTTAAACTCTGTCCGTTATAAGTACTCTGTTCCGACAGGCTAGAATGTGAGTGTACTCCTCGGACTATGAGATCTGACTAATTGGAAATCATCCAAGAAAAGGGAACCTCAAAGAGACTGAAAAAGAGGCGGAGTTACACGATTAACTCGAGGTAGTTAATCGTGATTGGACCGGGTGTGATAGGCATACATTACGCATGTGTGCGTATGCCATGCATACGATCGTTCAGCGACCGTGGATGGCGGGCAACATCGCTCGTGCATTTTCTAGGAATGTAAATAATAGCATCTGGGGTGTGAAAGACCCAAACCGATGATTTGGTCATCCTAATGGAAGGCCATAAATCATCATTTCTGTTGCCGATGATTAAACATTGCAACGAACATAGGGTGCAGCCATTGCCAGATGTTGTAAGTAAACATTTTCTGGCTGCTGGTGATCGTTGTTTGAATGTTATCTATGAACATGGGGAACGCTAATTGTGGTGCCAGCGATTGCTGGTAAACAGGGACATGTTTGATTTGCGTCAACAGAAACCTTGTCGGCGGTAGTAAATCGATAGGGGCAATAGCCGTATGCATGTTATGCAGGGGGTAAACAAATACAACGAGTCACAAGGAACTCTTGTTGATTGTTGTTTCCATAGCTTAAGGCTATGGAAACGAGATGCCCTGGCAGAATGTATGCCTGAAGATAAGATTTCAGATGCCATGGCAATGTGTTGATTTTGCCATGGACTTATGTTCTTTTCAGGAAATGATGTACGCCTCGGGGGTAAATTTTTGGTGCCACGGCAAGGTGATAAGCTTTGCCGTGGGCTCAATGTTTTTTTAGGGAATATGGTTTGGCCGAGGGTGAGTTTTCGATGCCACGGCAAGGTGATAAGCTTTGCCGTGGGCTTAATGTTTTTTAGGGAATATGGTCTGGCCGAGGGTGAGTTTTCGATGCCACGGCAAGGTGATAAGCTTTGCCGTGGGCTTAATGTTTTCAGAGGTGATGCTGGAGAAAAAGGGGTTTGGAAGGAAATCCCCTACAGAATAGGTAAGCTGCCTAACATAAATTCAAAACGGTTATCCGATTGGTTAACCGTATTAATTCCGGCGATTTGGCTGAGGGTAAATGCCGTAGCAAGGTTACGCAACCTTGCTGAAGTTCGACCGAGAGGTAAGTCGTTCGCCTGGAAAGGTGGGGATCGAGCGATGTATGGCTCTTCGGGCCCTGAAAAGCCCCACATCACTCCCTCCCCAGTGACGTAGTCACGAAACAGGTAAGGCAGGTTAGGGGGTGGTTAGTTGGTTATGGGCGCGCGTTTGAGCGCGAGTACGGGGAGGTTGTGCTGGTGGAGTAGGAGCGGTGTCGATAGATGGAGGTGATTCTGGAGCGGAAGCTTCCAGAAAACAGGGCTTAAGCCTTTCGACGCTGACCGTGGATCGCTTGCCTCTAATGTCGATCTCGAAGACGCGGTCACTGATGCGGCGGAAGACTTTGAATGGGCCATCATAAGGTGGGTCGAGGGGTTTTTTGACCTTATCCACCCTGACAAAGACGTGCGTGCAGCTGTGCAGTTCAGGGTGGACGAAAAGTTTTTTGGAGCCGTGCCTGGTTACCGGGGTTGCCCTAACCTTACGTAGCAGGTCACGGAGATGTCCCAATTCGCGAAGTTGGTCACGCGGTGTTTCGCCATTCAGGAAAAGTTCTCCTGGAAGAAGGAGGTTGGTACCATAGGTAAGCTCTGCTGCCGAAGCACCTAGGTCCTCCTTAATACTTGTCCTCAGGCCGAGGAGGACGGTTGGAAGGGCGTCAAACCATTGTGTGTCATTATGACACATGAGTGAGGCTTTAAGAGATCTGTGCCAGCGTTCTATCATCCCATTTGATTGCGGATGGTAGGCGGTGGTACGACTTCTTTGGCAGCCGAGAAGATCTGTTAGCTGCCTAAAAATTGTCGCCTCAAATTGTGGACCTCGGTCCGAAGTTATGGTGGTTGGTACACCGAAACGTGTGACCCAAGTTGAGTAAAAGGCCTTGGCGACTGATTCGGCAGTAACTGCCCGGAGCGGTGTCGCCTCTGGCCATCGCGTGCAGCGATCCATCATAGTGAGGATATAAGAAAATCCTCTTGATGGAGTAAGCGGTCCCACTATGTCTATGTGGACATGAGCGAAGCGTGCCGTGGGAAGCTTGAATTGCGCTGGCTCCAGTACATTATGTCGCGCTACCTTGCAGCGCTGGCACTGGAGACAAGCACGGGCCCAACCGGTGAGGTCTTTGTTCATCCGGGGCCAAATAAATTTGCGACGGACAGCAGCGGCTGTTGCTCGGCCGCTGGGGTGGGCAGGGTTGTGGTAAACCTGGAACACGCCCTTACGAAGTTTCTCTGGAATGTAAGGTCTAGCGGTTCCAGTGGAGACATCACACCAGATTTCGCCCAAAGGGTCGCGAAGGGTAATTTTCTTGAGCTCTAGTGCCGTATCGGCAGTTAGGAGGGACTTGAGCTGTTCGTCCTCCTCTTGAGCTAGGGCAAGGTCAGTGTTATTCAAGGCGGTACGCAAATGAATCGTATCGATTCGAGAAAGGGCGTCCGCCGTGACATTTTGTTTACCGGAGATATGCCTTATCTCCGTGGAATATTGCCCAATGAGGTCTAATTGACGCTCTTGTCGGGGGGAGGCATTTCCCGACTTCTTCCGGAACGCATAGACCAATGGCTTATGGTCTGTTAAGATGGAGAGTGAGCGACCTTCTATCATGTGACGGAAGTACTTAACAGCGCTGTAGATCGCGAGCAATTCACGGTCGTAGGCGCTGTAACGTCGCTCAGTGGGACTCAGCTTCCTTGAAAAGAAACCAAGTGGTTCCGGGCGGCCTTCAATGTCCTGTTCAAGGACGGCTCCGATTGCGGTATCCGATGCGTCGCATTGGATAGAAAGTGCCGCTCCCTCGAGAGGGTATCGGAGTAAGGTGGCATTTGCCAATTGTTCTTTGGACAGTTGGAATGCTCGATCTGAGACTTCTGTCCAATTAATGGGGCGCTTATCATTGCGCTTAGCTCCTTTCAAAAATTCATTTAAGGGAGCTTGAATCTGAGCGGCATTCTTCAGGGTTGGGCGGTAAAAGTTAAGCATGCCCAAAAATCGACGCAGCTCACTTACGTTAGTAGGCCTGGGATACTTCATGAGGGCCTCCACGCGGTCTGGTAGTGGGCGAATGCCCTGGTTGTCAACGACATAACCCAGATAGGTGATTTGCTCCTTGGCGTATTGACACTTATCTGGGTTGATGACAAGACCGAATTCACGGAGGCGCTCTAGGACCTGACGTAAGTGGCGTTTGTGTTCGGCGAGGTCTTTGGAGGCGATGAGAATGTCATCAAGGTATGCATGGCAGCAATTAAGACCTCGTAAAGCCGTGTCGATATACCGCTGGAATGTCTGTGCGGCATTCCTGAGGCCGAAAGTCATCACTTTGAACTCGAAGAGTCCGAAAGGTGTAATGACTGCGGTCTTGGGGATGTCTTCAGGTGCCACCGGAATTTGGTGGTATGCCCTGGTGAGATCCAGGGTTGTGAAGACATTGCACCCTCGTAACTTGTACGAAAAATCGTAGAGGTGTGCAATTGGGTATCTGTCCGGGACAGTTGCTGCGTTCAACAGCCTATAATCGCCACATGGGCGCCACTCACCAGAACGTTTCTTCACTAAGTGGAGTGGGCTTGCCCAGGGACTGTCCGACGGTTGGCAGATACCTAGTTCGATCATATGCTCGAACTCCGCGCGCGCCGCACGTAATTTTTCCGGAGCCAGTCGACGTGGACGCTGGCTCACAGGGGGACCACGTGTTTCTATATGATGAAACACCGTGGCTTTATGTCGACGCTGGTTAGGTAGAGGAATTGTTGTGCTCACAAATTCCTGTACCATAACCTGGAATGGGTCTAAGCACTCTGTGGCCCCTGCAGTTGCCGCTGGTGATGCCGTCATGGGCAAGGGGGGTGCGGTTGGAGCCACAAGTCTGTTATGGGTCGAATCGACCAACAGATTATGTGCGCCTAATAGGTCGGAACCTATCAGGGGTTCGTTTACGTCCGCAATGACGAAACGCCAAGTGATCGGACGACCAAGACCCAATTGTAGTGTCAGCTTTTTACGTCCGTACGTAAGTATCGGCGTATTATTTGCAGCTGACAATTTAAGTGCGGCTGGCACGCGGTTACGCGGAGCAAACGATCGCGGGAGGACTGAAATATCGGCGCCGGTGTCGACAGTAAAAGCGATATTCAGTTTCGAATCCCGGATGGTTAAGCGACTTATCGTAGGGGTGCCGGCCGATTGCGCGAGGGTGTCGGTCGGCAAAATCAGTTTAAAGAGCGCCACTGGTTGGTGGAAGGTTGCGTCCAACCACAAGGCGCTTTGCAATTGAATGCGCGATCACCATATCGCTGGTGATTGGCGCACCAAGGCAGAGTAACGGCATTATCAGGTATGTTCTGCGTATTACCATTGCCGTTACGGGGAGGTCGAGCCGGAGCTCGCTGGGAATTGGCCCGGTGAGGGCCGTTTTGAGAGGAATTGGCTCTCTGTGGGGCATTTTGAGGGAAATAGGCCCTCTGAGGGGCATTTTGGGGGAAATAGGCCCTCTGAGGGGCATTTTGGGGGAAATAGGCCCTCTGAGGGGCATTTTGGGAGAAATTCTGCCGATTGGGAGGACGGCTCGGCATGGCACGATTCTGGGCGCTTCGAGGATTGTTCCTCACCTCTGCCCGCAATTGAGTTATCTCGCGGAGGAGTGAGGTTTGGAGCGCCCGGAGGTCAGCAGGAGTTAGTTGTGTGGGCGAATTTCTTTGGTTAGGGTTGGGGCCTGCCACTGGATTCCCCTGAGGGAAATTGGTTGAGGCGGGCCCTCTAAAAGGTAATTGGGTTTTAGGAGGATTGGGAGTTGAGACCAATTGATGGGCTGTAAAAGGTAGACGAGGGTGCCGTGTAGGCTGGGCGGCGTGTTGAGAAACCGCCGCTACCTGGTACGCAGGAGGCTCAGAATACTGATCTGAACTTTCCATAATTGCGTCCGCGATTTTGGATAAATAGCCCAAACTCTGATTGGGTTGGGCTATAAGTGCCGAACGGGCATGCTGGGGAAGACACCTCAAAAAGTGAGGCCTTATTAGGTCGTCCCCAATCCTGGTCCCCGCTATAGAGCGTAAATGGGTCAGGAAAAGAGATGGTCTCATCCCGGATAAGTTGGTTACAGCGGCCAAACGTTGTTGCCGCACACTTCCAGGTTCGTCCAAAGCTTCAAGCAGGGCATCACGCATGTTGCTATATGGGGTGCGGCCGGCCGACTTTATTATGTGTGCAACATGCGGTCGCTGAGTGCGGTCAAGCACTTTCAACAGCTCAACTGCACGAAGTTGTTCGTCGTGCAAGGCTGAGGCCTGGAAGATGCGGTCTGCCACTGCAAACCAAAGGTCCGGGTCCTCCTCATCGAAGGGGGGAAGTCCTATATTAGGGTGACGAGTCCCATTCCCGAGGCTGGAAGCATCGTGGAATTCTTGGGACTCTGAAGGTCTTTGGGGTTGTTGTGAGGTGCCGGCACCAGTTGTGGGCATTAAAATGCCGGAATTTGTCAAAGGGCCGATACCAGGGGCGTTGGAAGAGGTTGGGAGAGCGTTAGAAGATTGGGGTCGGTTCACGACGCTGGGGGCAACGGGTGGTGCCAGAGGAGTAGATTGTCCGGGCAAGTCTAAGTCAGCATCGACTTGCTCAGTGGGGAAATCGACGCTGGAGGCGTCGTGAAATTCAAGAGGCTCGGATTGTTCCAGAGCCTTTTTGGCCATGGTGTTCCTCGTGTTGACCATTATAGGTCGTGACGCGAAACTGTATTAAAAGGCGTAAGAGGACGCGCAGAAAGGTGAAGGGAGGCCGATGGGTCACAAGAGGACGCGAGGAGTTGGGGAAAGGTCGCCAAGGGATTGTGCGAATTTAAGAGGGTCGAGTAACGCGTATTGTCGGTTGAAGATGTTGTCGCTGGGGAAAGTGGGGGTTGGACAGAGTCAAATGGCACCTAAGGTAGTCGCTGAGCGTCGAGTGTAGTTGTTAACACGGACGTGCAGGGTTGGAGTATTGCCTACCCGAACTTCAAAATTAATGCTTGTCAATATGGATAATTACAACCACGATTAAAATTCCAAAAGGGAAGGAAAACAAGAATTCAATGTGTGCCGGAGTGTGTGTAACAGTGTTGTCGAAAAGTGGTGAAAAGAAGGCGATTGTGAGCTTCGGAGCCAAGAGAGAACCGTATAATGTCGAGTGGCGTTGCTTAATGTCGCGAATGTTAGTGAAAAAGAGTCGAGAGTGTCGAAAAGGAGTCGTGTGTAGTCGAAAATTTTCGTGTGAATCTGTACCCAAAAGGGGTTTACAATAATTATTTTTTTGATCGTATAAATTTTAGGTATTTATTATAAGAGTATTTCTTATTTTTGTTTTTGATTTTTTGGTTTTTAAGGCTTTTATTGTTTTTCTGCTTTATCTTGTTTTCGATGTTAATAAAAAGTAAAGGTTATGTGTATAACAGAGAAGAACATAATGTGGCGTAATTGGGATATAAAGTAGTTATTCGATTAAGTTTGTTTAAACGGAAATTTCTTATGTTGATACGTCTATCGGTGTGGTTAAAATAAATTTAATACTATTCTGAAAGGGTTTACTCTTGTTCGTATCTTTATAGTATATATTTTTGTCCGTCTTTCATTTGGCGGACAGCAGAGAACAATGAGAAACAATTGTCTTTTTAATTAATTTAGGAATAGGTGCTTCTTCCTTGGTGATTTTTATCTTATTTCACTTGAATTTCGTTTTCCGGAGCTCTGAAGGAGCTTGCAAAATTTTCTCTAGTCGCTATTGGGTGTTTACAGTGATTGTGCCCAGAAGGGGCTTACGATAGGCAACAACGCAAATACCAATTCCTGAATAACTAACTGTTATGGAATGTAATTGATTAATATATTTTTAATATATTTTGTATGTCTCTTTTCTAGTATGAATATTAAATTGCTTCGTGATATGGGTTAGGTCACCATTAATTTTTAATTGAAAAGTGGTTATAGAGATAGTACTATTGTTGTTGAACGTTTAGGCGCTGCTAAATACCCTGAAGGGGCTTACAATGATAGGTGCCTTTATTGTTTTGTTTTCTTAAAAGTATAAAATTTTTCTGCTTCAACACACGCTATTTTGACACGATTAATTGAGTTAATAGCGATAAATATTTAAAAAATTGTATTTTGATATTTTGACGGTAAATGTTTGTTCGTTAATTGTCAACCCTTCTCTTAATCTTTTATTATTTAAGTAGGTGACGGTTGTCTAGACAATTTGTTCTCAGGAGTGATTTATGATTGCAAGTGTGTTATTATTTATTTTAGTTCAGTTACCGTATTTGGTTGTATATTGTAATTTAATCTTATTTTACAGTAAAACGCTATAACGAATTAAATGATAACTTTATATTTATTTGTTATATAATGGATAAATTACTAGAAGCATTTATGTTTCAATATTCAAAATTTTCCGATTCTATTGATTTATTTATAGGAGCTAGCTTGCCAGACTAACAAACTTTTTGCCTTACGCAAGGAGTTCAACATTTAGGTTTATTTGCTACGCACTTAATTTAGTTGGACACTGTTGCACCAATAAAGCAAATAACTGAGTGAAAGACTTACGAAAAGGAAGGATTCCTGTTGTTGGGTTGCGGCTGCTAATTGTAGTTGACGGTGTTGTGGTGGCTTGAGTCCCTGTCCTGAGCTGGAGCGATGGTTAGCTGCGTACTGATGAGGTGGGGCTCTACTTGCCCTTACAAAGTTCTTATTTTGGTGTACACCAAGTCACAATTTGACTATTGTCGTTGAGACCCACTTTGACGCGAATGTTCGAAAAGAAAGGTGGCGTGTTATTCACCCTTAGGTCACCAATGTGGTGGTTTATCACGGTGCGTCAGCACGGACGCGGGTTATGCGTAATACACCACTGATGGTCCTCCCAGGAAACTCTTCACCAAACGAGGAAAGTCACTGCTTCGCGGGGAAAGTAATTAAAACGCGTGGAACACTTGATGTTAAAGCTAACTTTATTTAATTCACTGCAACGATGACCTGGGACAACTGTTTTTTTCTGGTTGATGATTCTTATTGCAAAACAAAATGAACTTCCTTTAATGGAAAATCTTGATTCACAATTTGATTTTAAAAGAACTTGAATCTTGTACACTGTTCACCAAAAGAGGAAAGTCACTGCTTCGCAGGGAAAGTAATGAAAACTCGTGGAACACTTGATGTTAAAGTTAACTTTATTTAATTCACTGCAACAACGATCTGGAACAACTGTTTTTTGGTTGATGATTTTTATTACAAAAGTAAAATGAACTTCCTTTAACGGAAAATCTCGATTCACAATTTAATTTTAAAAAAACTTGAGTTTGTACAACTGTAGTTCGAATGGATTGTTCAACTCGACTTTTTCTCACGGTGACTCGGACACGTCTCGCGACATCAAAAGTTAACTTAAACTCTGTCCGTTATAAGTACTCTGTTCCGACAGGCTAGAATGTGAGTGTACTCCTCGGACTATGAGATCTGACTAATTGGAAATCATCCAAGAAAAGGGAACCTCAAAGAGACTGAAAAAGAGGCGGAGTTACACGATTAACTCGAGGTAGTTAATCGTGATTGGACCGGGTGTGATAGGCATACATTACGCATGTGTGCGTATGCCATGCATACGATCGTTCAGCGACCGTGGATGGCGGGCAACATCGCTCGTGCATTTTCTAGGAATGTAAATAATAGCATCTGGGGTGTGAAAGACCCAAACCGATGATTTGGTCATCCTAATGGAAGGCCATAAATCATCATTTCTGTTGCCGATGATTAAACATTGCAACGAACATAGGGTGCAGCCATTGCCAGATGTTGTAAGTAAACATTTTCTGGCTGCTGGTGATCGTTGTTTGAATGTTATCTATGAACATGGGGAACGCTAATTGTGGTGCCAGCGATTGCTGGTAAACAGGGACATGTTTGATTTGCGTCAACAGAAACCTTGTCGGCGGTAGTAAATCGATAGGGGCAATAGCCGTATGCATGTTATGCAGGGGGTAAACAAATACAACGAGTCACAAGGAACTCTTGTTGATTGTTGTTTCCATAGCTTAAGGCTATGGAAACGAGATGCCCTGGCAGAATGTATGCCTGAAGATAAGATTTCAGATGCCATGGCAATGTGTTGATTTTGCCATGGACTTATGTTCTTTTCAGGAAATGATGTACGCCTCGGGGGTAAATTTTTGGTGCCACGGCAAGGTGATAAGCTTTGCCGTGGGCTCAATGTTTTTTTAGGGAATATGGTTTGGCCGAGGGTGAGTTTTCGATGCCACGGCAAGGTGATAAGCTTTGCCGTGGGCTTAATGTTTTTTAGGGAATATGGTCTGGCCGAGGGTGAGTTTTCGATGCCACGGCAAGGTGATAAGCTTTGCCGTGGGCTTAATGTTTTCAGAGGTGATGCTGGAGAAAAAGGGGTTTGGAAGGAAATCCCCTACAGAATAGGTAAGCTGCCTAACATAAATTCAAAACGGTTATCCGATTGGTTAACCGTATTAATTCCGGCGATTTGGCTGAGGGTAAATGCCGTAGCAAGGTTACGCAACCTTGCTGAAGTTCGACCGAGAGGTAAGTCGTTCGCCTGGAAAGGTGGGGATCGAGCGATGTATGGCTCTTCGGGCCCTGAAAAGCCCCACAATACTTCACTAGGTGCTTGCGGTACAGGTATTCCGTAGTTTTTTATGCTTTTTTTTAAACGATATAAACAACTACTATACAAGTGAATTATGTGTTTGTGTGCGTTGTACAATATCTATATGTATTTCATTTGTGACCCACGGGTAGAAATGTTGACTTTTAAGTAAACCTTTCAGAAATCTAAAATACGAACTTAGAACAATGAACAATGTTCTCATATTTGTTCCACAGATACTCCCAAGCAACAGAAATTAATAGAAAAAATTAGAATATTTGATCGTCTAAATATGGTTCAAAATAAAGATAATATCTTCTGCCAGATGCCGATCAATCACACCTTTCGGTTAGGCTTTGCGGAAATATACAATCAACTTATTATTCATATCTTTCGACTAACAGCGTTCGAAACGACTCCAGCAATGTGATTGTTCAATTAGTTGAATCACCTGATTTGGAAGAAGATGAAGTCAATATTGAATACTCACATGTAGATTTGTGAGCACTATGATGACTATAATCCGTTAAGGACACCCAAATTAAAAAATCAATTCCGTCTTGAGATATAGTGAAAAAGTTCCAAGTTCGAGTAGATGGTGGGTTGGATACCACCGCCCACCACTGGCACCACTACATCATGCTATAGGTTCTAATATACAGTTGAGCGAAATCTTTGATTATGCTTCCAAGCTTCGCGAATGGTCCAGTATAAGGTTAGGAAAACAGCCTTAAGTGACTTTCTGAGATATAGAATCGGATAACTAAGGACAACTATTTCACAGGGAGTAACACTAGAATAATAAAACTTATCAGGGCACCAACTGTCTGCTCACAAAACACGACATGCGTTCAAATGGGAGCGACATTTTGTAACATCATAGGAATCGATTTCACTAATGTGAATTTAAGCGCAATTCGCCAACATTTATACTTGAAAATAAACAATTCTAAAACTGGGGGAAACATTTTTCAAAGCCGAACTCAGTCTCATTCAAAACGCCGAACGCATAGATAGATCTAACAGATGAGAGAAAGTGACTGTCTTCTAAAAACTGATCGGAAAAGTTTCACTTCTATGACTGCATATCGAAGGTGGTGTAATATAATTGCAACGAGGGAAAGAGAAAAGTTTGCAGGTAGGCTGAGAGGGAGAATATAGGATGTTTCCTTGGGATCTACGAGGGTTGCCTTTTATATTTCGGGATTAGAGAACAAAAAAAAATATTGATCATCGAAAATCACTTTATTGTTTTTCAAAGTATTCCCCATGAAGATCTATACACTTTTGCATGCGTTTGAACCAATTGTCGAAGCACTTTTGCCACTCTGATTGAGGTATCTCCAACACCTGCATTCTGAATGCAGCAACCGCTTCTTCAGGTGTCGAAAAATGTTGACCTCTCAGTTTGTTTATTACGTACGGGAACAAAAAGAAGTCATTCGGTGCCAAGTCAGGACTATACGGCGGATGACCCATCAAATCGATGTTTTGGGTGCTCAAAAATGCAGTTGTCGCAGCCGATGTGTGAGAGCTCGCATTGTCGTGGTGAAGAGTGATCCGTCTTCGGCGGTTGGTTTTCCTGATTTCTTGGAAGACAACTGGCAAACAAATGGTTGTGTACCACTCAGAATTGACTGTTCTGCGTTGTTCTAGTGGTACGGTTGCGACATGTCCAGTTTTTCCGAAAAAAAACAGGCGACCATTTGCTTGGAAGTGCTTCGTGCGCGAACAACTTTTGTTGGATTTGGCTCATCTTGAAACACCCAGACAGTCGACTGCTGTTTACTTTCGGGCTCATACGCGTAAATCCACGATTCATCACCTATCACGATGTCATAGACGTGTTTCGAAGCACCGCGACCGTATTTTTTGAGCATTTCTTTCGACCAATTGACACGAGCCTTTTTTTGGGCGATTGACAAATTGTGTGGGATCCAACGCAAACAAATTTTTTTGACAGTCAAATGTTTATGCAATATTGAATGTATGCTGGTCCCACTAACGCCTAAGGTTGTCTCAATCTCACGATAGGTCACATGACGATCTTCCAATATCAGTTCGCGCACAGCATCAATGGTTTTCGGAACAACAACTGATTTTGGACGACCTTCACGAAATTCATCTTGGAGTGAACTACCACCACGATTGAATTCACCATACCATCGATAAACACTGGTCCTTGATGGAGCTTCATCGCCAAAAATTGAATTAAGTTCATCCATGCACTGTTGCTGAGTTAATCCACGCCGAAAGTTGTAAAAAATAACCGCACGAAAATGTTGACGATTTAATTCCAGTTTTGGGCCGAGATGAATCTTTTAAGTTACTGTAAACAACACAAATAGCGCTCGTATGACAAAACGTTCTGAGTGCGTATAACCTCAAAAATGTCCAACTTTACGACAGAGCTGTCAATTGCCGGATTGCAACACTAGGGTTGCCAAATCCCGAAACATAAGAGGCAACCCTCGTCTACGATGAAAACATTAAGGGGTAACACCACTCTAGAGGTCGCAAAAATCACCTAACTTTGACATTGTAAAAGTATGGAAAAGGAATAGGTTTTTTTTTTGAGGTTTGACTAATCATATATTAAAATAAAAAAACTCCCTGCAGCCCTGTGAGTAGGGTGTTAGAATATACTCACAGCGAGGCCCGCTTGTCGTAAGAGGCGACTAAAGGCCGAGTGGTAGTTGGGGTCCCACTTCCCTGTAGCCCCGTGAGCTACCACTCCATCAAGCTATAAGCTCCGTGAAATGGTCGGGAGAAATCCCTGGCCATCGTTCTGAGCTTGGCTAATGGACTGGTTTGAGAAAAGGTTGGTTTAGGTGGTAGTCGGTCCCAGGATGAGATACCACCCCGTCATGCTGTACATTCCGCGATATCGTCGGGAGAAATCTTCGACTATTATTCGGAAGTAGGCCTGATGGCGCGTACTGAGACGGAGTTAAGTCATGATGGCAACTTCTGAGATAAAGAATTCCAAAGGTAAACTAGTTTTCCATTCGGATCTCCCGGAGGGACTATGTCAGGGGGAATACCATCCAAATATTATGATAAATAACCGAACTTTAAGAAATTCGTCATCACATAATCGGGCGCGCTCCCGAGGCTCTGTCGACGCTCGACTGGTAACGGCGTTTAACATCAGGGGCATCGGTTTCACCAATACGAATGTAAACGCCGTCCACCAATATTTGCAAACAGCGAAGCGTGATATCCTTGCTCTAACTGAGACCCAGGTCGATTCGTCAACTGATTCGACATATCTTCGTTGCTCAGGATACGACTTACATCCGAGATTCCGTTATAAGGGCGGAGTCTGTGTCTTTGCTCGTTCCGATCTGGCTTGCGCAAAGTAGTTTATGCAAATTAACTACTTGGCTATTTGCTTTCCTTTTAAAGGTAGAGAGGGGAAACTTACGAAAGGGGATTAGCGGATGTTAGGGGGGCCTGGACTCGAGGTAGGTCCGTAACAAGGCGTTGGAACCCAATAACATGGACATCATATGGTTGAGGTTCGTGCTGAGGAATTCTGTTGAATTTCTTTGTTGTTCTTCCCGCTCCCCGAATGACGATCGACCAGCGACATTTTTCGAACATCTTTCACGTACCATCGACTGAGTACAGATCAGCCACCCGGCATTTGAAATTATCGTCCTTGGCGATTTTAATGTACACAATTTCGTCTGGTCGGTGCATTTTAACAGAACCGACGAGGCTGGGAGGCTGGCGAAGATGTTCGCTGTTAGCCGCAACTTGACTCAACTTGTGGAGGAACCTACGCGATTGCCGGATATCCGAGGTGATTATGCAAACACACAATTTTTGACATCCGAGCCGAGCACTTATACCGTGGAGATTTGTGCGCTGCTGGGAAACTCAGATCACTGCTTAGTGTCGGTCGCTCAACCACTCGCATTACAAGCGATAAACCGACCTAAGCAGCTTCGCCATGTATGGAGGTATGGGGCTGCTAATTGGGACGATTTGGGAGATTTCTTCGCATCCTTTCCATGGTCGGAGGTATGCTTTGGAGACTCCCCGACTGGTTCGCGTTCCTTGCGGTCAATGGCAAGGGCTGTCCGCAGTAACTTCGCTTCCTCATCTTTCCCTCCGTTGGTGACGGGCAACGGGACACTTGTCACAAATTCAAAAGATAAGGCTAATGTGTTCGCGAATTTTATTTTCCACGAATTCAAACTTCGAAGCCGACCTATTGGAGCCACCTGTGATCGGGGTGGTACGGTCTTCAATGCGGGATGTGAGCTTTCGCCCACATACTACTCAACGCATTCTACGGGAACTGAACTGTAGGAAGGAAACCGGCCCGGACGGAATACCAGCAATAGTCCTTAAGAACTGTGCTCCAGAATTATCGCCAGTTCTTCGTAGACTCTTTCGCTTATCTTATGCACGGAGGATCTATAGCGTTTGCGAGGATAGTGAAGAACGTGTGATTCGAACTGACGCTATGACAGTTAGAATCACCAAAAATTGAACCAATGCGTAACATATCAGGCTACTGGCCATGTGTACGAATTCGATTTTTAAACTCGAGAACATTCAACTAATGTGGAATTGTTATGTTATCGCTATGGTATACGGCTCTGATGCATTTTCTTATTCGATTTTCGTTCGGTGTTCTTCACTATTTGCTTGTGTATTGTGTGTGTATCTGTTAGAAACGCCACAGATCTTTTCTACCTGCTGGAAAATCGCTCGGCCAATCACAAAGAAGGGAAAAAAAAATGTCTGCCACCAAATTACTGGCCGATAGCAATACTGTCTATGCTGTCTAAGGTGATGGAAAAAGTCATCAATGCTGAGCTAATTAAGTATTTGGAGTTCAACGGACTTCTGAATGATCGTCAATACGGATGCCGTTGCAAGCAGTCCACGGGAGACTTTTTGACAATTATAACCGATATATGGACATCTGCGATTGAGCGGCATGGTGAGTCAAGGGCATTCGCATTGGATATCTCCAAGGCTTTTGACCGCGTCTGGCACGGGGCATTGCTGAGCAAACTTCGGTCATACAGACTTAACCAGCAGCTTTGCGACTAGACGAAGAGCCTTCTCGAAAATCGATTGATTCCGGGTTGTTGTAAACGTGCATTAAGGTTCTATTTTGACTCCAACGTTGTTTTCGCTTCACAAAAATGATTTGTTGGAGACAACGCATAACAAGGTGTTCAGTTCAGGCTGAATGGTGCATCAACGTCGCACCAGCTGAGATGTAGACAGATTGACTCTCCGAATCGGGATCTGGATAAGGTCCTGTAGTGAGGAAAGGCCAATCTCATTGACTTCAATGGAACGCAGACACAGTATACAACATTCACAAAGAAAAATAGATCTTTGGTTCCACAGCTGATGATGAATGGCCAGCCCCTCGAATCTGGGGAAAACTTGAAGTTACTCGACGTCGCGGTCTGTGGGAATGTATCGTGGTATAAACACGTGTCGAACATCGCCGGGTCAGCCTTTGGAAAACTGAGTTATCTTGTTAGAGCCAAGAAATATTATACTCCGGCTCAACTTTAGCGCTCGAATATTGTTCCCATGTTTGGAGCTCTGCTCCTAAGCATACTCTCGACCTACTTGAGAGCATACAGAGACGAGCGATCCACCTGATCGGGGACTTGGCGCTGACGTCGGGACTACAGTCGCTATCACATCAAAGACGCGTAGCCGACCTCTGTCTGTTTTACAGATATCATCACGAGTACTTTTTTTCGGATATTCGTGGTATTGTTCCGAGCAATTCGGTTTATATGCGCTCCACAAGACAATCCGACAGATCGCACCAATTTGCGGTTCATCTCCCAACTGCGCGAACATCCCTGCATCAGAACTAGTTCCGTTACAGAGCGTGGAAGCTGTGGAACCCCTGTCCTACCGGTCTCTTTCCCGTTGGTCTACCGTCAAGAATTCTATGCACGGTCCTATCGTTCCCCATTCGCGCCACGTGTCCGGCCCATCTTAATCTTCGCGACTTGATTACTCTCACTATTGTAGGTTTGCGATATAGTTCTTCCAATTCGTGGTTATGGAGTGTCCTCCATTGTCCTGCCTCCTCGTCATATTTACCTCCAAAGATGCCTCTCAAAACTTTATTCTCGAATAGACGGAATTTGTTTTCTTCCCGTTTTGTGAGAGCCCATGTTTCGCATCCATATAGAACAATCGGCATGATTATGGTTCTATAGACACGAAGCTTTATGTTACGTGATAGCAGTCTGGATTTCAGCAGTTTACTGACTGCGTGCCAACTCGCGTTGCCGGAATGCAGTCTCTTGTTAATTTCCTTCGACATCAGAGCCGTATACATAACAATTCACATCAGTGGAGTATAGTCGAGTTTCAAAATCAAATTCTAAACACGGTCAGTAGCCTGATGGGTAACGCTTAGGTACAATTTTTGGTGATTCAAACTGTCATAGCGTCAGTTCGAATCACACGTTCTTCTTCGCTATTATTTCAACCGCTATAGACCTCCGTCTATTTTACAGATATTACCATGGATAATGTTCTTAGGGATTCGTGATGGCATGTCAAGGAATTTGGTTTATTTGCACAAAGTAGTCTGATAAATCCTATCATACGAAAACGGACAACCTGCTAAATTTGCTAGAATTAATGCTATAGTTATTGTTTAAAAGCCTCATGGCAGACCTTTGCTATTTTTGCAGATCCTATTCGAGAAAAGGTTGGTTTAGGTGGTAAGTCGGTTCCAAGGCGAGATACCACCCCGTCACGCTGTACATTCTCCGATATTGCCGGGAGAAATATTCGACTATCTTCCGGACTGAAATGGAGTGATGGTACCTTCTGAGATAAAGAATTCCGGAAGTAAACTAGTTTCCCATTCTGGTCTCGTGAGGGGAATATGTCGGGATGAACATCATGCAAATATTTTGACAAATAACCGGACCTTAAGAAATTTGTCATCGCATAATCGGGTTAGCTCCCGAAACACTACCGACGTTCAACTTGTAACGACGTTTTGTAACATCAGGGGCATTGGTTTCACCAATATCAGATTCGACATATCTCCGTTGCTCAGCATACGACTCGTTTTAAGGGCGAAGTCTGCGTCTTCAGGCGATCTGATCTCGCTTGCCAAAGGTTAGAGGCGTAAGAGCACAATAACTTGGACATAATGTGGCTAAAAGTTGTGCTGAAGAATTCTGTCACATGTTTGTATGGTGTTTACCCCTCTCCGAAAGACAATCGACCAGCGACACTTTCGAACAGCTTTCACGTACCGTCGACTGGATACAGATCAACCAACCGGTTTCCGAGTTTGTCGTCCTTGGCGCTTTTATCGTACATAAGTCTGGCTGGTTGGTACATTCTAACTGAACTGAGGAGGCTGGCGGAGAAGCTCGCTGTTAGCCGCAATTTGACTAAACTCGTGGAGGAACCACGCGAGTGCTAGATACCCGAGGTGATTATGCGAACACCCTGGGGATCTGTTTTTAATACCCCAACCGTGCATTTATACCGTGAAAGCGACTGTGCTACTGGGAACTCAGGCCACTGCTTGACATCAGTTTCGCAACCACTTACATTTCAAACAAATAACCGATCTAAGCAGCTTCGCCATGTATGGAGATATGGGGCTGCTAACTAGGGCGATTTACCAGATTTATTCGCATCCTTTGCTTTGGAGACTCCGATGTTAATGCATACCCGGAGAGGGTTACGGAGATTATTCTTCTCGGGACGGAGATCTACATTCCGCATTTCATCAAACGAATTTCATCTGATAAGCCTTGGTTTGATAAAAAAAAATGGGAGCATATTACACCGCAAAAAATTGAGCTTTTAGGGGGTAATATCAACTTTACTTTTTTTCACATTTCTTTTATTGGCTTAAACACTCCTTAAAGTATCCAAGAATGATAACGAAAAGTCGACTATGAGGGGGATAAACTTGTAAGTGGGTCAAAAAGTCTTTTTTCCGAGCATAGCCGTGAAGCCCAATCATCTCCCGACGGCGCGGACATCCCTGCATCAGAACACGTTGCGTTAGAGAGCGGCGAAGCAGTGGAACTTCCTTCCCACGTGAGTGTTTCCGGAGCGTTACAACCTACAGCTGTTCAAAAATAACTGTAACCATTATCTGGTGGCACCGCAGGGCGCCCACACGGCGCTATAGGTTCGCCTCTCCCGAGAGAAGTATACAAAACAAAAAATTCCAGGGGGATGGAAGCGAACATACAGGGTAATGTCTCTACTTTCAACCTGGCGAAGGCCAGGACGATCCTTGTGCCTGTTCAATCCAAGTTGACATGCAGTCTCCACGTGACAACCCCGGATAGCTACTTTGGCACCCGCCAAGTAGTGAACCAATGCATGCAGCAACATCTTGAGAAAGATTGGCGCAAGGCTAATAACCTTGCCCGGAAAAACAAATTATTATGGACAATTTAATAAGTCTCGTATATAGGCCGGATGCCGGTGGAGAGACTCGCTAAATAAGGCCAACACCGGATCCCGGTTGTAATGCCGATGATGATGATGATGAATTCATCACATCACACACATAGCAGTTTCCAGATTTTAATTTTGGCTAATAGATGTATCTCCTACCCCAATTTTAAGGCTTCAATTAGAAGGGTAATTGTATGGAGCAGGCAACCCACGATGAAGCCGCTACCGCGGTTATGTGTATAGGTACTATTGCGTGTTGCGACGATAGTGAAGAACGTGTGATTCGAACTGACGCTATGACAGTTAGAATCACTAAAAATGTAACCAAAGCTCAACACATCAGGCCACTGCCGCGTGTACGAATTCGATTTCTAAATTCCAGTACATTCGACTGATGTGGAATTGTTATGTTATCGCTATGGTATACGGCTCTGATACTTTTTCTTATTCGATTTTCTTTCGGTGTCCTTCACTATTTGCTAGTGTATTGTGTGCGTGTATCTGTTAGAACGCCACAGTACCTGCACATGCCACTGTGAACCCGTTGGTTTCAATTACTTGGTGTGGGAGTTGGATTTCCTGAAACGCGACGATGTTCGTTTTATATTTTTTTGCGTTCTCTACGACCGTCTGTATCGCGCCTGGTTTACTAGGTGTATGTATAAGTTTTTCCGGTTTATTTAGTAAAAAATATGTAATTTTCTAGGAAAATTAATTTTTTTATTCAAAATATTGGCCATCGGCTTCTACACATTTCGCCCATCTTTCAGATAATTTATGAATAGCATGCCAGAAAAACTGCTTGTCTTTCGCGGCAAACCATTCGTCGAGCCATTTTCCAACTTCCTCGAAATCGCTGAAGTGCTGCTCTACCAGCGCGTGTCCTATTGATGCGAAGAGGTGATAGTCAGATGGTGCCAAGTCTGGGGTGTACGGCGGCTGCAGAAGGATGTCCCATTCAAGCGATTTCAAGGTGTCTTTCACTAGTTTTGCTGTGTGCTACGTAGTTTTCGCTGACGACATCTCTTAGTTAAACCAGAAAAAAACGTATGCATACACCTGGTATTGATCTTCCTCATTGCTGGCAAAACTTCTGCTGATTGTTTCTTGTGACACATGTAATGATGCCTCTAATTGCCGTTGAGTTTGAGTTGGGTCATCATACAATCATCATCATCATCATCATCGGCACTACAACCGGGATCCGGTCTTGGACTTATTTAGCAAGTCTCGAGGCTTGTTAAATTTTCCATAATAATTTATTTTTACGGGCAAGGTTATTATCGTTGCGCCAATGGGTCACCATACAATAACTCCTGTAATTGCTCGTCTTCACATGTTTGTGGTTTACCAGAGCGCTCACTGTCTTTCACATTGAAATCAACACTTGTCGAAACCATGTTCTTTCGATTAAATAAGAAAAGCAATGCGTGCCGCAAATGTTCTTTTTCAGGCACAAAACTCGACACGATCACTGAACGATAAAACAAAGACACTAGTTATTGGCGGACTCACCTTGTGTGTGTTTGTAGTTAAATCTCAGGCAAACACGATGACGTATGTGTCAAATTAATACGCTGCGTACTTTTCGCTGGCGCCATCTCTTAGTTAAACCGGAAAAAACGTATGCATACATCTGATATATGACGTTCGAACATCCCACGTGTCGAAGCGTATCCCGTTTTATCCGTTTTTCCCTGCGTCTTCGTTTTGCCGAGTCGGTGCTTTCTTGATGATTTGTTCCCTTATGGTAGTGTCGGCTCACACCTACACCTGCAGGGTTTTTCGTGGGGTTGTTTTGTGTATATTGGTCAAATAGTCCACCATATCAGAACCCCGCTTTGATATGGTAAGGTCTGCTTACTGCTCTGATCGGACCAGATGTCAGAGAGGCGCCGTTATAATACAGCCGGTATACCCCTAGCTGCACAGACCCAATTTCGGTACTAAAAATACAGGGCCCATTGTACAAGTATGTACTTATAAACGCACACGTCCCAACAGAATCTACTCACGAAAAAACGAAGGACACGTTCTACGAGACCCTACAGGAAGTATTTGATGGGATCTCATCATTCGACGTTAAAATCCTCCCCGGTGACCAATAAAAGCTAGCGAATGTAGTTGCGTATCTTTCGACAGTTACTCAGCAGTTTTTATTTGACTGTCGTTTGAGTGAGTCGATGTGAGTGTTTTTGTGAAAATGGACAAAATTGAGTATCGAGCTGTCATTAAATTTTTGTTTTTGAAAGTCAATACGCCTACGCAAATCAAAGATGAGTTGGACTCTGTGTATGGGGACTGCGCATCATCATTTACCACAGGGAAATTTGGGGCAGCTGAATTTAAACGTGGCCATGAGAGCTTGGGAGACGATGAACGTTCGGGACGTCCAAAAACTGCAACAACTGACGATAACATCACTACAGTTCACCAAATCGTGCTTGACGACCGCGAAATTAAAATGAGAGAGATAGCGGAGGCTATGAAAATGCCCAAAGAACGTGTTTATCACCTATTAAATTTAGATTTAGGCATTAGAAAGCTGTCTGCGCAATGGGTGCTTTAGACCAAAAACGTGTTCGAATGAACATTTCCAACGCTCTGTCGGCGCAGTTTAGGCGCAATAAATACGAGTTTTAGCACCGATTAATTACTGTCGATGAAACCTGGATACACCATTATACGCCCGAAACAAAAATACAGTCAAAACAGTGGACTGCAAAGGGGGAATCGGCTCCAAAACAAGCAAATACTGTTTTTTTTTCGGCTGGGAAAGTGATGGCGACTGTTTTTTGGGATAGTCATAACAGTTATCTTAATCGATTATCTTCAATAAGGAAAAACCATTACAGGAGCATACTATGCATCATTACTTGACCAACTGAAGGCAGAAATTGCGGAAAAACGGCCACATTCGCAGAAAAAGAAAATCCCGTTTCACCAAGACAACGCGCCGTCTCACACCTCAGCGGTTGCCATGGCAAAAATTCACGAATTACGGTTTGAACTGTTTGACCACCCGCCTTACTCATCAGATCTAGCCCCAAGCGATTTCTTTTTGTTCCCTAATCTAAAAATTGCGCTCAGAGGACAGAGATTTTCGTCAAATGAGGAGACAATCACCTTTGTGAACAGTTATTTTGCAGAGCAAAACGCCGAGTACTATTTGCACAGGTTAGAGAGATGGGAGCATCGCTGAGAGAAGTGTGTAGAGTTACAAGGAGACTATGTAGGAAAATAAAAATAAATTTTAAGAAAAAATGTTTTGTATCTTTGTTAGGTCGGAAACTTTTCAGTCCACCCACGTATATACATAAATAATATTAAATATTGAGAAAATGTTGTACGCCGAAGGGCAAAACAAAACAAAAAGACATTGTACAATTTAGAGTACTTATGAAGAGCCAGTAAGTTAATTAAGAAAAAATAACTGTAAATAGGACCGCATTTAGTCTTAAGTGAAAAATGTAATTTTTTTTGTAAAATATAAATTGTAATGTAAAATACCCTAAAGACAACTATTAGTCTACAGTTCCCTATTAAAATGCCACATTATAATAAAGAAATAAAATTCCATTAGCTTACCTGGGCAAAGAAGCGCCTGTGACTCTATGTAATTTAAAAAGGTCTACATATTGCGGAAGTTGCACAGACTGAGCCAACCAGTCGGTCGTTTGCTCAATTGTCCAATTATGTACCTAAAAAATAATATTTGTGAATATAGTTAAAATTGAAATTGCATTTATTGTTTACCTCTGATCGTAACCATGCTTCCCACAATTCCTTTACTGAAATATGCATATCGTCATTGTAATGAAATGCCTTTTGTCTTTTCTCATATCCTGAGTCATATTTCAACTCCTCCCGCAGAAACTATAAAAAGACAAAAAAAAAATAATAACATGTTAAGAAAATTGTATTCCGTGTTGAAATAAAAATTTAAATAATGTGAAGCTGTGATAGGTTCATTGAAAAAACAGTTGGTAAAACAAAAACTAAAACTTTTCAAAAGCATGCTCCTACATTGGCATTAAACATACCCTATTTAAAAAATAATCGTTTTCAAACTTTTAAAATGATCTGCCTTCCTAACTTTCATTATTGAATAGGATAACAAAGGGGACTTTTCGCCCGGTCAAAATAAAATCCAAAGATAAATTCGAAATAATTTGAAAGAGAAAGCAAAGCCACACATAATATTAATTGAGGAAAGGAAATCCCATAATTTTTTTTTTTCGCTTGATAGATGTGGTGATATATATCTCCTCTTTGTCAAACCAATTCAGACTTTGCTTGCTCATTGGAAAAGTGACATTCAACAGAAAAGAAAAAAATCGTTGGCAGTTTGTTGATTGTTCCATCTAGTTGTCAATTATGGGGTGCAAAATATTTAAGTTAATAAAAAGAAAATTCCTTCAAGATATCCGCTCATCATCTGCTCAAGCCGCCACTCTCAACTGGTTAAATCATTCTGACCATAACACGCTGTCAACACCTTGACCCATTGTTTTACTGGCCACGACCAAAACTATAATAAAGACAGAAGGAAAAAATCATCAAGTCAGACTTCTGATTGATCCGGGTTCAGGATTGACGCTTATATCCATGGACGTAGTTCACTCACTCAATACTGCAATATCGCGAACATAGATTCCAATTGACGGAGTTGGAAATATTATACATCAACCGGACAAACTGAAGGAGCTGTCTCCATCATACTCCTCTCAACTCACTCGTCAGAGAATGTTAATGTCACTGTTCACATTTTACCTACAATTACTGCTCATATTCCACCTGTCAACATATCAGCTCAACATTCCTTTCATTTTCGACTCCTGGACTTAGCAGATCCAGATTACGCAACACCAGGTAAAATTGACATTCTGATAGAAGCTGTTTCTTACAATAAAATTATAAAACCAGGAATAAAAACAGGATAGTCAGCGGAACCAATCGCGATGAAGACAATTTTTGGATGGACAATCCTTGGTCCGATCAGTTTATCCTCTCGCCAATCTTCGCTTATCTCCGTACATCTCTGCTCAGACGCTCAATTGCACGACGCGATCACAAAACTCTGGGAACTTGAAGTAATTCCATCCTCATTAGAAGAATCGCTCACAGTCGAAGAAGCAGAGTATGGGGCTCACTTACAAGCAACTCACTCGTGAGACTCATCAAGAAGATGCATTGTAGGTCTTTCGTTTAAAACTAATTCACCGAAGCTTGGATATTCAAAGCATACTACTCAACGCGGTCTCAATCAGTTCCTTAAACACCTCGCCAAAATTCCCCCTCGCAATATTCTGAATTTCTATCAGAATATAAATCACTCGACCATATGAAAAATGTTTCAAAATCAGCTCCAGAACCACCACAAGCTTACTATCCACCTCATCACAATGTACTACGGGAAGGTAATAAAACTGTGGCGTTTCTAACAGATGCACACACAATATGCAAGTAAATAGAACACCGAAAGGAAATTCGAATAAGCAAAGCATCAGAGCCATATACCATAGCGATACATAACAATTCCATATCAGTTGAGTGTACTTGAGGTTAGAAATCGAATTCGTACACGCAGCCAGTAGCCTGATTGGTTCAATTTCTGGTGATTCTAACTGTCATAGCGTCAGTTCGAATCACACGTTCTTCCCTACCATCGCAAACGCGATAGTACTTCAAAATCCCCTTTCGTGCGCGCGTTTGTGTAAAAAACATATGTTAAAATAAAGCTCATCCCGTATGATCTGTGCACCAAGAACCAAGAACCATTCAAAGATGAATCCGCAAGTGCATCGTCAAAGTAAACATGGGCGAGTTTTCGTTCTCGATAATAAGATTTCGGTTGAGACTGTGGAGTCAGTCAAAGTTTATACCGCAACAAGTCGGAACGTGGGTTTAAATACAATGATTTTCTCTTGGCGAAAATTGGTAGAAACGAAACCATAGCGATACATAACAATTCCACATCAGTTGAGTGTACTTGAGGTTAGAAATCGAATTCGTACACGCGACAGTCGCCTGATCTGTTGAGCATTGGTTACATTTTTAGTGATTCTAACTGTCATAGCGTCAGTTCGAATCACACGTTCTTCACTATCGTCGCAATACGCGATAAAACTACAAAGCTGCGAGGCGTTTTTTAATGGTTCCAGCAAAACCTCCAATGGCTCGTCTCCCAACGACCATCTTCACATTGGCCGAAAGTTTCAATCAAACATGTTTGATGTTCTTCTGTATATTAGACGTCATAAATATATTTTCACTACTAACATCACCAAGATGTTCAGACAAATTCAGCTCCACCCAGATGACTGGGATTATCAGCGCATTTTATGGACCGTGATCAGCTCAACACTGAAACCTATCAGCTCATAACCGTGGCATATGATGCTCGTTCCGCTCCTTATTTGGCTAGTCGCACACTTAAGCAACTTGTCATTAATGAAGGACATCGGTTCCCATTGGTACTTGAAGTGTTCGAGAAAGGAAGCTATGACAACATCAGTGGAGCTGCTGATACTCTGGAGAAGCTAAATGAAATTTCTTCTCAAGTTGAAGAAATGTACCTTACTGGTTGCTTTCCATTAGCGAAGTGGAAAAGTAATCACCCAGAATTCAACAAAACATCTTCTTCGCACAAGCTCATCAAATAGTCATTCGTTCAACGGTTCAACTGTGAAAATTCTGGGTCTCTCATGGAAATGCCAAACAGATACTCTCACATTTACTGGTCGAATAACTCACAACTTACGTATTACCAAACGCTCGATCATGTCCGAAACTGTTCAACTGTTTATCTGGGACTTATATCTGCAGTAATCATCAAAGCCAAGTTTTTAATTCAAGATCTATGGTCAGCCACAGTAAGCTGGGATGAACCACTAACTCCGGAACTAAATCATCGATGGAAGACGTTCCGCAGTGAGTTAACGCAACTTTCACAGCTCAAGATTCCAAGACTTATATCTCCAGTAATCATCAAAGCCAAGTTCTTAATTCAAGATCTATGATCAGCCACAGTAAACTGGGATGAGCCACTAACTCCGGAATTAAATCATTGATGGAAGACGTTCTGCAGTGAGTTAAGCCAACTTTCACAGCTCAGAGAATTTAACGTTCCGGCATAGATGTTCACATAGTGGGAGCGAACATACATGGTAAAGTCTCTGCTTTCAATCCGGCGAAGGCCAGGATGATCCTTGTCCCTGTTCAATCCAAATTGGCATGCAGTCTCCACGTGACACCCCTGGATAGCTACTTTGGCACCCTCCAAGCACTGAACCAATGCATGCAGCGACATCCTGAGAAAGGTTGGCGCAAGGCTAATAACCTTGACCCGAAAAACAAATTATTATCGACAATATAACAAGTCTCGGATAAGGACCGGATACCGGTGGAGAGACTTGCTAAATAAGGCCAACACGGCAAGCAGTATCTGAATGCACCTGAGGCGGTAAAAGAACTTGCGACCAAGATGCCGTCATCCATGACGTACAGGTGGTTCGCGTACTACAACAGCCATGAAGGAGAGGACCAGCCAGAGCTGAGGGTTTTCAGCGATTTCATTAAGCTGGAGGCAGACATGTGTGCCAATTTCGCCCCACCCGAAGTATCGTGGGAGCCGAGAGGACGACGCGATTCGGGAAGGAGACCGATCCACGCCGTTCAAGAGAATGACGCATCTGGCAACGGAAGCAAACCATAGTGTCCGGTTTGTCTAAAGGACCACGACATCCCCAGGTGCCCCACGTTCGAGAAGGCCGGTGTTAACGCGAAATGGAATTTGGTGAAAAAGGCAAGGCTTTGCTTTAAGTGCGTTCGATCCAAACATCGATTGCTTGGAACCACCGTATGATAAGTGGGCAAGAGAGCACCACGTCACCCTCCACCCAGACGAATTTTCCGCGAGGATGGCACCAAGAAGAAACGGAAGATTACGCCATGACATCTCCCCATCGAACAACGATTGCGAAGAAACCAGAGGAGAGGTAGTTATTGTCATGCGCGCCGTTAGTGGCACCAAGGCATACCTGAAGATGGTTCCAATGGATCTCTACGGACCCAAAGGATCGGTCCGGGTATTGGCTCTGCTAGACGAGGGATCAACCATTTCGCTGCTGGACTCGTCAATCGCCGACAAGATCGGTGCGAAAGGATGACAGGAAGCGCTCGTTCTGGAGACAGTCGGTGGATCCGCCATCAAGAGGAATGATTCGCAAAGAGTCCAAGTGCGAATAAAAGGAGCCCACAGCCGAAATGAAAAATCGATCGAGGTAAGAACCATTCTAAATTTTAAACTTTCAAAGCAGGAAGTGAGTAAAGAGACAGTCGAGGGATGCGAGCACCAATGAGACGTCGGAGACCAGTTGGCATACACCCAGAAGGAGCCAAAACTACTCATCGGGCAGGACAACTGCGGCCTGATAGTTACGAGGAGGTTGGGGAAAGGGAGAAGCACCAAACCAGTTGCTTCACTTACCAGTTTGGGATGGGTCTTGCACGGGTGCGTGGCCAGGAACAGCCCACCAGCGAAATTCGTCAACTACGGAAGGACGAAGGAAGAGGAGACGGAATTGGTCGTTAGACGTAACTTCGCAATCAAAGAAACGAGAAGTAAACCACCAACGGAACGAGCCCCAGGTAGACCCGGAAGGCGCAGAAGAAAGAGGGAATTGACAACTCCGCGGACAGTACACTCCACCGGAACATCAAATTGGCGAAACAACGTTGAAAATGTACCCTACATCAGTGGGGGAGAAGCCATTTACGCCGACCCAACAACCAAGTACAAATACAAGTGGTGCGGTATCGAAGAGAAATGGCTGCCTTGGCGAGAAGATGATGGTCAACCCGACGACAGTGCAAATAGTCTTTAGGAAAACGAATACTATCGCTGGTGCGGGAAAACAAATCAATGGATACGGACATACACAGACAAGGATGGAGCTACATTTTTTTGGGACACCGAGAAGAAAACATTTATTCCGAAAATCGATGATGACTTTATGGCAAGGTATCGAAAGAGTTATGGCCTTATTGACAACACGACAGCAACGGCGGGACAGCAGGCAGAGAAACGAACGAAACCGCCCGACAGGGTGATGAAGGGAGCGGTCAAAACGATTGCACCTGCAGAGATTGGAGCTGGTAAAAGAAAGGCTGCTACAGAGCCACCACAGTGGTTCGATTTGGAATCGAACGACGAAGAAAGCTTCACGTCGAACCACTTCCTGCTGGGGCGCTCTTGCCTTGCGACGGCACCCGATGACTTCGATGACCATGACCTTGTTGGTAGGACGAACTGGAGAATAGCGCAGCGGCAGACGGACCATCTTCCGGAGAAGAAGGGTAAAGGAATACCTGCCAACCCTGATGACAAGAAGGATCAGAGTCCTGGACGTGAGGACGACATGAGCAACGCCGCGAAGAAGAACGCGCCGAATCGTGGTGCTGATTCCAGCATCGACATCGCATTCACAAGAGGAAGTGCTGCGCACTGCGGGGGAGACTGTTGGCGATGCGGTTTCCCACACAAGCACTCAGCACAACGATCAGTTGTACGCCGATTGCAGAAAATCACTCGAGAGGAAACGAGTGATTGAGAAGAAACCAAGCGAACGAGGAGACAGCTGCAAGAGATAAGAGGCGAGCGCGGCGGTGAAACGGCAGGAGTCGTCGAGGGAACTCCTCCCTAATAGGTCTTGTTCAAGACCAGGTCAAGAGATCAGGAAAACAGTAATAGATTTGTAACAATAATAAATATATGATAGAAAAAATAATAATAATTAAATCATAAACCAATAAATATAAAGAATTTGGCAAAGTCTCGTTTTAAATCGTACTTGGCGCGTTTTGTATTGTTTCGTCATCGTTTGGCTTGTCTTCTTTCGCTCGTCGTGTTGTTCACTTTCCATTGATCAGGGATATGTACTGGGCAAGACAAAGACGCCCGCCAATCCAGAGAAGAGTCCGGCTCTGGAGGTGCAATCCCTCTGAATAGGAAAAAATCATCGTTGGCCGGCCAGTGCCGAAGAGAGATTGGGACGTCGCTGAAGAAAGCGCCGTTCGCGATTTCTGTTTTACCTTTTTTCTTTTCAGCAACAATACCGGTACACCTGGTAGCCCCAAGCAACTTCTTTTTGTTCCCTAATCTAAAAATTGCGCTCGGAGGACAGAGATTTTCGTCAAATGAGGAGGCAATCATGTTCGTGAACAGTTATTTGGCAGAGAAAAACGCCGAGTACTATTTGAACGGGTTAGAGAGACGGGAGCATCGCTGGGATCTGTAGAGTTACAAGGAGACTATGTAGAAAAATAAAAATAAATTTTAAGAAAAAATGTTTTGTATCTTTGTTAGGTCGGAAACTTTTCAGGGCACCCATCTATGTATCATATTTTGATCATGCTATGTGTGCACATGGTTAATTAGAAAAATGCTTACTTTAGCATCAAGTGCTTTGGTATCAGGCCGAAAGACAACAAAGAAGTTCAAGATGAATAGATTGTGGTTTTGTTTTCTTCTGAGCTTGCGTTTTTTGTGTCTGATAACACTTTTGTAAATATATCTAATTTAAAAAAGAAAATCTTTTGCGTCATTCTTTTTGTCTTAGGAAATTTCCAAGTTAAAGATAATTCCCCATCCCTTTTTTCATCGATGAATTACTCATATATCCGAAAATAGTCCGGGAGTAACGAGTTAACGGCAGCAATAAAGTACTTGTCGCATATCGAGCGACTATTTGCTTTTCTTAATTAAGACTTCTAGCAATGCACCTCAATGCTAATTAAATGTTCTCTGTATTGCAGTCTCCCACTTAATACCAGTTAATTCATTCCTTTTGCCAATGTAATGTAATCGGAATGATGCTTTGCGATAAGAGTCAGCAATTAAACTTTAAACTTTATAGTCTCCAACTCGGGAATCAAAAGTTCATAAAAAATTCCTAATCTACGCAGTGATTACACATTGCCCACAATATTTTATTGGCGCAATAAAATGGCACAATCATAATCTGCATTAGGTAAACTTCTGAGTGACGTTTGAATCAGAGTCATATGAGATTTTCGAGGTTAAGAGGTTTGTAAATATAGAGCAGTCGGTTTCATTATTAAGATATCAACGGCTATGAATCGTCTCAAGAAATAGTATTTAATAGTCAAGTAGATAACTTTCCCTTGGTAACAAAATAGCGATAAAGGAGAATTTTTCCGGAGTATTTTGCGATGTTTTTAGAATTTTGTTGTTATTGTAACATTGGACACATTTAGAATAGAAGAAAATAAAGTTTGATTGCTTCTCTGGGAAAAACATTACGTGATGCTTGATAATTACAACATTCACCAGAGGCAAAACCACAAACGACAAAGTCTATTGCAGAATACCTAGCGTCTACGTGGAGTTTGTTAGTCAAACAAACATACCTTTTTTTTAATCTTAATTAGTAGACACTTCCTATCAAGAAACTATTGTTAGCAACAAAATTGGAATTCCATACATGGGAGAGGTTGGTATCACAATGGTGCTTAAGCGTGACGATAGTTTGTAATGTGCTTAAGTATTTGTTGTTTGTTTTCTTGAGGTCTTTTCGCTTTTGGAATGATAATTCGTCATTACTGTTATTATTAAAACGTAATTCAAAACTACATGTCAATAAATTAATAACGAATGAATAAAATTGCAACATACATCAAAAGTGAAACCTTTACATTTTTATAGAAAACCTAAATACCGAATTCGCGGTGACTGCCTTCAAAATGCTAACTAGATGTAATAAATTGAATATACGCCACAAATACTATATTTAATATACACAACATGCAATATATAACATAACACACCGTAAGTAGCTTTCAACTTTACAAAACATTCACAACCTAAAAATAATTTTTAATGGCATTTCTTCTTAAATAACAGAAAAAACGTGATGATAAACACACCGGGGTCATTGTTCTCAGAGATTAGTTCTGACTTTTTGTGTGAATTTATCTGTGAACAACTTTCATCCCAAAATAATTTTAGATAAAGTACAAATTCGAATCTGCTCAGATATTGAGTAACAATGTTAGTTTGTTAAAGTCCTCCGTCAAACGTGATTTGCGTTGATTTTTTTCTTTAATGCTCACACTCTACAGGGACTAACATCACCCTTATAGTTTTATAAGACAAATGGCGATCAAGAAATTGGGGTAGGTATAGTGAAGATAAACGAATGGGGAAAGGAAGGGGTGATGAGTGCCCCTTTTTTTTTTTTTTTTTTTTATTAGACTTCTCTCGGGAGAGGCGAACCTATAGCGCCGTGTGGGCGCCCCGAAATGTCATCAAATAACTGTTGCAGTTCTTTTTGAACAGTTGCAGGTTATTACGCTCCGGGAACACTCGCGTGGGAAGGGAGTTCCACAGCTTCCCCGCTCTGTAACTGAACGAGTTCTGATGCAGGGATGTTCGTGCAGTCGGGAGATGAACCACCAACGGGTGCGATCCGTCGGATTGTCTTGTGGAGCGCATATAAACCGAATTGCGTGGAACAATACCAAGAATCTCCGAAGAACAGTACCCGTGATAATATCTGTAAAACAGACAGAGGTCGGCTACGCGCCTTCGATGTGATAGCGACTGTAGTTCCGACGTCAACGCCGAGTCGCCGATCAGGCGGATCGCTCGTCTCTGTATGTTCTCAAGTAGGTCAAGGGCATGTTTAGGAACCGAGCTCCAAACATGAGAGCAATATTCGACCGCGGGTCTAATTTGGGATTTATATAGGAGAAGAAGTTGGGCCGGAGTGAAATATTTCTTGACTCTAAAAAGATAGCTCAGTTTTCCTGAGGCTGACCTGGCGATACTCGATACGTGTTTATGCCATGATACATTCCAACAGACCGTGACGCCGAGCAATTTCAAACTTTCCCCAGCCTCGAGGGCCCGGCCATTCATCATCAGATGTGGAACCGATGATCCACTTTTCTTTGTGAATGTTGTATATTGTGTCTTCGCTATCTTGAAGTCTACGATATTGGCCCTTCCCCACTGCAGGACCCTATCTAGATTCTGATTCAGAGAGTCAATCTGTCTACATCGCAGCTGATGCGACGCAGAAGCAGCAATCGGCCGAACACTCGAAAAGGAGGAAACAAACGTACTCTCATCCGCAAAACTGAACACTGTGTTATCCGTTGTCTCCAACAAATCATTTATGTGAAGCAAAAACAAGGTTGGAGCCAAAATAGAACCTTGGGGCACCCCCGAATTAACAGGATACAGATCCGAACACTCGCCGTCCACAACAACCCGGATCGATCGATTCTCAAGGAAGCTCCTCGTCCAGTCGCAAAGCTGTTGGGAAAGTCCATATGAACGGAGTTTGCTAAGCAAAGCCCCGTGCCAGACGCGGTCAAAAGCCTTGGAAATATCCAATGCCACCGCCCTTGACTCACCACGCCGCTCATTCGGAGATGTCCATATATCGGTTATAAGTGTCAAAAGGTCTCCCACGGACCGCCTGCCACGGAATCCGTATTGACGATCATTCAGAAGTCCGTTGCAATCCAAATACTTAACCAACTCTATATTGATGACTTTTTCCATTACCTTAGATAAAATAGACAGTAATGCTATCGGACGGTAATTTTGTGGGAGACACTTTCTCGTCTTTGGGATTGGCTGTACTCGGGCGATTTTCCAGCAAGCAGAAAAGGTCCTCCGGGCATAAGATAAGGGGAAGAGTCTGCCAAGAACCGGCGATAGTTCTGGAGCACCGTTTTTAAGGACTATTGCTGGTATTCCGCCCGGGCCGGTTGCCTTCCTACAGTCCGGTTAACGTAGAATGCGTTGAATAGTGCGCGGACGAAATCTCACATCCCACAAGGAAAACCGTACGGGCGCGATCACAAGTGGTTCCAAAAGGCCGGGATCGAGGTTTGAATTCGCGGAAACATTAGCTTTATCCTTTGAATTCGTGACTAACGTCCCGCTGTCTGTCACCAACGGAGGGAAAGAGGAGGATGCGAAGTTACCACTGACAGCTTTTGCCGTTGACCAGAAGGAGCGCGAACCAGTTGGGCACCGAAGGAGCTTATTGATCACCCTGCCGTTGTGAGCCTTCTTCGCGGTATCAATCGCCTGGTTGCACGCGTTTCTGATTCTAACATAATTCGTTCTGCTAACATCAGTGGGATCGGAGCGCCATTGCTTAAAAGCTCTATTTTTGCAGCTGAAATCAGCTCGCATTTTTTATCAAACCAAGGTTTATCAGACGAACTTCGTTTGATGGAATGTGGAATATACATCTCCATCCCCAAAAGAATAATCTCTGATACCAACTCCGCACATGCGTTAACATCGGAGTTTCCGAAGCACACCTCGGACCATGGAAAGGATGCGAAGAAATCTGGCACATCGTCCCAGTTAGCACCACCATACATCCATACATGGCGAAGCTGCCTAGGCCGGTTATTCGCTTGATATGCAAGGGCTTGCGCGACAGATACTCAGCGGTGATCTGAGTTTTCCAATGACGCAGAAACCTCTACGGCATATATACTCGGTTCGGATGTCAAAAACAGATCCAGGGTGTTCGCATAATCCAATGCCTTATTTCTTTATTAGATATTTGCTAACCGTTGTGAAGGAAAACAGTTTTCTGATAGTTCATCTGCAAAACCCGACCCAACACTGAATAACCTCAAACAACCTTAGCAAAAGACAACCAAACATTGACAAAGATGCACTACCGACAGGTCCAATTGCATTAAGTATGTATAATAAATACTGGAACGGTGTTCTATCCGAATTGGGTCCCGATATCAACTATTGAACGGGCGATAAGGCGGCATGCGTTCTCATAACAAAGTGTTACTCTTTTCTTCAGCAATCCCCTGCTTTTAATTGTAATGGTACGGCAAAATTATGTTGGTCCCACAATAGCGATTAACATTTATTCATATCCATCACTTTACTAACAGACAATGTTTGCCAAAATCTCCCACAACCTTATTATTTGATAAGCTCCTGCCGTGGAACGAAGGCTGGGACGTTCTAGCACCACTCCGTACCTAAATGTTCGTTGCGGTCCGTTGTCTGTAATCAACGGAGTTGAATTATGCTGAAAATAAAGTCATTACCTTGGTTAGTGATGGATCGAACAGCTCCAAGTTCGATCGCAGTCTCTCAATTCCGTGGTCGCTGCCTTACATAATTGAACGAACCACAAGGCACCGAGGATGAGTTGTGCAGTCCACTAGTACAGCACACTGGTTGTTCTATATGGTGATTCGCTTGATTTGGATCAATGTATTCGGTAACGGTTCTGATGATCACGGCCGCCATGTGTCCGCTGCAAATGCTGCCAGTTTGGAGATTGTATCTGCATTTCAGATTTATTCTTCACACCGCGGGGAATTTCAATTGATTCAATTCCCAGTGGAGTCCACACAAACACGAGCAAACGTTGCCGGGTAACTCGATTAGCACGAACTAACTACGAATATTGAATGAATGTTACAGAATTGCGTTCCAATGTACTAGTTATCAAAGTGAATGAAACAGAAATCCAAATCAAACTGCGATGTTACACAATCAAAGAACACAAACCGCAGTATATTGGTTGCTAATACTATTTATATTTAATAACGTTTCTCATTGAGATAACCAGGATATTTACGGATTAAAATACACGTGAAGAACAACAGAGACAAGAATGTATTATCCATTTACAGCACAATGACAGCTCGACAATTAAGTATTTTTCCCTGTCAGCTGGTTGCTGACAGTTGTCATTGGTTTTGGTTGTTGGCTGCATTCAGTTGCGAATCCATTGGTTGCATTGTTGTAGACTTTAAAATCTGCACTACATTAATCCGCACGCGAAAGATCGACACATCGAGCAGGCATCTCCTCTTGGATTCAACAATTAAACTGAACTCAACGATCGGATCGAGGCAGAGAACTAGTCTCAAAGGCGAACACACCAACATACATACACACCCAGATTAACCGGTGGGGCACTGTCTGTGGTGTGCGACATCGCTCGCAATGCGATGGCTGGAGCACGATGTCTAGGTGGTACAAAGAAATATTGCGGGGTGGTGACACTAGATGTTAAAAATGCATTTAACTCGGTGAACTGAATTCGGATTCTAGAAGCGTCGGGCGATCTAGAAGTCTCACCCTACTTGGTGCGTATACTAGCAAACTATCTCTCGCATAGAAGACTGCGGTATGATACAAATGAGTGACCACAGGAGTATAAAATAACAGCGGGTGTACCCCAGAGATCTGTATTAGGTCCGCTGTTATGGAATATCATGTATGATGGTGTGCTCAGGGTCAAGAATGGGTTAGAATCATTGGGTACACAGATGATTTGGCGATAGTGGCCGTAGCTAAACATCTACATGCCCTGGAGAATATTTGTTCCCAAGCAATCCAGAGCAATAAATGCTGGTTAGATATGGCCGGACTGAAACTAGCTGGACATAAGACGGAGACAGTTTTAATAAGCAGCCGCAAGAAATTTGAACACCTTGATTTGGAAATAGAAGGACAAATAATCAGATCCAGTCCCTATATTAAATATCTTGGTGTTATACTCGACAACAGGTTGACCTTCAAGGAACACCTGAGGAAAACGAGTGAAAAATCGGCAACAGTATGCAAAGTTATAGCGAGACTGCTACCCAATGTTGGAGGGCCCCGGCCCCACATAAGTAAACTCATAAGCAGTGTCAACACCTCCACTATAATGTATGCAGCTCAGATATGGGCAGGAGCCGCACAGTATAAGTCGTGTTACGTGCGGCTTCGGTCATCCCCCATCGTTTGTTTTATTTTAAAATATAATGTAATGGTAGATGGTAAGGTAGTGGGGAAAACACACGATCCACATGTTGTATGTACGAACATGCTTTTGTTCGATTGTGGATCATGTGGAAGCTGATTTCCTTTTCGGAGTGGATGGAGATGGAGAGAGAGAAAGGTCTTTTAGTGTACATAGCAAAAGAAAGAACAACAAGTTTTTTGGTTCCGTTGGTTGAGACGATGAGTTGAGTTCGAAAAGAAACAGTTGAAAGGAAAGAAAGGTAGTGTTAGTGACAGTTTTTTAAGCAAAGCGAAAAGAAAAAGATTTTGTATGTTACAGTCATAATGTGAATAGAGAATAAATTAGTAATATTAAATAGAATAATAAAGGAGCAATTTAAATTGGCTTAAAGGCTACCAACAACAAAAGAAGACTTTTAAATTTGTATTGTTTACATAGAAAGTCACGATCGGTGCTGTATGCAAAAGTTTGATTACCATCATCGGCGCCACAACCCGGACCTAAGTTCAGAAAAGCTAATATTGGAAACGTTGCCGAACTAGTCTCCTGAAACGACAGACGCATCTGATTACTCCATTGAATTACAACGACTTAATTGGGCAACTATCAAGCAGTTTTTGATCTGACCAGGAACCGTTGCCGAACTAGTCTCCTGAAACGACAGACGCATCTGATTACTCCATTGAATCACAACGACTTAATTGGGCAATTATCAAGCAGTTTTTGATCTGACCAGGAACCGTTGCCGGGAGTGAACGCCGCACATGGGCTGGCATCACTAAGAGTATGTTGTGCATTCCGAACGGTATCCGAAGATGCTATAAATATTTTGGCCGGGAGGACGTCACTTGACACTGCAGCTAAGGAAAACGCTGCATTGCATAAGGTCTCCCAAGAGAATCGTCGGTGAATCCGGTCACAATTAGAGCTCTCAAGCATAAGAGAATGGCAACGAAGGTGGGATTCTTCCACCAAAGGAAGATGGACCCACACCATGATACTTGATATAGAAACATGGGTGAAAAGAAACCATGGCGAGCTGAATTACCACTTGACTCAGCTAATATCAGGACATGGATGCTTTCGGCAATACTTGCACAAGTATAAGCATGTGAATCGAGGAGGAGGAGTAATAGAATACATGCTTAGTTCAAAACAAGCATGGTCCGTAACAAATGGTATTTTCTGTAAATTCAGTCCCGCCCCGCGATAGAATATCTAAAAGAAAGTTCTGCGGCGATCAACGGGAATGTGAGCCTCGGAGGAGGTGGTTTTAGTCGGTAAACACCTGGCATGCCGGCATGCCTCTTCTCAACGAAGACGACGACGACATTTCGACTCAAGCAAGAGAAAACACTTAGAGCTTCTTTTGTTAAAAGAGTTCCATTATTAATTGAGCTCAGTGTAGCGAATTTTTGACAAATCACTGACTGTTTAATGTACGGCCGCAGAGGAACCCATCCACGCAGGATAAAGCGACCGGTTTCCATCCAGACCGATTGTGCGCCTAATAATTCGCCTTTATTGGCGTCAGTGCGATGAGATACTTTTCGTGTGTTTACTTTAGTTGCCTTTTTTTTGTCATGTGCAAGTTCATTTTAGTTTCAGTAGATCTATTTGTTATTTCAACCTTCGTTGTCATTCTCTTAGGCTTGAGAGCTTTAATTGTGACTGCATTCTCCGATGATTCTCTTGGGAGACCTTATGCAGCGTTTTCCTTAGCTGCAATGTCAGGTAGCGTCCTCCCGGCCAAAATATTTATAGCATCTTCGGATACCGTTCGGAATGCACAACATACTCTTAGTGATGTCAGCCCATGTGAGGAGTTCACTCCCCTCATGTACGATTTATACTGTGCGGCTCCTGCCCATATGTGAGCGGCATACATTATAATGGAGGTGTTGACACTGGTTATTAATTTCCTTATGTGGGGCCGGAGTCCTCCAACATTAGGTAGCAGTCTCCCCAAAACTTTGCATACTCTTGCCGATTTTTCACTCGTTTTCCCCAGGTGTTCCTTGAAGGCCAACCTGTTGTCGAGTGTAACACCAAGATATTTAATATAGGGACTGGATCTGATTATTTGTCCTTCTATTTCCAAATCAAGGTGTTCAACTTTCTTGCAGCTAATGTCCAGCTAGTTTCAGTCCGGCCATATCTAACCAGCATTTATTGCTCTGGATTGCTTGGGAGCAAATATTCGCCAGGTCATCTAGATGTTTAGATACGGCCACTATCGCCAAATCATCTGTGTACCCAATGATTCTAACTCCTTCTGGTGCATTGATCCTGAGCACACCATCATACATGATATTCCATAACAGCGGACCTAATACAGATCCCTGAGTTACACCCGCTGTTACTTTATATTCCTGTCGTCCCTCATCTGTGTCATAGAGCAGTTTTCTATCCGAGAGATAGTTTGCTAGTATACGCACCAAGTAGGGTGAGACTTGTAGATCGTCCAACGCTTCTAGAATCCGATACCAGTTCACCGAGTTAAATGCATTTTTAACATCGTGTCACCAACGCGCAATATTTTTTCGTACCTCCTAGTCATCGTGCTCCAGCTATCGCATTTCGAGCGATGTCACACACCACAGATAGTACCTTTCCGGAATCCATACTGCCATTCAGAGAGCCCCGATGTCCACTCAGTGAATTGTTCCAGGTGAGTGCCAATTACTCGCTCAAGCAGTTTTCCTCTTGTGTCCAGCATGCACAACAGGCGATAAGACGACCGCGCTTCTGGATTCTTGACTCCTTTTGGTACAAGCACAAGCCGCTGTTTTTTCCATCGTTTAATAAATTGTCCTGTTTGGAGGCAGATCATTAAGAGACTGCTGAAGACTTCCGGCTTTTTAGTTAAAGCAGTCTTCACTACAGCGTTAAGGATACCATCCAGTCCCGGGGTCTTGTTTTTTTTTTTTTTCGACAACCCTAACTGCCAAGAGCACTTCTTCGGTGGTCACGGGAGGTATCTCTCCTTCAGTGATACTCCACTCCTCTTGCACTCTCAATACCTCATCACACTGTGGGAAGAGGACAGCAACGATTGTGGCCATGCCAGTTTTAATTTTTTGCATTTGACTACTGTTGTTCTGTAGTATTTTCATGAATATCCTGTAGACTCTGCCCCATGGGTTGTTATTTAATTCATCCTTTAGGGAGCAGAACGCGTCATATTTACTTTCGCGGATTAGATTCCTCAACTCTTTCCGTTTGTTGACAAAATCGGCATGTGAATGTGGATAGGTATTACTATTTATCGCTCTTTGTTGCTAGCGTCGTAACCTGCTGCATTCCGATGGCACATGGGCGATTTCTGGGTTCCACCAATACAGTGGTTTGATAGGCCCTGCTGGTTGGCTTTGTCGTGGCATAGAAGCATCACATGCGGTAGTTAGCCGCTTCATGACTTTTCCAGCCTGTCTGTTCGCATCGGCCTCTCCGTCAAACTGTTCGATTTGGTCTACCAGTATATGTATATATGTTATATATTCACATGTATGTGAACGAGGATTCGTATATGTTGCCGATCTAACTCATGGACACGTGCAATTGTTTCTAAATACGAAGTTGGTGTTTTCAAAGTTCCTATTCTAGTTTACCACATCATTATCTTAATGCACTCGTAAATAAACTTAATGCAAGTATTCCATTTCATGTACCGAACAAAAGGTTATGGAGCCAGTAAAAACAAAATGTTATCGGGATGCGACAAAATTACCACGCGAGTAATTCTACCTATACTTAGGCTAACATATATACACCTACCACTTTTTTGCACATGTACTCCTAACACGTTAGTCCGTCGAGCTGGATTGGAACCCTTCCATCCTCTTACCATGCTCTCGTTGCAACTCTGTCCGATATTATCCTTATTCACTAACTTCTCTCTAGCTCGGTCCACTGTGCCAATCATAAATCAATCCTATTCAACACAAACCCCAACAATATTACGCAATCCTCGCCTGCTCTATATTCTCTCCCTACTACACAGGTGGTTACGACTCCAGCAAACGTACCTCCTGAATGCTACGAAGTGGCGACTCCGACTAATATATTTTCGACTTGACTATTAGCATCATCTCATCATCGGCACTACAACCGGGATCCGATCTTGGCCTTATTTAGCAAGTCTCGAGGCTTGTTAATTTTCCATAATAATTTATTTTTACGGGCAAGACTATTAGCCTTGCGCCACTTAACTATTAGCACACTCACTATAAAACGGCACCTCCTAAATGTCTTCTCGCCACTTCTTTTCATCCCCCATCTTCCCTTATTGACTTTGCTCAGATTAATTAAATTAGCTCGTAAGTTAGCCCGTAAGAATCTTTTGTAAGCTTAGGCTAAGCTAACACTCGTAAATGGGATGATGGACCCACTAACCTATTCCGCAAACGCATTCACAATAGTCAATTGTAAAAGGAAATAATAGTGAATCATAATGATACAAATAAAATATTTCGTAGAGAAACATACAAATAATATAACAACACACTTACATCGTCTGACTCACTGAGATCAATGTTGCCATTATCATCGTCGTCCAGCTGGCGATGCAATGTGCGGATCGCTTCCATTTCTAGACGATCATTGCTTGTGCTATAGCAATCAAGGTCGTCCGCGTGACAGGCGCCATCCGCCGAACCACTCCCAAGTGAGCCTGAATAAAACAAATTAATGAAATGGATATAATTAATAAATGGTCAAATGAAAGAAAAAGAATTGTGTATAATATTACTTAAGATTTGCCAGGATACCCCTGCCCGGATGAGTATATTCCCATAAGTTATTTTTCACAATCAATAAAGAACACTACCAGTAATCTATTGTGGAAATACTTAAATTTACTGAACACATCCGCACACTACTTAGAACTTAGCGCAATTTGAAACATTAATTACATACTTAAAATCAAAATGTCGATATATTTTAAATGAATAAGTCGAGAACAGTCGGTTCAGAATTTTTTAAACATTTTCAATGGAGATAAATCTGTGGCGTTTCTATAAATCCACTTTTGGGGATGAAATCGAAATGACTGTTTAGTAAGAAAATTCAGTGATGCCAAAATATCATTCAACTATTGTCTAAACAGTTAATGTTGCCTAGCAGATTCAACTATTCAACTATTCCAACTTCTGTAAAAGTTTTCAGAGATTGGGGAAAAGTATGTCACTTAAAAATCTATTTTCACAGGTGATTTTTGTTTTTTGTTTTATCTCCACATTTATTAACAATTTAATTATAATATTTTACTTAAGACTAATCATTCTTACATTAACTTATTGGCTCTTCGCACGCACTCTAAATTATACATTATCAATCTTTTGTTTTTCTTATGCTTTTCGGCGTACAATAACTAGTGTTTTTATAACATATTACGATAATTGATGTTTTCTTTTTAAAATTTGTTCTATTCTTTCTATATATAGTCATTTCTTCACCACTGATCCACCACCAGTTGGGATGAGGTCGACCTTTTAATGATTTATCTCTTTCACCGATCACCATACTAAAATGGAGCGATCTGGAATATTAGAGATAACGTTATCATGGAGAATTCGTTTATCACTGGCACCACGGAAAGCGTGGTAAATAATAGGGACTCCATGTTTGTCTTGGATGTCCTTTTTTATCCAAGAAAGGGAACGCTTTTGGGGGAATGAACCTGTGGCGTTTCTATTCTAACAGATACACATACAATATGCAAGCAAATAGTGAAGAACACAGAAAGGAAACTCGAATAAAGCATCAGCACCATAGCGATAAGATAACAATTCCACATCAGTTGAGTGTACTTGAGTTTAGGAATCGAATTCGTACACTTGGCAGTGGACTGATGTGTTGAGCAATGATTCAATTTTTTATGATTCTAACCATCTTAGCGTCGGTTCGAATTATCGGCTCTTAAGTATCGTCACAATAACGCTATAACTGGTGACCGCAACGTGATCTGTACACACAGCACACATTCTCCTATAGTAAACAGGACTTTAACTACGATCCCGACTTCCGCATAGAGCACCGGCACACTCGCCTGCTTCGACGTCTTATGGCTCGCTTATTCCTCGCTCCGTCGTTCGCACACGAAATTGATCGTAACAAATTAACTGAGGAGGGAGTAGTGTGTCGTTTCTAACAGATACACACACAATATGCAAGCCAATATTGAAGATCACCGAAAGAAATTCGAATAAGCAAAAGCATCAAAGCCGTATACCATATTGATAACATAACAATTCCACATCGGTTGGGTGTACTTGAATTTAAAAATCGAATTGGTACAGGCGGCAGTGGACTGATGTGTTGAGCATTTGTTTAATTTTTAGTGATTCTAACCGCCATAGCGTCAGTTCGAATCACATGCTCTTGACTATCGTCAGAAACCATCATAGGCTCACAACGACAGAGTGACCAATAAACTCCATGAGTGCCCAACTGGTTCCCGTTCCTTCTGGCAGGGGCTGTCAGCAGTAACTTCGATTCCTCCTCTTTCTCTCCGTTAGTGACGAGCAGCGGGACGTTAGTCACAAATTCAAAAGATAAAGCTAATGTGCTTACGAATTTATTTTTCGAGAATTCAAACCTCGATGCCGGTCTTTTTGAGCCACCTATGATAGCGCCGGTACGATCTTCCATGCGGGATGTGAGGTTCCGTCGACGTACTATTCAACGCATTCTACGTGGACTGAACTGTAGAAAGGCAACCGGCCCGGACGGAATACCAGCAATAGTCCTTAAGAACTATCCTCCAGAACGATCGCCGGTTCTTGGCAGGCTTTCGGTTATCTTATGCATGAGGGACCTTTCCTGCCTGCTGGAAAATCGCTCGAGTTCAGCCAATCACAAAGGGAAAAAAATTGTCTACCACAAAATTACCGTCCGATAACATTATTGCTGTTATCTAAGGTGGTGGCTTTGCTACTGGGCGAGGAGCTTCCTCGAAAATCGATCGATCCGGATTATTGTGGACGTCGACTCTTCGGATCTGTATCCTGTTATTTCCGGGGTACCTCAAGGTTCTATTTTGGCTCCAACTTTGTTTTTGATTCACATAAAGGATTTGTTGAAGTCAACGGATAACAAAGTGTTCAGCTTTGCGAATGACAGTACGCTTATTTACTCTTTTTTCGAGTGATCGACCGAATAGTCCATCAACGTCGCACCAGCTGAGATGTAGCCAGATGGACTCTCTGAATAGGGATCTGGATAAAGTCCTGCAATGGGGAAAGGTCAATCTCATCGATTTCAATGCAACGAAGGCACAGTATACAACATTCACAAAGAAAAGTGGATCATCGGTTCCACAGCTGATGATGATGGGCCAGGCCCTCGAATTTGGGGAAAGCATGAAATTGCTCGGCGACATGGTCTGTGGGAATGTATCGTGGCATAAACACGTGTCGAGCATCGCCAGGCCAGCCTCAGGAAAGCTGAGCTATCTTTTTAGAGCCAAGAAATATTTTACGCCGGCTCAACTCCTATTTCTATTTATTGGCCTGTAGGAACCCGACAGTCCATGACCTCACCGACTCGACTCCGCTGTTGTTCCCTGTCCTGTGCGCTCTCCTTCCACGTTCGACCATCTGATCCGATCTCCTCGAGGTCAAACCTAACATTGTCCTCCGGCTCAACTTCACCTGTATAAATCCCAAATTAGACCCACTCTCGAATATTGCCCCTTACCTACTTGAGAGCATACAGAGACGAGCGATCCGCCTGGTCGGCGACACGGCGCTGACATCGGGACTACAGTCGCTATCACATCGAAGGCGTGTAGTCGGCCTCCGTCTGTTTTACAGGTACTATCACGGGTACTGTTCTTCGGAAATTCGTAGTATTGTTCCGCGCAATTCGGTTTACATGCGCTCCACGGATCGCACCAGTTTGCGGTTCATCTCCCGACGGCATAAACATCCCTGCGCCAGAACTCGTTCCGTTACAGAGGGGGGAAGCTGTGGAACTCCCTCTCCGTGCGAGTGTTCCCAGGGCGTTATAACCAACAATTGTTCAAAAAGAACTGCAACTGTTATTTAGTGGCATCTCGGGGCGCCGTGCCGGTCTACTTGAGTTTAGAAATCGAATTCGTACACGGCAGTCGCCTGATGTGTTGAGCATTGGTTCCATTTTTAGTGATTCTAACCGTCATGGCGTCAGTTCGAATCACACGTTCTCTATTATCGTAGCTAACGCTATAAACCCATTTTGGAGAGTACTTTCCATATACATATCATTGGGATAGAATCCTCCCGAAATGAGATCATTTTCACTGCACATTGCCCTTGTTGTGTGACCACGAATAATCTTGATAATGAAGTTATATATTCTGTTAATCCTGATTTGTCATATAGGACTTTATTGGGATAGTATTACTTATATTGCGACTCTGGGGTTCTATACATTTCGAGGCAGGAACGGAGATACTGTCTCGAACAGCCGAAACTTCTCCATGTAGAATGGGGATATGTTATACCATACCGGGCAGCCATATACTAATACTGATCGGATGAATGCCGAGTATGAGATTATTTTCACCTTGAGGTCCAGAAGACTACTACGGAAGAGACTTCGTGTCATTGCATATGCGTTTTTAGCTGCTGTATGCTTATCAAAGTAAAGATACTGATCAAGCAAGATACCAAGTTTTTACTTATAGGGGAAGATTATTACTTCCCGCAATTGAACATTTTTTCCAATTCCGTTTTATATCCCTTGCTGCACTGGACAGGGCGTTTTGAAAAGGATAGTCTCTGTTTTTTGGAAATTTATTTTTAATTTTAAGTCATCGCGAAAACGTTTGATGCTATTGAAGTCATCTTACAGAAGTTAGTTGATGACATCAATCTTTTCTCCAGATTTATACACCACAATGTCGTCGGCGTACGTAATTGATGGTTGAGAAAACCCACTAGATCACTAGTGTAAATGTTAAATAAAATGGGAAAATTCACTTCTCCCAGCTGTAAGCCGTTTTTGACGTAAAAGGTCTTGTTGGATGTTATATCTCCACATTTCACCACAAATTGTTTACACATTATCATATCGTAGATAATGTATAATAAATATTCGGGCATACCTAGATTTGATAACTTATATACCAGCCCTTCTAGCCATACGCTGTCGAAAGCCTTTTCAAAGTCAACCAAATAGACCCCTGATATTGTCGCTTCGCCTTGTTCCACTGTATGTCGGAAAGAAGTTTTGTCGCAGCATGAACTGTGTCATGTTGCGATCGAAAATCAAACTGATTGTTCGAAATAATACCGTTCTCCTCACACCAGTTAGTTAATGCTTTATTTACAATTTTCTCGAATACCCTAGTGATATTCGGAAGCAAACTTATCGAGAGAAGATTGGCTCCTGTCCTTGCCGTTTTAGATGGGATGGACTACTGCAGATTTCCATTGGGTTGGATAATATGGATTATTTAGAGCGTTATTGAACAAAATAGTGTAAACCTTCACTACTTCAAGAGGTAAATGCTTCAGAACAATGTTAGGAATGCTGTCAATTCCAGAAGATTTTTTGTTCTTAATGGATCTAAGAATGTCCGTCAGTTCATCCTTGTGTACACATATACTAGTGTTTAGAATTCTAAGCGGGGAATCCGCTCTATTATTTCCACTAAAGATTGAAGAATCACTATTATTTTCACGCCAATTGTTAAGTTCATTGCGTAGCGTCATATGTTTTTGGAGAGCATTATTTTCCAGGTTAGGGTTAGAATGACCCGATTCGTTCAATCTATACACTGCTTCGAAACAAGCACCAATTGAGTTCGCTTTTTCTGCGGATCGCCGACTATTATGAACTCTTCGTTTGAGTTAATGTGTTCCAGGGTAAGTCCTGCGTTCAGTAGAGTTTGACAATTCTCGGGAGTCCGCGGAACTCGCAGACATGGGATGTCATGATAATCTTTCTATCGAGAGACTTTATTTATTTGTGGGAACATATTCGGCCCACTGGCTTTAATGGCTTGTTGCCTTTGACTTTTAAGGAATATCTATAATGCAGGCTTCTAGCACCTGGAATTTGTATACATGCCTGCTGTAAACGACAGTGTGTTATAGACCATTTTTAACTAAGACAGCGGTATCAACTGTTTCTGATCATAAATGCGCTTTTCGTTTGTTTACAGCATAAACATATGTAAAATTAGGCACACAACCAAAAGCATTGAGTATGTCTAGACACATATGGTTTCCAAGTGCTAGTTTTATAATTAAACCCCCGGCCTATCCAAAAGTTTATGAGATATGAGAGAGTTTTCAGAATAAAGTCATGATAAAATTCTCGCAAGTTAATAAATATCAATTAGATGTTCGCGATTAACTATTTGTCACTCCGCCAGACAACAAATTCGTCACATTGTTTCCACGGGTAGAAATATCTGTCAATAAACTTTTGAAAAGAACAAAAAACGATTAAGACATGAAAAACAAGAAGGAAAGATGAGAAACTTATAACCGATTAAATGATTGGCTCTCAGCCAATGATACGAAATGTCTTCCCAGCTCGAAATAGACATCACGAAGTACATTTTTTGACGAATAACCTTGTTAAACATCCCGTCCTTACAGCTAGCGCCATTTAGTTTCTGAGCGCATCGGTAAATAATCCAGCGAAATGCAGTCAACTTAATAAGCTTGGGATACACAAATAATTAGCTAGAATGCAAGTTTTTAATCAGGTTACTGATAACTTTTGAGAGAAGCAAAAACTACTCTTCTTTCAAGAAAAGAATGATGATTTTTGAACATGCATATGTTTGAAATAAATAAGATGTTTTTCCATTTGGTGAAGTTGTCACACTACAGATTGGAATCGGTAGCCCGCGCTAGGCTCTATTACAATAAGACATTATAGACCCTCTTTTTGTTTAGTTTTGTGTTTGCACATGCTTAATGAGTTGATTGAATCCTAGCAGTTTGCCGGCGTATACAATATCACACATAACATACGTATACCACATACATATATCATACATAATATACAGTTGTGTTCTCGAAAATAGCAATGCTGAACCACCTTTCAGAAAAAGTAAAATATTGGTTTGGTGCCGGTTGTTGGGGTGATAAAAAGCGTTTGTTTGCGCCTAATGACACTTCAGATACAAAATGTGGGGTAATAAACATTTAACATAAGCTATAATTTCCTTACAATAAGTATTCGTTGAAACATCCTTGTCGAAGCCTGTTCATAAAAATAGCAGTTTGTAGTTTTTGTGAAAACCTTCAAAAATGCTCTTAAAATGATTTGTTTTGTAAGTAAATGTTCATTTTACCTGTAGATTTTAGTTTCAATGTAGTGTAGCAAAATGAGTCGAGTCAAGCATAGCAAAGAAGAAACCAAAAATTTAATAAAAACACTGAGTTTGGAGGGAACAACCTACAACCGTTTTCGATCATCATCAGATCATCGCAGTCAAGTTCTTCATTAGAAAGTGTTATACATATAAAACCTCGGAATTGAGTGTGTGGCCATTGTGATTAGATTTTGATTCAAATTATTGTCATTGTGATTAGATTTTGATTCAAATTATATTTAATTAATTTTAATTTTATTATTATAAAGTGCTTGCGAAAGTGTTTGTATTTTAGAATTTTAGAAAGGAACGCCATGGAAAAGTATCAACAGAGTGTCTTGAATTACATTTTTATATTTTACCTTATTTATTTCATTATCTATCTATTATTTTATTCTTTATTTTTTTTTATTACTCTAATCTCTTGTCTTAATTTCTTGTTTCAACTACTTCAATTCCCAAATTCAGGTTCCTAACTAAGTTTGTCTAAGATTAGTTTTGTCTCCTTTTGATTCTTGTTCTTTTCCTTCTTCGTGTTTCTTGTTCTCCTTGTTTCCTTTTGATGTGTTGTATCTTCACAAATACATAGCTGCCCTTCTCGTGACATGGGCCATCAATCCGATCAGGGTATGGTGGCTCTTATAAAGACACTAAAGAGGACGTCAAGGCTCTCAGCACTGAGAATTCTGTCCTCAAAAAGCAAGATCGACATTAACTACCATCTTACACCCATCTCCGTCCAGCACCGAGTCGAAAATCTGATTCGGGATCAGAATTCGAGCCCAAACTAGAAAACGTTACCAACAATCCTGATGCCTCAACGGACGATGGTAATTCGCGTACCCCCACCCCAAACTCACTTAGTGCCCGAAACCGCAAAAGGCCGCTATCAACATTGAGCTGCGAGGGAGGCTCCTCCAGTAAGCGTATCCTCACTGGCTGCACAACACCACCCCCAGCATCATCATCACCATCATCATCATTCATCATCGGGCACTACAACCGGGGACCGGTCTTGGCCTTATTTAGCAAGTCCTGAGACTTGTTAAATTTTCCATAATGACTTGTTTTTCCCGGGCAAGGTCATTAGTCTTGCGCCATAGGCTCCCCGGGGGGGAATCGAAGCCCGGTCTCCCGCGTGACAGGCGGGTATACTAACCACTATACTATCGACGAGCCTCATCATCACCATATTGCCCCTAAAAAAATGTTGATCCCACGGATAAACTCAAATACGCAAAAAATCATACCTCCGCAGGTCTCGCCCGCCGAGGGCAACTCGCAAATTGACCCAAGACCAAAGGCCGCTTGTGTTTTCAACACTGGCCAGCCAGCGGTCGAGATCTCCACATCTCTCTCTAAGATGAAACAGCAATCCGCGGGCTTTGCACGAGACCTCAATTCGAAGGATTTCATTGGTGATATGAACCGACTAGGAATTTACAACTTCAACTTCAAAACTGTAACCTATATTACTACTATTTATTGGCCTGTAGGACCCCGAAAGTTCATGACCTCACCGACTCGACTCCGCCATCGTTCCCTGTCCTGTGCACTCTCCCTTCCACGCTTGACCAGCCGATCCGATCTCCTCAAGGTCAAACCTAACATTGTCCTCCCATCTCCGTCGCGGCCGACCGGTGGGTCTCTTCCCCGTCGGTTTACCGTCAAGAATTCTATGCTCTATCGTTGCCCATTCGCGCCACATGTCCGACCCATCTTAATCTTCACGACCTGATTACTCTCACTATTGTACGTTTGCGGTATAGCTCTTCTAATTCGTGGCTGTGGAGTTTCCTCCATTGTCCTGCCTCCTCGTCATATTTACCTCCAAAGATACCCCTTAAAACTTTATTCTCGAATACGCGGAATTTGTTTTCTTCCCGTTTTGTGAGAGCCCATGTTTCGCATCCGTATAGAGCAATCAGCATGATTATGGTTCTATAGACACGGAGCTTTATATTACGTGATAGCAGTTTGGATTTCACCAGTTTACTGACTGCATGCCAACTAGCGTTGCCGGAGTGTAATCTTTTGTTAATTTCCTTCGACATTTCGTTACTGGCCATCAGTATTGTTCCCAGGTATTTAAATTCTTTCACTTTTTCAAATATCTTGCCCCTGATGTTTATGTGTGTTCTCTGAGGTCTACCTGCTCTCGCCACAGCCATGTACTTCGTTTTGTCTTCATGTATTTCTAGGCCCACCTCTTCTGTCGCTTGCATGATGATTTCACTGTTTTTACTTAGTTTCTAGATTATCGGCCAAAACGGCAATGTCATCCGCATATGCGAGCACTTGTGTGACCCCGTTCAGGGATGATCCGGCCATGTTGTCGTCTTGTACCTTTCTGATGACATACTCGAGCACAAGGTTAAAAAGACATGGTGAGGCCATCGCCCTGTTTTAGTCCGTCCCGGATTTCAAATGGTTTTGAGAGGTGGTTTTCTATTCTAACTCGCCTTTTGTTTTCGTTCATGCAGATTTGAATGAGGGCGGCGTATTTTTTCTGGATTCCCAGCTCAACTACAATATGGTAGAGTATTTGCCTGGCGACTGAGTCGTAGGCTTTTTTGAAGTCAACGAACAGTTAGTGAACCGTCTCTCCGTATTCCCACTTCTTTTCCAGCAGTTGTCTTATTGTGAACATTTGGTGGCTGTTGACCGGTTCCTACGGAATCCGCATTGGTAGTCGCCCAGTATTCCTTCCGCGTACGGTGTGATTTTCGCCAATATGACATTTGTTAATATTTTGTATGTGGTTGGGAGCAATGATATTCCAATGGTTCTGAGAGGTGGTTTTCTAGTCTAACTCGCCCTTTGTTTTCGTTCATGCAAATTTCAATGAGGGTGGCATATTTTTTTCGGGATTCCCAGCTCAACTACAATATGGTAAAGTCTTTACCTTGCGACTGAGTCGTAGGCTTTTTTTAAGTCAACGAACAGTTGGGGAACCGTCTCTCCGTATTCCCACTTCTTTTCGAGCAGTTGCCTTATTGTGAACATTTGGTCGCTTGTTGACCGGTTTCTACGGAATCCACATTGGTAGTCTCGCAGTATTTCTTCTGCATATGGTGTGATTCTCGCCAGTATGACATTTGTTAGTATTTTGTATGTGGTTGGGAGCAATGATATTCCTCTGTAGTTTTCGCAGGCAGATCTGTCGCCTTTTTTTGAAAAAGGGGATCACTATAGAGGCTTTTCATTCTTCCGGAGTGACTTCCTTATCCCATATTGTTTTGGTGAGTTGGTGGATCTCTCAAGCGGTTGCCTCTCCTTCATGCTTTACAAGCTCTGTCGGTATGCAGTCGACTGCAGAAACCTTGTTGTTTTTCAATCGATTTATTGCGTATACAACTTCGTTGAAAGAGGGATTCGGGATCTGAGGCTGGGCTGTATGCACGTCTGGTCCGTTTATTTGTGGTTGATGGGTGCGCACATTGAGCAGGTTTTCAAAGTACTGCTTCCATCTTGTGATGACATTCTTTGTTTCTGTGACCTGACATCCGTTTGCGTCTCAAATTATTTTGGCTCTCCCTCGGTAGCCATTTCTAATTGAGTTTATGCCGACCTACATACCTCTGATGTTCTTTGCTCTGGCATTTTCTAACATTTTTTTCGATCCGAGTCTTCTCCCACTCGGGTTTTTTGCATTTGAAGTCTCATTGTCTCTTTCCGGATCGTCGCGTATCTTTCTGCGTTGACTTCATCATATCTTTCTAAGTGGATCACTCTGAGGCGTTCACGTTCTTCGATCTTCGCCCTGCACTCATCGTCAAACCAAGGTTTGGATTTAATGGTTTTCTTAAATCTTAATACCTTTTGGGCTGTTTGTTTGATTGTGTCATCTTGTGGATGTTAAATTTGTTCGTTAGTTCGTCTTGATATTCAGCCCTTTTGCGTTGGTCTTTTAGTTTATGAAGGTCGAGCTTTTTGCTCGTCTCCCGTGATTGCCCATGTGGGTTTGCTGCGACCCAACTCCTGATTTTGCCCATCACTAGAAGATGATCGGAGTCGCAATCTGCTCCTCTATATGATCTTACGTCAAGGTTATTCGAGTGGTGTCTTTTGTCTATAAGGAAGTGATCTATTTGGTTACGCGTTACGCCGTCGGGTGATATCCATGTGGCTTTATGGATTTGCTTGTGCTTGAACATTGTGCTTTTCACTACCAGATCTTTTGACGCTGCGAACGTAATAATTCGAATTCAATTATCATTTGAAACGTCGTGTAGGCTTTCTTTACCTATAGTTGGTTGGAAGATATCTTCCTTTCCAATTTTCGCATTGAGGTCCGCGAGGATAATTTTAACATCGAATGATGATGATGGGCCCTGTGTTTTTAGCACCGACATTCGGTCATTAATACATTTTACATCTTTTACATGGGGCGTAATCTTCTTGCTTATCATGAAGCGAGTCCCGAGGTTATGTTTATCGGTACCTCAACACGTCAGTGTAAACCCGTTGGTTTCGATTACTTGATGTGGGAGACGGAGTTTCTGAAGCGCGACGATGTCCATTTTATATTGTTTCGCGTTTTCTACGACCGTCTGTGTGTGTTTTCTTGATGATTTGATGATGACACCTACGCCCAGCGGGTTTTTCGTGAGATTGTTTTTTGTATATTGATTATTCATTTTTATTCCCACGAGTCTTGGGGTTTCAAATAGTCCGCCATATCAGAGCCCCTCTTTCATATGGTAAGGTCTGCTTACTGTTCTGATTCGACCCGGTGTCAGAGAGGCGCCGTTATAACACAGCCGGTATACTCCTGGCTGCAAACCACCCAAGGGACACGGTGACGCGTATCACCCTGGATTAGGGGTATGTGTATGTCTTTATGCTTTTGAAATCATTTTAGAGTATAATATACCCTGCACAACTTAGGTGCTCCCCCACACTTCTTTGGAATGAATTCAACTAATAATAAATAGCAATAAAACCTCACATCGAGTGCTCCACCTGGCTGACCCTAGCGGAGGGTCGAATCCGCTTAAAACTGATATTAGCATTATCGGTAAACGTTCCCATTAATTCAAAAATTATTATAATATTGTTTCTTAAATACACATTTGCGGACACTAAAAACCCAGTCACTTTGCAGGCAACAATTTTGCTGGTAATTTCACCGACTGAGCGACTTGGCGTTTGTTTTTATGTTGCACCATTGATGATTGATGCGGTAGCTGAAAGATTTTCATATAGAATAAGCCCACTCAAGATGTTCGGCGCAATGCAATTAGAACTAGGAAATTGGCATACCTTTGCACATCCGAATTATTTTGCGATCTTGCACCAGAAGCTCGTAAAGTCAAAGGCGCGCTAAAAGCGCTCTCACGTCCTCTCGATTGGTCTCATTTTATTATTAGATTAACTAAAACTTTCCTCTTGCTCTTAATTAGATGTTTGTTTATCATTCCGTCATTTTTCATGCGCTTATTGAAGTTCCTTTGGGTTCCTCGGCACCGGACAGATACATAGATTGGTTATAATAGAATTTCTAGAACAAAACAAGATACGATGAATATGCTTGTGTGATTAAGCGCACCTCGCAACTGTTGAAGAGTAAATTGGCAAATAATTTGGCACGCTATTAGCGAAGTGAGTTCCTTAAATGTTGGTGCTGGTTCGAGATGCTGCACCATGTCCATCCTGAATGCAAACGATGTGATTAGCTTCAAAAATATGCATAACTCGCCTACTTATCGCAGTGAGTCGTGTTCTATCTGTTACTCGACTCACACCAAAATGAATCCGCCGGATAAGTAAAGAATTTTTAGCTGTTTCATTGAGCGTACGAGTATGTGCTTTGATTGGTAGTTTTGATAGGGTGTGAATTGCATAATTTCGGATACCGATTATTGTACAAGGTGTGGTTGTTGATTGAGAAAATGCCAAGACAATGGGAGAGTGAGGCATTTATTCGTCCTCTCTTTTTAGGACATTATTACTTTTCAAAGCATATTCTAATTAGAAGCAAAGGTGTTAAATACGAATGGGACTTTAATGCCAAAAGACTTTTGTATTTTTTCATTTTATAAATTTAGTTTTTGGTTGTTTCAACTATGTGAGGATTAACAATTCAAAAACATGTTAGTGAAGCCTATTGCGACAATGAGCGTTCAAATAAAAGTCCCCTTCGAATACTTCGCCATTTTTTGATCAACATAAATGACCAGCTGAAAGAGCGATTGCAAAATGTTACAAAATTTAAAGAAACTGGATCGATAGTAGATGTGAGAACATCAGTGCGTACTAACGCACGAAGTTCAACCGACGATTGCAAAGAAGATGATTTCAATACACGGGGAAAATAATGAGAAACAATTGATCAATGCATCAGACTAACGGCAGCGCATAGAAAATGGCTTATTATTCTGGACTACAATTTAACTAAGTTACCGATTGATCGGCCGGTAGTGAATACGTGTTTCATATTGCTCCGCAAATATCAAATATTCATCATCATCATCATCATCGGCACTACAACCGGGATCCGGTCTTGGTCTTATTTAACAAGTCCGAGGCTTGTTAAATTTTCCATAATAGTTTGTTTTTCCGGGCAAAGTTGTTAGTCTTGCGCCAACAAATACGAGGGTTGCCTTTTATATTTCGGGATTAGAGAACAAAAACAAATATTGATCATCGAAAATCACTTTATTGTTTTTCAAAATATTCCCCATGAAGATCTATACACTTTTGCATGCATTTGAACCAATTGTCGAAGCACTTTTGACACTCTGATTGAGGTATCTCTAACACATGCATTCTGAATGCAGCAACCGCTTCTTCAGGTGTCGAAAAACGTTGACCTCTCAGTTTGTTTTTTACGTACGGGAATAAAAATAAGTCATTCGGTGCCGAGTCAGGACTATACGGCGGATGACCCATCAAATCGATGTTTTGCAGTTGTCGCAGCCGATGTATGAGAGCTTGATTGACAAATTGTGTGGGATCCAACGCAAACAAATTTTTTTGACAGTCAAATGTTTATGCAATATTGAATGTATGCTGGTCCCACTAACGCCTAAGGTTGTCTCAATCTCACGATAGGTCACATGACGATCTTCCAATATCAGTTCGCGCACAGCATCAATGGTTTTCGGAACAACTGATTTTGGACGACCTTCACGAAATTCATCTTGGAGTGATTTACGACCACGATTGAATTCACCATACCATCGATAAACACTGGTCCTTGATGGAACTTCATTGCCAAAAATTGAATTAAGTTCATCCATGCACTGTTGCTGAGTTAATCCACGCCGAAAGTTGTAAAAAATAATCGCACGAAAATGTTGACGATTTAATTCCATTTTTGGGCCGAGATGAATCTTTTAAGTTACTGTAAACAACACAAATATCGCTCGTATGTCAAAACGTTCTGAGTGCGTATAACCTCAAAAATGTCAAACTTTACGACAGAGCTGTCAATTGCCGGATTGCAACGCTAGGGTTGCCAAATCCCGAAACATAAGAGGCAACCCTCGTAACCAATATTAAGTGTATAAAAAAGTAGTCAATAAGTGACAAACTGTACAATACTGCAAAGTGTACAGGTATATCCACAAGTAATTAAAAAATCAACCCATTTATCTAATTAATGCAAAAGTTATCATAAAACCTAGATTTCAAAAACAAAGAGAATAAAAATGCAGTGATCTTGTAATACGAGTATACAAGTTCAATACACGGTCTTCGGCATCCCCCACCAGCTGCACACACGATAGAATCGCATGGTTGGGAACACGACCGTCAACATAAACCGGCACATGCAGCAGAATATCGTTGTATCAACATCTCCTGTGACCTGCAAACACGATCATCGGCTTCTCCCATCAGCTGTACACACAATAGAAAAAGGGGAAATGAATGACGAAGCGATCCTAGCCGATAAGTAGAACTAAGGGAATTCTTGTAGTTTGTTCTAAGTTGTACCTCGCGTAATAAGGACGAACTGTTATAACTATCAATAAAAAGTTAATTGGCACCCAAGCGGGGACCGTGGCATGTAAAGTTAATTCGAATTTGTCTCGTAAGAACTAGTCGTGTTCACAGTGCCGAAAAAAGAAACCAAACCTCTGCGGTGTATTGACGGGAGTTAAATTTTAACTTACTGTAATAAGCACAGTAGGGGGAGTGGGAGCGAACATATAGGACAAAGTCTCTGCTTTCAACCCGGCGAAGGCCAAGACGATCCTTGTCCCTGTTCAATCCAAGTTAACATGCAGTCTCCACGTGACACCCCTGGATAGCTACTTTGGGATCCGCCAAGTAGTGAACCAATGCATGCAGTAACATCCTGAGAAAGGTTGGCGCAAGGCTAATAACCTTGCCCGGAAAAACAAATTATTATAGACAATTTAACAAGTCTCGGATATGGACCGGATACCGGTAGAGAGACTAGCTAAATAAGGCCAAGACCGGATCCCGGCTGTAGTGCCTATGATGATGATGAATAAGCACAGTAACCTGGGACCCACATTGACTTTAAATTGCAACATTTCCATCGGAGATTGAAGAAGGATACCGGAGTCACCACCAGTAGCTAGCAACTCGCCCTCAGATATAACAGAAACAGCCCCCTCAACTGTTGGAATAATTCCGGGATCCCAACGATGATATTATTAAACTTTTGACTGTAAGTTATTATTTTTAAAAGAATTCCTAACAGATTTTGTGAAAATCTTATACCTTAAGAACATTAAATCATTCAAGTTCAAATTTTAAGTTACTTCAAATTTTTTGTAAAATTCTTTAACGATAAAAATTATAACTCAACGTAGGAATAAACGATATATGGTAGCTTAAGAAGATCAAATCATTCAAATTCAATTTAAATTACTTCAAATTTTACTCTGTAAAATTCTTTAACAATACATATTATAATCAATTTTACGATGGTAGATATATGTCCGGATTCACCTAGCCGTGGTGTGCTGCTTGCCATCCAAAATAAGCTCGCCTCATCTCCTATTGACCAACGGCCAAAGTCGTTATACATTATATGTTTCTCTATACTTCCTTCGCAACCAATCGTGTCATACGAACTGGCAATAGCGGCGGCTGATCACCTAATCGAGTTAAGTACTTCTCTAGACGATATCGTTGTTATTGGCGATTTAAACCTCCCCATCTCCAATGGACGGTGCCAGACGATCAATCCTTTTACACCCCAAACCCCACTAGTCCCCAGGAATGTCATTTTATAGACGGTCTCACTGACTCAAGCCACCATCAAATAAGTAATGTGTCAAATCATATCAAGAGGCAACTTGATCTTGTGTTTACAACGGGCCCCTATAATTCTTCAATTGCCCTTAGTCCTCATGGCTTTTCCACCGTCGACAATTACCACACCGGCTTCTCGTACCCCTTTATCGTGACAGCTTATCCCAAACCTCATCAACCCACGTCAACTTTTCCTACAACTTCCGCAAAAGCTAACTTTCGCGTATTTAATGATCGTCTTAGCAGAATCGCATTTCACTTTGATCACCTTAGCGGTAGAAGAAGCTACTGCCACTCTCTATAAGGAAATCTACTATGCCATTCCCCTATATGTCCTTATTCTCGACATAGGACATTGGTTTCATCGCCTCCATGGTACAACCGCAAACTCTGTACTCTTCGGAACAAGAGAAATAATTTGTGGAACATTTTCCTAAGAACACATTCTTCCCTGGACTACTCCAACTTTCTCGGATCCTTTTATAAATTCACCGACCTTTACAACTCTCGTTACTACAATTATCTCACAAAAATACAAAACAACCTGATCGATTACCCCAAATCTTGTTTCCACTTTATTAACTACAAACGCAAATCTAAGGCTATCCCAACTCCCTTTCCTATGACACGATTACTTCAACCGACCCACAAACTACTGCAAACCTCTTCGCTTCTTTCTTTAAAAAACCCTCTATGGACAATCCTTTCGAGCCTATCCCGTCTTACTTCAAACACCTGCGCGAATTCTCCCTTGGTCGCTTCATCTCTCAAATTATTCAGCAGCACCTAGTTAATGAAAAATTAAACTTACTTAAAGACGAGTTCAGGAGTTGGACCACTCCTATTCGCTATTCACTTTTACGATTAACGATATAGACTCCAGTGTCAAGCACTTCTCCATCTCTCTATAATGTGATATAATACCTGGTGGACTTCCAGCTGTTCTTTTAAAAAAATGTTCCTCTTCTCTTTCTCTCCCGCTGTCAAAGATATTCAATCTGTCCCTTACACATGGTGTCTTCCCAAAATATTTGGAAATCCTCTTTTGGCACCCCCATACATAAGAAGGAGCCTAAAAAGGAAATTAATAAATACCGTTCCATCGCCAGACTGTGACATATTTTAAAACTGTTCGAAGGCATTTTTTACCACGGGTTATGTTTCCGCTACAAATCCATCATCTCACCCAACCAGCACGGTTTCCTTACGGGTAGGTCGACCACCACCAATCTAGTTGAATTCTCATCCCACAGTCTCCGTGCCTTAGCGAACGGCAAGGAAGTCGATGTAATCACAACCGATTTCAGCAAGGCCTTCGACCAAATCTCCCACAATCTGATCCTCTTTAAGCTAGCCTCCCTTGACTTCGAACCCCTACTGATTAAGTGGATTTCTTCCTATCTTAACAATCGAACCTACCGTGTCAGATTTAGATCCACCCTCTCCAACCCTTTTGTTCCCACGTCAGGAGTTCCCCAGGGTAGTCATCTTGGACCCCTCCTATTCATTCTTATTATTAATGATATAGACTCCAGTATCAGGCATTCCTCCATCTCTCTATACGCGGACGACACTAAACTCTTCAAGACGATTCGCTTTTCTGTCGACTCCTCACTTCTCCAAATGGATCCTGACAGATAACACCTGAACAAATGATTCGTGACCTTGGCATCTTATGTGATAGGGAGCATTGCAATCCACATATTGATGACATTATTCTCAACAAGGCCAACTCCATCCTTGGTTTTGTGAAACGCTGGGTGATTCTCTAATCCCTACGAATCCTGATCGCTCTATATAGCCTTTGTCCGTCCCCTTCTTGAATATGCTAGTCAGGTTTGGTCCCATATTCGCAAGATCGAAAGCGTGCAACGTCGTTTTTTGCGCTGTGCCCTCCGAGGATTGAATTGGGAAAATCCTCTTATTTTACCCCCATACACGGGCCGTCTTCACCTAATTAATCTTAACACACTAGAAGAGCGCAGAATTCATGCCGACATTCTCTTCATACGGCTCCTCGATAGTATAGTGGCTAGTATACCTACCTGTCACGCGATAGACCGGGGTTCGGTTCCCGATCGGGGAGCCTCTGGCGCAAGACTAATGACCTTGCCCGGAAAAAACAAATCATTATGGAAAATTTAACAAGCCTCAGGACGTGCTAAATAAGGCCAAGACCGGTTCCCGGTTGTAGTGCCGATGATGATGATGATTCTCTTCATCCATCGTCTACTCTCGGTTCAATCGTTCCGCCAACACGCTGGACCTGTTTCTCACCTCCCACCCAAACAAATACACAATTGAAGTTTCGACGCCCCTGGGCACTTCAGACCCCTGGGTCGTGTCAGCTACATTTCCTCTAACCAACAGCAACGGTAACAAGAAAACTATATGGTTCTATGAGAAAGCCAACTGGGAAGGTCTGAACGACTTTTTTGGGAGGTTAAATTGGTCGTTATTATTCCTCAATAACGATGTTGACTCTATAGCGGACACACTGACAGACACGATTCTACTTTTCATGGGAACCTTTATTCCGCACAGAGTAAAGATTATCAAGTATATAAGAAATACGTAGTGCGATTCCGGGTGCAGAGAAGCCATTAAGGCTAAAGAGTTGAACTTCCGGTTGTATAAATTAAACAATATTAAGGAAAACCGGAAAAGATTTAAGAGAGCTAGAAATGACTGAAATGCGTATATTCAACACGGAAAGTTCTTGCATGACCAGAGAGTGAGACAAAAAATACTACACTCTCCCACAGGTAGTAGAAACTTCTGGACATTTGTGAAGAAAACTCGGTCTCCTCATCCATTCCTTCGCTAATAGTCCATGACAAACCAGTCACCACTGCAATAGAGAAAACGAATCTACTTTCTGCACATTTTGCAGCCAACTCAACGCTGCCTGAAACCATATCAGTTCCACTTCAACTTGAGCATAATCAGCACACCATGAGGCAGACTCGCTTCCGAACGCGCAGTTGCCCGGCCACTCAAGGAGCTAAACGCACACAAATCCGCTGGTCCTGATGGCATTCCCCCAATTCTCTTGAAGATATGTTCCTTTTCACTCTCCAAAAGCACTGCGGAAACTCTTCCATTTGTCTCACTCTACAAGCCGTTTCCCAAATAGATGGAAGTCAGCGAACATTCAGCGAATTCCCAAAAACGGCGACAAATCGTCCCTCGCTTCTTATCGACCCATAGCACTAACTTCTATTCTCTCGAAGGTAATGGAATCACTCATTGGCTGTCAAATTTCGCAATATCTGGAAACAAATGACCTCCTCAATGGCTTTCGTAGCAACAGGTCCACAGGAGATTTGATGGCGTACCGTAACAAAAAGTGGAACCATTCCATCCACTACTTCGGCGAAAACAAAATAGTCGCATTGGATATTTCGAAAGCCTTCGACAAAGTTTGGCATCCAGCCCTTTTATCTAAATTACATTCCTATGGAGTGGACAATTCCTTGATCCGATGGATAAGAGGCTATCTTTCTGGCCGTTCAATCCAAGTGGTTCTTGACGGTGTCAAATTTGTCTCCCACCAAATTAATGCAGGTGTTCCCCAAGGTTCAGTACTCTCACCCACTCTCTTTCTCATCTTTATAAATGATCTCTTGTCCATTACCCACAACTCAATTCACTCGTCTACTGGTGATAGCACATTGAGTTTCTCAAACTCATATCCACTTTCCCGACCAAACTCTTCGAACGTCATTACCAATCAGTAGGTTATGCTTAACACATTGAATTCCGACTTCAACAAGCTATATCAATGGGGATTATCTAACCGAGTAGAATTCAATGCCTTAAAAATTCAGTGCTGTCTCTTGTCGTCAAAGACGAACGCCAAAGTAAATATACTGTCGATGAATGGTACTTGCATCGACGAAGCCAAGGATCATTTTCAATGTTTATGATTTTCAGGAAATGTACTGCGAAGCATACCTCATGGGTATCAAAAAGGATCTATTGTGTGTAAATAATGGATGCATTCCTTCGGTCTGCACGATCGAAAGAGAGATAAGGGTGTGTGTGTGTATGAACGTCATCCGGTTTTGGAGTTTCTATCAGGGAGTCTAAGTCAAACCATCGTCCTAAACGGACGTCAAATATTTATTTATTTATTTATTTATTATCAATTAGTAATGTAAAATTACATATCAATAACTTAACCTAATGAGCCTAGCAGCGGGGACTATTGGCTCTGTATTTCTAATTTACAATTTAATCTTAATGCTATTTACAAATTTATTTACAATTTCTATGTTGTCGGTAGTGGGATCTGCTAGAATTGTATAAATATCTGTATTGCGAAATAGTTTGTCTTTCAAGGGTTTTAGGTGAGGACAGTCTTTCAATATGTGAGTGATTGTAAGTGTTGTGTTGCATTTTGGGCAGATTGGGGCTGTAGCTCGGTGGAGCAGGTAGAGGTGGGTAGCAGCTGTATGGCCTAATCGCAGCCTCACAAAGTTTGTGATTTTGGATTTGGACAAGTTAGTTGGGTAAGAGGGGTGAGTTTTGAAACGGTTTACCATTTTATAGGCATGGTGGTGAGTATCCCAGTTTGTTTAGTTTATATGTTTTTGTTGATTGCTGATAGTTGACAGTAGATCGGCTCTTGTGTAAGTGTTGAATTTATATACTGGAGCTCTTTTGGCTGAGTTGGCTGCGCCGTCTGCATTCTCGTTACCGCTGATGGCGACGTGACTGGGAGTCCACATTAGTTTTATTTTATTGCAGTATTTAATGATATTATTCCGAATATTGGAAATAATATCATCAGTGTTGTTGGTGTTTTTTATTGAGTTGAGTACCGACAGCCTGTCGGTGCAGATGACATATTTTTCTGTGGTTGGTGGCGAATGTTACGGCTTGTAAAATCGCGCAGGCTTCCGCCGTGAAAATGGAGCAGAATTCGGGTAATAGTCCGATTTTCTTTACTGCACCTTCTTCGGATGTGACCGCAAAGGAAGTATAGTTGGTTGTTTTGGATCGATCTGTGTACAGAAAGCGCCATCCGTTGGATTTATATTTTGAGGCGACTGACCAGAATAGTGCACCGTATATTTCTTTGTTTGTGTTTGGTTTTTTAAATATTGAGAGTGTTGTTATGATATTATTATTATTTAGAAGCCATGGCGGGTAAGTTGCGGAGTATTTGAAAGTTTGTTTAATATCCAATTCCAATTGCTTGACTTTATCTAAAATGCGACTGATTGCAGATGGGATTCGGTTGGTGTTTTTGTATCCTATTGTTAGTTTGATGTCTTTGTCAATTATGGAATTTCGCGAAAACGCTAATTTAGCTATTAGTTTCAATGATATGCTTTCCATCCGGTCCTCGATTGTTGGGAGCCCAGCTTCAGCAAGTATATTTTTTATTGGTGTCGTTCTGAATGCAAAGGTGCTTCTTCTAGCGGCTTGGTGATAGATGGGCTTTATTATATTTAGAGTCGTTTTTGGACTATTGCCATAGATATAGATCCCGTAGTCTATTTTACTTAAAATTAGAGCTTTAGTAATTTGACATAGAGTGTTAATGTGTACGTTACTTTTCATGTTGCTTAAGTATTTAATAATATTGAGCCTCGCTGCTAATGATACTTTGAGTTCTGAACAATGTTGTTTCCAGGTATACTTATTGTTAAATGTTATTCCTAGGATTTTGAGGTTGGGGACATTTTGGATTGTTTTGTTGTTTATGTTGAGGTGTATTTGGGGACAAAGTCGTCGTCGACACACATGAAATAATTTACATTTATCTACTGAGAGTTTGGCACTTGAAGAATTTGACCATTCTAAGATATCTTTCACTGTTTCAGTTAAAATGTTTTTGCAGAAAGTTAGATCACTGGATTTACTTAAGATGTATATATCATCGGCGTAAATGCAATGATCTAGATGTTTCTGTTTGTGTATTATTGTACTTATGTCGTCAAAGGCGATCATAAATAGTACAACTGACAGTGGAGATCCTTGAGGGATTCCGTTGTGTAATGGAAATGTATTGGAGTAAACGTGGTTGACTTTACATTGGAATTTTCTATTGCTTAGAAATGATTTAACGTACCTATATATATTGTTGCCAATTCTCCATTTTAACAATTTATTAAGTACGGTGTGAGCGCCTATTCTGTCGAATGCTTTCTCAAAATCAAGAGAGAGTATTGTGACGTGATTTTTGGAGGATAGAGCCTTTGAGGTGTAGTGGTCAATGTGGAGTAAGGCGTCTGTGCAACCTCTGTTGGATTTGAAAGCTACTTGGTTGATGGATGTCAATTTCTTTGTTTCCATAAGCCAGAGTAAACGTTTGGCTACCATTTTTTTCTAATACCTTTGCGGGGCAAGGAATTAAGGATATAGGGCGGTAGCCATCCACCGTATCTTTATCTTTGTTCGGTTTGGGAATAGGTATTAGGACCGCGGTTTTCCATATTTGTGGAATGTGTGATGTTTCAAGTATTTTATTGTATAACTTTATAATTCTTTGTTTTGCATAATGCGAAAGGTTTTTTAACATTGGGTAAGATATTCGATCTCGCCCTGGAGTTTTTCCCTTAGTTATACTAAGTGCTGACTCGAATTCGATAAATGAGATGGGTTGTTCTATGCGTAGAGCTGCAGAGTTAGGAGTTTGCAAAGATAGTGGATTGTTAACGGATTCAATTTTTTTACGATTGAATTCGGGGTGAAAATTATTGTTGCCTGAGAATTGCGACCAGGTTTTGGCGAAGAGTTGGCTTATTTCCACTGTGTCTGAGATTGTAGTATTTTCGGAATTAAGGGATGAGATAATTGTCGGATTGTGATTACCACTTAAGCTGCGTATTTTATGCCATATTGTGGTTGTGGAGGATGTTGGATTGATTGAGGAAGTGAATTGAAGAAAGCTTTTTGCTTTGCTTTCTTTCATCTTCCTACGAAATTGTGCATTCGCTTTTTTGTATGCAACAAAATTAACCTGCGTTGGTCCTTTTTTAAATTCAGAGAGGGCTGACATTTTGCTTTTTCTGAGAAGCGTTAGGTCGGAGTTCCACCAATGTACATGTTGCCTGGTTTCTGATTTGGTTGTGATATTTGTTTGGGGTATTGAGAGATTGGCAGCGGATCTAATTGCTTTACTGATTAGCGCCGCTTCGTGATTCGTGTCAGGTGTGGGGGAATTGCTTGAAAGAAATTCGTCAACTTTTCTTTCAAAAAGAGCCCAGTTGGCGGAATCGGTTTTGTATTTTGGAGATCTGTTGTGATGGGTTATCGGTTGCTGATTATTTATTATGCTTAAAACGGGGAAATGGTCACTATTGTAGAGGTCGTTTAGAACTTGCCATGAAGTTTTCGGAACCAATTCTGAGGAGCAACAAGTGATGTCTATATGAGTGAGGGTATTGTGTGTAGAAAGGTGAGTAGGGGAACCGTCATTCAGTAGGATCAGATTGGAGGTGAGGAGGAGGTTTTCAATTACTTCCCCTCTTTTGTTTGTGGAAGGTGAACCCCAGAGTGTACTCCAAGCATTTATGTCGCCTCCAAGTATTCTGGGCTCAGTTGTTTGGTTGAGTATAGCCTGAAGATCATTTTTATTTAATGGTTGATTTGGGGGGAGATATAAGGCAATGTAGGTAAAATTTAAAGGGTGTTGTATTTCTACAACGAGAGCTTGGGTATTTGTAATGATGGGGAGGATTTTGTGGGAAGTACCTTTCTTGATTAGTAATCCTACTCCTTGCTTGTGTGATGTGTTTGCAGGTGAATTGTAGAAGTAGCCTACATAGGATTTAGGGATGAATGGTGTGGTGTTGACTGGGCAATGCGTTTCTTGCAGTGATATCATATGTGGGTTATGGTCCTTAATTAGAATGTTTAGTTCGTCAAAGTTATTGGTATAACCGTTCATGTTCCATTGTAGAATGGTGAATGGGGTTTGTTTTGGAGTGAGTTTTGGGCGTTCAGCCGTGCTAGTGTGCTTAGATCTTGATTTTGCAGAGGGATGGGGTTGTATATTCTTAAATGTTTTAAGGTGTTGGAAGGTATGGTGGGCGGGATGTATGTTGTTAGGATCAAGACTCCGCTGTTCCGGATGTTGGGCACTTGAACTCTGGATTGAGTTCAAGTGTCCAACCTCAGGAACAGCAGAGTCAGGGGCTTGGTTGTTAGTTTTATAGTTACATTGTAATATCATCATCTACTAAGGTGTGTACATTTTTATTAATATTTATATTAGTGAGAGACGGTTTACTTTTTACCTTTGATTTGGGTGAAGGGGTGCGTTGCGAATGGCTATTAGCAGAGCAGCTTGTCGTGGTTTGTAGAATGGTTTCAGTTTGGTTGTTTGTTGGCGAACTTGTTTGTAGTTGTGAGGGTTCGAATGTGGTTAGTTGAGTTGATGATGTTTGTTGAGTTGATGGCGTTAATTGAATTGATAGTTTTCGTTGGATTAGTGGTGTTATAGACGAAATTGGTTTGGTTGGGTTATGTGTTATTGACTTTTTTGGCTTGTGGGGCAATGCAATTTGAATACTGTTGATTGTAGCAGATGAGGAGGAGCTGGTTGGAAGGGATTCCTTGGGTGTATTTTTTTGTTTGTTTTGTTCCGTTGAGGGTCCTTGTAATTGGCTCGATTTTAGTGTATCTGCAAAGCTTCCTGAAAGTTGATCAGGTTTGTGGATATTTTTTTTCTTATAAATTCGTTTGGCTTCTCCCATTGAACATTTGTTTGTGGTTTTTATTGTTAAAACTTCTTTCGCTTGGATATACAAGGGACAGGTTTTATCCGCGGCCGAGTGAGGGAGCGAGCAGTTTGCGCACATAGTGCGACTGCAATTTACGGGGCTATGAGGTGGCAGATTACACTTTTCGCACATTGTGGTATTGGTGCAGCGTTTTGTGGTATGGCCGAGTCGTTGGCAGTTGCGACATCTCATGGGGTTGGGGATATATTCGCTGACCTTAACTTTATAAAAACCGATGTCAACCGAATTTGGTGGTTGGAATAGCTTTAAAATAAATAACATAAGTCCGGAGGGTCTTCGCACTTTACAGTCATCTACTTTGGTAAATTTGTACACATCTGTGACTTTTTGTTGACCCATTTCGGCTATTATTTCCGCTTCCGAGATGTTTATGAGACAAGGGGCGTACACTATGCCTTTGCATTCATTTAATTTTTCGTGTAATTTTACAGAAACGAGACACACGTTGCCAAAGTTTGTTATTTTAAGAAAACGGACTGCGATTTTCTGAGAATTAGCTTTTACTAATAATTGTCCGTCTCGTAGAACCGTGATTTGTTCATACTCTTTGCTAAATCGTCTATCACTTTTTTAATTAAAAATGGGCTTAGAGATGAAATAGGCTTACCATTCTCCTTAGATGATATAATTAGAAATTTTGGATCTCTTGTATTGTTCATTGTTGGTAAGCTAGGAAAAAATTCCTCTGTTTTCATAAGTGTCCTTTTCATTTTGTTTGGTCGAATATCGCTATTTGTATCTTCCGTAAGATCGCTAAACCGGTTACTATTCACATTTGGCCCGCAGGCCATTTCGTTGCAATTGTTTTACACTACTCTTTTGTTTTATAAACACAGCACACTGCACAAGGGTCTGGTCTGTTTTTGTTTTTTTGTTTTTTGTTTTTTTTCACTGCACTATTACACAAAGGGGATGTAATATAATTTTGTAACGTAGGACTGATGTTACACGTACGGAACACAATTCGCGACGATGTAAACTCGACGACGGTTGGAAAGGGAATGGACATCAAATATAAAACCCGTCACGTTGTAAATTTGATTTAAAAAAAAAGTCTGTACATATCCATCGCCCTACATGGATATACGATGAAAGCCTATCGCGCTTCTAAATAATAACAGTGTAAAATCCGGTTTTGAATGGGTTCCCGAAGTTGTGTTGTATGCGTGGCGATTAAATTAAATTCGGTAGGTTGGGCACGGGAAAACAAAGTGTGTTTTATGACAATAAAAACTCAAAGGACGAGTGTGTTAATTTAAGTAAGACTAATCGTGTTTGTTTTGCAAGGTGTGTATATTTAAATAAACAAAGTGTGTGTGTGTCTAAAGTGCTGTATGCAAATCTTTAACACGTCGGAAGATAATATGCGCAACGTATCATGCCTATCTCTTTTCTACAGGCATTATCACGGTCGTGGTTCCCCCCTTCAGACCGCCAATCTGTTCACGTTGAAAGCCGACTTCACGCGCACATATAAACATAGTCATTCTTTAGCCGAACCACACGAATGTGGAATTGCTCTACCTGATCATGTGTTTCCTAGTCGTTGTAATGTCCAGGCATTCAGGACCAATGTACATGGATACCTCATTTCCTTATCCACTTCCTCATCATCCGCTCACACTGTGCTCTGACATTTAACGGCACTTCAAAATCGCCTTATGTGCGCGCATTAATGCGTAAAAAAAGCCCGCCTATCCCCTCTTCTATAGACAACCACCACCCGCCACTCCTTTTGACCACTGTCTGCAGTGAGATAGTTTTCAAGGAACGAGATTTCAGTAACCTTTACCACTCTGTCGTTGCGAGAATTTGAAAACACACGAGTGATTAACCGTATCCCAAGATAAGATAAGATAATATTTATATTTGCGTTCATCAATAGAAAAAACAAAACTCCACTGGGGCGAAGGTTATGACAAAAAAAAATGGATAAAGAAAAACAACAATAACAAGTGAAAAACTAAAAGAAAAAAGCATATTGGCAAATAAAATAACTAAACATCTGCAATAAGATCGTACATTACAACTTTTACAAAGATTTCATCTCCTATACTACAAACATCATCCTCATCATCGGCACTACAACCAGGATCCGGTCTTGGCCTTATTTAGCAAGTCTCTCCACCGGTATCCGGTCCTCATTCGAGACTTGTTAAATTGTCCATAATAATTTGTTTTTCCGGGCAAGTTTATTAGCCTTGAGCCAAGTTCTAAGTCAACATTTGTTAAATTATTGTACAATAAATGGGTTGTTCATCATCACCATCATCAACCCCAAAGTTCATGACCACATTAACGAGACTATAGCATTTTTTGTTCAGACTCTTAAATATTTTATTGCAATTGTAGTGATCCTAAATCACTACTCTCACCCACTTACCTATAATCCCGATCCAAGTGAATCATATGAGCGACAAGTTAAACCAAAAGTTGGTTTGCCGCACATTGATTCAAATTCCTAATTACCTCACCCATAATCCAATTGAATCATATGCACGACCAAATTAAACCAAAATACATTTGTCGTACATTGATTCAATTCCTAATAATCCTAAACATTATGAAATGCGTAATACTAAATGCATTTCATGATTTCTCCTTCCGGGAATTAGTTCAGATAGAGTTCGTGTACACTTCTGGGAATCCTATTCCAATTGAAGCACACACAATTTTGTTTGGGCTTCTTGGAATTTTTAAATAATATCGTTAACAAATCTCTGTTGTCACAGAGTATAAAAGGGGAGTGCATTTTGGATTCTAGATGAGTTGGGATCCAGAGGCCGAGGCGACGGCCAAAATTAAATATGAAATAAATAAATTAATTAAATAAAATTAAATAAAATTAAATGGCGTTTTAAATTGGCAACCCTAAAGGAAGACACCCCATTGAGGTAACAAAAAACTAATAAACAAAATATAACCCTACATAATTGGCGCAGCCGGTAGGATCAAGGAAGCCAAAGTTAAACACTTGTAAGTGCTTGAAAACCCTTGATCACTACAATAACACAACTACAAGCGTACTGGGCACAAGACACCTTCAGCCCTGCGTCCGGAGTTGAGTCTGGCTCCGGAGGTACGACTTGGTAATATAAACCAACAAAAAAAAAAATAATTCAAAGCGTGCCTGGGGCTTAAACACCAGGAAGTGCTATAAAAAAATAATAAAAAACAAAAAATAATTAACAGCGTACCTGGGGCTAAATACCAGTGTAAAAACAAAAATAATAAAAAAAAAAAAAACAACATCAAGGCTCACGGGCAGTAACAGCCCCAACAACAACAAAAATAACAACGATGGCAGAGTACCAACCACCTCATAACAACGTCAACAAAACGGGCAGTAATCTACCAGCACGCCACTAGCGGCTAGAACAGCAAGGGAAACAGCAGGAGCTCCAACAGTAGCAGCACCAATGGACAGCAGCTTGCTCAACAACTACAACAACAGAGAACAGTTAAGTGACCATTTATTTTTCTTTAATTTACTAAAGACTTAGGTAATAATCTACTTTCTTTTGAAATTTTTGACTAAAATTACAAAATAATTTGCTTAATCTATTAACACCACCTTACCCAAATTTGCTCTACTCCCAGTTAAACACAAACATAACCTTTACATACAAAAAATTATAACAAATTACTATAAAACCAATTGTAACCCTGCTGCTATTTCAAAAATATCCCGTCTCAACCTTGTCTATATTGTGTGGCTAGTAATCCTAGGGAAGAATTTCTACCCCCAAATAATAAATAATAAAAATGAACAAAAACACTTACGGGATAGCAAGTGTCTTAAACATTAACAACCTTACCCTACATATATAATATATATATTTATTACTACCGTTTTCCCTCCTTGTATCAACACCCCTTATCACTATTAAAACTGTCAGTCTATGGAACAAGAAACCACCTCAAGCTCTAGAACATCCCACGACCAAGTACCCTCTTCACCGAAAAAACTTCGCAGCGGAACAATAATCGAAGCAAACCCTCCGATCAAACTCGCGACCCCAGCTCCTCCTTGTCAGAAAATTCCAGTCCTTCAGCACCAAGCGGATCTCGCAATCTTTGAGACAATGGCCATTGATTACACAAAGGTTGCGAAGCTGTCAGCACAGCTAATCCCCATCTTCTCCGGGGAACCAAATCCGCGTATAGGTGCAGAACTGGAAACCTTTTTGGATTGCTGCAAGAGGGTTTTAAACTGCCTCAGGACTGAAGAACACGGGGCTTTCTTACAAATATTCCCTACTAGGCTACGGGGTGAAGCTTCTGCCTTATTCGCGTCCACTCCGTTCGCATCTTTTCAGGAAGCCGAGGATGTGCTAAGGAAGGTTTATTTACCAGTAGAAAACTATCAGGACCTGGTAAATAAGCTATTAGCTATTCGGCAAAATCCGGCAGAAGCTATCATCTTATTCCAATTACGACTAAAGAAGTCGTTAAGGGAATGTAAGAAAGCCGCGGAACTAAAATACGGTCCCCTATTGTCTGAGGCCGTAAAAATACAATTAGATGACTTTGCAAAAAGCATCTACAAAAAGGGGTTGTTAAATCCGTACCATCGACAATTTTTATTACTGATGGGCGATGTACCAATAGATTCATTAATGGAGAGAACATTGGAATTGGAACAAATCCAACAACCTCAGCTGCCATTAATCTCTTCGCAGGTTTCATTTAATTCTCCCTCGCCTTGTACAACAACAGCACCTTCAGAAGCCTATAAACCGACTTTAGGTACCCAGCTGGGACAAACTCTAACTCAAATAATCCCCAATATTCCAAATATAGAAGGGTTGCCACACACCCAACCCATTACACAGGGAACTCCGCAACTAGGGGCGCAAATACCACCAGCTGACCAACCATACAGGGGAACCGAAGAGGTAATGGAATCAGACCCTCCCAACACATCACTGACACATGATGCCCCTCCCAGCAGGATAACCTGCAGTTACTGCAACAAAAGGGGGCATGTCTATGAGGATTGTGTCAAAAGAAAAAATACTCCCTTTTGCACACACTGCCAGCAATTAAATCACGATATCCGTGATTGCCGGCGCTTAAGGGAGGTAAAAAGAGTTCTGCACATAAGGCAGACTTGCGACTTCTGTGGCCAACAAGGTCACAATCTAGGATCCTGTCAGCAAAAGCTGAAATGGGAGTCGCGAGTTCAATGCCAACCTGCAAAAAATTCCCCCACTTTGAGCCCAAAACGAAGAAGGTCAAAACCCTCGGTGGCAAAAAGGACCTACCATGTAAGGACCCCACTCTCGCCATTAACCAGCATTCCCACCGTTCAACTACCGATAGATGTAGGTGTTAACAAAACCACAACACTAGTAGTGGACACCGGTGCGGAAGTAAGCCTGATTAACAAAAATTGCCTTGGTAAATCAGACGCCAAAATAAATCAGCAAGAGGCTTGCACTTTAGAGACACCGTTCGGAAGCATTAGGACCTTGGGAAGCTGCAAGGTCAACTTCCAGTTAAAAGGTAGGTCTAAACTCCCATGCAAGTTCCAAGTAGTGAGCAGTATGCCCGGTCTACCAGAAGACGGTCTGCTTGGAAATGACTTTTTGTCAAAAAATTGCAATGTGGAAGGCCCCAAACAACGCGTCACTTTTCCTCGCACGGAAATAAACCCCAAAGTATTTAGTGTGCCAATAAAGTTCTCACACGTCGAGAAAAAGGCACCTGAAAATAAATACGCTAAGGGGAAACAGGAGCAAGCCCAAGGTAAGTGCAAAATATTCAGGTTAAATCTTAACCATAAAAAGAGGAACCTCATGGAGCTAAGTGGTAACATCAAAAGTATTAATCAAATAACTGACACTTCGTCAGCTAATCCACAGTGCCCCAGCTCCTCTCAAAATACAAATTTTTTGCAAAAGCCCAACACACCCGAAAAAATAATAAACCTCGATGAGATCGCGACGATACTCAGGGTTTATCACAATTCCCCTTCCGGTGAACATGTGAGCATCACCAAGTCGTATAATAAAATACGACAAAGATACTGGTGGCCGTCCATGCTCTCCGACATTCGGAAATATAAAAAGCAATGCAAGGAATGCCGTTCTTCGAAGGCAACCGCATGCTGCGGAAGTGAAACGAAACCGCAATCGTTTCAAGTGGGAACCAGGGTGTTAGTAAGGTATAAAAACCGCAAGGACAAAGAAACACCCATCTGGAAGGGCCCTTTCCTCATTACAGGAATAACTGAGCCAAACAATACGACCATCAAAATTGGTCAGAAGTCAATGGTAATAAGCAATAGGAGGCTGAAATCGTATTCCAAGGTTGATTAGTTCTGATCTTCGCCCCAGTTTCACCTTCCTTTCCACTACCAACCCCAGACATATACTATCCCCAGGGTGTATTATAGTTCGATATTTTATCACTTAAAAATACTAATGGACACACAATATTGACAAAGATGACAAAAAAGTGGTAATATTAAAATAAATGGAATGAAATACAAAAAAGAAATCGCATACAAATAAAACAAAACAAACATTGACCCTCAATGAGGAAGACAATTTATGAACACTAAACAAAATTGTAAATAACTATTTCAAAAAATATATGTAAATCCTAATTAAGATCTAACTTAGAAATATGAAAAATATGAGCATTAAAAAAAACACTAAATATCAAACTGAAATATATAATACATATAATACAAAAAAAAAAATCAATACAGATATACGAAAACAGACCTAAGCTAAAATTTCCATGTAATCAATTGATTAAATCAAAATACAAACAAAGAATGAAGATATAAAGAATTCTAAATAATATTATAAAATATAATTCATATTTACAACTAGTGTAAGGCGCTCTTTAAAAATAAATACACATCTATATCTATTAATCTAGCATTAAATGAACAACAACAACAAAATAAATATTAATGGCTTAAGTATAGATTAGAAAAATAACATAGTAAAATACGAACCAAAATGAAAACAATTACTAATTTAAGAAATCTATTTACTTATTCTTATAATACATATGTCTATTTTTAAAATTCACTTTCATTAATATACTTAAATGATAAATGTAAACATGACACCAGCCACAATTATTTGATAAATACCATACCATTCTTTATACAAACAAACTTAACAAGCATTACCGCAAAAGAGAAAATACAACATGTAGCACACATATTAAACATAACGAATTAATGCATTAAATGTTAAACTAAAACAAAAAATGTAAACTATCGCGAATTCAAAATGCCACCGCCCCTTGCTTTTCACTCATTCTAGAAAATTAACCTCTTCCAGATTAATTTTCTTTTCTAAAGGGGGGAGGAATGTAGTGATCCTAAATCACTACTCTCACCCACTTACCTATAATCCCGATCCAAGTGAATCATATGAGCGACAAGTTAAACCAAAAGTTGGTTTGCCGCACATTGATTCAAATTCCTAATTACCTCACCCATAATCCAATTGAATCATATGCACGACCAAATTAAACCAAAATCCATTTGTCGTACATTGATTCAATTCCTAATAATCCTAAACATTATGAAATGCGTAATACTAAATGCATTTCATGATTTCTCCTTCCGGGAATTAGTTCAGATAGAGTTCGTGTACACTTCCGGGAATCCTATTCCAATTGAAGCACACACAATTTTGTTTGGGCTTCTTGGAATTTTTAAATAATATCGTTAACAAATCTCTGTTGCCACAGAGTATAAAAGGGGAGTGCATTTTGGATTCTAGATGAGTTGGGATCCAGAGGCCGAGGCGACGGCCAAAATTAAATATGAAATAAATAAATTAATTAAATAAAATTAAATAAAATTAAATGGCGTTTTAAATTGGCAACCCTAAAGGAAGACACCCCATTGAGGTAACAAAAAACTAATAAACAAAATATAACCCTACACAATTATAAAAATTAAAAACTTCCACCAGTTGTTTGAACCACTGTACATCTAGAAAGAAGAATAAAATATAATATTATACAACAATGAGTGTTTCTTAATCACATATTCAGATATTTTTCCAATCAACGTTTATTATAATTACAACAATGTGGAAACTTGTTTTTTTTTTACCTCGTCGCAACAAATTGAAAAGTTTACGTTCGCAGATGTCTTGGTAGGTAATATTATTATCAAGCATCTCAACGTACCATGCAATATTTAATGAATCGTGTTCAAATCGGAATTGCACACAATTGAACATTTTTGTTTTTACAAGCATTGAGTTAAATTTAATGTTGTTTATTACTATTGTTGGAAAGTAGTTGCCCACCTCTCATTCTTTAGTATTTATAGATATTATAAATTCATCCGACATTATCCCAAGGAAGTATTTAATAGCTTTTGCAATACATTGGTTTTTATCTAAGGGAAATCTACTTGTAAAAAGCGGAGAGTATGCTTTCAATGAGATTCATTTAAATTAAACCCAGTGCGCAGTCCGTTCAAGATTTATTAATAAAACATATATCCTCTTCAAAAGTTTGAAAATGTTTTATATGAACAATGATTTGGATTCGCTTATATGATGTGTCGATTTGAACACGTACAGGTAGTGACAGCTAAGGTGAGCGTGCAAAGTGTAAGGACTGCAAAAATGTATTGTGTACAATTTGAAATTTGCTCACCATTTCAAGGGCAACTACTTTTTTTAAAATGGCACACGACCTAAGTGTCGTTTCAGTTTCAAATGTGAGTCAGCCGATGATAGGAAAACTACAAGGCTTCAATACGCATTTGCTTCGCCAGTAAGACTTGAAGATTCGCTGCTTCACAGAATCTCACGGAAAACAAGAAAATTAAATTCGTTTTCTGCTTTGCCAAGCACACATTTTCAGATGTAAACACCTGCATAAGAAAAATTAATAGTAATACGATTGGTTCCCTATGAAAATAAAACTTTGAGAAAAAAATATTCTACGAATTTTGAACTATAATATTTACAAATTTATCTCAGTGAAGTTCTAAAGGAAACAATTTATGAAATAAATGATGTAGGTTAGGGCTAAACAAATGCTTTCCATGGAACAATTATTTTTTTCGTGCGAATACTTTCAATTTGCAATTGTACGAGTGCGGAAATAGCTATGGCGTGTTTTGAAATTAATGGGTTCCACTACAGGTAGTAACGACAGGCACGTGGTATACAATAACTAAAATGTTATTGTCGATGGGCGCGAATTTAACTATTTAACGATTAATGTGGCTTTGCATGTGAAGCTTGGTTTCTTTGTTAGATTGGGAAAAATGCGTCTTTCGTTTTTTCTTCGCTCCATAAAAGAGCTTATTGCCAACCTTATAGTATCAAAAGTGTGGACATGAAAATAAGAAAAATATGGTTAAGATGGGTAGGTTAGAAAAAGTAGGACAAAAGGATTGAGGGAAAGGAGTGTACACCGGTCTGAGTACATCCGGCAACGAAGCAGCACGAGTGCCTCTGCCTCGAGATCTTTCTTACCGATTTTCGGTAGTGCAATCATAAATAAACGCAAGCTCCCCGGTTCCGCTTACCGGCTTTGTATAGATAAGGGCTTAAATTCTGTTTTCTTCTTGCCCACTAATTACAACATTGAAGTAAAATATATTAGGTACGCAACAAATGTTTGTCCGTCGATGCTCCAGCAATAAGTGTTGTTCGATTTCGACATATCCAAAACGTCATGAACCAAGCTTAGACATATGGTAAACACACCGCTTAAACACAGTAGTGATTTTGTTTTGAATTCATATACTTTTGGTTGCGTGAAAATGTCTGATTTGGTGCTAAATAATCGTCATTTGCGGGAAGTGTTGATTTTCTTCTTTTATTTCGAAGAAATCGGCGCCTGAAGCGCATCGAGAGCTTCACAAAGTTTACAGAGATGCTGCTCTAAGTGAAACAGCGTGCCGTGATTGGTTCTGTCGCTTCAAAGACTACGATGTTGAGGACCGTCCGCGTGAAGGGAAGCCGAAAACCTTCGAAGGCGATGAATTGGAGGCATTGCTCGATGAGGATCCATGCCAAACGCAACAAGACCTTTCATCAGCATTAGGAGTTACCCGTCAAGTTTAGCTAGTTTAGTGAGGGCAGAACCCTCATTTATTAGCCTTAATCCACCAAGCTTAAATTAAATTAATATAATACCTTACAAACTAACTTAAAATTTTCCAAGAGATTGCATGCGTTGGGCATGATTCAAAACATTGGAACTTGGGTTCCTTATGATTTAAAGCCAAGGGACGTTGAGCGTCGTTTTTTTTTTTTTTTTGGCTGTAAACAACTGCCCCAGGAGCAAAAAAGGAAGGGTTTTCTTCATCACATAGTTACGACTGATGAAAAATGGAATCATTACAGCAACCCAAAGAAAAGAAAGTCATGGAGACTGTCCGGCCATGCTTCTACATCGTCGACTCGGCCGAATATTTATAGTACGGTTCGCTTCCGTGCTTCTCGATCAACGAGAAAGAGAAGCGAACGATGGAATCCCTCGACGTGATCGGTAATTAATTCTCTTCTATATCGACATTTAAACTGTTCAACTATCAATGCGAAGTGTCCGAAACTAACGCAGTCACCGAGGAACTCTCACAGCCATATCCGTAGAATAAAACAGACCGATCCTTTTAATAAATTTTATTCACTTTATTTTGGTGTCTTTACACCACTCGCACTACATACTAACTACTTTCTAACCTACTTTTCTTCTTCCTTGAAGTTTCGGACACATCGCCCCTTATCGCAGATCCTTTTTGAGGTTTTTTGTTATCCATTAGCGTGTCTGGCTAATGCAAACAGGAGTTTATATTGGACTTTAAATGAAGTCAGAGTCCATGGGAAAGGGTGAGAATATGGATGGGAATTTGGGTCTATTTGTGCATATCATAAAACATCTGGTTACAATGTGTATGCATTGTGATGCTTAGATTGCCGGAATTGTGTGTCGGGGGATCAAATGGATATGGGTTTGTTTGGACACATGTTTGATTGTACATACAATGTATGTGAGAAATGTGCATTGTGGTGTTCGAATTTTTGGAATTGAATTTAATGTTCGACAAATGAACGTTTAGTTTAATTTGCTTGAGATTGAATTCAATGTTAATTTGAAAATATGAATGGAATTTTTGTAGGTGGGTAGATATATATGTGGGAGGAAAATGGTAGGGCTTCTTGGAGCTCTACATATTCACGCTGCGATGGTTATGCTGGGGAGGGTGGGAGCGAACATACAGGGCAAAGTTACTGATTGCTTTCAACCCGGCGAAGGCCAGGACGATCCGTGTCCCTGTTCAATCCAAGTTGACATGCAGTCTCCACGTAACACCCCTGGATAGCTACTTTGGCACCCGCCAAGTAGTGAACCAATGCATGCAGCGACACCCTGACAAAGGTTGGCGCAAGGCTAATAACCATGCCCGTAAAAACGAATTATTATGGCAAATTTAACAAGCCTCGGATATGGACCGGATTCACGACGACGACCACGGAAACGAAAATGGCTTAACGATTTGAGAATTTTCTCATGGAACGTCCGCTCACTATACAGAGCACGAGCTGCACAGCAGCTATCGGGTACCATGTCCGAATATAAGGCAACCATAACAGCATTACAAGAAATAAGATGGACGGGGAGTGGTGTTATTCAAAGAAACGTGTATGACATTTATTACAGCTATCATGCAAAACACCATGTGCTCGGGGTAGGCTTTCTAGTCAGCCAAAAACTGAAGGCTGCCATTATCAGCTTTAATCCAATAACGAAATGCGCGCGAGACAAGTTTAAGAACATAAGCCTCATAAATGTCCACGGACCTACAAAGGTGTTCCCTGACGATAAAAAATAACAATTCTACGAGAACGTCGAATGGGCCCTTAATGCCTGCCCAAGATACGATGTGAAAATCGTTCTTGGTGATTTGAATTCGAAAATAGGCCGGGAGCCTGAAAACCGGCACTACACAGGTTCCCATAGTTTGTATGAGAACACTAATGACAATGGACTACGAGTCATCGAACTGGCAGCATCAAAAAACTTGGTCGTTGCGAGTACCAGGTTTCCGCGTGAAGATATCCACAAAGCCGCCTGGGCAACACCTGATGGAGCCGCTCGCAACCAAATTGACCAAGTGTTGATAGATCGCCGCCACTCCTCGAGCCTGATGACGGTACGAACGTGCCGAAGTGCCAACGTCGACTCGGATCACTATTTTGTTGCTACAGTTTTCCGAGCGTGAATTGCCTTACGGATACGTATTGCATCCGCGGATCAGGTTCGAATCAACATGGCTGCCTTACGCAATGATAATACCAGTAACACCTTTGGTCATGCGCTAGGACGCGCCCTCGACGGAGGAAGAGTAAGTCCTGGGGACAAAATGCGGGACGTAGAAGAGAAATGGACACGCCTTAAGAATACTGTCATTAGTACTGCCAACTCCATCTCAGGCAGTAGTCGTAGAGATCGGAGCGACTGGTTTGATGATGAATGCCAACTAGCGACTGAACATAATGCTGCATACCGGGCAATGCAGCAATCTCATAGCACGCGGCTACGCGGGGAGAAATACAAAGAGCTCAGAAGATCTGAAAAGACTCCACCAAACAAAAGAAGTGCCTGGGAAAAAACCTTGTCTGTGAAATAGAGAAAAGTAGAGAGCGAGGTCCCTACCAGGCGCGGAGGTTCTACCAAATAAACCGCGGTATGACGCCGTACACACCACGCTGCACTTTCTTCAAGGACAAAGACGGTAATCTGATCAACGATCGTGAAGGCATTCTGCAGCGATGGGAAGTGCACTTCAATGAATTGCTAAATGGTCAGCTCACAGAAGAATTGGAGGCGCCACCAATGCAAGATCAAGACCAAATGCTGCCGCTACCAAGCACTGAGGAAACATTAAAAGCCATACGACGCTGCACTTTCTTCAAGGACAAAGAGGGTAATCTGATCAACGATCGTGAAGGCATTCTGCAGCGATGGGAAGTGCACTTCAATGAATTGCTAAATGGTCAGCTCACAGAAGAATTGGAGGCGCCACCAATGCAAGATCAAGAGCAAATGCTGCCGCTACCAAGCACTGAGGAAACATTAAAAGCCATACGACAGCTCAAATTAAATAAAGCCCCCGGAGCTGGTGGCATACCAGGTGAGCTGATGAAACAGGGGGGGACAAAGTTACATCACGCAATTCATAAGATCGTGGTGCATGTATGGGAGCAGGAGGAGATGCCGGAAGATTGGCGTCGTGGAATAATTACGCCATACATAATATAAGGGAGATATCACAGTGTGCAACGACTATAGGGGTATAACATTATTGAGTACTGCCTGTAAAATACTCTCCTCTATCCTACAAGACCGGATAACCCCATACGCTAAAGTCATCTTTGATCAGTATCAGTGTGGCTTCATCCCAGGCAAATCACCCTCAGGCAGGCGATGGAAAAATGTCAGGAATTTAAGATCCCATTATATTATCTATTTATAGTCTTTAAGGCCGCCTACGACAGCATAGCCAGGGTAGAACTATATAATGCCATGAGAGAGCTCGGCATTCCAAACAAATTGATACGACTTTGTAGTTTGACCATGACCAACGTAACTACTCAAGTAAAAATAGCGGGATTGCTGTCCAAACCAATAAACATCTTTAATGGACTCTGACAAGCGGACGGTCTGACTTGCCTCCTCTTCAACCTAGCGTTGGAGAAAACAATCCGAGATTCTGGAATTAAAACTAGACGGACTATTGACACCAAGTCCTGTCAGATACTTGCCTACGCAGATGACATCGACTTCATCGGTAGATCCGATTCGGCCTCCTTCACCCAGATCGAACAGGCGGCACAAAAATTCGAACTGCACATTCATGAGGGAAAAACTAAGTACATGGTGGCAACATCCGCGAAGTGAAAACCTAACGTTGATCAAATTACCAGGGTAGCGGAGCACGAATTTGGGGTAGTGCAATGCTTTAATAGTATCAGCCGATAACAATATGGAAGATGAAATACGCAGACGCTTGATCAAAACTAGCAGTCTGCTATATATATTTTTTTTTTACACAAACGCGCGCACAAAAGAGGATTTTTGAGTACCCTTAAATGTCAGAGCACAGTGCTAGCGGAAGAAGAGAAAGTGGATAAGGATAAGCTATGGTCTATCAAGGCTCTTTAAATCCCGAAATTTATCCAGAACATCCAAGATACTACTGTACAAGACCATAGTCTTACCAGTACTCATGTATGGATCCGAGACCTGGGTGCTCAGTAAAAGGCACTCTGAACTCTTAGCCGCGTTTGAGAGGATGGTCTTAAGGAGCATTGTTGGCCCCATAGGTTAGGGAGGACAATTCCGGAGACATAATTTACAGAACAGCTCCGAAAGTTGAGATCATAAATAGTTTAATACAGCGAGATTTCAACAACGTGCAGCGCTATTGCGACGACTGGAAACTTAAGATCAACTTCCAGAAATGTGAAGCCATCCTATTTAGAACTCCATTATATAAAGCCACAAACGACACAAGGAAAAACTGGCGAAAGCTAGTTATCGTGGGACCGCATGGAGATAAACTGGAAACCAAGAGTTTAGTTAAATACCTTGGCATCTGGCTAGACCAATATCTGTATTTCAACAGACATGTAGAAGCTGCTCTGGTCAAGGCTAGAAAAACGTTTGCTATGACAAGGAGGCTATTTCACAGTAGCCAACTTGACAGCAGGGTAAAAGTCATATGCTACATGACGCTAATCAGGCCAATGCTCATATATGGTTGTCCAGTATGGTTTAACATAGGTCAAAATTTGATGGAAAAGATTCGGGTGTTCGAAAGGAAGTGTCTCAGAAGTTGTCTCAGATTATATCGGACACCGGAATCGAACTATAAAAAGTATTATTCAAATGAGACTTTATATAATGAAGCGTACATAAATAGGGTGGATAATTTTATGATTAAATTAATCAGAGGACATATTGCGAGAGCAATAACCTCGTCCAATGACCTAATTTTCGGGGCCTATTATCCAAACACTCTGTACTATGAGAGCGTGCGTCGCAACGGCTTTGTTCCACCAGAGGCGTTCCTTGACTTGGACATGAAAGGGCTTATACAGGATAGATCCGGAATTCCGCTGATCTATCATGTAAGTAGATCATCCGTAGACGGGTTGTGCTACGACCGGGAAGTAACGCGCACCGAAGAAGAGCTCCTGCGCTTCAGTAGGGATATGTCCCACAGAGACCGGGACGATAGTATTAGACAGCGTCAACAGTTCTGGTGGTTGAATGGCATATAAAGACCTAAATACCAAAGTCGGTATAGAATCACACTATCATCAGCTAGCTTACATAGACTTAGCTTTTCTAGAATTAGGGTAGTATAAGATTTAAGTTAAGTTAGGTTAAGTGCTTTTACATAAAATAAAAAAAAATAAAAAAAATAAAAAAATTGACAAAGTTTTTCAAACTTTCTTTGTCTTTCAAATAATTATAAGTACTGCCACAAACTTCTGTCGCCGAAAGGCAAATTATACAAATGTTTAGTAATGTTTAGCTTAGAGTGTCTGCGAAGGACCAGTAAGTTATTATATAAGATAATTAAAGCTAGAATTTAAGCATTTTTTGTCTAGCCTTTAATTTAGAAACTAAGAATATAAAAAGAAAAAGAAAAAATGTTTTACAAATGAAAAAAAATGAAAAACACTTCCGGAGACGCTACAACCAAGAGTTGTACGCGATCTACCTTTAAGCTAACATTGTATAAAAATCAAACTCGGTAGACTCCGGTGGGCGGAACACCTATCTCGAATGAGCGAAGAGGAGCCTGCCTGGAAAGTCATTTGTGGCAGGATATATGGAAGGAGACAGTGCGGCAGACCTTGTCTGCGATGGAGGGATGGCGTAGAGCAGGACGCTCAGAGCCTGGGAGTGTCAAACTGGATGACATCGGCTCGAAATCGGGACCGATGGATAGAGTTGCTAAATAAGGCCAATACCGGATCCAGGTTGTACTTCCGATGATGATGATAATGATGAAAGTTATGCTGTGTATTTGGTGGGACCAGATCGGTGTTATTTACTATGACTTGTTGAAACCGAACGAAAACATCACTGGGGAATGGTATCGACTTCAATTGATGCGATTGAATCGAGTACTGCACGAAGAACTGCCACAATTCGAACAGAGGCAGACAAAAGTGATTCTACAGCATGTCAACGCTCGGCCTCACATTGCCAAACCCATTATAACCTACCTGGAAACGCTCTAATGGGAAGTCCTACCCCACCCGCCATATTCCTCAGATATTGCGCCGTCCGATTATTACTTGTTCCGTTCGATGGCACCATGGTCTGGCTGATCAGCAGTTCCGTTCATATGAATACATCGAAAAATGACTTGATTCGTGAATAACCACGAAAGATGAACACTTTTACCGTAACGGTATTCGAGCTCTGCCAGAAAGATGGGAAAAAGTTGTAGCTAGTGATAGACAATACTTCGAATGATTTATTTGTAACCATTTTTTCACAATAAAGTTGCATTTTCTTTTAAAAAAACAGCAAGAACTTAGTTGCGCACCTAATATATAAATTCAAAAACATCCCGTTTACAACCTATACACTCTCAATCATACAAAACCATAATCTTCTATAATTAATTCCAAGTTCAAAAGTAGACGGAATTCTTTCGAATTGGATATTCAATTAGCGATAAAAATCAACTGACAATTCATATCCTGTGCGCAATTTGAATAGAACCACTTAAGCGGAACCAGTTGAATCTCATACGTAGTCATAATCACATGGGATTCACCGTTTAGAAAAAGTGTAAATGGAAAATTCAAACACCAAAATTAGCCACCGAAATTAGTTTGTTGAGATGACAAATCTCTCATCTTTCAGCAGATCTTCTATTTGACGGCAAGTTTATTTCCATAATATGTTTAACAAACAACGCAAAAATAAACAAGCAAACAGAAAAGCTAATAAACACCCATCTATCTTAGGTTACCGGTGTACCGCTGCAGTGTTAAGGTCAAGCTCTGGGCTCTAAACGTCTGGCCAGCATCGCATACGAGTTTTAGAAAAAGATAAAAAGTCCAGAATGAGACACAAGTTAAGCACGCGCAATTCTGATTCAAACAGATACAAGCGGAAACCAAATCCCCGGAACGGCGATGCAAACTAAAAATTTACGACTATATATAGAAATAATTGAACACTAACACACTAGACACAAACTGCGCGTTATACGACTTTCTTCCGATAGAGTTTGCTACACATTATACATTTAAAACCGATAAACGATACTGCCAAGTGGGGATTTATGGGAGCCATTTAGGCTTTCTTGTTTTTCATGATACTGAGGAGTTGAGCAATTTCTTATTTAGAATAAAAAATTATAATAATGCAATATTTTTTTTTTTTTTGTGTTTAAATATTTTTGGAGCCATAGCAACAAATATATTCTGGCTTGGCATCAGGATGTGCATAACAAACGAAATCGGATTTTTGAATGAAGCTCTGCATAAATAACGACTGTCATATTGAGGATAAATTTTGTAACAAATGATTGAGAATATAAAAAGTGTGCATCTCACTTCATGACGACAACCTCACTATGTTCATAGCACGGAAGAATTCGTATTGTTTCAACCACTTCGCTTTGAATCAACTACCAAAAAATTATACCAGACATCGACTTTATCAACGACCACACCACGGTGAAAATATCTGCTCACAGTAGATCACCTAAATTAAACAACATCAGACAAGGTCAATGCTTAAATTGGGCACCGTCTGTTGTTGATATCTTTCAACATTCGATTGTCAATGGTAGCCTGGATTCTAGTTATGCAGTGAGACTCCCCCACTTTATAGTGTTGGCTGCGTACAACGGTCACTAAAAATCATCGACGCACCGTGGTGGCCGGTCAAAAAATAGTTGTAATGAATAGACCCAGGGCCAATTCTGGATACCGATTATTACCTCCTTCATGATATAGGTTCCGTTTAGTTGGGGTAAATCCTTGCCCATGTTTCGGAGTTTGGCTAATGGAGGGTTGGAGAGCAACGCCAGATCTACAATGAAAAACTACCACAATGTGCTTTAAGTTCTGCGATATGGTATGGGAGAACTCTTTGATTATGTTTCGAAACTTGCGGAAGGGCCGAGATCACTTTGGGAAAAATGGCATTATGTTGGCCTGTCAGAATTCACAAAATAGCATCTGGCCTCGAACACTGCCCATCCTAAACTTGTGATAGGTTTTTTTTTAAGATCAAAGGTATCGATTTCATTAGTACGAATCTAAACACCCTTCAACAGTAATAAGAGGATGCGACGTTTCTAACACATGCGGCGTTTCTAACACATGCACACTCGATATACATAAGACACAAAAAAAAATTGAATAAGCAGAGCATGAGAGCCGTATACCATAGCGATAACATAACAATTCCACATCAGTTGAGTGTACTTGAGTTTAGAAATCGAATTCGCACACGCAGGTATAGTGGCATGATGTGTTGAAAATTGGTTCAATTTTTAGTGATTCTTATCGTGATAGCGTCAGTTCAAATCACACGTTCTTCACTTCCGTCACAATCGCTATAACGGCCCACCATTTAAAAGGTAATTTTTTTACTTAATTTTTTAATAATACCTAAGTATGTTTTCTCCAAATATTATAGGGAAATTCATTGTACTTGTTAAGTATAACGTTTTAAAGTATTGAAGGGACGCTGAGTAGTCGCCTTTTATAGCCTTAGAACTTTATTAATATATAATATATTTAGATATAATTGTAAATAGATTAATTTTTTTTTTTTTTTATTTTTTTTTTATTAGACTTCTCTCGGGAGGCGAACCTATAGCGTCGAGTGGGCTATTAATCCGTTTTATTGTTGGATTATTTAATTAAATTATTTGGGTTATTAATTCAATTTGGATTATTTAATTAACACTAAAGCTACCGACATTTCAATGTACGTTTTAATATATGTTTTAAAAATTACATATTTTAAGATATATAACATAATAAGTCACGGGTCCAATTTAGTGTATTAATAAAATCTTCATCGTCTTTATTTATTAAATTGAAAGAAACATAAAAGTCTTCAATGTGGAAATAAATAATGTGTAAAGCAGATGTACGTTCACCGCACGGGTCATTTGACCCGTACGTGGTAGGTTTAGTGTTAAATTTAAATACAATTATTGAACAACTTTGGGCTCCTCGATAGTATAGTGGTTAGTGTACCCGCCTGTCACCCGGGAGACCGGGGTTCGATTCCCCGTCGGGGTACCTCTGGCGCAAGACTAATGACCTTGCCCAGAAAAAATAAATCATTATGGAAAATTTAACAAGCCTCAGGACTTGCTAAATAAGGCCTAGACCGGTTCCCGGTTGTAGTGTGGGGAGGAGAAGTATCGTGCCGGACACGGGCACACGGTTCACTTCACTCCCCATCCTCACCGAAACAAAGTCCACCAGTTAACAAATCGAAAAATTGTCACACACAAGAAGTAAAACTCCGCCACAAGACAGTTAAAAGAAATTTATAAATTGTTTATTGTTTGTCTTTTACATTTTTGTATGATTTATACGTTTTCACAAAAACTATTGAACACTTCGTATGGACTTAAGGATATTGTTTTATCAAAGAGACTATTGTATACCGATTTTTTTGCCGCACTATATGTTTTCAATAATAAACAATTTGGGATCAATAAATTTACGTTATTTCATAGATTCACGGATAAATTTACGTGGAAAAAAAATAAACTAAAACTTCCTAGAGTTGAAAAATAAAACACACACGACTCACGGGGGTGCGAACTCCGACGCACCCCTCGATGGTAAAAGGGTGGCCCATCGTATTTACGCGTACCGAGCGCAAAGGCAGCGTAGTGGAGACCCGACCGACTTGGTCTGGTGATGGAATGAGACTCCAACGATATCCTCTCCAATAAGGATATCGTTTTTTTTACCTACCACCAGGGAAACGTAAAGTCTCTCTTGGTGGTATAGGAAACCAGATCTTGTAATACAGGTCATGGTGGTATGTGTGGGATCGTTGAGATCAATGCTATTCACACGTGCAGTGGAACAGCGAAACAGGCAGGCGACAAGGACAAAAGAAAAGGCGACCAAATGGGTCGCTCTTTAATGAGGGTCATGTTTATACGATGCCTCGTCGCTATTTTCGACGTTAGGAGAAAAAGGTGCTAAAAGCAAATTGGATGTTTATGGCATCTCTGGCTGCAATAGAAACCGGGTTCTTATTTGCATTAGGAAATGCTGGAGAATTTGGTTTCAGCGTCTATTGCGCTAATTATATGCAGCTGCTTGGGTTGTTTGTTGGTAAGACAAACAAAAAAGGTTGCCAGGCAATGTGTATGTATGGTATATGACGCGGCTGGGAAAATAGACGGCGCGATATTTATGGTATTTGTCTGGTACCGAATTGGTTCAGAATACCAAATAAGCAAACAAAGAAATCTTATGAAAAATTGTATGCGAAGGGATGCATGAAGGTAAGTTTTCTTTATAGTGATTTTAGGGTTAAAATAATTGGGTCTGTTTGATGCGTGAAGCATCTAAGATGCTAATGCGAATTGCATTAGCGAAAGCTGGTGCAGACCCGGGTTATGGTTATGGGGGCTTTTTCAGGAAGGCGAGCCGTGGGATCTGGCGGAATCGCCACAGTACTCCCCTCCCAGTGACGTAGTCACGAAAAAAAAGGTAGGGGCGAGGGAATGCTCGATGGTGGGTGCTGTGATGATAGGGAGGTTGCTTCGGAATGCGCTGTGGTAATGTTACGGGACTGTCGTTGTGACCAGTTCCTGGTTATTGTTTGGGCCTTTATCGATAAGATGGACACAGTTGTTACCGCTTGATGCCATCAAGGGCAAATGTGTGCGGCGTGGTCCATCGGCCTGTTATGGGTCTCGTGGACCAACAGGCTTATCGCCCGAATAGGTCGGAACCTATCGGAAATCCGCTCACATCCGCAGTGACGAAATAGTGTGTGCGAGAAGGAGGGGAACTTATCCCAGGGTAATTCCCATCCGCAGTGACGGGTTGCCGTGTGCGGAATGGAAAGGGACCAAGTCCAGAGCGGGTGTCTTTTGTCCATATGTTTGTATGGCAAATTGTTTGCCGCTGTGACTGGTAAAAAGGGGGCGGGCGCTCCAGTTGCGCGGCTTACCGATCGAGGGAGGTCCGATATATCGGCTCCGGTGTCGACCCCGGAGCTTGATAAACGGCGACCGCAACCTCGACCAAGCGGCGCTTTGTTGGGAGGGCCGGCCAATCGCGCTCGTTTAAGTTGGGCGACTTAGATTACGGGGCTCCTGGGGTATGGTTGGTTGTGTCTAACCACAAGGCGGCCTAGAGTAACTGCTGCACTCTCCGAAGTATTATGCACCTAGGTATTTGAGGCGGCGTAGAGGGGCGTGTATAGCCTTTAGTTGCCGCTAAAGGGGAGCCATGGTGGCTAAAGGATTGGGGAAACAGGTATGTTGTCTCAGCCCGATGGTATCGGTTTGATTTGTGGGCCGGTGTTGCTGAGACATTTGGGAGACGTAGGAGATCTAAGGACGAATGTCCTGAAATTTAAATAAAGGAGCTAAGCCAGGTGTCCTGCTCGGTGGTGCTACGCGTAGTAGCTGTGTTACGAGGGAAGCTGGCTTGCTGAAATCGGGTAGAAAGGTCGAGCATTGATGAACAGTTTCGCGTGATAACTGTTTTTGGCGTGGATGGGCGCCAATATATGAACAGAGACAGAAAAAGGTGTTAGAGGTCAAGCAGACTCGAGAAGGGATGCATGGGGTTGCGTGAAGGCTATGGTTGGTGAGCGTGAGCGCCGACCTTCAGAAAAGAGACAGAAAAGGGTGAGGTGTTTCACGCGAGGCAAAACCGGGCGTCCTATAGGGTATATGCTACGCGTAGTAGCTGTTGTTAGCTAAGGGGCCGGTTTGCAAAAAAATGGGTGTTGAGCAGTGGCGAGAGTGTGCGCCAATATTTGAAAAAGGGGTCTTAAAAGGGTGGATAGAGGCGAGTTTTGCCAGTATTTAAAGAAGGCCAAAGGTCATCACTTTGAACTCGAAGAGTCCGAAGGGTGCGATGAGGAGCCGGTGGTGGAGGGATTAATGGAGTCGAGAGAGTTGAATGTTGGCGACGTGAAGTAGAAAAAGAAATTAAATGTAGTCGAAAGAGGATCAAGAGGAGTAGTAAGCGGAGCCGTGTGGAGTCGAGTAGTGTTTAAAAGGGTTAAATAGGGGTGAGCGAAGTCGGGTGAAGTCGCGTGGGTGAGTGTTGTCGAAGGAATGAATGGAGTCGAGAGATGACGAAAAAAAAGTCGAGCAAAGTCGAAAAAAAGTGAAATGGAGTCGAATAGTCGAATGTGTGAGCGCGGAGTCAAAAGACGTCAAATGGAGTTGAGCGAGTCGTGTGAAATTGTGCAGAGTTGAAAAGAGTTGCGAATGTTATTGAAACGGTTGTGCTGTGGTATGTACCCAGATGGGGCTTACAATGATTATTATTTTGTTTTAAAAATGTATAAAATTTTGCAGCAACCGTTTTTATATTCGGTAAGGTTTACAGTATATCTGTGAATACTTATGATACCGGTGTTTCGTATTTTAGTTTGTTTTAATTGTTTGTTTTGACTGACAATATATAAGCACGCTTAAAAACTATAAAGGCAGGAAATGGACAACAACTGAGGTTAAGGCAATTTTGTTGCATCAAGATAAGTGTATCTGTTTAATATGTAAAATATCAAATTGAGCGACAGAAAAAAAACAGAAATTTGGGGAGAACAGCAAAACTAAAGGAAAATATAAAAATATATGTTATCTTGTTGCCTCTAGTGAATTATTTTTAATTTAAACAATGTTGCTTTATATTTATATTTACTTTTTTTTAAATTATATTGACTTTCTGGAACTTGTTTAACTAATTTTAGCACAATGTGACAGAATATCTGAAGCTCTAGGGTATTCCTGAATTGTGGTTATGTTAAAAGAGCTAAATTATTTTTCCTTTTTTTTTTTAGGTTACTTTAATATATAGTTCTTTTCATGTGTGTTAATACACTTTGTTTTTCTCAGTAACTACACAATAAGTGAGCTTAAAAGTAATTTTTGAAAGTGTTTCGAAAATTCATATCTATAAGGGTGTATTTATCATTATGAAACAACGAAAATATTATCGATATTAAATTATTCGAATGTTTTGACTTTTAAAAACGCACTGAACTTTTTGATTGGCGCGTCTGTTTTTGTGTTTTAATGTATTTTTACTTTATTTTCTATATATTATATATTTTAATTTTCTTTTAACAAAATATTGTAGTAGCCAATTATAAACAGTTAGTGAAATTTCTTACTGATTTTTTAAAATTTTGTTTTATGTTAACTTTCCAAATATTGAGGCTGAGAAAAAGTTAATATATTTTTACAATGAAAAACTTATTACCCTTACGTATAAACTTACAATATGTTAAATACTTTCGCAAGAGTTTATAATATTTCATATTGTTCAAACCTGTATACTTTATATTATATAATGTGTGCATAAGAACTTGTAAAACTTTAAATTAATCCAAAACAAATGAGCTTAAATAATAAAAACAGAAGAAAATAATTCACATAAATGTCAATAACTTAAATACACACAATTTACGTAAGAACCGTAAGCATCCTACAGATCTACTTGATCACAAATTATGGGTTGTTTTTCCTCTGAAAATAGTTTAGCAAGAACGTATAAAGAAGAAAGAAAAATGAAATGTAATTAATTGTGTGTTGTTGTAAAATGCGGATTTTTTTATTATATTTTATTTTTTTGGGTTTTATTCTTTTTTTAATTTTTTTTTTGGTTTAGATTTGCTGGTTGTCGAATAAGTGCGATGGAAATATCAAGCTACACTATGCATGTCTACATTGGGATGACGATGTCAGTGTGCACTTTTGAAATATTTCTCTGATTGATGTGATAGTCTGATACAGAAAAACGAGTCTATGGCAAAGCTTCTTTTACCAACCGGCATCAAAGAAACCACTATTGAATCGGCGAGTCAGTACATACACAACAGCTTCATAGGTGGCCATCATTATTGCAGTATTTGGTATTTGACGGACTAGTTGCGTCGTTAAGCCCCGATATAGACCAGCTCGACCTTCTTCCTTCCAGACGGTATGTAAAGTCTGCCAGAATTTATTATTTATATTTGGTGGCTCGGAGGGGCTCACCCAAGAAGGAAATGACGATTTGCGAACTGTATGAAAAAAGAGAAAGGGAAACCTGTGGTCCAGCGTCATGTTGTTACCTTGTGTTGCTAGTGATGATCCGGTGATGGAAACTGGTGCTGATGTTGGGGCGATGTTTGCCCATTCATTGATTTTTGGCAATTGCCGCCACAATTGCACACCGATTGTCACTGACACAGTCGCAGCACCGAATAGTCACTGTTCAACGGGGTACGTGCGTATTCACTACATCGAGTCAACTTTTGTCAGAGATCGCGTGTTCAAGTTTTTTTATATTAATAAAAAAAAAACCGTCGGGGTCACCAATGTGGGGAGGAGAAGTATCGTGCCGGACACGGGCACACGGTTCACTTCACTCCCCATCCTCACCGAAACAAAGTCCACCAGTTAACAAATCGAAAAATTGTCACACACAAGAAGTAAAACTCCGCCACAAGACAGTTAAAAGAAATTTATAAATTGTTTATTGTTTGTCTTTTACATTTTTGTATGATTTATACGTTTTCACAAAAACTATTGAACACTTCGTATGGACTTAAGGATATTGTTTTATCAAAGAGACTATTGTATACCGATTTTTTTGCCGCACTATATGTTTTCAATAATAAACAATTTGGGATCAATAAATTTACGTTATTTCATAGATTCACGGATAAATTTACGTGGAAAAAAAATAAACTAAAACTTCCTAGAGTTGAAAAATAAAACACACACGACTCACGGGGGTGCGAACTCCGACGCACCCCTCGATGGTAAAAGGGTGGCCCATCGTATTTACGCGTACCGAGCGCAAAGGCAGCGTAGTGGAGACCCGACCGACTTGGTCTGGTGATGGAATGAGACTCCAACGATATCCTCTCCAATAAGGATATCGTTTTTTTTACCTACCACCAGGGAAACGTAAAGTCTCTCTTGGTGGTATAGGAAACCAGATCTTGTAATACAGGTCATGGTGGTATGTGTGGGATCGTTGAGATCAATGCTATTCACACGTGCAGTGGAACAGCGAAACAGGCAGGCGACAAGGACAAAAGAAAAGGCGACCAAATGGGTCGCTCTTTAATGAGGGTCATGTTTATACGATGCCTCGTCGCTATTTTCGACGTTAGGAGAAAAAGGTGCTAAAAGCAAATTGGATGTTTATGGCATCTCTGGCTGCAATAGAAACCGGGTTCTTATTTGCATTAGGAAATGCTGGAGAATTTGGTTTCAGCGTCTATTGCGCTAATTATATGCAGCTGCTTGGGTTGTTTGTTGGTAAGACAAACAAAAAAGGTTGCCAGGCAATGTGTATGTATGGTATATGACGCGGCTGGGAAAATAGACGGCGCGATATTTATGGTATTTGTCTGGTACCGAATTGGTTCAGAATACCAAATAAGCAAACAAAGAAATCTTATGAAAAATTGTATGCGAAGGGATGCATGAAGGTAAGTTTTCTTTATAGTGATTTTAGGGTTAAAATAATTGGGTCTGTTTGATGCGTGAAGCATCTAAGATGCTAATGCGAATTGCATTAGCGAAAGCTGGTGCAGACCCGGGTTATGGTTATGGGGGCTTTTTCAGGAAGGCGAGCCGTGGGATCTGGCGGAATCGCCACAGTACTCCCCTCCCAGTGACGTAGTCACGAAAAAAAAGGTAGGGGCGAGGGAATGCTCGATGGTGGGTGCTGTGATGATAGGGAGGTTGCTTCGGAATGCGCTGTGGTAATGTTACGGGACTGTCGTTGTGACCAGTTCCTGGTTATTGTTTGGGCCTTTATCGATAAGATGGACACAGTTGTTACCGCTTGATGCCATCAAGGGCAAATGTGTGCGGCGTGGTCCATCGGCCTGTTATGGGTCTCGTGGACCAACAGGCTTATCGCCCGAATAGGTCGGAACCTATCGGAAATCCGCTCACATCCGCAGTGACGAAATAGTGTGTGCGAGAAGGAGGGGAACTTATCCCAGGGTAATTCCCATCCGCAGTGACGGGTTGCCGTGTGCGGAATGGAAAGGGACCAAGTCCAGAGCGGGTGTCTTTTGTCCATATGTTTGTATGGCAAATTGTTTGCCGCTGTGACTGGTAAAAAGGGGGCGGGCGCTCCAGTTGCGCGGCTTACCGATCGAGGGAGGTCCGATATATCGGCTCCGGTGTCGACCCCGGAGCTTGATAAACGGCGACCGCAACCTCGACCAAGCGGCGCTTTGTTGGGAGGGCCGGCCAATCGCGCTCGTTTAAGTTGGGCGACTTAGATTACGGGGCTCCTGGGGTATGGTTGGTTGTGTCTAACCACAAGGCGGCCTAGAGTAACTGCTGCACTCTCCGAAGTATTATGCACCTAGGTATTTGAGGCGGCGTAGAGGGGCGTGTATAGCCTTTAGTTGCCGCTAAAGGGGAGCCATGGTGGCTAAAGGATTGGGGAAACAGGTATGTTGTCTCAGCCCGATGGTATCGGTTTGATTTGTGGGCCGGTGTTGCTGAGACATTTGGGAGACGTAGGAGATCTAAGGACGAATGTCCTGAAATTTAAATAAAGGAGCTAAGCCAGGTGTCCTGCTCGGTGGTGCTACGCGTAGTAGCTGTGTTACGAGGGAAGCTGGCTTGCTGAAATCGGGTAGAAAGGTCGAGCATTGATGAACAGTTTCGCGTGATAACTGTTTTTGGCGTGGATGGGCGCCAATATATGAACAGAGACAGAAAAAGGTGTTAGAGGTCAAGCAGACTCGAGAAGGGATGCATGGGGTTGCGTGAAGGCTATGGTTGGTGAGCGTGAGCGCCGACCTTCAGAAAAGAGACAGAAAAGGGTGAGGTGTTTCACGCGAGGCAAAACCGGGCGTCCTATAGGGTATATGCTACGCGTAGTAGCTGTTGTTAGCTAAGGGGCCGGTTTGCAAAAAAATGGGTGTTGAGCAGTGGCGAGAGTGTGCGCCAATATTTGAAAAAGGGGTCTTAAAAGGGTGGATAGAGGCGAGTTTTGCCAGTATTTAAAGAAGGCCAAAGGTCATCACTTTGAACTCGAAGAGTCCGAAGGGTGCGATGAGGAGCCGGTGGTGGAGGGATTAATGGAGTCGAGAGAGTTGAATGTTGGCGACGTGAAGTAGAAAAAGAAATTAAATGTAGTCGAAAGAGGATCAAGAGGAGTAGTAAGCGGAGCCGTGTGGAGTCGAGTAGTGTTTAAAAGGGTTAAATAGGGGTGAGCGAAGTCGGGTGAAGTCGCGTGGGTGAGTGTTGTCGAAGGAATGAATGGAGTCGAGAGATGACGAAAAAAAAGTCGAGCAAAGTCGAAAAAAAGTGAAATGGAGTCGAATAGTCGAATGTGTGAGCGCGGAGTCAAAAGACGTCAAATGGAGTTGAGCGAGTCGTGTGAAATTGTGCAGAGTTGAAAAGAGTTGCGAATGTTATTGAAACGGTTGTGCTGTGGTATGTACCCAGATGGGGCTTACAATGATTATTATTTTGTTTTAAAAATGTATAAAATTTTGCAGCAACCGTTTTTATATTCGGTAAGGTTTACAGTATATCTGTGAATACTTATGATACCGGTGTTTCGTATTTTAGTTTGTTTTAATTGTTTGTTTTGACTGACAATATATAAGCACGCTTAAAAACTATAAAGGCAGGAAATGGACAACAACTGAGGTTAAGTAAATTTTGTTGCATCAAGATAAGTGTATCTGTTTAATATGTAAAATATCAAATTGAGCGACAGAAAAAAAACAGAAATTTGGGGAGAACAGCAAAACTAAAGGAAAATATAAAAATATATGTTATCTTGTTGCCTCTAGTGAATTATTTTTAATTTAAACAATGTTGCTTTATATTTATATTTACTTTTTTTTAAATTATATTGACTTTCTGGAACTTGTTTAACTAATTTTAGCACAATGTGACAGAATATCTGAAGCTCTAGGGTATTCCTGAATTGTGGTTATGTTAAAAGAGCTAAATTATTTTTCCTTTTTTTTTTTAGGTTACTTTAATATATAGTTCTTTTCATGTGTGTTAATACACTTTGTTTTTCTCAGTAACTACACAATAAGTGAGCTTAAAAGTAATTTTTGAAAGTGTTTCGAAAATTCATATCTATAAGGGTGTATTTATCATTATGAAACAACGAAAATATTATCGATATTAAATTATTCGAATGTTTTGACTTTTAAAAACGCACTGAACTTTTTGATTGGCGCGTCTGTTTTTGTGTTTTAATGTATTTTTACTTTATTTTCTATATATTATATATTTTAATTTTCTTTTAACAAAATATTGTAGTAGCCAATTATAAACAGTTAGTGAAATTTCTTACTGATTTTTTAAAATTTTGTTTTATGTTAACTTTCCAAATATTGAGGCTGAGAAAAAGTTAATATATTTTTACAATGAAAAACTTATTACCCTTACGTATAAACTTACAATATGTTAAATACTTTCGCAAGAGTTTATAATATTTCATATTGTTCAAACCTGTATACTTTATATTATATAATGTGTGCATAAGAACTTGTAAAACTTTAAATTAATCCAAAACAAATGAGCTTAAATAATAAAAACAGAAGAAAATAATTCACATAAATGTAAATAACTTAAATACACACAATTTACGTAAGAACCGTAAGCATCCTACAGATCTACTTGATCACAAATTATGGGTTGTTTTTCCTCTGAAAATAGTTTAGCAAGAACGTATAAAGAAGAAAGAAAAATGAAATGTAATTAATTGTGTGTTGTTGTAAAATGCGGATTTTTTTATTATATTTTATTTTTTTGGGTTTTATTCTTTTTTTAATTTTTTTTTTGGTTTAGATTTGCTGGTTGTCGAATAAGTGCGATGGAAATATCAAGCTACACTATGCATGTCTACATTGGGATGACGATGTCAGTGTGCACTTTTGAAATATTTCTCTGATTGATGTGATAGTCTGATACAGAAAAACGAGTCTATGGCAAAGCTTCTTTTACCAACCGGCATCAAAGAAACCACTATTGAATCGGCGAGTCAGTACATACACAACAGCTTCATAGGTGGCCATCATTATTGCAGTATTTGGTATTTGACGGACTAGTTGCGTCGTTAAGCCCCGATATAGACCAGCTCGACCTTCTTCCTTCCAGACGGTATGTAAAGTCTGCCAGAATTTATTATTTATATTTGGTGGCTCGGAGGGGCTCACCCAAGAAGGAAATGACGATTTGCGAACTGTATGAAAAAAGAGAAAGGGAAACCTGTGGTCCAGCGTCATGTTGTTACCTTGTGTTGCTAGTGATGATCCGGTGATGGAAACTGGTGCTGATGTTGGGGCGATGTTTGCCCATTCATTGATTTTTGGCAATTGCCGCCACAATTGCACACCGATTGTCACTGACACAGTCGCAGCACCGAATAGTCACTGTTCAACGGGGTACGTGCGTATTCACTACATCGAGTCAACTTTTGTCAGAGATCGCGTGTTCAAGTTTTTTTATATTAATAAAAAAAAAACCGTCGGGGTCACCAATGTGGGGAGGAGAAGTATCGTGCCGGACACGGGCACACGGTTCACTTCACTCCCCATCCTCACCGAAACAAAGTCCACCAGTTAACAAATCGAAAAATTGTCACACACAAGAAGTAAAACTCCGCCACAAGACAGTTAAAAGAAATTTATAAATTGTTTATTGTTTGTCTTTTACATTTTTGTATGATTTATACGTTTTCACAAAAACTATTGAACACTTCGTATGGACTTAAGGATATTGTTTTATCAAAGAGACTATTGTATACCGATTTTTTTGCCGCACTATATGTTTTCAATAATAAACAATTTGGGATCAATAAATTTACGTTATTTCATAGATTCACGGATGAATTTACGTGGAAAAAAAATAAACTAAAACTTCCTAGAGTTGAAAAATAAAACACACACGACTCACGGGGGTGCGAACTCCGACGCACCCCTCGATGGTAAAAGGGTGGCCCATCGTATTTACGCGTACCGAGCGCAAAGGCAGCGTAGTGGAGACCCGACCGACTTGGTCTGGTGATGGAATGAGACTCCAACGATATCCTCTCCAATAAGGATATCGTTTTTTTTACCTACCACCAGGGAAACGTAAAGTCTCTCTTGGTGGTATAGGAAACCAGATCTTGTAATACAGGTCATGGTGGTATGTGTGGGATCGTTGAGATCAATGCTATTCACACGTGCAGTGGAACAGCGAAACAGGCAGGCGACAAGGACAAAAGAAAAGGCGACCAAATGGGTCGCTCTTTAATGAGGGTCATGTTTATACGATGCCTCGTCGCTATTTTCGACGTTAGGAGAAAAAGGTGCTAAAAGCAAATTGGATGTTTATGGCATCTCTGGCTGCAATAGAAACCGGGTTCTTATTTGCATTAGGAAATGCTGGAGAATTTGGTTTCAGCGTCTATTGCGCTAATTATATGCAGCTGCTTGGGTTGTTTGTTGGTAAGACAAACAAAAAAGGTTGCCAGGCAATGTGTATGTATGGTATATGACGCGGCTGGGAAAATAGACGGCGCGATATTTATGGTATTTGTCTGGTACCGAATTGGTTCAGAATACCAAATAAGCAAACAAAGAAATCTTATGAAAAATTGTATGCGAAGGGATGCATGAAGGTAAGTTTTCTTTATAGGGATTTTAGGGTTAAAATAATTGGGTCTGTTTGATGCGTGAAGCATCTAAGATGCTAATGCGAATTGCATTAGCGAAAGCTGGTGCAGACCCGGGTTATGGTTATGGGGGTTTTTTCAGGAAGGCGAGCCGTGGGATCTGGCGGAATCGCCAGAGTAGTGCCGATGATGATGATGATCATTAAACAACTTCGGACTCTCTATAAATATTGGTGGAACAAGCCCCTTCCAATCTGTTTAGATCTCCTTGCTCAAGTAGCGTACCTCCAAAACCGGAGTCTGCTCTGGATGACGGGCGTTGTAGGCTTGCCCGGTACGCTTGTTGTACTATCGTCAAGTCCCCTGCTGCCGTCGCTTATATTCTCTCTTGTGTCCCCGTTCCCCCCTTCGCATGTTTGTCACAGAAACAAAGAGAGCAATTGGTATAAATATCCAATCCTCAGTCCGCCAGTCGGCAGTCGGGTGCTGCTCGGTTTCCAACATTCCGCCCACCTTGAACTGTCGGTTCAACCGTCTCATCTTGCCCAACCCGGAGTAGGCCCAACTTCGTGACGGGTCGTTTGTGCACATTAAAATCACCCGCAATAACAATTTCAGTGAGCGGATATAAGGTCAAGATCCTATCGATAGAATCAGACAGAGCATCAAATTCGTTAAAGGATCCGTTTCTATCCAAGTTTGGGCTTCTGTAAAGAAAGCAGTAATGTATGATATGCTTACGAACGTGAAGTTTTAGCCACGAGGAATTAAGTTTTGGATTGGAGCAGATGCCATATTGTTGCAGAAGCTGATAAGCAACATCACTTCGTATGTATGCAACTAGACCACGATGTGGAAAGAACCAAGGCACTAGGTTATATCCGACTATAGTAAAACCGGTAATATCTGTATTAGTTATTACCTAAGTCTCGCTAAGTAAAAGGATTGCTGGTTTCTGCTTACCGACGTGGGCAGACACAGAGGGAAAATTGCATGTATTTCGTTAACAGCCAATTATTGGAATTGGTTTCCAGCCCCTGAGTACTGGGCACCCTGGGCGTTGTCTTCGTCGTCACTGCTGTCATTCAACGTATCTGTATATTTGGTTTTATTGGTTTTATGACGTTTAGCCTTCAATATTTGGGTCTGTATTTTGCTTTCTCCGAAGCACCATTTTGGCATCCATTTGATCTACGTCCATATGATCTACGTTCTCACTTTGTTTTTTATTACGCGAGGGGCAAATAGATTGCGGACTCACGCACACACTCACAATGTTCGCGCGCTCGCACGTAAACACCGTTCACACTTAACGTGTTACTTACCCATTTTCATGTTCATTTCCGGTTAAAACTTTGAAATTCAAAGGCGGTGTAATTTAGAAGTGCACCAAACTATCAACTGAAAGAATTTACTTCGCCCTTGGTGGGAAATTTGCTTCAAAAATTTTCACGTGAACACTTGCGTAATTATTAATAATTAATTATTTCCTCGGCATATTATTTTACGTACCAATTTGTATCAACATCGGAATGCATACCCGGTTTAATAAAGAAATAAGTAGTTGAAAACGGAGATTTCGAATTATGATGGAGGCGAATGCATTTGGTCACAATTGGAAACGCTTGCAATCAAATGATCGAAACTGCGAAAAAAGTTCAGTAAAATATAGTAAACAACAAACTACACGAGCGATAAATCGCGTTGGTAAATGGGTTGATAAACCCTACATAGTTGTTTTGCTTCAACGCTCTTGGTTTTATTTAACATTTTATTTACACATACAAAGTACTTCGATGGATAGAGTGTGACCAAACAACAAATGGCTAGTCTTGAGCGATTGTTAAATACAATGGACCCACTTTCTTTATCGTAAAGCTATAACATTTTTGACAGTTTGTCTTAGGTGTACGAGGTTTTCGCCTCCGTTCTTATTATTGATACTGGGTTACGTTAACTTAACTTAAATTTCTGCTGTTGTGGCTCGATAAAATGGTATCAAATTCCCTTCCGTGTTTGCTACTCCTTGCATGCACAGTGTCTGGTTATCCTCACTATTCCTTTTCTAATTCCTATCCGTGGTGAATCTTTTGATATCATAATAATATTAATTATTTCTTGAGGGGGTGCATAATTTATTATTGCAGAGATGTATATAATTTGTCATAGCAATAAAAAAAAAATAAAAAAAAATAAAAACAACAAAAAAAACTGATGGTTTGCTTATTAGGTTTTTACATTGAAATACACACCGGCGCTTATGGGACACCAGGTTAATGGAACCCTTTTCGACTATAGGCGCTGCCCGTGTTAAACGTCTATAGCGTTTGAAATGATAGTGAAGAAGAGCGTGTGATTCGAACTGCCGCTATGACAGTTAGAATCACCAAAAATTGAACCGAAGCGTAACACATCAGGCTACTGGACGATTTTAGAATTCGATTTTAAAGCGCAAGTATATTCCACAGATGTGAATAGTTATTTTATCGCTATGGTATACGGCTCTGATGCATTATCTCATTCGATTTTCGTTCGGTGTTCTTCACTATTTGCTTGTGTTTGTGTGTGTATCTGTTAGAGACGCCACACGTCCACAGAAAAAGACGTCCACTGCATAATTACATTATCTTAAATACTCGTATTGTTACTTTTCTATTCCCACAACAAAGTAATTTTCTATATTCAAAACATTCTCCAAATTAGGGAAGACAAAAAGACGCCTGCGATAGTTTTCCATTTTAGTTGCAGTCGTAATTGGTGAAAGTTGTATAAATGTATGTTATTAAAGCATTTACTTTACGGAAACTTTCCAGTTTGCTGCAGACGACCTCCAGCAACAAAACCGACTTAAATAGACGGACAATTTTAAGTTTGATGACAAATGTGAATGGTTCGACGAACTTGCATCGTCGAATTTATAAAAATACAAAGACCAAATAATTTGTTTACTTATGACACTAAATTCAAATATCACGTGTGATTAAAAATATCAATATTTCACAAGTTTGTCATTTGTCCCATTTCTTTTTCAAATTAAAAGAGAAATTATATTTGAATTATTTGGAACATTTTTATTTTATGTTTCTAATCGGAAATATAAATCTGTTTTTTTTTTTTTTTTTGAATTAATTTTCGGTTCCATAATTTGGAGTGCTATCCCAATTCTAAACTGAAACTTCTGACGTAGCTACGGTATTCAGACATTCTCAAATGCGTAGTTTCAAAAGCGGTGGGACAATTTAAGGAGCGATAGATGTCTAGGTTGATGGATTCTGGATTTAAAAGGACCAAAATAACCTTTTTATGCATGCGTTTCAAATTTAAAAAATCCGACATCATCTAATCGTGAAGTAAAAAAACTGCTCGGAGATTGTCACGAGACAAAGAAAATAAGCAATTAATAAACGAAAACCCATCAGTAAATTAATGTAAGATAACAGCAGTCGCATAACGTTAATGCAATCAAGTAGAAAATGAGCGGATTGGCATTAATTAATACAATTTACAAGGGAGCTAGGTTCCTCTACTTTGTTCCTAAGGACTGTATCAGTTTCGATTGTCCCTTTGCAATTTGTTCCCGTTTAATTCGACAGATACTTTTTTAGGTCCAAACCAAATTATTCAAATCCTCGATAGAAGACTGTGAGAAGTTCGCATTCTTTTCATTGTTTATAATTAGCATTTACTCCAGATAAAGTATGTTATATACTACTGGGAATTCCTTATCAAGTTCACATTACACAGATCTCATGGTAGGATCTGACAAATGTCGCCATGGTCTCCCGGCAGAGTCCAAATATTATTTTATCACCCAGTGGACTTCTTTTTATGTTCAGACAGAGAAAAAATTTTGTCACCCGGGGAAAAATACTTTATATTAGATGAGAGCTCCAAACATATTTAACCTTGTTTCAAAACGAGTTTTAGTAAAATAATTGTATCCGTCGTTGAGGTGTGAACTTCAAATTGGTGGGGTATATAAGATTGTTTTGTGCAGCGGAAATGTACCGAATTCGGTAATAACATAACAGGGATCACCAAAGAACTACTCAACCTCGTAGTAATATCCATAGAAGAGGCGACCGTCCGCAACACGCCTTCGCTGTGATTGTGACTATAGCGTTGATGTTGAAGTTGTTCTCAATTAGATGTATTGCCCGTCTTTGTCCGATGTCAGGGAAGGATGCAAACAAATGCTGCAAATCCTCCTCAACAATAACTCGGTATTTCCATACTTCGTTAGGTAATTTAGTCTGATCAGTTACCTGGGACGCAAGTGATTTAAAGGGACATTCCGGTTTGTTCGGTTCAAAAAATCAATTTTTTTTGCTTAATCGATAGTTTTATACTTCAAAAATAATATGTTAAAATTTGGAAACGAAATCTTAGGCCGTTCCAAACTTACAGGTCATTAAAGGGTCGGGTCTCCCGCAGATACAAATTCGTATCATAGGTGGCAACTACCGTGTATTTAGAAATATGCAGACTATCCATTTATGGGCATTAATTTGCTTCGCTGTTGGCTTGGGCCAACTGCCACTTCTTTGAATATGTCGCAATCTTGTGCGACTGAACAACATGTTCATAGGCGGTAATGGATAGTCGCTCCTGTGTATGTTGTTTTTACATTCGGACGGGTGACCTGCGATTGCCCGAGTTTTAGTTAGTTTCATATATATGAAACTAACGTAAATCATTCATATATATGAAACTAACTTGCCCGTTGCACGGTGCTGGCGGTTTTTTCTTGTTTGGTGACTATGGAACATGTTCCTACCGGTGACGTCGCGGGGTAGGTATTTTTGATATTTCTTTGTTTCTTTTTCATGAGGAGGAAAAAGTATTTAGTGTAAACGTGGTCTCAGAGCGTGCAGTGCTCGCGTTTAGGCGTCCGTTTCATACGTTTTTCAACGGTAAATTTTTCTAACATAATGTTTAAAAACGTCAAAGGTTCGCGTAAGTCAGGGGTGCGTCCAGGGAGTCGATAAAAAAAACGAAAAGGATTTATGGGAACTGTACATGAACTGGAAACGGAGTATGCGACTACATCGGCACAAAAATTGGCTACATCACCCGACTTCGCTCCAACGGTCACAGTGACGGCAGCATACGTGATGTTACATTTTTTTCAGTTTTTTCCGAACTTTCAAACATTATAAAGTGTAAAAACTGTGACGGTTCGATAAACTTTTCAAAAAAATCTGAGAAAGGCCTAGGATTCAAACTGATCGTCGAATGCAACTGTGGTGAGAGGGTCATCGAGTCCTGGCCACGAATCGTCAACAAAGCTTACGAAATTAATCGTAGAATAGTATTCGTAATGCGCATCTTGGGTGTCGGGTTAAATGGATTACATTGTTTCACTTCACTGATGGATATTGGCGAATTTACGAAACACATCTACTACGCTGCTCTCGATAATGTACACACCGCTTGTATCGGCGTTTTTTCTTCCGTGATAAAAAAGGCTAGCAAAGAAGAAAAAGAAAAAACTGATGAAAGTGAAGATAAATAATGTACTGCTTCTGGAGATGCTAGTTGGAACAAAAGGGGTCATACTGCTAATTATGGCGTTATGACATTGATCGGCAACAAAACAAACAAAGTTCTCGATCTTACTGTGAAATCGCGTTATTGCCAAGGCTGCGACCTTATGAAAAAAAGAAAGGCACCCCTGAATATGATACTTGGTGGGATGAGCACGAACCAGTTTGCACATTGGATCACACAGTTCGGGTAAAATGAAGCCTGACGGAATGTTAGAGATGTTCGAGCGGGCTTTTGATCCGCACGGCCGCATTTACGAAAGGTACGTTGGAGACGGGGATGTAAAAATAATGAATGCGTTGCAGAAATCATTTCAAAATGTTGTAAAGGCCGAGTGTATGAATCACGTGGGAAAGCGAATCGGTTCGCTATTACACGGTGTCATAACAAAAGCAACAAAAAAAAACAGACCAATTAGGAGGAGCTGGTCCTGGCAAACTTACGGGAAACATGATAACAGAACTGACGACTTATTACGAACTTGCGATTAGACGCAATGCTCACCCTGCTGAAGAAATGGCGAAGGAAATTTGGGCAACATACTACCACAAAATATCAACCGATGAAAATCCGCAACATCAAAATTGTCCAGAGGGCCCGGAGTCATGGTGCAAATGGAAACGCGCGGAAGCTGCGAATGAGCTGTCAAAGTTCCACCACGGCAAACCTCCCTTGGATCCTAAAGTACGAACAGCTATTTACCCAGTTTACGTCAAACTGACAGATCCAGATTTGTTAAAAAAATGCGAGGGAGGTTTCACGCAAAATAACAACGAAAGTTTCAATGCTACTATCTGGCAAATGGCGCCAAAACACACATACAGTGGTAAGAAAATCATTGAAGTTGAGGCTCTTACCGCAGCTTGTATGTTTAATGAGAGGTTTTTACCCGTATTGCTAATAATGCAAGTCATGGGCATCAAAATTGGGTACGCTGCGAGAGCGTTTGCGAACGAGAGGGACAGAGATCGGCTGCAAGACGCTGACCGCAGCCTAGTATACAACTCGCACGAGGCACGAACAGCGAGGAAAAAGGCGAAAATGCAACTGGAGGACCAATTCGAAGTCCTGGAAGGAATTGTTTATGGTCCAGGAATAGATGTCTAGCTGTTGTTGTTGTTGGCACGCGACCATACCCACGATTTAAGCATCCTAGCAATCTGAAAAAGCAAGATTATTAATTTACAGAAATGCCTCTAACGTTGAAACTAAAAAAAGTTGAAAAAACAAAATGGCGACAGTTTCAAAAAAAAATTATTTTTGTACGACTTTTTTTTAGTTTTTCGAATTTTTTAAACATAGTTAACATTTAAATTTGGGGATGAGGATAGTTCATCAGTTCTATCTTCAGTTTGAGGTCGCAAACTTTTCAGGCCACCCTCGTACTGCTAACAACCCTTGCTATAGACCAGAACGGACGCGAACTAGTTGCGTACTCAAGGCGTTCATTGGTCACTCTGTTGTTGCAAGCTTTCTTCGCGGTATCAATCGTCTCGTTGCACGCATTCCTGATTCTAACAAAATTCGTTCTGATAAAATCGTTGGGATTGGAGCACCATAGTTCAAAAGCTCTATTCCTTGCCGTTGTAATCTGCTTGCATTTTTTATCAAACCAAGGATTATCAGATGAATTTCGTTTGATGAAATGCGGAAGGTAAATCTCCATCCCGATAAGAATAATCTCTGTGACCGACTCCGCGCATGCGCTAACATATGAGTCTCTAAAGCACACCTCCGACCACGGAAAGAACGCGAAGAAATCTCGCAAATCCTCCAGATAGTAGCCCCATATCACCATACATGACGAAGCTGTTTAGGTCGGTTATTTACCTGAATACAAGTGGTTGCGCGACCGATAACAAGCAGTGATTTGATCTTCCTAGTGGCGTAGTAACCTCCACAGTATAAATGCTTGGCTCGGATGTCAAAAACAGATCCAGGGTGTTTGCATAATCCTCAAGGGTATCCGCCACTCGCATAGGTTCCTCCACAAGTTGAGACAAATTGCAGCTAACAGCGGATATCTCCACCAGCCTCCCAGCCCCGTCGGTTCTGTTAGAATGTACCAACCAACCGGAATTGTGTACATTAAAATCGCCAAGGACGGCTACTTCAGAATCCGAGTGATTGATCTGTATTTAGTCGATGGTACATGAAAGATGTTCGAAAAGTTTCGCTGGTCGATCATCATTCGGAGAGCGGTAAAGTCAACAATGAAATTTAACAGAATTCCTCAGCAATACCTTCAACTACATGATGTCCAAGTTAATGGGCTCTAACCCATCTATCCTTTGGCAAGCCGGGTGGGCTCGCATGAAGAGGCAGACTCCACCCTTAAAACGGAATCTCGAGTGTAAGTCGTATCCTGAGCAACGAAGACATGTCGGATCAGTTGAAGAATCGACCCGAGTCTCAGTTAGTGCAAAGATATCACATTTCACTGCTTGCAAATATTGGTGGGCGGGGTTTACATTCGCTGCCCCTGTTGTTACAAAATGCCGTCATCAGTCGAGCGTCGGCATAGCCCCGAGAGCGAGCCGAATTTCTTAAAGTTCGGTTATTTATCAAAATATTTGCATGATGCTCCCCCTGACATAGTCCTTCCGGAGATCCGAATGGGACACTAGTTTACCTCTTGAATTCTTTATCTCAGGAGGTACCATCATGACTTAACTCCGTGTCAGTCCGGGCCGTCAGCCATACATCCGAAGCAGTCGAAAATTGCTCCCAACTATATTGCAGATTGTACAGCGTGACGGGATCATCTCACCTTGGAATCGACTTACCACCTAACCAACCTTTTCTCGAACAGGTTTATCAGCTAAACGCCGAAACATGGTTAGAGATATCTTCCGACCATATCACAGAGCCTATAGCTTGATGGGTGGTATTTCACCGACCGACAGGGCATTGGGAGCCCACATATCACTCGGCCTTTAGTCGAGTCGGTCTAGCTGTGAGTATATTTTAACACCCTACTCACAGGGCCGTGAGGTATATTGACTTTTACACTCAATTTGAATTTTGACTTTATTTTTGACAGTCGAAAAAGTTGATTTCCGAACGCAGTATAATCTAAAAGTAACTGTCACTTCAAGTCAGATTGTAAAAAAGTGTTTTTTCTTATTAGTATACATATCCCTGATGTATGTTGATGTATGCAATCATTCTGAATCTTTAGACAGTCGTAAAAGTTCTGTTATACAAAAACAAGAGCGTTATTTTACATCAAGCGTTGTATTCGCCAGACATAGCCCACGTGCCTTATTTTTATTCCCACGGGTGGTAAAATTAATTTATTTTTGTGAGCGCAAAAACAAGGTAAGAGATAAAATGAATAACATATTTGCGGGCACTTCTAGGTATTAGTTGTTAAATATCGCAGAGTTCAATGTCGTACGTCATAACCACATCTGAGAAGTTCAAACATGATAACGATTTTTTAAGCACTACAAGGCTTAAATACCAAATCATTTTTAATAGAACTAAAACCGCAGAAAGTATAAAAATACCGATATACATGGAGCAAACAATATATATATGCGTCTATTAGTTTGTATTCGTTACGTGTGTAATCATAAATGAATAGTGACATTTGTTTTCATCAATAAACATTTAGCTTTAATTGACGAGAACTCGAAGAGCCTACGTTTGTGTGAACGCACCGAACACAAGCTCCATTTCAATTGAGGAACGCCTTTACGCAATTATCAATTAGATGGATGCCAGGGTTCCATTCAAAGCAGGTACTACAAACGAATGCTGTGGTCGGCCGCTTTTCAATGAATCTGAGTGCATTTGATTAGACGTGGAATTATCCGCTTTATAGAAAATTGTCTCATCTTACAACTGGGAATGATGTATAGACAGTCCTATAGATTAAGTAGATTGATATATAAGTTTGAATCAATGAGTTAACGTAATCGTTTCTGCTTTTCTCCCGATTAGATATTCAAAAGATCAATCAAATTTAGATGTTGTACCACACGTCATTATGACTGAATAAAAAACAGTCGGCGAATGGTGGCGGTCAAATTAATAAAACAATAAAAACTGAAAAAATAAGACTGAATAAAAAACGACTTTAGTATTACCCTGTAAGTAATTATATACTTCGTATAATTCAAATAAAGTGTTGCCTCGCTTGAAGACCAAATACCCAATTATGTACAAGCTAAGGGGCTCCTCGATAGTATAGTGGTTATTATCCCCGCCTGTCACGCGGCAGACCGGGGTTCGTTTCCCCGTCGGGGAGCCACTGGCGCTAGACTAAAGACCTTGTCCGGAAAAACAAATTATCATGGAAAATTTAACAAGTCTCAGGACTTGCTAAATAATGCCAAGACCCGTTTCCGGTTGTAGTGCCGATGATTATTATTAAGGATAACTTTTTAATTTCCTTTGTAGGGTTTAATATTGCAAGCGCTGTCCCGTCATATAAATCGCCAACTTGACTCATACTGATTGCTTTGCAGCCAAAATCCATTAACATGGAATGCGGAGATTTACTCTAATACCATAAAACGTGTTATCAGTTTCATGTTGTGATACCACCATGTATTAGTAGTACGGGAAAAACAAAATATATTATACTTTTAGATTAAATGCAAATCTATTTTAACAACCACACATCTTCCCGAGGCATGAACGAAAACAAAGGGCGAATTAGAATAGAAAACCACCTCTCAGAACCACGACGCCCCTCACAAAAGCGCACTTCTCGAACGACCCATTCGACCATTTTTCTTAGCGTTTCAATTAAATTAAGTACGAGTAGACTCCCCATGGAGAGTAATTCCGACACGCAAATCCTTGGTTTTTCTCTTTTCTCCCACATCAATATTATTCCCACGAGTTAACGCATTCTCACCATAAGACACAATCACATGCTATCTAACAGAAGACGAGTCTTACGAAGGGACACCAAACCTTTTATCAATAAGTAACGATAGGAATGTAGTATAAATAGGAGGCCATAGCATAGCCTCAACGCTCTACGTTTTACACTGTATGTTGTGCATCCACGTAGCAATAGCATAAGAAACACAGTCAAATGTAATTATTCAACTTAGTGTAAGAGATTCCTAAAAATAAAGACAAAACGTGGACGTCGCCAGACTGAATCGCGTTTATATCAACGCGCCGTATTTCACCCAGGCCTGTTCTTGAATTTAATCTTTGGAATTAGCAAGTCGTTTTGTTGCGTTCTTCTTCCTCGTGCGCCCACGAGGGAAAGGCAAATGCGACCCTTTACAAATTCTATATGCGTATCACCTCGCCATCTGGCTTTAGAACTATGGCAACAACAACGTTCGAATCCTCAGGTGAGACATCGTACGAGCACACCCGAACGCTCCAGAGATGGACGAATTCTCTGATCCGGAGAGACACCCACCCATGGGAATATAGCAGATAGCACTAGCAAATCTTTAATGAACTCCGACAAAGGGACGGTCTGGTCTGCCTCCTCTTTAACCTGGCGTTGGAGAAAGCAATCCGAGACTCTGGCGTTACCACCAGAGGGACTATTATCACCAAGTTCAGCCCGATACTTGCCTACCCAGATGACATCGACAGCATCGGTAGAACCGAATCGACACCCCCCGGTTTTAGTGACGATGATGATGATGACTAACCAATTTAGGGGGGTGAGAGCGAACACACAGGGCAAAGTCTCTAAGTACCTATAAATGCTTCACGCATCAAATAGAACAAATTTATAATCTAAAAGTCCCTGTAAAAGAATCCTTACCTTTCATGCATCTCTTCGCATACAAACCCCCTATAAGAATTCTTTCCTAACTTATCATGAACCCGCCGAAGGCCAGGACGATCCTTGTCCCTGTTCTATCCAAGTTGACATGCAGTCTCCACGTGACACCCACGGATAGCTACTTTGGCACCCGCCAAGTAGTGAATCAATGCACGCAGCGACACCCTGAGAAAGGTTGGCGCAAGGCTAATAACCTTGCCCGGAAAAAAATATTATAGCAAATTTAACAAGCCTCGGATATGGACCGAATACACGACGACGACCACGGAAACGAAAATGGCTAAACGATTTAAGAACTTCTCATGGAACGTTTGTTCACTATACAGAGTTCGAGCTGCACAGCAGCTAGCCGATGCCCTGTCCGAATATAAGGCTGACATAACAGCATTACAAGAAATAAGATGGACGGGGAGTGGTGTTATTCAAAGAAACGAATATGACATTTATTACAGCTGTCATGCAAAACACCATGTGCTCGGGGTAGGTTTTCTAGTCAGCCAAAAACCGAAGCCCGCCATCATCGGCTTTAATGCAATAAACGAAAGGATGTGCACTCTTCGCGTGCGAGGCAAGTTTAAGAGCATAAGCCTCATAAACGTTCATGGACCTGTAGCGTCTCTAACAGATAAACACACAATACACAAGCAAATAGTGAAGAACACCGAACGAAAATCGAATAAGGAAATACATCAGAGCCATATACCATAGCGATAACATAACAATTCACATCAGTGGAATATAGTTGAGTTTAAAAATGGAATTCTAAACACGGCCAGTAGCCTGATGGGTTGCGCTTTGGTTCATTTTTTGGTGATTCTAACTGTCATGGCGTCAGTTCGAATCACACGTTCTTTACTATCCATCCCAAACGCTATAGACCTACAGAGGAGTCCCCTGACGACGAAAAAGAAGAATTTTATGAAAACGTCCAACGGGCCCTCAATGCCTGCGCAACATACGATGTGAAAATCGTTCTTGGTAATTTGAATGCGAAAATAGGCGCAGGTTCCCATAGTTTGTATGAGAACACTAATGACAATGGACTACGAGTCATCGAACTGGCAGCATCAAAAAACTTGGTCGTTGCGAGTACCAGGTTTCCACGTAAAGATATCCACAAAGCCGCCTGGGCAACACCTGATGGCGCCGCTCGCAACCAAATTGACCATGTGTTGATAGATCGCCGCCTCTCCTCGAGCCTGATGACGGTACGAACGTACCGAAGTGCCAACGTCGACTCGGATCACTATTTTATTGCTACAGTTTTCCGAGCGCGAATTGCCTTACGGATACGTATTGCATCCGCGGATCAGGTTCGAATCAACACGCCTGCCTTACGCAATGAGAATACCAGTAACACCTTTGGTCAGGCGCTAGGATGCGCCCTCAAAGAGCTCGACGGAGGGAGAGTAAGTCCTGGGGACAGAATACCGGCGTAGAAGAGAAATGGACACGCCTTAAGAATACTGTCAATAGTACTGCCAACCCCATCTTAGGCAGTAGTCGTAGAGATCGCAGCGACTGGTTTGATGACTGCAAACTAGCGACTGAACGTAAGAATGCTGCATACCGGGCAATGCAGCAATTTCATAGGACGCGGGTACGCGAGGAGAAATATAAAGAGCTCAGAAGATCTGAAAAAAGTCTTCACAGACAAAAGAAAAGTGCCTGGGAAAAAACCTTGTCTGTGAAATAGAGAAAAGTAGAGCGCGAGGTCCCCACTAGGCGCGGAAGTTCTACCAAATAATCCGCAGCATGGTGCGGTACACAGCACGCTGCACTTACTGCAAAGACAAAGAAAGTAATCTGACGACCGATCCTGAAGGCGTTCTGGAGCGATGAGAAGTGCACTTGTTGAATTGTTAAATGGTCAGCTCACAGAAGAATTGGAGGCTCCACCAATGCAAGATCAAGACCAAATGCTGCCGCTACCAAGCACTGAGGAAACATTAGGACAGCATTACATCACGCAATTCATAAGATCGTGATGCATGTGTAGAAGGAGGAGGATATGCCGGAAGATTGGCGTCGTGGAATAATTACGCCATACATAATACGAGGGTTGCCTTTTATATTTCGGGACTAGAGAACAAAAACAAATATTGATAATCGAAAATCACTTTATTGATTATTTATTTTGCATGCGTGTGAACCAATTGTCGAAGCACTTTTGCCACTCTGATTGAGGTATCTCCAACACATGCATTCTGAATGCAGCAACCGCTTCTTCAGGTGTCGAAAAACGTTGACCTCTCAGTTTGTTTTTTACGTACGGGAATAAAAAAAAGTCATTCGGTGCCAAGTCAGGACTATACGGCGGATGACCCATCAAATCGATGTTTTGGGTGCTCACAAATGCAGTTGTCGCAGCCGATGTGTGAGAGCTCGCATTGTCGTGGTGAAGAGTGATCCGTCTTCGGCGGTTGGTTTTCCTGATTTCTTGGAAGACAACTGGCAAACAAATGGTTGTGTACCACTCAGAATTGACTGTTCTGCGTTGTTCTAGTGGTACGGTTGCGACATGTCCAGTTTTTCCGAAGAAACAGGCGACCATTTGCTTGGAAGTGCTTCGTGCGCGAACAACTTTTGTTGGATTTGGCTCATCTTGAAACACCCAGACAGTCGAGTGCTGTTTACTTTCGGGCTCATACGCGTAAATCCACGATTCATCACCTGTCATGATGTCATGGACGTGTTTCGAAGCACCGCGACCGTATTTTTTGAGCATTTCTTTTGACCAATTGACACGAGCCTTTTTTTGGGCGATTGACAAATTGTGTGGGATGCAACGCGAACAAATTTTTTTGACAGTCAAATGTTTATGCAATATTGAATGTATGCTGGTCCCACTAACGCCTAAGGTTGTCTCAATCTCACGATAGGTCACATGACGATCTTCCAATATCAGTTCGCGCACAGCATCAATGGTTTTCGGAACAACAACTGATTTTGGACGACCTTCAAGAAATTCATCTTGGAGTGAACTACGACCACGATTGAATTCACCATACTATCGATAAACACTGGTCCTTGATGGAGCTTCATCGCCAAAAATTGAATTAAGTTCATCCATGCACTGTTGCTGAGTTAATCCACGCCGAAAGTTGTAAAAAATAATCGCACGAAAATGTTGACGATTTAATTCCATTTTTGGGCCGAGATGAATCTTTTAAGTTACTGTAAACAACACAAATAGCGCTCGTATGTCAAAACGTTCTGAGTGCGTATAACCTCAAAAACCACAGAGCTGTCAATTGCCGAATTGCAACGCTAGGGTTGCCAAATCCCGAAACATAAGAGGCAATCCTCGTATAAGGGAGATATTAGTGTGCAACAACTATAGGGTATAACATTGCTGAGTACCGCATATAAGATACTCTCTTCTATCCTACAAGATCGGATACCCCCTTACGCTAAAGCCATCATTGGTCAGTATCAGTGTGACTTCACCCCAGGCAAATCACCGATTGATAAGATATTCACCCTTAGGCAGGCTGTGGAAAAATGTGTGGAATTGAATATCCCATTACATCATCTATTTATAGACTTTAAGGCCGCCTACGACAGCATAGCCAGGGTAGAACTATATAATGCCATGAGAGAGATTGGCATTCCAAACAAATTTATACGACTTTGTAGGTTGACCATGACCAACGTAACTAGTCAAGTAAAAATAGTGGGATTGCTGTTCAAACCAATAAACATCTTTAATGGACTCCGACAAGGGGACGGTCTGGCCTGCCTCCTCTTCAACCTGGCCTTGGAGAAAGTAATCCATGACTCTGGCGTCACAACTAGAGGGACTGTTGTCACCGAGGCCAGCCAGATACTTGCCTACGCAGATGACATCGACATCATCGGTAGGACCGAATCGGCCGTATAGGACTCACCCAGATCGAGCAGGCGGCACAAAAACTGGGACTGCACATTAATGAGGGGAACACTAAGTACATGATGGCAACTTCTGCGAAGAGAAGACCTAACGTTGGTCAAACTATCAGGGGAGTGGAGCACGAATTTGAAGTAGTGCAATCCTTTAACTACCTTGGGTCAATAGTATCAGTCGATAACAATATGTAAGAAGAAATACGCGAACGGCTGATCAAATCCAACAAAGCCTACTATGGTCTATCAACGCTCTTTAAATCCCGAAATTTATCCAGAACACCCAAGCTACTACTGTACAAGACCATGGTCTTACCAGTACTCATGTATGCATCCGAGACTTGGGTGCTCAATAAAAGGCACTCTGAACTATTAGCCGCGTTCGAGAGGAAGGTCTTAAGGAGAATTGTTGGCCCCGAAGGTCGTGCACTGTACGCAGCAGAATATGGACTGATAGGAAATGGCTTATTTCCCTTATTGATCCAAGGAAAGTATAATTAACAAGTAAAACTAGAGTATCATTAAACCGATTCACAAAAGAGGACATCTTCTTCAATCTACTTATTATAAAGGTATCAGTCTCTCTAGTACGGCATAAAAAAGTTTTTCTCATACTACATCAATAACACTGAGTGGTAGGCATAGTCCCAAAGCTCAGCCACCTGGTGAAATACCACCCCATTAAGCTATAGGCTTCGTGAAATGGATGGGAGAAATCCATGACCATTTTTCGGAACTTGGCTGATGGACTCGGTCGAGAAAAAAAAATAGCATCCCTGGGCGGTAACTCAGCGCTATAGGTTCGTTTTTCCTGGGACAAATAAAATAAATAAAAAAAAGCTTAACGTACCTTACGTAATTGAGATTGGCGAATTTATAATTCCGAGAGGCAAACAGTTGGTAGTTTATACAAGTTTTACTAATGGAAGGCGTCAAATATTTGACCGTTAAAGATGCTTTTCCAAATATAAATATTTGTCCAAATGTCATTGCAAAACACATGCTAAATAACATGAGTCAGCAGCAGCTTCACATTTGTTTAGCTTATTTCTAATATTTTTCACATCTGCTTCTACTTAAACAAACAATTATAGAAACGCAATGTTAAAATCCTCATCAATAACCCATTATCAATTAGATAGTAGAATAAATCATTTGTTAATAATTTTTGCTCGGATGGTGGTAAAAAATTGCCAACACGAAATCAATAATTTGGTGGAATATCATTTTATATGCAATAAGTAATTACTTTAAAATTCCAAGTTTGTGTGTGTCGGCATAAACAACAAAGCTGAAAGCAAATGGAGATATCTAATAGCTCTAATTGTAGATAGTGCGAAGAGATATGTCGTAAAAATGATTTATTATTTAAAGGTATTACTAAACATTATATTATAATAATATGAGGCACTTATTTGATGTAGCTATAGACGGAAGTAGATAATATCGGTAGCAACCTTATAATACTCCTCCCTTCGAAACCCAATTCAGGAAATGCCTTTCCCGGGTAGGACATCTGGTACCATAACAGAAAACTTAAAAATTGCTTACGGATCTATGCAAAACATTAAGTTAATGATTTGAGTTTTCGCCATGTTAGACCAAAGTTTGGACCAAAAAACCTAAATCTCTTACAAAAAACGAGAAAAAAGGTCGAATCCAACCTTCGTCAAACGCATCTTCGTTGGAGACAAGACATAGGTTCATGAGTATGATACCCACTATAGACATCAGGCGAGTGAACGGCATACAAACAATGAACCCGAATCGAAAGCGATGGCAATGCTTTTCGTGGATTACGACCTATAAGTTCATCACATCATATGTACATTAGAAATAATACTTAGGCACTATGACTTGTTTTCGTGAAGCATGTTGGCGACGCATCATATAATGCATCAAAACAACATTGTGTCGACTCCCGGAAAAATGCTACCGGCGCAATAGCAACTGCAACCTTCACAACAACTTTTCGCATGAAGGAATTGCGCATCAGACAAGTGCAAAGTGCGTGTAAGTGCGTTGTATGGGGTTTATGTAGTGGAATACTACACGCATTAAAGAATTGCGCATCAACATTGCATCGATCGCCGAGAAGATGCTTTCGGCGCAATGGCAGCACACACGAAAGGTGCTATCTGCACAACACTTGCGCATGAAATAATTGCGCATCAGACAAGTGCAAGGTGCGTGTAAGTGCGTTGTATGGGGTTTATGTAGTGGAATACTACACGCATTAAAGAATTGCCCATCAACATTAAGTCGATCGCCGGGAAGATGATCCCAGGGCACTAGCAGCACACACTTGCGCATAAAAGAACATGGAAGGGTATGGAATTTTGTAAATCGCTGAGTTCTCCCAAGTATCGGCGGATGTATCTGATCACAACGGTGTGTAACGTTCATCCGCAGCTATCTAACCGAAGGGTATTCAGATGGACCACAACCTTTATAAAAACGTTAAAAAGATATGTGGCACTTCTCGTATAACTTTCACAATCATTCACAACGGCGTTATTGTCAATAACGACACAAATAAAGCAAACATCATCGGAGAGGCCTTGAAAATAATCACAAGCTCACTCTCGAGGATACTAATGCAATAATTAGTTCAAAGGTTCACAATAAACTGGGCAACTTTAACGAGTCAATCATTGTCTTCAACTCTGCTAACAGTGCATACTTCGATGACACACATCATAATGATCACGATTTCATCACACCAAATACCCTACAAAATCTAGTTAAATCTCGAAACCCCAAGAAGTCACCCGGTATCGACAACATGTCGTACCACTCGTTGCCAAGGCTTTCTGCTTTATTCTTTATAAAGCTCTCCATTCTGTTCAATCATGCCTACAACTTGGGGTACTTTCATCAAGCTTGGAAGCATGCTGTTGTTTGTCCAATAACAAAAGTTGGGAAACCAACGAATCATCCCACAAGCGTTCGCCCTATTCGCTCCTCACTTCATCATCATCACCGGCACTACAACCGGGAACCGGTTTTGGCCTTATTTAGCAAGTCCTGAGGCTTGTTAAAGTTTCCATGATAATTTGTTTTTCCGGGCAAGGTCATTAGTCGCTCCTCACTTGCATCAGCAAAATTTATGAAAAATGCATATACGAGGAGCTAAATAACTTTATCAGTGCCAGGAACCTAATACCTGATTTCCAATTTAGAGCGCACACCGCCGCTGTGGATCTCAACATATTTCAAAGCCACGTCTGCGTGCGCCGTTTTAATAAGGAACCCACCATTGCGGTGAGCCTGGACATTGAAAAGGCTGTTGACATGACGTGATTCGAAGGTCTGGTCTTTAAATTATTGAACACTGATCTTAGTAGGACGTCTATCATTGCGTTCGAAACAGAACTTTTCAAGTTCGAATGATTGGAAAGCTATCCCGAACTTTCAACGCCGCTGCAGGCGTACCACAAGGCTCCATTCTAAGCCCATCTTATTTAATATCTACACCTCAGATATTCCTCGCCCTGTGGACGGGCCAATAAACTAGATATGCTATGCGGATGACGTCCTAGTGTACACCTCATCCATAAGCCCTAAACTTGCAACAAATCGACTCAGCCGTCACCTGGACGAATTATATCAGTATTACAGCCGATGGAAAATTCGATTTAATCCATTCAAAGCAGTAGCTATCATTCTCAGTAGTAAAAACTTCCAACCTACTTCCGAATACAAATAGGAGGTACTATGATTAGACCACAGGACAGGATGAAATATCTTGGGGTCGTCTATACCCCAAAAATGAATTTCATTAAAACATGCGACTCACATTCTTCAAAGGGGCCTCGGTCGGTCTAAACAACTGCACAACATTTTGAAGTGGGGCCACAAAGTTGACACCAAAGTTAAGCTTCTCTGCTATAAGCAGCTAATTCGACCTGGAATATCGTACGCCTGCCCCATATGGTCCTGTATATCTTCGGCCCAAATGGAAAGCCGTCGAGTTTTCGAAAGAAACTAACCTTCCTAACAACATTCCCATCTATAATAGAGGATTCCATCCCATAGGGTATACTACTGACACACTACAAACACGCACGCATAGTACAAGACAGCACAAATATACACACGCACACTCACCAAAGCGCAGATTATCAGACGTCGAAGACGTGATGTGCGTTTATTACCGCACTCAAGACGCACCGGTGTTGTATGATTTCTTTCCCACCATCCCTCCATCCAAGTAGTTAGAGAACATTTGAACTAACCCCGTCCACACTATCCTTAGATCATCATCATCATCGGCACTACAACCGGGAACCGGTCTTGGCCTTATTTAGCAAGTCCTGAGATTTGTTAAATTTTCCATGATTTGTTTTTTCCGGGCAAGGTCATTAGTCTTGCGCCAGAGGCTCCCCGACGGGGAATCGAACCCCGGTCTCCCGTGTGACAGGCGGGTATACTAACCACTATACTATCCTTAGATACCTCCCCCTTTTCTTTTTCAGACATCTTAAGACCGAGCCCAACATCTTCACGGATGTGGGTGATTCTAGTTATCGGAAGATGACCCTACCGCCTGTTTTGGAGAATGCTACACACAGCTCATTGTGGGACCCGCCAGCCCCGGACACCCACGTCAGGACTAATCCGCCCACAAGGACCAGTGGAACAGAGGGACACCGACTTCCCCAACGGGGGTGCCGGGAGATACGACGAAACTATCCGCTCCAAGTAAGCCGAAAAATCCAACCTTTACACATTCATTAATCAATTTAACTGATAAACACAAATCAGTAATCAAAACAAAAATTCACCAGTTGCCATATCTCGTGTAAGATCGCAACCAGGAAAATACAGTTTTCCTGACTAATATGCGATCGGTGTACACACCGTTGGCGGAATCATCCCATAGTACCGTATATTCGCAGATTTCGCCGAGTACCTACAACGGGGTAATCAGATGATTGGGTTTTCAGGGGAACAACGGTGATAGTAAAGATAAGGCAAGAAACCCGGTTGATTGGCATCTGGCGATCAACTGTGAAAGTGAGTCTTAGTGGAAAAGCGAGCAAATGAATTACACAATTTTCTTTGTATAAAATATTACCAATGAAGAAGTGAAATACACAACTTTCTTTGTATAAAAATATTAACAATCAAGAAGTAAAATATAAGAAAAAGAAGCGAAACATTTTTGTTATTCGATATTTACAATTTCATGAGGGAAAGAAATGAAACCCTTAACTTTATGTATTCTTACAATATAAATAAACGAATAATAAAAAAGTGTATACTAAAAATATTCTTGGTTCTTTTTTACACCTGAAATTTGTGTCTCTAGACTAGAACACCCCCCTTAAAAAGAAATACGTTTGGTTAACTTAGTTAATAATAAAATACTATATAATAACTGAAATGAGTAAAATAAAGTTCATGCAAAAAATGTATGTAAAATATAAAGTTAATAAAAATACTCACTGAATTCATTGCTAACCGCCTGTGACATAGCTTCACTTAGTAAGTTATACGAGTGCCGGTGGTCTATGTGGCCACTCCCTGGTGCCCCATGGTGATGAGCATAAGGTGCGGCCGCATGGGATCCACCGCCACCAACACCGCCAGCAACGGCATTCGTAGTTCCTGCCGAAGCTTGAGCAGCTGGTTGAACACCATTATTACCACTATTGGAACCTGTATGATAAGAGTGGGGTTGTGGGTGATGTGAATGTGTCGATGGTTGTGGCTGATGGTGATGCAGTTGCTGGTGGTGGGAAGCTTCTTTTGGTATGTGACTATTTAAACGTGTCGTAGCACTTGTAATAACTACCGAATCGCCAGGACCTCCGACCCCGGAGACACTATGTCTTTCCGATAATGAACCGGAGAATATCACAAGAAAAAGCCAAATGTTCCAGAGCATTTTTTACACCTTCCGCTGGTTACGTTGTTTAATAATAATATACTTCTATTCCTTATTTACTTCGATGCTCTTTTCAATTTTTCTTTTTAATTTAGTTATTAAGAACAATTTGACGGTTTATTTGGATTTACCTGAGTAAGAGGAAGACAAAGTTATTTTTGAGTTCATTTGTTGCTTTATTTTATTTTGTTAGGAAGGACTTAATGATACAATTCGAAAATTAGCGTGGTTTCTTTGGCTTTTCCGGGGTTATAAATCAGTTGAGATGTTCCGACTGTCTTTACACCCAAAACGTTTGAGAGATTGTATTACTAAATACGCCATATGCTTCATTGAAAATATTCTACATAAAACCAAAGGTAAAACCACGTCGGATTGGATATGTTTAAGCCACGCCGTAGTAATGTAAATAAAAAGTACTTAATGGAACTTGAAAAACAAATTTTTAAAGGCAAAACCACATTCACCTACGTTCGCGACCGATACTAACATGGCGAAATAACGGCTTAGAATATATGCCAAAAATCAGAAGACAGTCCTCTTTTCGTGCAACCCGACTCCAGTAGACACAAGCGGAGTTAAAGGGATATCTTTCCAATTTGGCACGAAAATACTATTTCTGCAAAAGCTTATGGGGCATAGGCTCTATAGAATTTTCAGAAAATCGAATTCCTTTTTTTCGGCTTAAATGATGCCTCACTATCATAAGAATAAGATACTATTCGGTTTACAGTGTAAAAAAAAACACTATACCATAAACTTGCCACCGATGACAATCCGCAGGACGACAAATGCCCTCCCGGTGCGGACTCGTGGTGTAAGCGGCAGATAGCAAAAGCTACGGGTACTCAGACACACAGAAAACCTCGTAGCGATCGGACACAAATTATACAAAGAGTCGCGGACAGATACGCCATCGAGTATTACAATTGTCTGGGTTTAGATAGTATTTAAATTACTATATTTCCCACGCGAGTGTGGTGCAGTGTACAAAGTGTTGTGGGGCAAAGTGAAAAAAAGTTAACGAAAAGCCCATAATTAAAAAAAAGTGTCAACATAGCAAGATTTTCAAAGTGACAGTGAAAAAATAAAATTATATGGAGCAAAATGGATCAGTGAAAAAAAAACAACAGTCAGAAGGCATCCCATACCTGTTTTCAATTGGTGTCCTATGTGATTGTTTCAGTGTGGTAAGTTTTGTCTTATCAAATTGTATTTTGGATTCTGGATTTTCAGAGACCAGCTCAGATAGAAGACACAAAACCTGCTCCCCCGACAGCAACAGAGGGGCTTTTCACAGTTGTGCCAAGGGGCAGCGCCTACAGGATGGTCATGAAAAGACTACACAACAACAGTAGTCAAATGCAGAAAAGTAAAACTGAGATGGCAAGAATCGCTATCCTCTTCCCGCAGTGTGATGAGGTGTTGAGGGTGCAAGAGGAGTGGAGTATCACTGAAGGAGAGATACCTCCCGTGACCATCTCCCGTGGCCACCGACACTCTTGTTGTCAAAAAAACAAGACCCCGGGACTGGATGGTATCCTTAACGCTGTAGTGAAGACTGCTTTAACAAAAAAGCCGGAAGTCTTCAGCAGTCTCTTCACACCCTGCCTTCAAACAGGACAATTTCCCAAATGATGCAAAAAACAGCGGCTTGTGCTTATACCAAAAGGAGTCAAGCATCCAGAGGCGCCGTCGTCTTATCGCCCGTTGTGCATGTTGGATACAACAGGAAAACTGATTGAGCGAATAATTGCCACTCACCTGGAACAATTCACTGAGGGGAATCGGGGCTCTCTGAATCGCAGTATGGGTTCCGGAAAGGTAGATAAACCGGTAAGGCATTATCTGTGGTGTGCGACATCGCTCGAAATGCGATAGCTGGAGCACGATGGCTAGGTGGTAAAAAAAAATATTGCAGGGTGGTGACGCTAGTCATTAAAAATGCGTTTAATTCGGTGAATTTGAATCTTATTCTAAAAGCGTTGCACGATCTACAAGTCTCTCACCCACTTGGTGCGTATACTAGCAAACTATCTATCGGATAGAAGACTGCTGTATGATACAAATGAGGGACCACAGGCATATAAAATAACAGCGGGTGTACCTTAGGGATCTGTATTAGGTCAGCTGTTATGGAATATAATGTATGATGGTGTGCTCAGGGTCAATGTATCAGGAAGGGTTAGAATCATTGGGTACGCAGATGATTTGACAATAGTGGCCGTAGCTAAACATCTAGATGACCTGGAGAATACTTGCTCCCAAACAATTCAGAGTAATCCAGAGCATTAATTGCTGGCTAAATATAGCCAGACTGAAACTAGCTGGACATAAGACGGAGGCAGTTTTAATAAGCAGCTGCAAGAAAGTTGAGCACCTTGATTTGGAAATAGAAGGACAATTAATCAGATCGAGTCGATTAAATATCTTCGTGTTATACTCGACAACAGGTTGAGCTTCAAGGACCACCTGAGGAAAACGAGTGAAAAAACGGCAAGAGTATGCAAAGTTTTGGCGGGAGTGCTACCCAATGTTGGAGGACCCCGGCCCCACATAAGGAAGCTCATAACTAGTGTCAACGCCTCCATTATAATGTATGCAGTCCACATATGGGCAGGAGCCGCACAGTATAAGTTGTACATGAGGGGAGTGAACTCAGCACATAGGGTGGCATCACTAAGAGTAGGCTGTGCATTCCGAACGGTATCCGAAGATACTATAAATATTTTGGCCGAGAGGAAACCACTTGACATTGCAGCTAAAGAAAACGCTGCATTGCATAAGGTCTCAGAATGCGGTCACAATTAGAGCTCTCATGCCTAAGAGAACGGCAACGAAGGTGGGATTCTTCTACCAAAGAAAGATGGACCCACACCATGATACCTGATATAGAAACATGGGTGAAAAGAAAACATGGCGAGCTGAATTACCACTTGACTTAGCTAATATCAGGACATGGATGCTTTCGGCAATACTTGCACAAGTATAAGCATGTGAATCACCCTTACTGCTTGTATTGCGAAGGCAAAATAGAAAATGCGGAACACGTACTCACAGAGTGCGTGAGATTCAACACCGCACGAACGATTTTGGGGCGACATATGAGACGGACAGTTACTCCGGCAGGAGTAATAGAATACATGCTTAGTTCAAAACAGGCATGGTCCGTAACAAATGGTATTCTCTGTGAAATGATGCAGCAGTTGCCACGCGACGAGCGGAGTAATAGGTAAACTCCGTCCCGCCCCGCGATGGAATATCTAAAGGAAAGTTCAGCGGGGATCAACAGGAATATGAGCCTGGCGGGAGGTGGTTTTAGTCGGTAAAAACCCGACATGCCTCTGGATTGGTCCAGAAGTATCTTTTGAAGATTTCCACCTTCCTACCGAAACCAAAAAAAAAAAAAACCCGGTGACAGAAAAGGGACGCCAGTTATCAAATTTTAAATATGAACAACGTTTCGCTTCTGGACGCCACCATTCGATAATCATCTTCTGGGCGCCACCATTTGATAATCATCTTCTGGACGCCACTTCATTCGATAATCATCATCCAGTGAACTCCTCACCGCCAGCTTTACCATCCTGTGGATTCTTCTTTTGGGACCTTGCTCATCAGCGTGTTCTCCTGAGAACATTTTTCTTTATCAGTTACCGTTCTCCTGATGGCATTCATCTTCGTCAGTTACCGTCCTTCTCGGAACATTCTTCTTCATCACTTACCGCTATTCTCGGAGGATTCTTCATCATGATGAGCATTCATTGGCGCATTCATTTTTCTCAGTTACCGTTCGCCTGGGAACATTCTTTTTCGTCAGTTGCCGTTCTCCCGGGAGCACTATTTTTATCAGTTACCGTTCCCCTGTGAACATTCCTCTTCACCAGTTACCGTTCTCCTCGGAACATTCTTCTTTATGGTGAGCATTCATTGGAGCATTCATTTTCCCCAGTTACCGTTCCCGTGGGAACATTCCTCTTCGCCAGTTGCCGTTCTCCTGGGACCATTCTTCTTCGTCGGTTACCGTCATCCTGTGGATTCTTCATCGTCAGCTCGACCTGTGGACGCCGAACATTTGGACATGAGAAATCTGTGTCCAAGTTGGGTGCCGCATTTGCTCACAATCGAACAAAAACAGTGCCGTGAGGATGTTTCAATCGATTGTTTGCCATGTTCGCCGCAACAAAGCTGATGATTTCATAACTATGGATGAAACATGGGTCTATAGCCTTTGCGACGAACGTGAAGAACGTGTGATTCGAACCGACGCTATGGCCGTTAGAATCACTAAAAGATTGAACCCATGCTCAACACATCGGACCACTGCCGCGTGTACGAATTCGATTTCTAAATTCAGGTACACTCAACTGATGTGGAATAATGTTATCGCTATGGTATACGGCGTTGATGCTTTTGCTTATCCAATTTTCTTGGTGTTGTTCTTCACTATTTGCGTACTGTGTATATCTATCAGAAACGCCACAGGTCCATCACTATATACCCGCTATGAAGGAACAGTCAAAACAATGGACTGGCGTGGGAGAATCGGCCCCAAAGAAGGCAAAGACGGTCGCATCTGCAGGCAAGGTTATGGCTTCAGTTTTTTGGGATGTGGGTGGTATAATTTTCATTCATTTTCTTGCAAAAGGAAAATCCATTGACGGCGAGTATTATGCGAACTTATTTCGGGCCAGTGTGTATTCTGATACACCAAAAGCACCAGCTCTCAGTCCGATGCTTATGGATATATTTTCAGCCATCTGCGGCTTATCGATTGTTGGACTGATACTCCATCCCGTATGATCTGTGCACCAAGAACCATTCAAAGATGAATCCGCAAGTGCATCGTCAAAGTAAACATGGATGAGTTTTCGTTCTCGATAACAAGATTTCTGTTGAGACTGTAGAGTCAGTCGAAGTTTATACCGCAACGAGTCGGAACGTGGGGTTTAATACAATGATTTGCTTTTGGCGAAAATTGGTAGAAACGTCAAATCAAGTTTGTGACCCCATCTTGGCTTGCATTGCCCAGCGGGCATACACTGTCCATCAGTGACTGAGCGTTGTATGTCATGTAAAAGGTTGATTGTCACAAGACGTAGTTGGGTGCCCAGTGATCTGTGATTAGTGACCGATACTCCGGGTTCAGTAACCAGCCGCTGGAGTTGCCTATGCCTGGGGGTGAGATTCCACACAGGATCATACATCGAAGACTATAACACCCTCATAACTTCACGACCCCAAGAGGGGCTCTACTGTTATGTCCCAGGCAAGTGGAAGTTTAGTGATTCATTAGGTTGGCGACTTCATCTTGGACCTACTCCGAACTCTGCAACGCATCGGTGCTCATCTCCTGGTTGAGTGCCTGAGGTTTCCAATTGCCCGTTCCTCTGACAGTGCCCACTGCCTGATCACACAGAAGTTCTGGATTTAATGGGCTCATGACTATGCCGTTGGTTCTCCCGCTGCCCGATTTCATGAGACTGATGTTCAGGTGTGTTACGACGGCTGCGTTGGCTGCTTCTCTATCGGTTGCCTACTTCCAATCCGTTTGGACTTCTTGTTAGCGAGGCCGAGCTATTGATCGTCGGACGCGAGAGCGGCTCGGAATCACTTGGGCTATCACCCTATTCCATTGTCGTTTTCTTCCGATTGGCAATCCTGCTCCGATAGCACATAGAAGTCGGTCTTTTACAGACTGGCGCCATCTAACGTTCACCTCCCCCCCAATGGTGTGCGAACTCATGGATGCTACGGCCTACGACAAAGGTCGGACTTCACCTAGTTCGCCCTTGTATAGACGCTGCCTCTTGATCTATCAACCAACGTTACTCGCTCGATTAAGTTCACCTACGCCAACGGTATCTCGTTATGTTGTTGGCCAGCGACTTATTACAGCGCTACTTTGACCATCCTTGAATACCTCACTGTTAGGGTTCGATGGAATGCCAATTGACACCTACGCCAATGGTGAGCGTCTACTCCTATCCAGTGATCACACTCTCCGTTCCTATGATCACGATGGGATCCCTCCGGTGCGTACTCCTCTCGCTAATGTCTCGACCGCTCAGCTCGAACTCCCTTCACAGAATCTCACCTGAAACAATTTATTTTCAGAGTCGCTGCTAACTCGTCCGCAACAGTTGAACAGTTTTCTTCCTCGTGTAACAGAAGACTATGTTTAAAATGTGGGTGCCGCGACAATGGGAAAAAACAGTATCATGTGTTTCCAATAAACGTTTCACTGCAATAAAACCCAATTTTTGCGTGGGTTCACCGCCACGTATGAAACATGGGTCCATTACTGCACACCAAAGATGAAGGAACAGTCAAGATAAAGGACTAACCGGGGAGGATCGGCCCCAAAGAAGATGAAGAGAGTCCCACCTTCATGCAAGCTCTTGGTGTCAGTTTTTTTAAATTTGCGCATTTAACTTTTATTGATTATCTGCAGGAATGAAAAGCAATCAACAGTAAGTATTATATGAACTTATTTCAGCGTATAAGTTACGGAATCAAGAAAAAAACGGCGACAGTTACTGAAAAAAAAGTTTGTTTCACGAGGATAATGCACTAGTTCACACATCCTCCATCGCGATGCCCAAAATCAAGTTCGAATTGCTTTCTCATGCATCCTATTTGTCAAATGTAGCTCCCTCCGATTATTTTCTGTTTCCACACTCGACAATATGACTCAGTGGTAAACGATTTGTCAAAAACGAAGAGGTGGCGTCTGCACTTGATGGCTATTTTGAGGAGCTCAATGTTTCTCACTATAAACACAAAAGAAGATTTTTTCTATTCTAGTGTGTCACTTGTTCCATGATCTGGGGTAATATTTACGGCTTTTGAATAATCTGGACCCTAGAATATAGGCCGACATAAATTAGAATTAGTAAAATCAGCTGAAAAACACAATCCGAATTAAGAAAATAAGGACCACCAAACCCACTGAATGAAGTGTTCGACCACCGGCTCGAATCGTAGTTGTGGCTTTGAGCATTTAGAGATGGGCAATAAACTTAGTGCTTTCTCCGGCAAAAATTTGCCAAATAGACGAAGCTAACCTAACTTCAAGAGAAACAGTAAGGACCCGAAGGTGGGGATTGAAACTAAGTCTACCGATATGTATTCTGAAGACCTTTCTCTTACCGATTTCATCAAAAAACTGCCGGACTTAAGGGAAAATCTTGCGAATAAGTAAAAGACCACCTGAGCACCAGCTTTCTGAAGAAAGAACCGGGATGTGTTAAGTTTTTAAGGCAAATAACCTCTAATCGATATGACCACCTTATAAAGCGTCCTTGCGTCACAGCCGATATCCTGAGATGGTGCAACAAAAGGCAGTTGCAGTAAGGCAATGAAAATGATCTACATAAATCAACTCCCTGTAAGGTAAATAACGGTTGTTACAAGCGGAACCAAAGCAATAGAACCCTGAACTACTGTTTCCTGCTATTTCCAATGTAATGTTCGGATCTCCAAGCAACAAATGAACTTGAAACACACGCGCGATCTAACCGAAGGTTGCCAATTGGAAGGTTGGGTTGCAAAACGGATCCAAAGGTCACCAGAGTTACCGACAACAGGTGACTGTCACAATTTAACACACAATTCTTGTTAGCATCTATTCTTTTTCGATTTTTTGTAATATCTGCAACGTTTCTCTACGGTCCCAGCGCCATCGATTCACGGGCGACTATAGGAACTGCACACCAAAAATAAAAACGCAAACCCAACACGAACGCGACGACGTTTTATTTGCTTATATATTTTCAGTCGTTTTCTTTTTTTTTTATGGGCTTGTTGTCGCTCGACTTTATTATTATTTTATGTATTCAAAAAACACTCATCAAAGCGTATTTCGTGTTTTCTGATCAATTTTTAAAATTAGCTTAAGGAATTTCGTGTGGATTGCATTAGGAAACCGAAGAGAATTGTCGCACCGAGAGCTACGCGACAGACATCATCTACACAACGTTGGTTCTAATTCGTCTGCTTTTTTTCTTATTTCATTATTTTATTTGATATTTCATACGAACAACAGACGAGAATTTATTTTTGCATCACATCACACAACGTGTAAATAATTAAATAAATTAGATTCACTTGCATTCAAATGACACTGGACACTCGATTGATTTGAACACTGATAATGCAGAATGATTCTGGATACTCATCCCTCCGCCGAGCTGCTTTTTTAATTTGATTGGAAACGTAGCTTAAACGCGTGCACCGTAAACGATTAAAATAAACATCACTTGTATGTATTTAGTTTACGGCGAACACTAATGCGATCAAACCAGCGCAATAAAACAAAATTTAAATGAAAATAATCGGATATGAAAATAAATCTAGCTACCGACAAAAAACCAAGTGCCAACCGAGAACCTAAACTTCATTCTCAATATTCACTGAGTGGTTACAAATAAATTGCCAAGAGATACACCTATACATGACAACTGAGTGCGATTGGAATTCCGTATTTTGCTTATGTGCTTGATGTAATGAGTGAAAATGACAGTTAGTGACGGATTTCTTAAGGCCGAACCAACATGACAGGTTGACAGTTGCTGAAGGCACAAAATTGAACGAAACTAATATCGATTCTACTTTTATAACGACTTACAAAAAGATTGAATTGAATGCAGTTCTGTTTGTGTTTGCAGTATCAAAAAAAACGAAAAGAAATATATGCCATTGCTATATATATATATATATATATATATATATAAACTACAGTCAGTGGCGAAATTTTAAGACCGAACCAGCATGACATGTTGACAGTTGCTGAACACATAAATTTGAATAGAATTAATATCGGTTCTACTTTTATATCGACTTATAAAAAGCTGAATAGGATGAAATTCTGTTTGTGTTTGTAGTATCAAAAAGAAAGAAATATGTGCCATTGTTACAGAGGCATATATAAACTAGTCAATGGCGAAATTCTTAAGGCCAAGCCAGCATGACATGTTGACGTTGCTGAACATATAAAACTGAATAGAATTAATATCGATTCTATTTATTTATGATCAACTACTATATAACTTAATATAATGAGTCTAGCAGGGGGGACTATTGGCTCTGTACTTTTAATTTACAATTTAATCTTAATGCTATTGTTGCTGGATTAATTAATTGTAATAAATTATATGTGTAACGGGGATACAACCGTTAGGATGAAGGCTGCATCCACCGATGGGTGATAGCGGTGAGTCTATCGAACCACTGTCCTGAGTGTGATGCAATTCAATTACGCCAGTAATAGCGTATTTCAATTCGGTTGGTCTTTGCAGGAACAAGGCAGATGGAAGAAGAAAACGACTCGAGGAATTTACCTTCTAAAGAGATTGAGTTAGTTTATTGCACATTCTAAGTTATGTTAACAACAACGACAATGAATAACTTCTTGTTCCGTTTTACTCGTGATGACGATGCTTGCTCCGATGTACCGAGCCCGTTGAAGGTTGGGTGCAGACTGAGGTTAGGTAAATGACGCCGAATAACCTCCAATTCAAAAAGGGACGCTGCTGACCTCATTGTTGGTGACAATCGGCCAGCTGATCCGCGACAGCTGCCGCGCAACTGGTATACACTGCGAATGTACCCGATTTCTCCAGTACATCCCAGCACATCCAACTGCCACTCCGCAACATTCCGCCTGCCTTCGCCAATCATTGGCGAACCATTTTGTCCCAGGGGACGGTGGCTAGGGGCCGGGGATGTGCGGTCTGCTGGCGGCGGTTGGTTTTGGTCGTTGAGTCTGTGGTGGTCGGATGTTGCTGTCCACTTTCACGTGTATGATCGGTTGGGACGGGGCCGCTGAAGGCTTGGCGGTCTGGGATGGCCCGTAGGGTAGATGGCGACAGGATGATCTTTTCCACTGATAGCGTCCGGTAACTTTTGTGGCCACGGAACCGGCCAATTGATCTGGGTCGGATTTGTAAGGTCGCAACCCACGATCAATGACAACGTGATAACTGGTGATGTGTCTCGCTATATCGAGGCCAGTGGTGGTGAAAGGTGATGCGCCCATTGGCGCCCTTCCGAAGTTAGTGGCCGGCGGGATTTGGCCGTTGGCGTCTGAGGCTGTCGCGTGGAGTGTGGTGCGATGTCGTCCCTAGCACTGTCCGCGTGGTCTGGCGGGATGGCAGTCACGGGCCAAGTGCCTCCCGGAAACGTTGGAGTGCAGCCTCTGTTGATGCACTGAGAGGCGTGCTTTCTTTTTGGAGTTCGAGAGACCGCTGGTTGCTGGGGAGCGCCGCCCGCCAAGCGGGAGATTGCGCGCCCCTGGTCCTGTTGTGGTGGCTACACGTAGTAGCGGTTGGCCTTTGTCCTTTGGCTCGGGGCGGCGGTGAGATTGTCCCGTCGATGGCGGTTGTCCAGACATGCAACAAGGTGTGATGTCTCCGATGGCATCGACGGCACGCCTTGCTGGAGTGGCATTCGCGTAGGCGGTGGCGACCCAAGCAATTGACGCATAAGTTCCTTTGGTGTGCGAAGGACTTCCGACTGCCAGGTGTGAGTGATCGGAAGCCCTCGCAAGCATAGATCGTGTGTAGGGCCCTGCAGAATGTGCAAGGGGCCTCTTGCCTTGGGGGTGCGGCGGGGTTCTGTGTCTCGGTACACGGGGCTGGCATTGAATCTGACACGGATCCTATGTGCGCCGTGCCCACTACTTGCTTTGGAATGGTCGTGAAGGTAACCAGTTCCTCTGGGTCGGAGTTGTAAGTTCGCAACCCACGAGTAGCGGCCACGTCATGTTGTGCCCCACAATGCGTGCGCGGCATCGTCTTCTGTGAGGGCTTCGGCATTGGGTCGGCGGCCTGCTGATTCTTACCCACTGTTCTGGGGTGCGGTTCCTTTTCCGCTGGCTTGATGGCGACCGTTGGGAGCTGCACTGGGGGCAGCTCGCTAGGGTGGAGGCGATTGGCACCGTTGGCCATGGTTGGGGAGGCTGAATCGAGAGCGTACTGGGCCTCGAAGAGCTTCGTCTGTTCCTCGAGGTATATTTCTTCGGTCTCGCCGATGAAGTCCTCCGCGAAGTACTGATGCTGTTGGTACTCAGGGGGCGCCATGTAAATGATTTGGTTATACCGCCTGCGGATGGCTTCCCATTCGGTGTGGAGGTCTCGTTTTGTGGTTTCTATGCTGGTAGTCGTTAGTTGTCCCTTGTCCTGCATGTTGAGGAAGGTGCGAGCTCCTCGAGCATGGTCACCTGTTCACTTGTAAGTTGTTCTTCTTCCTTTACTTCGGAGTGGTCTGGTCGGCGATTCGCTCTTTTGGCTGGTTGTAGCGGTTCGTCATTTTCTGCATCGTTGTCCAGATCCGACATATCGACTAGGTTAGTCGGTGGGCCCGGTGGCATGCCAGGCGTTTCCACTTTCTTTGCTTTTTCCTCAGCTTTCTTGCGTTTAAGCCTTTCTTCCTCGTTGCGCCTGCTTACTTCCTCAATGGCTTGGCGCAGACGTTCCTCTTCGGCTTCTTGATGTTTGCGTTCAATCAGACGTTCTGCTTTGGCGAGTCTTCGGCGATTGGCCAATGGAGCCTTTGTTGCTTTCCACTCAACTGTTATTGGTGCCGGCATTTCGTTTGTGTTCGCTTCCTGTTTCTCTAGAACTATTTTCACTGAACTATCTTCACTGTTGTCGTGTTGTCCTTCAGGTGTGCTGTGCCGCGAGCTGGGCGGCGATGGATTAAATCCGCAGGTTGCTGGATCCGGTGTGTTTTGCCACGAACTGGGCGGCGATGGATTAGACTCACAGGTTGCTGAATCTTGAGTAGTCCCCGTGAACATCATTGCACTGGAGTACAATTTTCACCAGTTTCCTTTGTTGCAATTACGGCACAGAGAGCACGACTACGTGAAACGTTTTCGATTTATTGATGAATCTGCTCTTCGTCTGCGTTGCTGAACCCTTATTGGTTTTGATTTCACTGCACACTACACTTTGTTAGACCAGTCGATTGGTTGAAATAGTTTCTTGGGAAACTAAGCTTCTGCAGTATTCGATTGTTATGCGGCGAACTGGGCGGCGATGATGGAGATCCAATAAGCACTGGATCCGGCTCGAAGGACCAGAAAATGTAACGGGGAGACAACCGTTAGGATGAAGGCTGCATCCAGCGATGGGTGATAACGGCGAGTCTCGCGAACCACTGTCCTGAGTGTGATGCAATTCAATTACGCCAGTAATTGCGTATTTCAATTCGGTTGGTCTTTGCACGAAAAAGGCAGATGGAAGAAGAAAATGACGAGGAATTTACCTTTTAAAGAGATTGAGTTACTTTATTGCCGAATAACCGCCAATTCAAAAAGGGACGCTGCTGACCTCGTTGTTGGTGGCAATCGGCCAGCTGATCCGCGACAGCTACAATTGGTATACACTGCGAATGTACTAGGTTTCTCCAGTACATCCCAACACATCCAACTGCCAATCCGCAACAATATGGCAAGCAGTACTAGAATATTCTAGAAATTCCAAAACAAAGTACTAGTATATTCCAGAAAGTACTGGAAAACTGGAGACTATCAGCAGTAGAAAATTCGAGGCTATGGAACGGACGGAAACGAAACGCCGAATCAGAATGAGGAAAAACGGTATAAATACCTCGCACGCAGATCGGGGAGTAAGCAAAGTAATCAAGCAATAAGTAAGGAAGCGATAAGTCAAGAAATCGTTAAGTGTACGGTAAAAGTAACGGTTGTTATTAACAAACAAATAAAGTGTTACATTAATTCAAAATCGTTTAACGGCTCTTGTTTATTAAAATAATTAATCCAGCGAACCCTAAGCTCGCTACAATATTATAATAAGTTAAATATCTAATGTGCGTTGGGGAATATAAGGATTGACGGTTAAGGAGGTAGGTTGCCGTGGGATGTGGTCAGTTAGTGGTCTCGGGTGCGGTAACACTATCCGGTTGTTCGTCCAAACGCAGAATGTTGGAGAATGGTTGTATGTTATAGTATTTGAACTGCTTGGGTTCCAGCTCGGTGTTATGGTGCACTACCTCGTTGGAGTCATTAACCAATCTTCCAGAGGTGAAGAGACTTCTGGTGTGGAGACAATTCAGATAGTGAGCCGTGTTATCTAGAGGAGTTGGTAGTAGTGAAGATATTATGGGGTTGGGATTATTTGCGAGGTTTTCAATAAATTTGATAGACAGCTCTAGAAAGCGTCTATCGAGACGGTCAATATTAGCGGCATTGTATAGCTAGCTGTTATTGTAATACGTGTAAGAGTTGGGTTGTCGGTTGAGGCCAGTGACCAGCCTGAAGCATTTTCTTTCGAAAGCGCGTAGCTTGTCCATTTGGGCTGGTGTTATATGATACCACAGTGGACACGCATATGTGAGTGTGGGTCTGATTATTTGTTTATAGATGAACAGTTTGACTTTGTGAGAGAGACCGTTAGGTTTCCACATCACTCTTCTACAGAGATTCAGTTGTATTTGGGCTTTACGTAAAGTATTTTAAATGTGGGTGGAGAATGAAAGGTCATTGGAAAAGGTTATTCCCAGATATTTTAAAGTTTTGGAAGGTTTTATCTGTGTGTTATTTAGTTCGAGTCTAAGTTTGTTGTGGCTTCGTCTTGTGTTGTTTGTGCAGTGCTCATTTCTACCCTTAAACACTATAAGTTGGGTTTTATCAGGATTTAGTCGAATTTTTAATTTATTGAAGTATGTTGATAGATTTGGGATGAAGTTATTACAAACTTGCTGCTGAAGTAGACTATGGTGTCATCAGCGTAATTCAACATTACGGTATTGGGTAATTGAGGCTGCGGTATGTCTGAAGTATAGAGGAGGTATAATAGTGGTTATATTATACGATTGGGAGAGAGAAGAATTTATTTTGACCCTGAATTTTCTACCAGAGAGGTAGGAAGTGAGAAGTTTGGTGGTGTGGGTGTTTAATCCAAATATGTAGTGCAGCTTGTAAAGTAGTCCTGAGATCCAAACACAGTCGAATGCTTTAGATATGTCAAGGGAGATACAGACCGTTGAGCTTCGGTCTTGAAGATTAGTTGTGACATCGTGCGTTAGTTTTAACAGATAAGATAAGATAATCCTGTCGTCTTTTTGTTGTTGCGTGATGTTATAAATTCAGATAATTCGCCTGCTGTTAGGAATATCGCATTATCCAGAGGATGAGACGCTTTGTTTGTTTCGTTGAATTCCGCGATGAAAGGTGTGAAGGATGGGATCATTGTGCGTGAGATGTAGTCGTTTACGGTAACTTGAAAATTGGAGACTGAGAGGGAGTCGTTTTGTTGATGGATTTTATAAAAGTGATTAGCTAGACAGTTTGCTATGTCAATATCTGATTGGACTGGGTGATTGTTAGTAGGGTTGATAATATAATCGATTCGGGGTTTGTATTTTGGACCCGTTAGTCTGTTGATATTTTTAAATAAATCACGATTGGGTTTAATATTGTTAAGTATGGACGTGTACGCCTAGTCAGCAAGTGTTTTAGTTGTCCATTTATCAGGGTAGTCAAGAGTTGGATTTGAATTTTAATAAAAGGGAGTAACTACTATGTAGCTTTCGTCTAAGCTGCTTTTTTACACGTAACAGCTTTGTACCGGTTGCGCCAAAATTGTTATGCGTTATTTAACAATTTATATTTTTTAAGAATATATAGTTTAATATATTTAAGTTATATTGGGTAAGTTGGAGGGGACTTACTTGGGTTGACCGTTGACGGTCTATGGTTGTTGTTGCTGCTGGCTGCGACTGGTTGCAGGGGGCGTTGATGGCTGCTCCCCTGTTCAGCTTTCGGTTGTGTCCTCTAGTTCAGCTATTTAGAACACCGAATTTTTGTCTGTGACGATTTCCCCACATCGTTTGTTTTGTTCGCTTTACTTTTTGTCTAAAGTCTGTCGAAGCTTAACGTCGAATGATTTTATATTTTTTTCGCCGTTGACGTTTTATTTTATTATTCGACGCCAACGCCGGTTTTTATTATTTTCTCTGCCAAGTAGAATTTGCATAAAGTAGTTTATGCAAATTAACTACTTGGCGAGTTGTTCTCCTTTTATCGGTAAAGAGGGGAAACTAACAAAAGGGGATTAGTGGATTTTAGGACTCAAGGTCAGCCCGTAACAGGTGTTGGGTAAAGGCTACAGCCCTAATCTGCCCAAAATCCAACACAACACTCACAATCACTTACATTTTTTAGTATCTGCTCTATTCCTAAGGCTGCTTGATCAATTACAGCAGGGAGTAGGCAAAATGTAAGTGATTGTGAGTGTTGTGTTGGATTTTGGGCAGATTGGGGCTGTAGCTTGGTCGAGCAGGTGGAGGTGGGTAGCAGATGTATAGCCTAATCGCAGCCTTACAAAGTTTGCGATTTTGGATTTGATCAAGTTAGTTGGATAGGAAGGGTGAGTGTTGAATGGGTTTACCATTTTATAGGCATGGTGGTGAGTATCCCAGTTTGTTTAGTTTATATGTTTTTGTTGATTGCTGATAGTTGACAGTAGATCGGCTCTTGTGTAAGTGTTGAATTTATATACAGGAGCTCTTTTGGCTGAGTTGGCTGCAGCGTCTGCATTCTCGTTACCGCTGATGGCGACGTGACTGGGAGTCCACATTAGTTTTATTTTATTACAGTATTTAATGAGATTATTCCGAATATTGGAAACGATATCATCAGTGTTGTTCGTGTGTCTTATTGAGTTGAGTGCCGATAGGATGTCGGTGCAGATGATATTTTTTTTTCTGTGATTGGTGGCGAATGTTACGGCTTGTAAGATCGCGAAGGCTTCCGTCGTAAAAACGGAGCAAAATTCGGGTAATAATCCGATTTTCTTTACTGCACCTTCTTCGGATGTGACCTCAAAGGATGTATAGTTGGTTGTTTTGGATCCATCTGTGTACAGAAAGCGCCATCCGTTGGATTTATATTTTAAGGCGAATGACCAGATTAGTGCACAGTATATTTCCTTGTTTGTTTCCAATGCGGATTCCGTAGGAACCGGCCAACAAGCGACCAAATGTTCACAATAAGGCAACTGCTGGAAAAGAAGTGGGAATACGGAGAGACGGTTCACCAACTGCTCGTTGACTTCAAAAAAGCCTACGACTCAGTCGCAAGACAAAGATTCTACCATATTGTAGTTGATCTGGGAAGCCCGAAAAAATATGTCGCCTCATTCAAATTTGCATGAACGACAACAAAGGACGAGTTAGAATAGACAACCACCTCTCAGAACAATTTGAAATCCGGGACGGACTAAAACGGGGGGATGGCCTCTCACCATGTTTTTTTAACCTTGTGCTCGAGTATGTCATCAGAAAGGTACAAGACGACTACATGGCCGGATCATCCCTGGACGGAGTCACACAAGTGCTCGCATATGCGGATGACATCGCCGTTTTGGGCGATAATCTAGAAACTGTGAAATTATCATGCAAGCGGCAGAAGAGGTGGGCCTAGAAATAAATGAAGATAAAACAAAATACATGATTACGGTGAGAGCAGGTGGACCTCAGGGAACACATATAAACGTCAGAGGCAAGATATTGGAAAAAGCTAAAGAATTTAAATATCTGGGAATAATACTGACGGCCAGCAACGAAATGTTGAAGGAAATTAACAAAAGACTACATTCCGGCACCGCTAGTTGGTACGCAGTGGACAAACTGCTGAAATCGAAACTGCTATCACGTAACATAAAACTCCGTGTCTATAGAACCATAATCATGCCGATTGCTCTATACGGATGCGAAACATGGGCTCTCACAAAACGGGAAGAAAACAAATTCCGCGTATTCGAGAATAAACTTTTAAGGGGTGTTTGGAGGTAAATATGGCGAGGAGGCAGGACAATGGGGGCTCCACAACCACGAATTGGAAGAGCTATACCACCAACCTACAGTAGTGAGAGTAATCAGGTCCCGAAGATTAAGATGGGCCGGACATGTGGCGCGAATGAGCGACGACAGGACCATGCGTAGAATTCTTGACGGTAGACCATGGGGAAAGAGACCGGCGGGACGGCCACGACGAAGATGGGAGGACAATGTTAGGTTTGACCTTGAGGAGATCAGATCGGCTGGTCAAGCGTGGAAGAAGGAGAGTGCACAGGACAGAGAACGATGGCGGAGTCAAGTCGGTGAAGTCATGAACTTTCGGGTTCCTACAGAGCAATAAATAGTATAGTAGTGGTCTGTACTTCTTGACCGCCTTTGTCGCTTGAATGCCTGTGGCCCTGTGCATTTTTCCTTATCTGGACTTTCTTTTATTCTGTATATTGTAGGTCGGTGGGGTATGATCGTGGAGTACAGTCTTAACCGTTCTGTTCGGTGTATAGGTTGGTGACTTCTGGGATTTTCCCCCAGTTGCTTCTTTATTTACACTCTTCTCACGTATGGCTCGAAAAGGAGCGTGGTCGTACACAACAACAGGCTGAAACCCTATTACGAATAAAGGAGGCCAAGAATAGTTAAACCACGACAAACAACGGAAATTAACGCGACAAAACCAGGACTTAGACCAATTGCAAGAAAGAATGCCTTTAATTTGAGCTTCATTCCTCTTCTAAGAATGAAGCTACCATTAGTATGATGGGGGAAGTATTGTTACGGCCCCCACAGCCGAGCACCCACCCAAAGCCCCCCCCCCCCCCCCTACTTTTCTAAATTTATATAATCGCGCCAAGTAGTAAATTTACATAAACTACTTGGCAATAATCAAATTAAAAGACGTCAAAAAACTTGAGAAAAGTTTTGAAAAAATTAAAACCCTTGATCGCGAACAGTTGCAGAGGATAATAATTCCACCTGTGTGAAAAACAAATAAACCCCGTTTCGAGAACGGTCACCCGCCACGAGTGCAGAAACAAGATAATAGGAAGATAATACACAGGGGGATATCAAGAATCCCTCACCCCCTGCAACCGGGAAAGCTGCAGCGTCGACCGAGAAGCGATCCGACGGTCCCCATCAAGCAAGTTTAACATATCTAAATATCAATCGTTAATATACCCAAGTTTAACATATCTGTTACCTTTAATTAAAAATTACTAATTATTATAATCGTAACCATAGCAATTAAACATAGCGGTATCTCGACAATCCTCGATTCCCCTGGCGCGGATCGATGGTATGGTACTGACCCACAACGGTGAATCAATACGGTTGTTGCTTGACCCACTTATCCACTTCTTCGGCCACGTTTTTCCTCCTCACAACGTTGCGCCATTCGCCAATCACTGTCGATCTGCCCTCACCCCTGTCAAGTTTCATCTATTTCTCATTCCTCTCAGAGTCAGCTCCACCCCACAACCTCCGTCGCATATGCAGACCCACAGTACCCAGTATTGTAGTCTCTCAATGCCTCAACTTAAGACACAACACTTTTAGTGCTAGAATCACTAGAAGCTGTAGAGAAATTGTACCTTCAGTCACGGCACCGATCGAGCAATCGCTATATGGGTTATGCCCACATATCAATTATTTTATTGCATTCTTATAGAAACTCAGTGCGGAAGCCTTCTTAAACGAATATTGTCTTACTCGCACACTACATATTATGCTACTTTCTCACCACACCCCAACTAATGATAAAAATTATGAGATTAGTGGGATTTGTAAGACCCAAGAAAAGACTGAATGCTTGGGTAACGAATGGGTAATTTACCTGCACTGAAGTACACTCCCCGTAAAGTTATTGCCCATAGCACGCGTTATCGAACGGATGCGGAGATCAGCTTGTTTTCTTTGGACTTCGAACTACAGCGTTTTGTGACGATACTGAAGAGAACACGATTTGAACAACGTTATAAGGGTTAGAATCATAGCAAAAGATAGAATCAAAGCCAAAGCAATATCACTTCAAATCACTGCTGCATGTAGGAAGTGGCATACTTTTCTTGGTTATTATTTCTGCTGTGGAATAGCTGTGTTGATTACTATGGTGACGATTTAATTTACGTATACAGCTTTATTGATTACTATGGTGACGATTTAATTACGTATACAGCTTTATTGGCCTGTATGAACCCGGAAGTTCATGACCTCGCCGACTCGACTCCGCCATCGTTCTCTGTCCTGTTCGTAAGTATATCATACATTACTGCTTTCTTTACAGAAGCCTAAACTTGGATAGAAACGCATCCTTTAACGAATTTGATGCTCTGTCTGATTCTATCGATAGGATCTTGACCCTATATCCGCGCACTGAAATCGTTATTGCGCATGATTTCAATGTGCGTAACTCTCAGTGACTTCGTCACTCCGGGCACACAACACCTGAAGATCAGTATGTCCAACTTCTTGCTAATTCAAATACTTTAACTCAACTCGTCAATGAGCCAACACGGGTATCAGACATGGATGGTCATTCCGCCAACACACTGGACTTGTTTCTCACCTCCCACCCAAACAAATACACAATTAAAGTTTCTTCCCCCTTGGACACTTCAGACCACTGTGTCGTGTCAGCTAAATTTGCTCTCACTAACAGCAAAGCTAACGAGAAAACTTTTACGAGAAAACCAACTGGGAAGGTCTGAACGAATTTTTTGGGAGGTTAAATTGGTCGTTATTTTTCCTCAATAACGATGTTGACTCTATACTATTTATTGGCCTGTAGGAACCCGAAAGTTCATGACCTCGACTCCGACATTGTTCCCTCTCCCGTGCGGTCTCCTTCCAAGGTCAAACCTTACATTGTCCTCCCGTCTCCGCCGTGGCCGTCCTATCGGCCTCTTTCCCGTTGGTCTACCGTCAAGAATTCTACGCACGATCCTATCGTTGCTCATTCGCGCCACTTGTCCGGCCCATCTTAATCTTCGGGACCTGATTACTCTCACTATTGTAGGTTGGCGGTATAGCTCTTCCAATTCGTGGTCGTGGAACCCCTATTGTCCTACCTCCTCGTCATATTTACCCCCAAACACACCCCTTAAAAGTTTATTCTCGAATACGCGGAATTTGTTTTCTTCCTGTTTTGTGAGGGCCCATGTTTCGCATCCGTGTAGAGCAATCGGTATGATTATAGTTCTATAGACACGAAGCTCTATGTCACGTGATAGCAGTTTCGGTTTCAGCAGTTTTCCCATTGCGTACCAAATAGTGTTGCCGGAATGCAGTCTTTTATTAATTCAACATTTCGTTACTGGCCGTCAGTATTGTTCCCAGATATTTAAATTCTTTAACTTTCCTAAATATCTTGCCCCTGGCGTTTATGTATGTCCCCTAATGGCCAACTGCTCTCGCCATAATCATATATTTTGTTGTGTCTTCATTTATTCCTAGGCCCACTTCTTCTGCCCCTTGCATGATGATTTCACAGTTTTTACTTACAGTTTCTAGATTATCGCCCAGAACGGCGATGTCATCCGCATATGCGAGCACTTGTGTGACCCCGTTCAGGGATGGTCCGGTCATGTTGTCGTCTTGTACCTTTCTGATGACATACTCGAGCACAAGGTTAAAAAGACATGGTGAGAGGCCACCCCCCTGTTTTAGTCCGTCCCGGATTTCAAATGGTCCTGAGAGGTGGTTTTCTATTCTAACTCGCCCTTTGTTTTCGTTCATGCAAATTTGAATGAGGGCTGCATATTTGTTCGGGCTTCCCAGATCAACAACAAGATGGTAGAGTTTTTGCCTTGCGACTGAGTCGTAGGCTTTTTTGAAGTCAACGAACAGTTGGTGAACCGTCTCTCCGTATTCCCACTTCTTTTGCAGCAGTTGCTTTATTGTGAACATTTGGTCGCTTGTTGACAGGTTCCTACGGAATCCACATTGGTAGTCTCCTAATATTTCTTCTGCGTGCTATATGATTCTCGCCAGTATGACATTTGTTAGTATTTTGTATGTGGTTGGGAGCAATGATATTCCTCCGTAGTTTGCACAGTCAGATCTGTCGCCTTTTTGAAAAATGGGGATCACTATTGAGGTTTTCCATTCTTCCGGATTGACTTCCTTATCCCATATTATTTTGATGAGCTGGTGGATCTTTCGAGCGGTTGCCTCTCCTCCATGCTTCATAAGCTCTGCCGGTATGCAGTCGACTCCGGGAGCCTTGTTGTTTTTCAATCGATTTATTGCGTCTTCAACTTCGTTGAAAGATGGCTCTGGGATCTGAGGCTCGGCTGTATGTACGTTTGGTGCATTTATTAGTGGTTGATGGGTGCGTACATTGAGCAGGTTTCATCTTGTGACGATATTATTTGTTTCTGTCACCGGACAGCCGTTTGGGTCTCGAATTATTTTGACTCTCCCTCGGTAGCCATTTCTAAATGAATTTATGCTAACATACATACCTCTGACATTCTTTACTCTGGCATTTTCTAGGATTTTTTCGATCAGAGTATTCACCCATTCGCGTTTGAAGAGTCTCATTGTCTCTTTCCGAATCGTCGCGTATTTTTCCACCTCGACTTCATCATATCTTTGTAAGTGGATAACTCTGAGGTGTTTAAGTTCTTCTATCTTCGCTCTGCACTCATCGTCAAACTAAGGTTTGGACTCAATTGTTTTCTTAAATGCTAATACTTTTTGGGATTTACGTATACAGGTCTGATGGTTTAATTTGTCGATCTTTCTTTTGGTGCTGCTCTTCAGAATGGTTTTTTGCGATCGTATTTGTTGAAGTAGCCACAGATCTGGCTACGGTGGCTTGAAAGTTGCGATTTGACAGAAGTTTTTCAATATATCGCGCATATACACACCGCCAAATCCACAGAAGCAATGAACTGGTTTTTTTGATAATTTGTATCATTTGTCGAAGTATTTTGGGTCGACTGTCGGATATTGCCTTTCAAAGCCTCCATGGTCCTTGTTTTGCTAACATAGATTTTGAGTTCCAAGTAACGCCACATCAAGATGTGTAGATGCGTTAAGTCAAGCAATTGCGAGGGTCTGACACTATTCCCTGAAATTAGGCGACTGAGGGCCAAAGAACACAAGTGATTTTGGGTTGGACTGTGGCGCCATCCGGTCAGAACCAAAAGTCCATGCCGATAACTGTCAAAATTGGCATACAAATTTTCGTTATAATTACCCAATAATGCATTCCATTGACGATGGTTGGCGCTCCAGCGTCTCGTCTTAGAAGAAGAACGGTCCAATGGTTCTCTTCGCATATATTCCATTCTAAAAAATTGCAGTCGCTCACATAGAGATATCTCGTGAGGGTTTCCATTGGGGTGTGGTTAGTGATGTCATCTGAAGAACTTTTTCTTTTACTCGATACCTAAGCTGTAGTTTTTTTTTATGTGGACCATCTTTTAAATGTAAAGCTGAACGATAACAGCGCGTTGTAGTAAGACACATAAATTTACTTGAATTAACGTTTCTAGGGCGAGGTATCATATGGCGATATAAAAAACTATCTAGTAATAATCTACAGGATTGCCAGATGTGAATAGTTTAAATTGTCTACTCTGCCCATTGCCAGCTACTAAAATAGGTTTTAATTGTACTATTCGAGTCTTCAAAGCACAGTAAGAGTGAAGCCATGGGCACCCTTAATGAAAATAAAGTACTAAGCGCTATAAATATCCTCCCCCTCCACAATATTGATCAATTGAACTCGCAAGCTGCCATCTAAGAGTTCGCTACTCCAGATTCTTCAATTCTGTTACTTTCCAAAAGAATATTCTCAATACATTATTATCGAGTATATAGCCACGGAAGGAAGTCAAATGAACATCAAGAATTCGCAGTGCACCACAAAATACCAGTTTTATCTAGATCACTTCTTTATTAATCCAAGTGTAAAAACCTCCATAGCTACTTAGCCCTGCTTTTGTGCTAATTCTCTCGCCCTGGCGCGTTCGAGTTTGGCTATACGTGCTAAACTCTTTGAACCCAAAAGACCGCCGCCCCAATGTTTTCTGATTTCGTCCTGGCGGTCGTTGTAGTTGGTCTTAACAGCTTCCAAAATCTTAGCCAAGTTGGCTTTATCGTTGGCTTCAACACCAGTCAGTGCCAATGCTGCACATGTTTTACGACGCACCAACAATCCCAAACGAGCTTTTCCTTTTACAATGCAGTATGGGACTCCCATTTTGCGGCATAGGGCTGGCAGGAACAACACCAACTGTGAAAACAAAATAAATTTGCTCCATTATGGTGGCTACAAAAACTGTCCCATTGTGAAATGACTATATCAACTCAGGTTGTCGTGTGACCACATTTTGGTGAGGAATATTTTCCCTCATTCAGGTGAAGAAATTCTTAACCTCATCACTGAGATAATTCAGTCACATTTAGAGACAATGGAAACTCACCTCTAATGGATCTACATCGTGAGAGATGACCACCAATTGCGCCTTCTTCTGTTCCACTAACTTTGTCACTGTATTTGTTCCCGATTTCAAGAAGATTGGTTTCTTCTTCGGGGTCACTTCTTCACCAGCAGCTTTAGCTTCGGCAATCTTCTTCAATCGCCGCTTTTTGGCCAAAGCTGATTCTGGTCTGTACTTCTCTAGCAGCTTGAACATTTTCATGGCGGTCGTTTTGTCCAAGGTTTGACTGAACTGATGAATTGGTGGAGGTACCTTCAAACGCTTTTGAAGAACAGCCTTTTGACGTTGGATGCGAATGTATTTGGGCCATTTTACGAAACGTGATAAGTCCCGCTTGGGCTGGATGTTTTGACCTATTCATAAATAGAACACATTCAATCAATAAATCATCAACAATGAATGCGATTAATACTTACCGATGCCGAAATTCTTTGGCCTCCTCTCAAAGAGTTGATTAACAACTTTCTTCACAACTGGCTTCTTAACAGCCAATGGGGCTGGGGCCACTTTCTTGGTTACTGGCTTCTTCTTCGGTCTTGGCTACAAACCGTTAGAAAATCGAACGTTAGTCAATGTAAACAATTCAATGCATGGAAGGCAATATCACAAAAAATCCTTTTGCAGATGATTTAGACACTTACTGACCTTCTTAACAACCATGATGAATTGTTATTTTACTGCGCGATGGATAAATAAAAAGCAGATTATTTGCTGCCCTAATATTAGGAGCTGCTTATAGGTCTGCTTGTCAAAAAGGTAAAGGAGTTGAGAGAGCGGAAGTTGTCTGCATGTCATTGTGTCAAATGTCAAACTAAACCGACAGCAGCGCATTCTATGAGTTCCAAGGAAAAAGAAAGATGTAGAAACTCCATCGATAAAAGCGAAAATTAATTTAGATAAATAAACCTTTTAAATTTCTGTATCAAGACATGTATTTTTAATATATGCCGAGTAGAAACAACGCGGTTGAGAAATCTTTAGAAATACAATATTAAAATTGATTATGGAGAAATACACGAATTAAATCTTTATTGTTAAACATTATTTTAAATTTGACAAAAGTTGTGCAGAAGTTAAATGAAAATTTCCTATAGAATATGGAAGAACAAATTGTTCAAAAAAAAAAGAAATATTCAAAATATTGTGAATGAATTTAAAGGAAAGCCGAGCTGAAATTCGGATTTTTTTTTCCATTATTAACTACCACATGTCCACTTGAATATCCAGTAAAGATATCTGGTTATTTTAAGCAAATTATATGTTTTATAAAAAATTAAAAGGTTAAATTAAAGTTGCACATTAACACGTCCATTTTAATATTCTGTAAAGGCATCTGTTTATTTTATAATAAATAAATCGTGTTTTATAAAAAATTAAAAAAATGTTCTCAAAGGTGAACAGTAACATGTCCACTTTAATATTCAGTAAAGACATTCGGTTATTTTGAGGAAATTATGTGATTTATAATAAATTAAAAGGTTAACTTAAAATTGCACATTAACACGCCCATTTTAATTTTCTGTAAAAGTGTCTGTTTATTTTATAATAAATAAGTTGTGTTTCATAAAATATTAAAAGGCTATTACAAAGTTGAACATTAATATGTCCACTTCAATATTCAATAAAGATATCTGATTATTTTAAGTAAATTATGTGATTTATAAAAAACTAAAAGGTTAACTCAAAGTTGCCTCCGTTTGGTAGCAACCTTCACGTGGTGTGGGGCCTTAAACTACAGTGAATCACTCAGGGTATGCTGACGGGACCATATGCTTCCAGTAGGGCCACCCATGTCAGACAGGCTAGCGAGGAGTAACACACAAAGATCTGCCACCCCTAATCCAGGGTGTTACGCGTTACCGTACCCATTGGATGGATTGCAGCCAGGATTATACCGTCTGTATTATAACGGCGCCTCTCTGACACCGGGTCGAATCAGAGCAGCAAGCAGACCTTACCATATCAAAGAGGGACTCTGATATGGCGGACTTTTTGAAACCCCAAGACGCTTGGGAACAAAAATGAATAATCAATATACAAAAAAAAAAACAATCTCACGAATAACCCGGTAGGCGTAGGTGTGATGAGCCGACACTACCATAAGGGAACAAATCCTCAAGAAAACACAGACTCGGCAAAAAGAAAACGCAGGGAAAAACGGAAAAAGTGGGATATACGCGTCGGCACGTGGAATGTTGGAAAGCTATATAAACGAAGCGCGATACAGACGGTCGTAGAAAATGCGAAACAATATAAAATGGACATCGACGCGCTCCAGGAAGTCCGACTCCTACATCAAGTATTCGCAACCGACGGGTTTACAGTGGTGTGTGAAGGTACCGATACTGACAACCGCAGAACCGGCTTCATCATAATCAAGAAGATTACGCCTCATGTAAAAGATGTGAGATTTATTAATGACCGGATGTCGGTGCTAAAAATACAGGGCCCATAGTACAATTATGTATTTATAAACATACACGCCCCAACAAAATCTACAGAAACGAAGGATACGTGTTCTACGAGACCCTAGAGGAAGTATTTGATAGGATCTCATCATTCGATGTTAAAATCTTCCTGGGGAACCTCAGCACAAAAATTGGAAAGGAAAATATCTTTCAACCAACTATAGGTAAAGAAAGTCTACACGACGTTTCAAATGATAATAGAATTAGAATTATTGTGTTCGCAGCGTCAAAAGATCCGGTAGTGAAAAGCACGATGGTCAAGCACAAGCAAATCCATAAAGCCACGTGGATATCACCCGACGGCGTAACGCGTAACCAAATAAGCCACTTCCTTATAGACAAAAGACACCACTCGAATATCCTTGACGTAAGATCATATAGAGGAGCATATTACAACTCCTATCATCTTCTAGTGATGGCCAAAATCAGAAGATAGCTCGCAGCAAACCCACATGGACAGTCGCGGGAGACGAGCAAAAAGTTCGACATTGATAAACTAAAAGACCTGCGCAAAAGGGCTGAATATCAAGAGGAACTAACGAATAGATTTGCATCCTAGAGAATGGGAGCAGTGAGGAAGACGAAACCAATAGTGTGAACATTGAATGGACATCACTCAGAGACGTAATCAAACAAACAACCGAAAAGGTATTAGGATTTAAGAAAACAATTAAGTCCAAACCTTGGTTTGACGATGAGTGCAGGGCGAAGATCGAACAACAGAAACGGTTCAGAGTGAATCACTTAGAAAGATATGATGAAGTCAACGCAGAAAAATACGCGACAATTCGGAAAGAGACAATGAGACTTTTCAAATACAAAAAAAGCGAATGGGAAAAGAGTCGGGTGGAAAAAATCCCAGAAAATGTCAGAGCAAAGAACATCAGAGATATGTATGTCGGCATAAATTCAATCAGAAATGTCTACCGAGGGAGAGCCAACATAATTCGAGACGCAAACGGTTGTCTGGTCACAGAAACAAACAATATCGTGACAAGGTAGAAGCAGTACTTTGAAAACCTGCTCAATGTGCGCATCCACCAGCCACAAATAAACGCACCAGACGTACATACAGCCGAGCCCCAGATCCAAGAGCCCTCTTTCAACGAAGTTATAGACGCAATAAACCGATTGAAAAACGACAAGACTCCCGGAGTCGATTGCATACCGGCAGAGCTTGTGAAGCATGGAGGAGAGGCAGCCGCTCGAAAGATCCACCAACTAATTAAAACAATATGGCATAAACTCAATTAGAAATGGCTACCAAGGGAGAGCCAAAATAATTCGAGACGCAAACGCCTGTCTGGTCACAGAAACAAACAATATCATGACAAGATAGAAGCAGTACTTTGAAAACCTGCTTAATATGCGCACCCATCAACCACAAATAAACGCACCAGACGTACATACAGTCAAGCCTCAAATCCCAGAGCCGTCTTTCAACGAAATTGTAGACGCAATAAGTCGATTGAAAAACAACTGGGCCCCCGGAGTCGACTACATTCCGGCAGAGCTTGTGAAGCTTGGAGGAGAGCCAACCGCTCGAAAGATCCATCAACTCATCTAAACAATACGGGATAAGGAAGTTACCCCAGAAGAATGGAAAGCTTCAATAGTGAACCACATTTTCGAAAAAGGCGACAGATCTGACTGCGAAAACTACAGAGGAATATCATTGCTCCCAACCACATACAAAATACTAACAAATGTCATACTGACGAGAATCACACCGTACGCAGAAGAGATACTGGGAGAATACCAGTGCGGACTCCGTAGGAACCGGTCAACAGGCGACCAAATGTTCACAGTAAGGCAACTGCTGCAAAAGAAGTAGGAATACGGAGAGACTGTTCACCAACTGTTCGTTGACTTCAAAAACCCTACGACTCAGTTGCAAGGCAACGACTCTACCATACTGTAGTTGAGCTGGGAATCCCGAAAAAATATGCCGCTCTCCTTCAAATCTGCATGACCGAAAAAGAGGGGGGGGGGGGGGGTGGTGGTGGTGAATAGAAAACCACCTCTCAGAACAATTCGAAATCCGTAACGGACTAAAGTAGGGGGATGGCCTTTCACCATGTCTTTTTAACCTTGTGCTTGAGTATGTCATCAGAAAGGTACAGGACGACAGCATGGCTGGATCGTCCCTGAATGAGGTCACACAAGTGCTCGCATATGCGGATGAAATCGCCGTTTTGGGCGAAATCTAGAAACTGTAAATAAAAACAGTGAAATCATCATCCAAGCGGCAGAAGAGGTGGACCTAGAAATAAATATAGATTGACGACGAGGAGTGATTAACCGCCATGCAATGGCAAGACGAGAAGCTACGCGACATCATAAACCAACTTAAAGGAGCGACGAACTGCACGAGTGGGGAGTGCATTGCACTCTGAGATCAATCCAAAACCAAACTGGGTAATGCGGTCACCATTGGTTTTGCTTGGGAATGCGAATCATCCCTGACAACACCACGCTCTCCGTTTCGGTTTTCTCATTCTCTCTAAGTTCATTGACTATTTGGGTAAATTCGCAAGAGTTTATTCACCTCGGCGAGCGGGGAAATGGGAGAATGCGGATGAGTGTGCGATCAAGGTTGGTTGATCGTGTGGATAGAGTTAGTTAGTCGAATTTCATCCCCCGTGGAGTGCGCACACACAACAGGAGTCGCTTAATAATCATCACCAGTGCCAGTCGTCAAGTCGAGTGTGTGTCCGAGGTAGTCCATACCAATTGTAACGTTTTGTTGTGTCAGTCGTCAAATAGTGTGATCGGTTTGGAACTTTAATGAGACGCTTTGTGTAGTGTGTTTTAGCCCAAGAACCATTGTTTACGATTATCTCTGTTTAGTGTACTTATCGGGACCGTTAAATCTTTATCCAAAAAAATTCAAACAAATAAAAATTACTGTTATACAATAAAAAGAGACCATTCATAAATTTCGTTAACTGTAAACTTTGTGAAACAAAAAAAGAAAAGAAGAAAAAAATAATAAAAAGAAAACATTGAACAACAAAAACCTCTAGTGCGTTTTATTATTTCAACATTTTTGAGAATGGTTATCAGCAGTATTCGTTGGGGATAAAAGTGAACCAGCCCGTGCTGACACCAATCGCTTTTACCCCACACATCTATTCGTAGACTTTAAGGCTGTCTACGACAGCACAACCAGGGTAGAGCTATATATTCCATGAGAGAGTTCGGCGTTCCAAACAAATTGATACACACTGTAGGTTGACCACGACGAACGTAAGTAGTCAAGTAAAAATAGCGGAATTGCTGTCAAAACCAATAAACATCTTTAATGGACTCCGACAAGGGGACGGTCTGACCTGTCTTCTTTTCAACCTGGCGTTGGAGAAAGCAATCCATGACTCTGGCGTTACAACTAGACGGACTATTGTCATCAAGTCCAGCCAGATAATTGCCTACCCAGATGACATAGACATCATCGGTAGAACCGATTCGACTGTACAGGATTCCTTCACCCACATCGAACAAGGGGCAAAAAAACTAGGACTGCACATTAATGAGGGAAAAAATAAGTACATGGTGGCAACTTCTGCGAAGAGAAGACATAACGTTGGTCAAACAATCAGGGTAGTGGAGCACGAATTCTAAGCAGTGCAATCCTTTAACTACATTGGGTTAATAGTATCAGCCGATAACAATATGGAAGAAGAAATACGCGAACGGCTGATTAAATCCAACAAAGCCTACTATGGTCTGCCAAGGCTCTTTAAATTCCGAAATTTATCCAGAACATCCAAACTACTACTGCACAAGACTATGGTCTTACCAGTACTCATTTACGGATCCAATAAATGGCACTCTGAACTCTTGGCCGCGTTCGAGAGGAAGGGCTTAAGGAGAATTGTTGGCCTCGTATGTGAGGGGGGAGGATTCTAGAGACGGTACAACCATGAGTTGTACGCGATCTACCTTGAAGCTAATATTGTAAGAAAAATCAAGCTCCGTAGACTCCGGTGGGGGGGACACCTAGCCCGAATGAGCGAAGAGGAGTCTGCCCGGAAAGACCTTTGTGACAGGATGTATGGAAGGCGACAGCGCGACAGACCTTGTCTGCGATGGAGGGATTGCGTAGACCAGGACGCCCAGAGCCTGGGGGTGTGAAACTGGATGACATCGGCTCGAAATCGGGACCAATGGAGAGCCTCACTAAATAAGGCCAAGACCGGAACCCGGTTGTAGCGCCGATGATGAAGATGATGATATTGTGACGCATATGACAATCAGTACTGGAATCTTCGAGAAAGTCCGAAACAAAGTACTAGATTATTTTAGGAAGTACTGGAAAACTGGAATAGAACTTTCAAGACTATGGAACGGACGGAAACGATACACCAAATCAGAATGAGGAAAAACGGTATAAATACGTCGCACGCGGATCGGGAGGAGATTCACAAGTAAGACAGTGAAGAAAGCGAAAGTCTCGAGTGAGAAGTAAGCAGTAAAAGACGCGGTAAGTACGGAAGCGATAGGTAAAGAAATCGTTAAGTGTACGGTATAAGTAACGGTTGTATTGCGGACTAATAAAGTGTTATATTAATTCAAAATCGATTTAACGGCTCTTATCTATTTACTAAAAATAATTAATCCAGCGAACCCTAAGCTCGCTACAATATTAATGATCGTTCTGTTTCTTTAAGATTTGGAACCGGTTTATGCTTTTGGTTGTTGCTGGACGTTTTACTGGAGTTTTAACCCTCGTCTGGTACATTCGCTTTGTGACATTGATGGTGATCCACGGTGATGTTGATATTATTCTCGCAGTACTCACCCAGGTTTATCAGCTGACTTTCGGCCTTCGTCGCGTCTGTGGCTGGTTTTTTACTACTCCTAGTAGTTAATTCGCTTTGATTTGCTGGAGAAGTGGGGTTGTGCTTTTTATTGCCTACTTTATTTAGTTTTGCCTGATTGTAGGATCCCTGTCGTAAGTTTATTGGCATAGTTGTAGTGCTCGCCGTAGAACGAGACATGATCCGCACGCTGTTACCTTCTGCTTTAGTATCGGGTTTTCCAATACGGACTTGACAGCTTTGAATTTCATTTGTAAACGTACCCGTTCACTAATCATCAAACTGTTACTGTCAATCTATTCAGTAAACTCAACATTTTCATCGTACTTAAGTACATGAACGAACAACGTCTGCAAATTATAAAAAATTACTACCGAAAAAAGTTGTCAATTCCCTATTGGAAAACCCTATATTGTGCCTCTCTATATTCACTTGCTCGATTTGTTTATATGCACGCACATTATTTTCTTCTCGTTTGGGATTCTTATCTCTCACTAAGTTGAGTATTTGCGTCAGCCCTTTTTTTTCAATTTTGGAATATGTGCTTCGTAATTGCTAGTTGCTCATCGTTCGTCTTACACTTTTAGTTTACTTAATTCGGCTATTCTGTAAAGATGATTAATTTCCCGGGAACACACAAACATAACAAAAGTTGGTAAAGTTGAAACACTCAGACGCCCATTACCCAAATTTGTTTAATTTGGATGTTTTCAAGTGGCTCGGAGCCTTTTCAAAAATACTGTGACGCATATGACAATCAGTACTGGAATCTTCGAGAAAGTCCGAAACAAAGTACTAGATTATTTTAGGAAGTACTGGAAAACTGGAATAGAAAAGTCGAGATTATGGAACGGACGGAAACGAAACGCGGAATCAGAATGAGGAAACGGTATAAATACTTCGCACACAGATCATGGAGATGAGTAATAAGTAGTAGTAGAAGTGATAAGTGCGAAAACAAGCGATAAGTAAGGAAGCGATGAGTAAGAAATCGTTAAGTGTACGGTAAAAGTAACGGTTGTTATTAAGGGAATAATAAAGTGTTTGCTGCGGATTGGCAATTAAATGTGCTGGAATGTACTGGAGAAATCGAGTACATTCGCATGTATACCAGTTGCGCCAGCTGGCACCAACTGGCCATCATTGTCACCACGATGGTGTCATAGCGTCGCCTTTTGAATTGGCAGTTATGCCAATTCGTCAGTCTACAATCAACATTCATCGAGTAAACACCATCGGTCAATAATTGTCAATCAAGACATCAATTAATAAAGCTACTCTCAAGTTCACTTCTGCCTTTTTTGTGGTTCTGTCTCCTACGACAAAGTTGTATCGGTTTACACGCGGACTGCTTAGAGTTATAAACAAACATTTTCTGGTCCTTCGAAACGGATCCAATGCCGATTTGGATCAACACCATCGCCGCCCAGTTCGTGGCACATCATACCTGTGACAGGTACATACGCCAAAACCACAACACACTACAGATAGACACCACCAGCCACCTCGACACAAATCAAGGACGACTGAAATTACTTGGGATAACGACTGTGAAACATCCCTTCTTAATGAGGACATCAACATTGACCTAAACAACACATTAGAACCGGTTGACGGTACCGACGAACCCGGTTTATTAACAGTGAAAAAGGGAACAGTCGATGCAGCTATGGTCAAGAAGAATTCCAAGAATATTGCAGTTGACATCTCAGCGAAGTGTTCCACTCCCACAAGCCAAGTAAGTCAAATAAAACGACGCTTAATCGCCAGTGCTATCCATGAGTTAGGTTTAAATTTAATATTTGATTCCGACGAATGCCAAAAGGCAAAAGACAAATTTGAATTTACCGATGTAGCAGACGACAGCCGAGAGAGACCAGGTGCAGTGGTTGCCGGGTCTAATGATAATAATGACAAAGAAGCTTTGGTATACAAACCGTCCGATAAGTTGCTTAACAGTGCCGAAATTACCCCGAGCTTGTCAGAGGGGATTGCATGTGATCTCATTTTACAAGCTAACGACTCAACTTCATGTCTTGTCGACAATAAGGAAAATGTTCGCCCAGTGCAGAAGCAAATGCTGGCAAAGACATCAACGAAGCAACACAACGGTTCCCCGACGACATTCCTCGGTCGGCGGAACACCAAAGATCTCGACCGACGACATTCCTTGCTTGGAAGAGATCATACGCTGTTTGACACTATGCGTAACGGTGACGACAATGGTGACGACAGTGGTGGGGGTGGCGATGGCGACAACATTGACAACGGTTCCCCGACGACATTCCTCGGTCGGCAGAGATCATACACGTGCTCATCACCAACACGAGTCGGAAACCGCTGTTGCCGCAAAACGAAAGCAGGACGACGAACTTTCTACAACGAGAGTTCAAACCAAAGTGCCTCCAACATCAGCTCTCGTACAACAACCGACCACGATTAAGGAACTCATCGCCGCTCAGTTCACGGGCCAGGGTCGCATCTCTGGCACCTTCCTCAACCTGCAGGACAAGGGACAACCAAGTCCGAAAGCAATCGAAACCACAAAACGAGACCTCCACATCGAATGGGAAGCCATCCGCAGGCGGCATAACCAAGTCATTTAGATGGCGCCCCCTGAGTACCAACAGCTTCAGTACTTCGCGGAGGACCTCATCGGCGAGAGCGAAGAAATATACCTCGAGGAAAAGACGAAGCTCCTCGAGGTCCAGCACGCTCTCGATTCAGCCTCCCCAACCATGGTCAACAGCACCAATCGCCTCCACCCTAGCGAGCTGCCCCCAGTGCAGCTGCCAACGGTCAACATTAAGCCAGCGGAAAAGGAACCGCACCCCAGAACAGTGAGTCACCAGGCCGCCGACCAAAGTGCCGTCTGCCCAAAGCCCAACCTACCCAAGGTCCCGATGATCGACCCAGTGCCGAAGCCCCCACAGAAGACGATGCCGCGCACGCATTGTGGGGCACACCATGACATAGCCGTTCCTCGTGGGTTGCGAACTTACAACTCCGACCCAGAGGAACTGGCTACCATCACACGGACTCCAGAGCAAGCAGTGGGCACGGCGTACATAGGATCCGTGTCAGATCCAACGCCAATGCCTTCCACGAATTCGACTGTTCCAGCAACAGTAGCCGGCCCGATGACTAACCAGCCCAGTGTCCCGATGCACAAAACACCGCCGACACCCGTAAAGCAACAGGGCGCTGCAGGGCCTCACACACCATGGAAAGAGGTTCCTGTCGCCATCGATCATACGGGCCATCCCCGACCCTCAAGCCACCAGCGCTCCTCCGGGCGGGCGGCCCCCTCTCAACCGATCATCCACGTGAAAGTGGACAGCCGACCAAGACCAAACCCCACCAGCAGATCGCACACTCCCGGCCCCTAGCCACCGTCCCCTGCAACAAAATAATTCGCCAATGATTGGCGAAGGCGGGCGGAATGTTGCGGATTGGCAATTAAATGTGCTGGAATGTACTGGAGAAATCTAGTACATTCGCATGTATACCAGTTGCGCCAGCTGGCACCAACTGGCCATCATTGTCACCACGATGATGTCATAGCGTCGCCTTTTGAATTGGCAGTTATGCCAATTCGTCACTCTACAATCAACATTCATCGAGTAAACACCATCGGTCAATAATTGTCAATCAAGACATCAATTAATAAAGCTACTCTCAAGTTCACTTCTGCCTTTTTTGTGGTTCTGTCTCCTACGACAAAGTTGTATCGGTTTACACGCGGACTGCTTACACTTGTGCTACTTCGTCAACGATTGACTTGAGGCTTTCTCATCGCCATCATATTTAACTCGGGCTTGCGTTATGTTATTTCCCTTGTTTTCAATTGTTTCCGGTAGTAACCAGAAGAATGTCACGATCGCCCTGCTCCCAGTTCAGAATTGTTGCGAAGCGTGTATAATTTAGTACAGTACCACAATTTATTTACATTTACATTTTCCAAATAACTTTTATTTGTGGTGATGATATTTTTCTTCTCAAAAATGTTGACGATCTTTTTGTTATAAAGAGAATATTTTTCATTTCTCAAAACACAAAAAAAAAATTCTATTGCGGGAAACTGCATCTCACTTTAAGCGAAACATAAAGGATTCACCACTATTGTGAATGGACCAACTTCATCTGAAGGCCTGATTGCCAAATCTTGAGGACAAACTAATCCCAAACTAATGTCAAAAGCGCGTTTTTTGAATAACTAATCGAAGAGAATTCTGATTTTGTCACTAGATTTTTCCTTATTCTCCCTTATTAAGGATTTGAGTGCCACATTTAACCACCAGTCTCCACTCCCACTGTTATGTTACATTATATAAAGTCGAAATGATAATTTTTGTTGAGTTAACGAAAGAAGCAGAGGTTCACATAAAATACGGTTATGCTCCGACAAGGTTCGGCTCATGTTTTGTTGGATACATGGACAGTACGGTCTTCCACTTACATTTTATAAATGAAGTCAACTTTGAGCTTCATGTCCAGCAACTTCAGAAACGTTTCCCAAATGCAACTCTTGAACAGGATAGAACACCCGAGCGAGCTACATTGGTGGATAGGATTTTTTACGAAAATTATCCCGACAGGAATTTCAAAATTGTTCTAACTGGGAGTGCTTATCAAAAGACTGTATATCGGCTGTTATGTACCATTCCAAAAGGACAGCGGTGGACTTATCAGGAGGTCGCTGTGGCGTTGGGAACACCAAAATCTTCAGCACATGTGGGGAATGCCATTGAAGCCAATAACATCGCTTATTTAATACCGTGCCATCGAGTAACTAGCAAAGCTAGACCTACCGCCTACAAATGGGGCAATTTGAGGAAACATTTGTTTTGGGAATTCGAGCGTGATGGAACCCGATATTAACTTAAAAATGAGTTGTTCAAAAACCGACTTGCATTTGCCTTGAATAGTTGTTAGTCAAAAGTGAAAATCAAATATCTGAGAAGTATATTTTCTTTAAGCCATCTGTTGGATAAAATAGTCAAATTAGTGTGAGGTATGTTTATTTAAGTGCATGTAACCGTTTTGTTTCCAAATACCGTTCTTTATTTGAACTTTAGGAATGACACGAATGATAATTATTGACTTCAACGATTAAAGCAGAAAATTGATATTTGGAAATGTTTCTCAGGAATATGATTTAGTGTAGTTTTACTATAATATAAGTTCCTAATTTTCTGTTGATGTGACTCATGAATATATTGTGTAGAAATATATAATCTCGTATTATGTAGCAATCACGATTACGCTTAGTCGTCTTGAGCAGAAGCAAATAGCCGTTTTATTGGCGGTTTCCGAAATTGAATTGTATATTGGCGTTCCCCAACCGATTTTTTCCCTTAGATTCTAAATTATAGGCTAGAAAGGAAATGCTTAATTGTATTATATCAGGTGTACCAGTGTGAAGTGAGCGTCAAGATACACATGTATCGATAGGGAACGTTTGTTGTGAACGAGCGCTTATATATTTTTTATTTGGTTATTGTCAAATAAACCCTAATTGAGCTGTGGAAGAAAAAATCTCCGAAGACGATGATGTCGTCCCCGAAATTACTCAGCTCGATTATGCGGCCGATAGCATTAAGAGCTAGCTCATAAACCTCAATAGGATGGGATGGCAAGATATAGAAGCACGTGACAAAAAATTGATTTCCGAGGAATCTTTAATAATCATTTAAATAACTAATACTTCCCGAATCATTGGAAAATATCGAAGGTATATCCACTAACAGAAAAACAGAAAGACCCTTCCCATCTTTTTAGCCTAGGAAGAGCATTGAAGTAGTTATTAGTAAATCAATCTCACACGAATGTTAACAGAGAATTATAACGCAGAACCCGTTCGGGTTTAAAAGAAACCACTCGGCGGTTTATGCTGTCACGAAATTGGTCTCGGGCATCATTTGGAATTTACACACAAAGAGAAGTACAGCTGTGAACGAACCTGCTAGCTACGGAATATCCATCGTTTCCTAGAGGTAGATCGTTCTTAAATATCTTGCTTATTGACTCACGACTGAGACGACTTAACACCAACAGACGAAACGGAAACTGTTTACGGATAATTGAATACGACAGCGACCACTGTGCATTCACGGCAGTAATAGAGCTTCCGAACGAGCTCGCAGATCTGGAGGAATTCGTGATCCCGCAACCCTATAACTACAGGGCAATGCGATGGCCGCGGTTCACCAGATCATTAACAAGAGAACTTTGTTCGAATGACTTTAATCTGCCAGTAAACAGAAACCTGACAAATGACGAAATCGACAAATACATTCAACAAATGGACGAAACCGTAAAACGAACAATGGACAAAACAATTCCCAAAACAACAGTTACAGATCACATTAACATGTATAGAAACGCAACAATAAACGCACTCCACAAGAAAAAGAGCAGGCTGCTATCGAAATTAAAACAATTACACAGACAGTTTACAGACAGACAACACCAGGAGATAATATCACTGAAATCCCGATTAAAAAACCTCCAACAATTACTTAAAGCTAACTATAGATTAGCAACAAATTTGTATTGGAACAACAGAATTCGAGCTATAAAAACTAATAACCCGAATATGTTCCCACAATAAATAAAATATTCAGGAGAAATTATCAAAATGAGGTTCAGTGTCTCCAAATTCCATGTACTGATGGAAAAAAGCAGCTGCTAATCAACATTGGCATAGATACAGAGAACGCTATCCTCAATAATGAGCTCTGTGTGATCGAAGATCCTTTGGAAAAGGTGAACACTATGGAAGCTGCCTTTCAGGAAATGCACAAGGTGAATGAAAGCATCCATCGGAATCACGACTTAGAGGACAGAGCTCTACTGAATCACCTGGACCTCCGAAATGAAATCTCACTTTGGCAATCGGAAAATCCCGGTTTTACCGAATTCAGCGACGATAGTCTGTCAATTGACATTAATGCCAATGGTATGGCTAATAGCTTTTTAATTATGAGGGAAGGAATCCAGGGTATCTTTGACTCATTGAGAAGCAAAAAGTCTGTGGGAATAGATGGAGAAACTAACATCCTACTCAAGAACCTCCCCCCAATGACAGATATATACACGGTCCCGTTTAACAACGCGTTGAATAATGCATATTTTCCTGCGCGTTGGAAAACGGCAATCATACAGCCCATCCCAAAAAAGGGCAAAGATTATACAAACCCAATGAACATGCGTTCGATAAGCTTGCTCCCAAGCATCCGTAACGTATTCGAAAAGACCATTAACAAAGTTCTGCTAAAATGAGTAGACGACAACAACAATATTTTGAATAGCCAGTTTGGCTTTAAGACGGGTCATAAAACCACACATGCCACAGCTAAACTGGTCTCCGACATACAGTGGAATAAATGTAAGAACCAATGCACAACTGCCTGTCTGATCGACTTGGAAAAAGCCTTTGATACCGTCTGGATTGAAGGGTTATATTACAAATTGTTCAGACATGGCATACATAAGCCTTTACTATATGTACTTTACGATATGTTAAAGGACAGGAGGTTCGTAGTCAAAAGTGATAATGTGACCTCTAATAAAACGTATAACATCGAGAATGGCTTGCAAGAGGGAGCGGTACTTCTCCGATTCTTTTTAACATTTACATTAGCGACTTATTAGATGCACTCCCGCAGGCTATTGCGTACGCAGGCGATCTCATAATTTACAGAACAGCTCCGAAAGTTGAGATCATAAATAGTTTATTACAGCGAGACTTCAAGAAGGTGCAGCGCTACTGCGACGACTGGAAACTTAAAATCAACTTCCAGAAATGTGAAGCCATCCTATTTAGAACCCCATTATATAAAGACACGAACGACACAAGAAAAAACTGGGGAATGTTAGTTATCGTGGGACCGCTTAGAGGTAAACTGGAAACCAAGAGTGTAGTTAAAAACCTTTGCATCTGTCTAAATCAATATCTATATTTCAACAGAATTGTAGAGGCTGCTTTGGCCAATGCTAGGAAAACTTTTGCTATGACAAGGAGGCTATTTCACAGTAGCCAACTTGACAGCAGCGTAAAAGTCGTATGCTACATGACGCTAATCAGTATGGTTAACATAGGTCCAAATTTGATGGAAAAGATAGAAAAGAGTGTTCGAAAGAAAGTGTCTCAGATTATATCGAACAAGGGAATCGGATTATATAAAGTACTATTCTAATGAGACTTTATATAATGAAGCCTACATAAATAGGGTGGATAATTTTATGATCAAATTAATCAGAGGACATATTGCAAGAGCAATAAGCTCGTTCAATGACTCATTTTCGGGGTTTATTATCCAAACACTCTGTACTATGAGACCGTGCGTCGCAACGGTCTTGTTCCATCAGAGGCGTTTCTTGATTTGGACATGAATGGTCTTATACAGGATGAATCCGGAATTCCACTGATCTATCATGTAAGTAGATCATCTGTAGACGGGCGATTGTGCTACGACCGGGAAGTCACGCGCACCGAAAAGAGCTCTTGCGCTTCAGTAGGGCTATCTCCCACAGAGACCGGGACAATAATATTAAACAGCACCAACAGTTTTGGTGGTTGAATGGCAATTAAAGACCTGATTACCAATGTCGGTAGAATCACTATTTTATCAGCCAGCTTACACAGACTTAGCTTTTCTAGAATTAGGGTAGTATACGATTTAAGTTAAGTTCTTTTAAGTAAATAAAAAAAAAAAGATCATTTGCTAGCAAGTGTTTGTACGTCCAATTTTGACCTATGCGAGTGCAGTATGGTGGAACATTAATCCACGAATATGGAAAAGCGAAGAATATTTGAAAGAAGATGCCTGCAGATGTACAGAAGCGAGCATTCCAACTTTCATCACTACATTTCCAATAAGACTATATGATAAAATCCCGATTGTCCAGAATTGATAATACAATTCTGACCCTTGTGAGAAATCATTTCGCCCGGTCGGCAAATGTGAAAGACAATGAACTAATCTCAGGTTTGTTCTATCCTAACCCTGAATATTTTAGAAATACATTGGAAAGTGGGTACATACTACCTGAAGATCAGGGGAATTCATTTCTATTGTTGTTACGCTCCGCCAAGGTGGGAAATAGAAGAGTTAAAGTTCTTCTTGGATAGGGTAACACAAGAAGCTAGAGATAAGAGCCCCCTTATAGTTGCTGGAGATTTCAACGCTTGGACAGTAGAATGGTGAAGCACAGGACAAACAGTAGAGGCTACGCACAAATCGAAGCCCTCGCAGTCCTAGACGTGGTGTTACTTAATGTTGGTGTTGATAACACTTTCATAAACGAGAAAGGCCGGTCCAAAATCGACATCACATTTGCCAGCTCCATATTGGTAAGAAGTATGAAGTGGCGAGTTTTGGACACCTGCACCCATAGTGGCCACCAAGCCGTGATGTACCAGATATTTACACACAGGGGATTCATCACTGGCAAATTGGCGCGAAAGCCCAGATAGATGGGTGGAAAGAGAAGGACCTCGATGCGGAACTGCTCGATTATATACTGGAAGACTAAATCGAACAGTTTGACGCAGAGGCCGATGCGAACAACGGGCAGGCTGGAAAAGTCATGAAGTGACGACAAAGACAACCAGCAGGGGCTATCAAACCAGTGCATTGGTGGAATCCAGAAATCGCCAATGTGCGATCGAAGTGCAACAGGTTACGACGCTTGCAACAAAGAGCAAGAAATCGTAACACATACCCACAGTTGCATGCGGAATTCATCAACAAACAGAAGGATTTGAAGAATGTGATCCGCAAAAGTAAATATGACGCGTTCTGCTCCCTAAGGGAGGAATTGAATAACAACCCATGGGCAGCCCCTACAGGATAGTCATGAAAAGACTGCACAACAACAGTAGTCAAATGCAAAAAAGTAAAACTGACGTGGCAAGAATCGTTGCTGTTCTCTTCCCACAGTGTGATGAGCTGTTGACACTGCAAGAGGAGTGGAGTATCACTGAAGGAGAGATACCTCCCGTGACAACCGAAGAGGTGCTCTTGGCTACAAGGGTTGTCAAAAAAAAAAAAAAAAAAAAAAAAACTGGGACTGGATGGTATCCTTAACGCTGTAGTGAAGACTGTTTTAACAAAAACTTCGGAAGTCTTCAGCAGTCTCTTCACAACCTGCCTTCAAGCAGAACAATTTCCTAAACGATGAAAAAAAAAAACAGCGGCTTGTGCTTACACCAAAAGGAGTAAAGAATCTAGAAGCGCCGTGGTCTTATCGCCTATAGTGCATGCTGGACACAACAGGAAAACTGCTTGAGAGAGTAATTGCCACTCGCCTGGAATAATTCACTGCGGGGACATTGGGGCTCTCTGAATCGCAGTATGGGTTCCGAAAAGGTAGATCAACCGGTAAGGCACTATCTGTTGTGTGCGTCGTCGCTCGCAATGCGATAGCGGGAGCACGATGGCTAGGAGGTACGAACAAATATTGCGGGGTGGTGACACTATTATTATTATTAATTTATTATTTATTGGCCTGTAGGAACCCGGAAGTTCGTGACCTCACCGTCTCGACTCCGCAATCGTTCCCTATCCTGTGCACTCTCCTTCCACATTTGACCACCTGATCCGATCTCCTCAAGGTCACACCTAACATTGTCCTCCCATCTCCGTCGCGGCCGTCCTACCGGTCTCTTTTCCATTGATCTACCGTCAAGAATTCTACGAACGGTCCTATCGTTGCCCATTCGTGCTACATGTCCGGTCCATCTTAATCTTCGCGACTTGATTACTCTCACTATTGTATAGCAGTATAGCTCTTCCAATTCGTGGTTGTGGAGTTTCCTCCATTGTCCTGTCTCCTCGTCATATTTACTTCCAAAGATGGCCCTTAAAACTTTATTCTCGAATACAGGGAATTTGTTTTCTTCACGTTTTGTGAGAGCCCATGTTTCGCATCCGTATAGAACAATCGGCATGATTATGATTCTATAGACACGGAGCTTTATGTTACGTGATAGCAGTTTGGATTACAGCAGTTTACTGATTGCGTGCCAACTAGCGTTGCCGGAGTGTAGTCGGGGTGGTGACACTAGACGTTAAAAATGCATTTAACTTGGTAAACTGGAATCGGATTCTAGAACTGTTGGGCGATCTACAAGTCTCACCCTACTTGGTGCGTATACTAGCAAACTATCTCTCGGTTAGAAGACTGCTCTATGACGCGGATGAGGGACCACAGGAATATAAAATAACAGTGGGTGTACCTCGGGGATCTGTATTAGGTCCGCTATTATGGAATATCATGTATGATGGTGTGCTCAGGGTCAATGTACCAGAAGGAGTTAGAATCATTGGGTACGCAGATGATTTGGCAATAGTGGCCGTAGCTAAACATCTAGATGACCTGGAGAATGTTTACTCCCAAGCAATACAGAGCATTAAATGCTGGCTAGATATGGCCGGACTGTAACTAGCTGGACATAAGACGGAGGCAGTTTTAATAAGCAACCGCAAGAAAGTTGAACACCTTGATTTGAAAATAGAAAGACAAATAATCAGATCAGATAAATATCTTCGTGTTATACTCGACAACAGGTTGACCTTCAAGAAACATCCGAGGAACACGAGTGAAAAAACGGCAAGGGTATGCAAAGTTTTGGCGAGACTGCTACCCAATGTTGGAGGATCCCAGCCCCACATGAGGAAACTCAAAACCAGTGTCAACACTTTCATTATAATGTATGCAGCTCACATATGGGCAGGAGCCGCACAGTATAAGTCGTACATGAGGGAAGTGAACTCAGCACATAGGCTGCCATCACTAAGAGTATGCTGTGCATTTCGAACGGTATCCGAAGATGTCATAAAGCCTCAAGCCTAAGAGAATGGCTCAGCACATAGGCTGCCATCACTAAGAGTATGCTGTGCATTTCGAACGGTATCCGAAGATGTCATAAGGCCTCAAGCCTAAGAGAATGGCAACGAAGGTGGGATTCCTCCACCAAAGGAAGATGGACCCACACCATGATACCTGATGTAGAAACATGGGTGTAAAGAACACATGGCGAGCTGAATTACCACTTGACGCAGCTAATATCAGGAAACGGATGTTTTCGGCAATACTTGCACAAGTATAAGCATGTGAATCAGTCATACCGCTTGTATTGCGAAGGCAAAATAGAAAATGCGGAACACAAACTCACAGAGTACGTGAGATTCGAGACCGGACGAACGATTTTGGAGAGACATATGAGACGGACAGTTACTCCGGCAGGAGTAATAGAATACATACTGAGTTCAAAACAGGCATGGTCCGTAGCAAATGGTTTTCTATGTGACATGATGCGGCAGTTGCGACGCGACGGGATAATTTGAGAGATGAAGGGGCCAAGGGAGAGTTCGGGCAGGTCTTTGAAGTAAGAGCGGTTAGGCTCGAAAGAGTTGTCCGTGAAGGATTTTTTAAAGAAAGAAGCGAAAAGATTGGCAGTAGTTTGTGGGTCGGTTGAAGTAATCGTGTTATAGGAAAGGAAGTTTGGATAGGCGTCAGATGTACGTTTATAGTTAATAAAGTGGAAACAAGTTTTGGGGTCATTTTTCAGGTTGTTTTATATTTTTGTGAGATAATTGTAGTAAAGAGACTTGTAAAGCTCGGTGGATTTATAAAAGGAAGCGAGAAAGTTGGATAGTCCAGGGAAGATCATGTTTTTTAGGAAAATGTTCCACAAATTATTCTTTTTGTTCCGATGATTACGGAGTTTGCGGTTGTACCACGGAGGCGATGATACCGATGCCCTGTGTCGAGAATAAGGGACATATAAGGAAATGACATTGTATATTGTCTTATAGAGAACGGCAGTAGCTTCTTCTACCTCTAGGCGGTCAAATTGAAATGCAATTCTGCTAAGATGCTCACTTAATAGGCGAAAGTTAGTTTTGCCGAAGTTGTTGGAAAAATTGACGCTGGTTGGTGGGGTTCGGGATAAGCTGTCACGATAAAGGGATACAAGAAGTGGAGGGTGGTAATTGTCGATGGTGGAGAGCCTGAGAACTAAGAGCAACTGACGAATAATAGGGGTCCGTTGTAAACACAGTGCCAAGGTGCCTTTTTATATGATTTGGCACATTATTTATTTAACGTAGGCTTGAGTCGGGAGACCGTCTATAAAAAGACATTCCTTGGTACTAGTGGGGTTTGACGTGTGACATTACGACATAGTCAAGATTGGGAGATGAAGAGATGGTAATAAGAAATGAGGCGAGCTTATTTTGGATGGCAAGCAGCACACTACGACAAGGTGAATCCACGCATATACCTTCGTCATCACGAAAAACGGTAAAGGTGGAGGGGAATAGTTCTTGACTGTGACTACTGGGGTATGAGAATTTTGCAGAATCGACTGTGTTTTAGAGCGGAGACCTCTGACATTTTGATAGTAGATGATTAGAGACAGAGTATTGAGAGTCTTAGGGGGGTGTGGGGAGGGCGGTTGATTAGGGTAAACAAGATTTGGCCTTTTGAAAGAGGTCATTTTCTTGTGAATATATAGACAAAAGACCGAGAGATCTTTCGACACTATTTGTGGGAGCTTATTGAAATTTGTACGGAATTTCATAAACAGGTTACGAAGACTAAGGAAGCCGGTAGGTAGACCTTCCCGCTGAATGAAAACTGCGACGCTGGTTTTCGTCTTACCTTCATAGCAGACTGAATCAGATTGGGAAATTTCGTAATTTCGACTAAAATCAATTATTGGAGACAGATCTGGAGATGTTCGGAGAATGTTAAGCAGTTAATGATTACCAAGTACACTACCGTAGTTTTGTGGGCATGTTTGAGTTGTGCCAAAGCACCCTTTCATTTCCAAACATCCAAGTTTGTTTCGAGCTCATAAACGGATATGATAGTTACTTCAAGTTCGGTTCTCTACTGATCATTTGATTGATAGTAGTATTATCATAGTCTAGATATGCTTCCCTCCTTGCCTCGAATTTGTATGTATTTCGTTGTAACACAGCCAAAAAAAGCTGTTGCATTGTAATCAGCGACGATTTCTATAAGAATAGCTGATGCTGGGTAACAAACGAAGAGCGCGATCCGTGCTTTGTAGAATTTAGCGATTTTCTTTCTTTAGGGTGACTGGGTCCTCGTGATCAATCCCAACATGTAAAAATTGTCGAGGTGGGTTAACTCTAAAGCCCGAAAGTGGACCCATTAGTTGCTGTGTTCGTAATCGTCGCAACTGTGTACAGGTAACACAAGTGAGGATAAAGGGCCGAACCAGTGATCTTCCTTCTTTCCTTCAATTTTATTTCGAGAGTGGTTAAATGTGTTTTGTGTAGTGCCATGATTGGTCTGCAGATGCGAGTGGCAGATTACGAGAGTAATCAGTTTCGATCTTCCTTCCTTCCTTCAAGTTTATTCCGAGAGTGGTTAAATGTATCTTGTGTGGTGCCATGAATGTCTTGCAGATGTGAGTGATGGATTACGAGAGTAATCAGTTCCGATTGTTGTTCGCGTCCGCTTGAAGAGGTTGTTGTTGGCCGGACGTCACACATACTGCTGGAGGGAAAGCTAAGTTCAGTGTTGGTCCAGCAGAAGTCTAATGATAGATTGATACAAGATTTCGTGGGATAGATTGACCGACGCAATAATCCATTTTTCGCGTTTGATGGTACAACCGTTGAATTCAGTGATCGTCATTTGGTGTTGACTTTCATTATATATTAGTCATCGATGAGAGGATGATGCCCATCCTGTTGACGACCGTTGCTGGAAATTGATGACTTTTCGATGTATTCATCGATTTTTCTTCAAATTTTCTCCGTTCTTTCAAAGCTGTTGGTACTAGCACTTGAATGTTGCCTGGAAATCGACTATCCTTGTGATCCTCTCCTACATCTATTTTCGGGATACAAAGAAAAACTGACAGTAACATTGGATCTCTGTTTTCGTAAGCTGGTTGATGAGTTATGTGAATAATTTCATTCTGAAGTTAGTGACAGCAGTCGCTGTTGTTTATATAGTGAGATACAGTGAGAGCTGTTTTTCAGGAACTCCGTTGAGTTGTCACCGTTGCGGTCTGATTTATTCGGTGAAGGAATCCGACCCTGTTCCATTATAACAAAAATGATCGAGTAGTTAACCTTTATTTGTGTCCAACCTGCGTCCAGCTAGTGGTGGCGGAGATCCTACAATCTTGGTCGAGCTTAAGTAGTACTAAAATACATGGCCGTGGTCTAAATCTTTGAATAGAACCTGTAATGTTTTCGGGTTAGGATCGCCATGTAGTATATTTGTGGTAATATATTTTTGGGTGACAACTCTGTAAGTTTTATCCTAAGATTGTCTATGACCTAACTCCCCTACTGGTTGCTGTTTAAATGTAGCCCGCTGAAAGTATATGCCGAAATCGCTGCAGTTGGTGAATCAAATACGCTGCTGGTTTTTGATTGATTTATTATCGAAATTGCTGGGGTATTTATACTCCCAATCAACCACTCAATTATTTACAAATTTCTTAATCCACTCATACAATTTTTGCTTAACAAGCCATTTCATTCTTAATTCATAATTCACTCAATACAATTTGCTTATTGTGCTATTCTATTTTCTATCACCTGCTTGCAATTAATTTGTGAATGACTTGCTAGCAGCAAGCTCGCAAGCGGGTGTCATATGATTCTTTCAAATCGTAACTGGAGCAATTCGTTTCTTCTACTCAATGAAAAGAATCAACCTTGAATTATTGTCGACAACGAATGCTGGTTACGTAACACTTGCTAATTGTGACAAGGGCAGTTGATTCATTTGATATTATTCTTCATGGTCATTTCATGGACATATTGTTACACTACACCCTTCCCCTAAAAAAAAAAATGTTTATTCATATTTCTTAAAATGTAAATAAATATTTGCTGATGTCTATTTTTAGTTGTTACATCTAGATTTAATCGGATTATTATTATGTATTTCATATAATAAGGAATATGAAATACATAATAATAAAATTACGCTATTTACACTTTTTTGAGCTATTATTTTATATGGATCTGTAAATGGTTAGTCCAGTTTTTTCTTATTTTGTAGTACAAACCATATAAGAAATAAAACTACTACTACTACTACTACTACCACTACTACTAATACTACTACTACTAGTACTAGTAGTACTACTACTACTACTACTACTACTACTACTACTACTACTGCTACTACTACTACTACTACTACTACTACTACTACTACTACTACTACTACTACTACTACTACTACTACTAGTACTACTACTACTACTACTACTACTACTACTACTACTACTACTACTACTACTACTACTACTACTACTACTACTACTACTACTACTACTACTACTACTACTACTACTACTACTACTACTACTACTACTACGACTACTACTACTACTACTACTACTACTACTACTACTACTACTGCTACTACTCCTACTACACTGCAGTCTTCTCGCACCTACAGCTGGCTTGCTCTCTTCTCTTAGTAATGCCATTGGAGCTCTGACCTATTGGGCTCACTCTTAATATGCAGTTACGGGGTACATGCCCGACCTCATTGTACTTGAAGCACTTGATTCTGGCTGCCGTCGGTTGTTCTGTGCCTGTCCTGCTCTGGGTGGTCTTCGTTAATCCGCTTGTAGTTATTTCTCTACCTCATCTGTTTGCTGGGCGATTTCGTCCGACGTGTCCAATCAGGTTACACCTGAAGCATCTGATCGCGGATAATGTTGAACTTCCTGCATTTGTCTCTGACGTTTCGGATGCGTTCATATTGCGTCTTGTGGATGATATCTGCATTTTATGTGGTGTTACACTTTCGTTCCATCGAATTTTCTGTAGGAACCCCGTGTATGGTGTCGGGGTGCGCTGCTTTAAACATATCCAGACATCCCGTGTTGGTTATGCCTCGTACCACATATTTCACAAGAGTCCTCTCGTCCAGCTGACCTTGAAGCGTTCGCTTTCATGGCGAATACAAATTTCTCTATGTTCTCATCCGCCATTTGTTTTTTATTCCGCAAACGTTCATGCAAATCGGCTGCATCATCTTCCGTCGGGAAATAATTTAGTAAATCGCATAGGAATTAATCTAATGATAAGTGAAGGACTCCTATGCACCAATGTTTCCATCGAATTTTCTGTAGGAACCCCTGTAAGGTGTCGGGGTGCGCTGCTTTAAACATATCCAGACACCCCGTGTTGGTTATGCCTCGTACCACATATTTCACAAGAGTCCTCTCGTCCAGCTGACCTTGAAGCGTTCGCTTTCATGGCGAATACAAATTTCTCTATGTTCTCATCCGCCATTTGTTTTTTATTCCGCAAACGTTCATGCAAATCGGCTGCATCATCTTCCGTCGGGAAATAATTTAGTAAATCGCATAGGAATTAATCTAATGATAAGTGAAGGACTCCTATGCACCAATGTTTTGCTGCTGCTACCAGTTTACTGATCGCTGCCATTATGACCAGTCTGCCATCTAGTTGGTAGACATCTCTAATTTCCCGGACTCTTCTTACATATGCCGTGGAGGATAGTCCTGCTGAGTCGAATTCACAGAACATCTCGGCCACATCCTTCACCGTATATCCAGTCCCTGATATCGTTTTCTCCTCTGTGGCGGTTATTCCTTGTTCTGGCGGAGAAGTCTCCTAGCTCGATTTCCCCCAGCTTTGTCTTCTACTCGTCTACTCATCCTCCGCTTTCTTCACTCTGCTGACTTTGCTTCTGGGCTAACTCTGGGCTAAATCCCACTTCTGAAGTTATAAAAGGTTAGTTTTATTTATTTATTCTAATAATGTTAAAAAATGTCTTATATTACTCTTTATAACCCTGACGCTCACCGCCGGAAAAAGAGAGACCGAGTATCGGCCATGCGTTCTTTTTAAACTGCATGCTTAATGAAAAGTGAAGTTAACGTTCGTTCAGTGCCCGAGAGCACAAGCAGAAATCAGCCCGCGCCAGAGTTGGGATTGCACTTAACAGAATTGTTCTTCACCATTTAAAATTACGGCTATTGGTGGGAAAGGTATATTACAGGTGGAACAACAGCAAATAATTTAGTAAGAAACCAAATGATAAACAACTCCTCTCTGTGGAATGGGAATTGTTCGCAAAATTTACAGACAGTCTAGCTTGACTACTTGGTCTTACCGAGAGTAATATTTACTCGTCAACCGATACACAATATCTTCATTACTTAGGGTATAACTAACATGCGAGATTAAAAGTAAATGCGTCTTTGCCCCGTCTGTGATTTAGCTTGCCAAAGGGAACAAGCATTTGAACCTAAAAACGTATACATAATTTGGATGAAAATCATGTTGCGAGGCTCCGTCAAATTTTATTGTGCCCTTTAACACTCCTAAACGGCAATCGACTAGGGAAATTCTTTGAATATATTTCTTACACCGTCGGGTTTGCCATAACTTAGTTATACCATCCCCTCTTTGTCAAATCTTGAACCCACCACATCTTTGTTTGCTTATACTTTGGTGTGAGACCAAATACTTTCTCCTTATCAACGACGAAAAAATGTGGACCTAAAATCAACATTTACTTCTATTCCCTGTGAAAATAGTTTCAGCATCACTATAGTTAATTTGCATATATTATAGAAAAAGAATATTTGTTTTCTTTTGTTTATCACATTAAATAATATTTATTTCCATCTGGCAATATTGCATTCCACCCACCCTAGCCATTTTATTATTTTGTTATTTTTTTTTGTTTGTAAATGTCAAAGTGAAATTGGAGATCGTTTTCCACCCAATGAACTGGTAGTGGCAGTCGATCATTTCACGGCAGTTTACAAATAAGTAATTGTTGATATCGAGTTGAATTGTTGATAAAAATCTTCGGAAATTAAAGCTTAATTGAAGTGCTACAATGAATCCAAGAAAAGCAGTACGAAATGTACATAAAACTCATCGGAATCCACAAGTGTGCAACCACTGATCGCTGACAAGATCTCCACCATTTTTGAAGTTGTTTATTTTTTCCCTGTTTGAGTTTTTTCCTCTTCTTCTTTTTCTTCCGTTTCATTCAACAAAAAAGAGGAGATGTTTTAATTAGTTTTGATTGAATTAAATTGATAATTCTCTTGTGATTTGTCCGTGGGTGAAGTGAATAATTTTGCAGTGATAATATTTTTGGGAGAGGAGAAATGCAATCGTCGGTGGCTGGTTCGAGCACTGGCCATGGTACGGCAACGTCTAACACTAGTAACGGTACATCAGCAGTTAATAGCCATGCAGTAGTTGTTTGGGAATTCGAATCTCGAGGTGGGAAGTGGTTGCCATATAGTCCGGCTGTGTCGCAGCATTTGGAACGTGCACATGCGAAGAAACTGACGCGAGTGTTGCTAAGTGATGCAGATCCAAATTTGGAGCAGTTTTATGTGAATGTTAGGACAATGGTGCAAAGTTCGGAAGATGTGCAAGTGCCGATGATTAACGTACGAAGGATGTTCTATAAGCCAATATCACCTGCTGGCAAGGGTACTAAGTGGGAATGGGCAGGAGCTAGTGGTAACGATTGGCGTCCATATAACATGCATGTGCAATGTATTATCGAGGAATCTTGGGCTAAGGTTAGTCGAAAGGAAAATGATGTCATTGCAAGTGGCGAGCGCTTATCTTTTAACCTCATTTCGATTTCATAGGGTGAACAGACACTAGACTTGTGCAACACAAACATTGGTCTTCCTTATACGATTAACTTTTGTAATCTAACGCAAGTAAGACAACCAAATGGACCTGTGCGAAGTATACGAAGAACTCAGCAGGCTCCGTATCCTCTGGTAAAGTTGACTCCACAACAGGCACAGCAATGGAACAGTGAGTATCAACGTTTGTTTTTTTAAGTTTATTAATCATGCTGGTGTTTGGAATTTAGGTAACCCAGAGAAGATTAATCCACCAGCTCCACAGAATCTCAATATTCCGAAAATACCACCTAAGCCTCATCCGAAACCCAAACACCTACAGGTGCAGAGTTTGCCACTGGCACAAACGGCAGCTATCTCTCAAGTGAATCCACCAGTCATAAATCAGAAGCAAAGGACTGTAAAGCCACCCAAGAAGAATAACGGTGAAGTGTCCACCACAAATCTTCGTCAGATACTAAATAATCTCAATATTTTCGGCACGAAGCACAGCTCTGCTTCCGCCTCTCAAAATGGTCAATTTGCTACGAACGCGCATTTCTCCCACTCAAACAAACTGACTGCGTCCATTCACAGTCATCACAGTCGCAGTTCCGAAGGATCTCATCATTCTCGTTTAGGTTCGCATCGATCACGATCAAGAACACGGGCGTCCGAAACGGACTCCAGTAGTTTAAAGTCTAATCGTCGACCAAGCGTTGATACCGTATCAACATATTTAAGCCATGAAAGCAAAGAGAGTCTACGAAGTAGGAATTTCGCGATATCGGTCAATGATCTTGTTGATTGTTCGATTGGCAGCGACGAAGTGTTTAGTTCTGTTCATGATAGGAACATACCACCGCCACCACCCCCTCTGCCGCAGCAACAACATCACCTCCATCATCAGCAGCAACAGTTGCAACACCAACAACAGGCGTCGGGATTGATAGTTGGTGTTGACCCGGCTAGCGATATGATAAGTCGTTTTGTTAAAGTTGTTGACCCTCCCCAATGGCCAAATGCACAGCCATGCCCAAGGTGCATGGAAGAACTTGTACACAATGCACAGAATCCGACGATATCATTGAGTCGTTGCCAGCATCTAATGCATTTACAGTGCCTCAACGAGATGATTATTGCTCAGCAAAAGGATACATCGAAGGTATGAGTAATTCGCTGGTATTAGTTGGAAGCTCTCGACCAACTTTGATTTTTCTTTTGCAGAATTTATTTATTGAATGTCCAGTTTGTGGGATTGTGTATGGAGAGAAATTTGGCAACCAGCCGCCTGGAACAATGTCATGGACTATTCTCGGAAAAAGTCTACCGGGACACGAAGGCCAGAACACGATACAAATAGTTTACGAGTAAGTGTGTACATATTATTATTTTGGTTGCTAATTCTTAGTAGTCGTCGGTTGAAGACTTTGGTTTGAGCTGGAACTATTTTTTGGGTAGCTTTCTACATCTCTTTAAAAGGCTCTTTCATTGAGTCCTATCATGGTGAAATAACTCTCTCCACAAATCTGGCACTGCCACAATTGTTTTAAAATCTACTATCCTATTTCAAGGTTTTATTTGGAAATTGCTTGCGCTTGACAAGTAGACATTGAACATCAATTGGAATCTCAATTTCTAACACTAACCTTTACGCTGTTGTGATAAAAAGTTTTTACAAGTCCTCAATTGTGAGAATGAGATATTCACTTACTGAAAATGGACATCGAAGCTAAAGTTAAGTTTATGGGAGAGCGTTCGAGAAGGGTTAGGAGTTAAGTTCCCAGTTGTATGAATTGAACAGTATAGAGAACAAATCAGAAGGCTAGATATTGGGTTGTACCACATGAAATGTCCGATTTTCGCTTAGTCGGAAATAAGTTCACGAATGAAGATCTGTGCCAGAACGTTACATTTTTTTTTTTTATATAAAGTAAAGTGGTATGTGTGCTTGACGTGTGAGAATTTTAGGGTTCGTTACAAATACAGTTATTTTTTTCCAAGGAATTGTTTACCATGCTGTCGGTAGTTCAAATTTGAACCCTCTTCTTTTATTAATTTAAAATGGGACATAATGCGTCATTGGCAATGAAAAACGCATTTGAGGATGTAGCGGTAAACGAACGCACTATACGACGTTGGTTTGAAAAGTTCCGTTCGGGAGATTTCAGCCTCGAAAATGAATCACGTGGGAAGTCGGAAACGTTAGTTGACGACGATGTTTTAAGAGCTACGGTGGATGCGGACCCAACGAAATCGGTGCGGAAGATTGCACAAAGCGTGGGAGTATCCCCAATGACAATAAGTCGACACCTTTCTCTCATAGGAAAGAAACTCGATAAATGGGTACCCCACGAACTGAACAAGTCCCAAAATCCACGGCGCCTGGAAATCTGCGCATCGCTTAGATTAAGAAACCAAACTGAATCGTTTTTGCACCGGATAGTTACCTGTGGTGAAGAGTGGATTCTGTATGATAACTGAAAAAGACCTGGACAGTGGTTGGATGCAGGTGAAAAACCAAAACACACCCCCAAGCCCAATCATCATCATCATCATCATCATCGGAACTACAACCGGGATCCGGCCTTGGGCTTATTTAACAAATCTCTCCACCGGGCCCGATTTCGAGCCGATGTCATCCTGTTTGGCACTCCCAGGCTCTGGGCGTCCTGGGCCACGCCATCCCTCCATCACAGACAAGGTCTGCCGCGCTGTCTCCTCCTTCCATACATTCTGCCACAAAGACATTCCGGGCAGGCTCCTCTTCGCTCATTCGAGCTAAGTGGCCCGCCCGCCGCAGTGTACCGAGCTTGATTTTTCTTACAACATTAGCTTCAAGGTAGATTGCGTACAACTCATGGTTGTAGCGTCTCCGGAATCGTCCACCCTCACATACGGGGCCAACAATTCTTAAGACCTTCCTCTCGAACGCGGCCAAGAGTTCAGAGCGCCTTTTATTGAGCACCCAGGTCTCGGATCCATACATGAGTACTGGTAAGACCATGGCTTTGTACAGTAGTAGCTTGGATGTTCTGGATAAATTTCGGGATTTAAAGAGCCTTGATAGACCATAGTAGGCTTTGTTGGGTTTGATCAGCCGTTCGCGTATTTCTTCTTCCATATTGTTATCGGCTGATACTATTGACCCAAGGTAGTTAAAGGATTCCACTACTTCAAATTCGTGCTCCACTACCCTGATAGTTTGACCAACGTTAGGTCTTCTCTTCGTAGAAGTTGCCACCATGTACTTAGTTTTCTCCTCATTAATGTGCAGCCCCAGTTTTTTTGCCCCCTGTTCGATCTGGGTGAAGGGTTCCTGTACAGCCGATTCGGTTCTACCGATGATGTCGATGTCATCTGCGTAGGCAAGTATCTGGCTGGACTTGGTGATAATAGTCCCTCTAGTTGTAACGCCAGAGTCACGGATTGCTTTCTCCAACGGCAGGTTGAAGAGGAGGCAAGCCAGACCGTCCCCTTGCCGGAGTTCATTAAAGATGTTTCTTGGCTTGGACAGCAATCTCGCTATTTGTACTTAACTAGTTACGTTGGTCATGGTCAACCTACAAAGTCGTATCAATTTGTTTGGAATGCCAGACTCTCTCATGGCATTATATAGTTCTACCCTGGCTATGCTGCCGTAGGTGGCCTTAAAGTCTATAAATGGATGATATAATGGAATCTTAAATTCCTGACATTTTTCCATCGCCTGCCTAAGGGGGAATATCTGATCAATCGCTGATTTGCATGGGATGAAGCCACACTGATATTGACCAATGATGGCTTTAGCGTATGGGGCTATCCGATCTTGTAGGATAGTGGAGAGTATCTTATAAGCGGTACTCAGCAATGTTATACCCCTATAGTTGCTGCACAGTGTGATATCTCTCTTCTTATGTGTGGGGAAAATTATATCACGACGTCAATCTTCTGGCATCTCCTCTTTCTCCCATACGTGCACCACGATGTCATGAATTGCGTGATGTAACGCGGTCCCTCCTTGTTTGATCAGCTCAGCTGGTATGCCATCAGTTCCAGGGGATTTATTTGATCTGAGCTGTCTAATGGCTTTTAATGTTTCCTCAATACTTGGTGGCGGCAGCATTTGGTCTTGGTCCTGCATTGGTGGAGCCTCCAATTCTTCTGTGAGCTGACCATTTAGTAATTCATTGAAGTGCACTTCCCATCGCTCCAGAATGCCTTCAGGATCGTTGAGCAGATTACCCTCTTTATCCTTGCAGTAAGTGCAGCGTGGGTGTACTGCGTCATAATCCGGATTATTTGGTAGAACTTCCGCGCCTGGTGCGGACCTCGCTCTCTACTTTTCTCTATTTCACAGACAAGGTTTTTTCCCAGGCACTTCTTTTGTCTGGTGGAGTCTTTTTTCAAATCTTCTGAGCTCTTTGTATTTCTCCCCGCGTCCCCGCGTGCTATGAGATTGCTGCATTGCCCGGTATGCAGCATTCTTATGTTCAGTCGCTAGTTGGCATTCATCATCAAACCAGTCGCTCCGATCTCTACGACTACTGCCTAAGATGGAGTTGGCAGTACTAATGACAGTATTCTTAAGGCGTGTCCATTTCTCTTCTACGCCCGGCATCTGGCCCCAGGACTTACTCTCCCTCCGTCGAGCTCTTCGAGGGCGGGTCTTAGCGCACGACGAAAGGTGTTACTGGTATTCCCATTGCGTAGAGCAGCCGTGTTGATTCGAACCTGATCCGCGGATGCAATACGTCTCCGTAAGGCAATCCGCGCTCGGAAAACTGTACCAACAAGATAGTGATCTGAGTCGACGTTTGCACCTCGGTACGTTCGTACGGTCAGCAGGCTCGAGGAGTGTGGGAATCTATCAATACGTGGTCAATTTGGTTGAGAGTGGCTTCATCAGGTGATACCCAGGTGGCTTTGTGGATATCTTTACGCGGAAACCTAGTACTTGCAACGACCAAGTTTTTTATGCTGCCAGTTCGCTGACTCGTAGTTTATTGTCATTAGTGTTCTCATGCAAACTATGGGAACCTGCGTAGTGCCTGAAAACCGGCTCCCGTCATATTTTTGCTTTCAAATCACCAAGAACGACTTTCACATCGTATCTTGGGCAGGCATTGAGGGCCCGTTCGACATTCTCGTATTATTCTTCCTTTTCGTCGTCAGGGGACTCCTCTGTAAATATGTGAACGTTTATAAGGCTTATGTTCTTAAACTTGCCTCCCACTCAAAGAGTGCATAGCCTTTTGTTTATTGCATTAAAGTCGATAATGGCAGGCTTCAGTTTTTGGCTGACTAGAAAGCCTACCTCGAGCACATGGTGTTTAGCATGATAGCTGTAATAAATGTCATACTCGTTTCTTTGAATAACACCACTCCCCGTCCATCTTACTTCTTGCAATGCTGTTATGTCAGCCTTGTATTCGGACAGCGCATCGGCTAGCTGCTGTGCAGCTCGAGCTCTGTATAGGGAGCGGACGTTCCATGAGAAAATTCTTAAATCGTTTAACCATTTTCGTTTCCGTGGTCGTCGTCGTGTATCCGGTCCATATCCGAGGCTTGTTAAATTTGCCATAATAATTCATTTTTACGGGCATGGTTATTAGCCTTGCGCCAACCTTTCTCAGGATGTCGCTGCGTGCATTGATTCACTACTTGGCGGGTGCCAAAGTAGCTATCCGTGGGTGTCACGTGGAGACTGCATGACAACTTGGATTGAACAGGGACAAGGATCGTCCTGGCCTTCGCCGGGTTGAAAGCAATCAGCTACTTTGCCCTGTATGTCCGCTCCCATCCCCCCACAGCTGAGTCCCCAATAAGTTTCACCGGTCGTTTTTGCATCCTGTCGAGCATGTGTAGTGTAGTTTTGGATGCGCCTGTCCAAATATGGGAGTTGAACTTCATCTTGGGTACGATATACGCCTTGTAAATAGTGACTAGGTTGGATGGAGTGAAGTATCTTTTGCACCTCTTAAGGAACCCCTTACATTTCGCTGCACTTTCCGCAGCTTCAAATATGTGGTCGTTCCAATTAGGAGTCTAATTAATTCGAGTGCCGAGGATTGATAGTTCCTTGGCTTCGTCGATGCAAGTGCCGTTCATTAACAGTATATTTACTTTGGAGTTCTCCTTTGACGACAAGAGACAGATTAGATAGTCCCCATTGATATATCTTGTTGAGGTCGGAGTTCAGCGTATCAAGCACAACCTGCTGATTGGTAATGAAATTCGAAGAGTTTGGTCGGGAATGTTCATATGAGTATGAGAAACTCAACGTGCTATCATCAGCAAGCGAGTGAATTGGGTAGTGGGTAATGGACAAGAGATTATTTATAAAGATGAGGAAGAGAGTGGATGAGAGTATAGAACCTTGGGCGACACCTGCATCAATTTGATGAAAGGCAGTGGTCGATAAGAAGGGAGGGACGGTTTGGTACCCTTTTTGGGAATGTGCTGAATGTTCGCTGACTTCCATCTATTTGGGAAACGGCCAGTAGCATAAGACAAATGGAAGAGTTTTCGCAGTGGTTTAGAGAGTGAAGAGGAACATTTCTTTAAGAGAATTTGGGGAATGCCCAGCGGACCAGCGGGTTTGTGTGCATTTAGCTCTTTGAATGCGCGGGCAACAGTACGCGTTCAGAAGCGAATCTGGCACATAGTGTGTTGCTTATGCTCAAGTTGAGGTGGAACTGATGTGGTATCAGGCAGCATTGAGTTGGCTGCTTTTTCTATTGCGTGCATTGATTCACTACTTGGCGGGTGCCAAAGTAGCTATCCGTGGGTGTCACGTGGTCTGTCATTGACTATTAGCGAGGGAATGGATGAAGAGACTGAGTTACGAATGTTTTTCACGAATGCCCAGAAATTTCTACTACCAGTGGGAAAGTGTAGTATTTTTTGTCTCACTCTCTGGTCATGCAACAACTTGAAGCGTTGAATATTCGGATTGCAGTCATTTCTAGGTCTCTTAAACCGTTTTCGGTTTTCCTCAGTATTGTTTGATTTATACAACCGGAAGCTCAACTCTTTAGACTTAATGGATTCTTTGCACCCGGAATTGAACCACATATTTCTCTTGGGTTTGATACTCCTTACTCTGTGTGGAATAAAGGTTCGCATGCCAAGTAGAATCGTGTCTGTCAATGTGTCCGCTATAGAGTCAACAACAAAACAGTGAAATCATCATGCAAGCGACAGAAGAGGTGGGCCTAGAAATAAATCAAGACAAAACGAAATACATGATTATGGCGAGAGCAGGTGGACCTCAGAGAACACACATATACATCAGGGGCAAGATATATGAAAATGTCAAAGAATTTAAATACCTGGGAACAATACTGACGGCCGGTAACGAAATGTCGAAGGAAATTAACAAAAGACTACACTCCGGCAACGCTAGTTGGCATGCAGTCAGTAAACTGCTGAAATCCAAACTGCTATCACAGAATATAAAGCTCCGTGTCTATAGAACTATAATCATGCCGATTGTTCTATACGGTTGAGAAACATGGGCTCTCACAAAACGGGAAGAAAACAAATTCCGCGTATTCGAGAATAAAGTCCTAAGGGGTGTTATATTATTTTTCAACAATTTAATATGTTGTGTAATATATTTTTGGTAATATTTATTTTTATTTTAGAAAGGAATATCTTTGTGGGTAAGGGAAATAGGGACTTACTTGGATTGACCGTTGACGGTCTCTGAGCGGTGGGTGATTTGCTGCTGGTTGGAACTGCGACTGGGTGCAGGGGGCGTTGACTGGCTGTTCCCCTGATCGGCTTTCGTTCCTTTTTCTGGTTGGAGTTTGTACGTCAGTATTCGCTTGTTGTTTTAAAACAACTCTTCCACAATTATTAATATTTATAAATCACCGCCAATTCAAATTATTACAATGTGTTCGGCTTCAAAGTTTAACGTCGAATGTCAAAACTTTATTTATTTTCGCCGTTTACGTTTTTTTTTATTATTCGGCTCCAACGCCGGTTTTTATTATTTTCTCTGCCAAGTAGAATTTGCATAAAGTAGTTTATGCAAATTAACTACTTGGCGAGTTGTTCTCCGTTTAGAGGTGAAGAGGGGAAACCAACGAAAGGGGATTAGTGGATGTTGGGGGACCTAGACTCAAGGTCGGCCCGTAACAGGGGTATCCTTGGCGGTAAATATGACGAGGAGGCAGGACAATGAAGGAAACTCCACATCCACGAATTGGAAGAGCTATACCGCAAACCTACAATAGTGAGAGTAATCAAGTCGCGAAGATTAAGATGGGCCGGACACGTGGCGCGAATGGGGAACGATAGGACCGTATATAGAATTCTTGACGGTAAGCCAACAGGAAAGAGACCGACAAGGCGGCCGCGTCGGAGATGGGAGGACAATGTTAGGTTGGACCTCGAGGAGATCGGATCGGATGGTTGAACGTGGAAGGAGAGCGCACGGGACAGGGAACAATGGCGGAGTCGAGTCGGTGAGGTCAAGAACTTTCGGGTTCCTAAAGGGAAATAAATAGTATAGAGTCAACATCGTTATTGAGGAAAAATAACGACCAATTTAACCTCCCAAAAAATTCGTTCAGACCTTCCCAGTTGGTTTTCTGGTTTTTGGGAGTTTTCTCGTTAGCTTTGCTGTTAGAGCAAATTTAGCGACGACACAGTGGTTTGAAGTGCCCAAGGGCGAAGAAACTTGAATTGTGTGTTTGTTTGGGTGGGATGTGAGAAAAAAGTCCAGTGTGTTGGCGGAATGACCATCCATGTCTGATACCCGTGTTGGCTCATTGACGAGTTGAGTTCAATTACTTGACTCAGCAAAGAGCTGAACATACTGACCCTCAGGTGTAGTGTGGCCGGAGTGGCGAAGTCACTGAGAGTTACGCACATTGAAATCACGCGCAATAACGATTTCCGTGCGCGGATATAGGGTCAAGATCCTATCGATAGAATCAGACAGAGCATCAAACTCGTTAAAGGATGCGTTTCAATCCAAGTTTAGGCTTCCGTAAAGAAAGGAGTAGTGTATGATATAGTTACGAACGTGAAGTTTTTCCCACGAGAAATTAAATTCTGGCTTGTAGCAGAGCCCATATTGTGGCAGAAGCTGATAAGCAATATAATTTCGTAGGTATGTGGCTCGACCACGATGTGGAAAGAACAGAGGCACTAAATTATATCCAGGTAGATTAAAATCGGAAATATTTGTATTCGTTATTACCTGGGCTTCGCTAAGTGCAAGGATAGTTGGTTTCTGGTTAGAAATAGACACAGAAGAGAAATTGCGTTTCAGGCCACGAATGTTGCAAAGATCAATGTGAATTCCCGTATCATTGAAATGGCCTGACATAGAAAACTAATACCGCTCCGGGGAAGGACGCTAGTCGGGACCAGCGATAGATAAGCGAAAGCAACCGCTATAGGCGTTATCCCCTTGTAATAGGTGCCCCAATAGATCCGTGCCGAAATCCAGGTCACATCCCTTCCATGACAAACATTATGCCACTCAGGCACCAAAAACTCTCCAAAGATTATAAATCAATCGAGAGTATCGATGCCTGAGGGACGCAAAAGGAGGAAAACAGACACAAGGAATGGAATGAGTAGAGGGGTTTCCCGCACTGCATGTACTCAGTCGCGTGTATATCCTCGCACTCTTCACTGCACTAAGGCGCGTGTGTGGAGATCCGTTTGTTTGCTTAGGACCCCACAGTAAGACTTGTCCCGCGAACCGAGAGTGCAATTTGGTATCTTGTGTATATTTAAGATTCCCAACACGATTTTAGTTCGTAAGCTTGCTTTTTTTACAATACCGAGCGCACAAAATGTGTGTGTATTAAGCCAAAGAAATGAGGGTTCTGCGCTCACGAAACTAAACTAAACCAAAAGGCGCTCATGTGTATAAATAAATAACAAATTTCGGGATTGCGGAATGCATTGACCATCCATTTTGTAATTGAATCACGAATCCTTTTTAACCTTTGTATTGCTACGTAAATCGTCAAAACTATGGCACATTGGTATTTAATTTCTTCCTCCTCTTCCTATTTCCATCACCTTTTTATAATTCAAGGTATTAGTAGTTGTGCGAACTTTCGTGGCATGTAGAGTAATTCAAGTGAAAAAGTATTCTTTCAGAATTGTTTGTTGTTATTTCGAAAATGTGTTACACCTGATTTTGCTGAGGATAAAAGATGATAAGAAAACCATTGTTGAGATCTACACATCTGCAACTTTTTGTTCTGTTTTGAGCTACCAATTTCAAGACGTCTATCTAGATCTCCTGCTATTTCTATTGCCTGCATGTTTCCTAACCCAAGCTTGTAAAACTAACATAACTTTGATTAAATTTAACCGACAGCGAAACCAACAACTTTAATTTAAGAATGAGTTCTGACGCAACAACGATGATAACCACTTGATTTTGTTGTTTTTTTTATTATTTTTTCTTGCAGTATCGCATCGGGCATACAAACAGACGAACATCCTCATCCAGGGCGAGCATTTTTTGCAGTTGGATTTCCTAGAATTTGTTACATTCCAGATTGTCCTTTAGGTCGAAAAGTTCTACGATTTTTGAAAATCGCCTTCGATCGCCGTCTATTATTTTCTATTGGCCGTTCGGTGACTACAGGTCGAGAAGATGTGATCATCTGGAACAGCGTAGACCATAAAATGCAATTTAATATGTTTCCTGATCCCACGTATTTGCAGCGGTGTATGCAGCAGCTGGTTCATTTAGGCGTTACAGACTGATAATTCTGACATAGGTGTCGGAGACTAACAGTCAGGTTGTAAATTAGTAATTCGAGAATGTGCAATTTCGTTTTTGAATTTGGTTTGGATTACCCAAACTTTAAAAAAAAATTAGTCGAAGTTTTAGCTCTTGACACAAAGAGAATTTCTTGCCATCAAGCTTAAAACAAAAAAAAAAAATGTTCGGAGTAGAGCTCCACCATCGAAGGGATTCTTAGCACTGTAAATAAGAAGCTTTAAAATTGTGTCAGTAACTAGGTGTTTCCTAATAAGTTCTTCCATTAAAATATAGTTTTAAGATGCTCGTGATGCTTACATATTATGTAAGGAAGGATGCGTATGAATAGAGGAGAAGACTAGTATTACTATTGTAGAAAGTTGTGACAATGTCGGAGGAAGGAGTTAATTGAACGAATTGAAGTTAGGTTCGTGTAGGAAATTGAGCTGGGCATTTTGTTTTGTTTGTTTTAAGTGAAAGGCTGTTATAGAGAAAACTCGATGGTTTAGAATTAGAGGTGTTATGTGTGCCTATGCATGGATTTAATCCACGGTTAGGCTTGTGAACGTAAGTGAAGCTGGTCGTAAATTTGTATCTTTAATGTTATCATAACTTAAAGCAACTCATTATATTGCGGCCATTTGCCGATCTTTTTTCTTTATTTTATTGTCGGTAAGACCAGTGTTTTTTGTTATTTTCATTTCTGTGTCATAAATATCTCTCCATGGTCGCAGTATAGGTCAAAGGGCTAGAAAAACAACTATCTCAGACTGACAACAATGTTTGTTTATTATTTAATAGAAATCCATAATGATGAATTATTAACCTTAGGAAAAACTAAATATTTGGTAAAACATTCCAAATATGATGCAAGAAATCCTTAAGAGATCTTACGTGGGTTCAATTCCGTCTCGAAAATATGGATATGTTTCGTCACTTCTCCTTTTTTTATAACATTGTAATCTCAGGGAAGGAACAAAAATATACTAAGCCGTTGAAAATTTGGATGTAAAAACACCTTTAACTCGCTCAGCTGATTGTGAATCAGAAAAGCCGTCAGTCAAATAGGCACTACGGTCTATCACCTAAGAATCGCCAGAATCGTCAAGAGTTCTTCAAGGGTCAGTAGTTGGTCCACTTCTATAGAATATTAGGTATGATAGAATCTTACAAATAAAACTTTGTTATTGAATTCGGTGATGACATAGTCGTTATAACAAATGCAAAACATATACGAGTGATGCAAGCCACCTCTAATGAGGCAACGCCCCGGGAACACTCGTGGGGGAAGGGAGCTCGACAGCTTTCCCGCTCTGTAACGGAACGAGTTCTGATGCAGGGATGTTCGCGCCGTCGGGAGATGAACTGCAAATTGGTGCGATCCGTCGGATTGTCTTATAGAGCGCATATAAACTGAATTGCGCGGAATAATACCACAAACTTCCGACCAAACAGTACCCGTGATAATATCTGTAAAATAGACAGAGGTCGGTTACGAGCCTTCGATGTGATAGCAACTGCAGTCCCGATGTCAACGCCGTATCCCCGATCAGGGGGATCCTTCGTCTCTGTATACCCTCAAGTAGGTCGAAAGTTTGTTTAGGAGCAGAGCTCCAAACATGAGAGCAAATTTCGAGCGTGGGTCTAATTTGGGATTCATACAGGAGAAGAAGTTGGGTCGGAGTAAAATATTTCTTGGCTCTAAAAAGATAGCTTAGTTTTTCTGAGACGGTCCTGGCGATGTTCGACACGTGTTTATGTCACGATACATTCTCACAGACCGTGACGCCGAGCAATTTCATGCTTATCCCAGATTCAAGGTTCTGGCCATTCATCGTAAGCTGCACCTTTCTTTGAGAATGTTGTCTTCGTTGCATTGAAGTCGACGAGATTGGTCTTACCCCATTGCAGGACTTTATTCAGATCCCGATTCGATCTGACCACATCTCAGGTGATACGACGTTGATGCACTAATCGGTCGATCACTCGAAAAAGAGGAAACAAGCGTACTATCATCCGCAAAACTGAACACCCTGTTATCCGTTGACTCCATCAAATCATTTATGTGGTTCCATCACCCACAGAGCATGGTCTTCTTGTCAATTTGGCCTTGGTGTTGAAGGACCGGCTTCGCCAGGTGAAAGCCACGATATTTTCCGCTTTGGGTTTTCGAAATAAACCCAGTTTTCGTCACCCGTCACAGTTCGATGCAAAAATGGTTTCCTTTTGTGGCGCTGAAGCAGAATTTTACAAGGGATTTTGCGATTTTCCATTTGACATTCATTCAAATGGTGTGGGACCCATTTACCGAGTTTATTGATCATCCCCATTGCTCGTAAATGTTTGCTGATTGTTTCTTGTGACACATGTAACGCTTCTGCTAATTGCTGTTGAGTTTGAGTTGGGTCATCATCCAATAACTCCTGCAGTTGCTAGTCTTCACATTGTTTGTGGTCTACCAGAACGCTCACCGTCTTTCACATTGAAATCACCACTTTTAAATTGTCGAAACCAGGTCTTACATGTTCTAATTGATGGAGCGTGTTCACCATATGTTTCTACCGGCAAACGTTGACTTTCAACAGCATTTTTTTGATTAAATAAGAAAAGCAATGCAAATGTTCTTTTTCAGGCACAAAACTCGACATGATCACTGAACGATAAAACAAAGACACTAGTTTTTGGTAGACTCAACTTGTGTGGGTTTGTAGTTAAATCACAGAAGAACGAAATGAAGTATGTGTCAAATTAATACGCTGCGTACTTTTTTCTGGCGCCATCTCTTAGATAAACCAGAAAAAACTTTTGCATACAATTGCTATGTCTGTGCCAATTCTGTCATATCAGCTGTCAGGTGCCAGCTCAGTTAGCCATGATTTCTTTTTTATACTTTCTATACTATTCGCTGACTTTACTTCCTCCAAACCGCTTGCATACCCAATGAATCTTACTTTGGCACATTGATTCTGTTGATTTAGTTGAGCAGTGGTTTAATATTTTATTGATCCTAACCGTCATAGCGTCGGTTAGAATCACACGTTCTTCACTATCGTCGTAAACACTACAGGCCCAACAATCGTTGATTTAGTTGAGCATTGGTTTAATCTTCTAGTGATCCTAACCGTCATAGCATCGGTTAGAATCACACGTTCTTCACGATCGTCGTAAACGCTACAGGCACAACAATCGTTGATTTAGTTGAGCATTGGTTTAATCTTTTAGTGATCCCAACCGCCAGAGCGTCGGTTAGAATCACACGTTCTTCACTATCGTCGCAAACGCTATAGGCGCAACAATCGGGATTCCGTCTTGGCCTCCAGTAAGCGTCTTCTTTACAATAGCCGAAATAAAACTCATGTCATCTAGTATAAACTTCTATTAGTTTTTGAGCTTGATCTACTGCAATCTCTTCAGGATGTTTGTAGAGTTTAAGACTGCGATAAGGGCAGGTTCTCCATCACCTATATAAGCTAGATCTTCCGTACTCGGTAGATACAAAGTCTAGTTTAGTATGGTTGTAGCGTTAACAGATGCTATGGTCATAGTGCTTCCGTAATCGTCCTCTATAACACGAAGGGTACGATTCTCCAAAGAATTTTCCTCTCGAATAGCCGAAAAATTTCGATATCAATCAATAGTCATCATTTGAATCGATAAATTACGTTCTAGGTTGATGTAGATGAAAATGTTTCTTTGTCTATTTTTTGCCATAGTTGAATCGATGCGTATTATAAACAAACAGAATAGGTAGGAGCCACACAAAGGTTCAGTAAAGATAGTAAATCTCCTCAGTGTCAACGTTTTCTTATTTTATGTTTTTATAAACTTTTTATATTCAATGAGTTGTGGCGTCTCTAACAGATACACACACAATACACGCAAATAGTGAAGAACACCGAACGAAAATCGAATACGAAAATACATCACAGCCGTATACCGTATCGATAACACAACAATTCACATCAGTGGAATATACTTGAGTTTAAAAATCGAATTCGAAAATCGGCCTGTAGCCTGATGTGTTACGCTTCGGTTCAATGTTTGTTGATTCTAATTGTCATAGCGTCAGTTCGAATCACACGTTCTTCACTATTATTTCAAACGCTATAGAGTTATTTTTAGTTTCAACTTAAACCTAAAACCCACAAATGCGTGTGTCTTATACTGTTTTATTAAATTTATTGCTTATTCTGCTTTCATATGACACTTAACTTCACTTTTTTATCAAGTATCTCACTGGCTAATCGTTATAAGCCTATCAAATACGGTTGGGCTACCTTTCAGGACACTCTTAAGTTTTAGACCCATACCTTTGGTAGTGGTAAAAGAGGATTTCTACACAGTAGTGGCTGGAAAAATAGACGTTCTATATAGCAGTGATTTAGATATTGTATAATGTTGTAGGAAAACTATGACCGACCAATCATTAGCAAACATTTAAGCCAGGTGATCGATATAAATATCGGGTTTTCCAATAGGGACTTGACAACTTTGAATTTAATTTGTGAACGCACCCTTTCACTAATCATCGAACTGTCACTGTCAATTTATTCAACAAACTCAACATTTTCATCGTGGTACACGAACGAATAACGTCTGCAAATTATAAAAATTTACTACCGAAAAAAAGTTGTCAAGTCCCTATAGGAAGACCCATTCGGTTTTGAGATTTAAAGAATTTTGACAGTTGGCTTTTAGAAATCGTGTGGCTATCTTCTGCATTATTTTGTTATTCCTTGATATTATTTTGGCCTCTAGTAGTCGTTTCCTTCCTTGATTCCGATCTTGAATCGAGATTACGGAACGAAGTTGGACAAACAATTTAATTACAAAGCATAGCTTGATATCCCGAAGTCTTTCAAATAAAGTTCAATTTCACTGGAGTGAACAGTTAAACTATTGCCGGCAGGTACAAAAACTTAGAGTCAACAGTTGAACCTGTGAACACAGATATCCACATATGTCACAACCTATTTTCCAACATAGTTCTTAACGCGGATGTGGCAATCACAAAAGTAATACCTCTTATAAAAATTATTTATCTACGTCTAAAATTGTAAACAACAATTTTACAAATGTGAGAAATGTCAGAAAGAAAATTAAAACAGGATAAGTCACTAGTCTTTTTTTTTTAAATGATGGCAAGCTACGTAACTTTAAAATTAATTTCAGGAAGTTTTGGCCGTACATGGGCTCCAGTGTCAAATGTTTTTTTATAAGTGTAGTTACCAACCCAGTCCATCCATCAGCTTTTGCTATTACCATTGTAATTTCCGAGAAATATTACCCCGTAGTAACTTCAAAATCTCACTGTGTTATCAACTGTCGAATTTTTCAAGCTACTGCAATGAGTGTTCAATTTATCGTCGTATAAAGCCAGCTCGATTGTAGGTAAGATATTCCCGATGTTCAATTTGTCTTCCCCTCCTAGGAGAAAAACGATTTCACAACTAAATTTCAGGCAGCTGGTTTAGTCTTCCTCTCTTTATATTTGTAAGCATATGTGTCCTTCGGCAAACTAATTTCCCTAACTGTACAATCCATAGGATTCGAAGTCAAATTATCACGATTTACATTAGCAACATGAACAAGAGAAATTTCTTTTTTTATATTTTGACTTTTTTTTTTTAAATTTAAATTTATGTTTTGTTTGAAAATTAAGAATAAGTTTTATTTATTTGAATGAGTAATTTTTGTGCCAAGGTGCACACTTTAGTGCACATATCTTAGTTATTAATGTAATAACGAAAACGAAAAACGATATCTTCCATATTTTTTAACGAACTACAACTATATTAAATAGAAATAAAATGCGACTGGAAAAGCTAGACATTCGCACCGTGAAGTGCTGCTGATATGTGATTAGAAAAGATAATTATGTTCGCAATTACAGCTAAGTATATTTTAACATTATTTTACTTTTATAAATACCGAGTGCATATATACATAAGAATCGAATATTTTAAATGAACAAAAAGACAATTGGAAAATGAAAAACGAATATTTAACGTATAGAACTGATTAGTTTGTTAGATAATGCACTCTGCATTGCATCTTATGCTTCCACTTTTTTTTTTATTAACTTTTGTTTATACGACTTAGATATTCGTTATTTGATTTTAAAAATAAAAAGACATTTATACACTATACAACAAGTAACCTTTTTGAAGTAATAAAACGACGGCTTGCGCGAATCAGATTAAACGATCTCGGGTCTTTAGATTCTATTGACCGTGATATGACATCATTATATGACGACACGCTTGCAAATTAAATAGCGATTACTATTTTTTGCTTGGCGAAATAAACGTAAACATTATTTACAAGGTCGTTAGTTTGTGCGGAAGTTAAAGACCACAAAGCTCTGCGAATTACATCATTGTGGGATCTTTTAGAGTAGAACTATTCGTACCGTCTGCTGTGTGTACGAATCAGAGAGTCTTACGTGTTCTTTCCGTTGCTTGAGCATTTAAAGTAATAAGTCATTTTATGGGTGACGAGTGTGGGACTTTTAGGTGCCATTTAAAATAATTTGTTTTCGATAACGTGTCTATTTAAAAATGTTTTGTTACATTTACATTTTTAGACTAAATATTTCTATATAATAAGATCATTTTATTTTAACGGCATTTTTCTTTAAGGGGGTATTCTGGTGTAGAGGGCCAAATTTGAATGCTTTTTAGAATTGTGTTAAAAAAAACGAAAAATATTTTTACTATCGGATTTTTGCCCAATATTTATTTATAACGTAACAAAATAAAAAAAAAATTTAAACAAAAATGTCGAAAATTTCCAAAATTCCCGGGTGGTGAAGTGGAGGGTTGAAACGAAACCGTGCGTCTTGATTGACATGACTCTTCTAATTATCTGAAAAAAAAAATGGATTCTTAATCAGTGAAGGTGTTGGAATCGTCCTTACCTCGAAGAAATAAAAATAATTTTTTCGCCAAATCGCAACTGTTTGAAAAAATTTTGATTTTTCTCATTATTTTGTTCCGGATATTAATTTTTTTAAAATAGTGAAATTTTTTTTTTAAAAAAGCTCGATAGGGACTTGAGAGCCTTATATCAAGAAGGTGTGTACCGAATTTCAAGTCAATCGGTTCATTAGAACTTGAGATATCGTGTCAATAGACTTGAAAAAAGTGGTTTCGAGAAAAACGCGTTTAAAAATTGCAGGGTGTAGTACCTTCAAGTGACATAATAAAAAAAATACGCCACAGAATACCGTTATAATTCATTTCCGAAACCTGATATCCTTGCCCTAACTGAGACCCAGGTCGATTCGTCAACTGATTCGACATATCTTCGTTGCTCAGGATACGACTTACATTCGAGATTCCGTTTTAAGGGCGGAGTCTGCGTTTTCGCGCAGTCCAATCTGGCTTGCCAGCGGATGGAGGCGTTGGAACCCAATAATATGGACATCATATGGTTGAGGGTCGTGCTGAGGAATTCCGTTAAATTTCTTTGTTGTCTTTACCGCTCCCCGAATGACGATCGACCGGCGACATTCTTCGAACATCTTTCATATACCGTCGACTGGATACAGATCAACCACCCAGCTTCTGAAATTGTTGTCCTTGGCAATTTCAATGTGCACAATTCCGACTGGTTGTTACATTCTAACAGAACCGACGAGGCTGGGAGGCTGGCGGAGATGTTTGCTGTAAGCCACAACTTGACTCAACTCGTGGGGGAACCAACGCGAGTGCCGGATGCCCGAGGCGACTACGCGAACACCCTGGATTTGTTTTTGACATCCGAACCGAGTATTTATACCGTAGAGGTTTCTGCGCCACTGGGAAACTCAGATCACTGCTTGGTATCTGTCGCGCAAGCACTTGCATATCAAGCGAATAACCGGACTAGGCAGATTCGCCATGTATGGAAATATGGGGCTGCTAACTGGGACGATATGCGAGATTTCTTCGCATCCTTTCCTTGGTCGGAGGTGTGCTTCGGAAACTCCGATGTTAACGCTTGCGCTGAGTCGGTATCAGAGATTATTCTTCTGGGGATGGAGATGTATATTCCACATTCCATCAAACGAAGTTCGTCTGATAAACCTTGGTTTGACAAAAAATGCGAGCTGATTACAGCGGCAAAAAATAGAGCTTTTAAGCAATGGTGCTCCAATCCCGCCGATGTTAACAGAACGAATTTTGTTAGAATCAGAAACGCGTGCAACCAGGCGATTGATACCGCGAAGAAGGCTCACAACGACAGGTTGATTAATAAGCTCCTTCGGTGCCCAACTGGGCTCCTTCTGGTCAATGGCAAAGGCTGTCAGCAGTAACTTCGCATCCTCCTCTTTCCCCCCGTTGGTGACAGACAGCGGACATTAGTCACGAATCCAAAGGATAAAGCTAATGTATTCGCGAATTTATTTTCCGCGAATTCAAACCTCGATCCCGGCCTTTTGGAGCCACCTGTGATCTCGCCGGTACAGTCTTCGATGCGGGATGTGAGATTTCGTCCGCGCACTATTTAACGCATTCTACGTGAACTGGATTGCAGGAAGGCAACCGGCCCGGACGGAATACCAGCAATAGTCCTTAAGAACTGTGCTCCAAAACTATCCCCGGTTCTTGGCAGACTCTTCCGCTTATCTTATGCACGGAGGACCTTTCCTGCCTGCTGGAAAATCGCTCGAGTTCAGCCAATCCCAAAGACGGGAAAAAAGTGTCTCCCACAAAATTACCGTCCGATAGCATTACTCTCTATTTTATCTAAGGTAATGGAAAAAGTCATCAATACAGAATTGGTTAAGTATTTGGAGTGCAACGGAATTCTGAATGATCGTCAATACGGATTCCGTGGCAGGCGGTCCACAGAAGACCTTTTGACACTTATAACCGATATATGGACATCTGCGATTGAACGATGTATCGGGTATCGCCAGATCAGCCTCAGGAAAACTGAGTTATCTTTTTAGAGCCAAGAAATATTTTACCCCGGCCCAACTTCTTCTCCTATATAAATCCCAAATTAGACCCCCGCTCGAATATTGCTCTCATGTTTGGAGCTCGGCTCCTAAACATACCCTCGACCTACTTGAGAGCGTACAGAGACGAGTGATCCGCCTGATCGGGGACTCGGCGCTGACGTCGGGACTACAGTCGCTATCACATCGAAGGCGCGTAGCCGACCTCTGTTTGTTTTACAGATATTATCACGGGTGCTGTTCTTCGGAGATTCTTGGCATTGTTCCACGCAATTCCGTTTATATGCGCTCAAGACAATCCGACGGATCGCACCCGTTGGTGGTTCGTCCCCCGACGGCGCGAACATCCCTGTATCAGAACTCGTTCCGTTACAGAGCAGGGAAGCTGTGGAACTGCCTTCCCACGCGAGTGTTCCCGGAGCGTTACAAACTGCAACTGTTCAAAAAGAACTGCAACAGTTATTTGATGGCATCTCGGGGCGCCCACACGGCGCTATAGGTTCGCCTCTCCCGAGAGAAGTCTAATAAAAAAAAAAAAAAAATTTCAGTCATTTTTCCGAGACAAAGGGTTTGTATGGAGGGACATCGAGCGCGCAGGTAGTTGGGTAGCATGTACAGTCTATTGTTCGATTCGTTCCGGCAGGACCGGTCTAGTTGCCGTGTCGCTAAAGCAGCTGTAACTTCGCCAATTATTATTATCTGTTTTTTTAATAACATCCTTTATTGGATATGAATAACAATTTAATTTAATACTAGTTTTAAATTGTACTTAATTCAGTTTAATTAAGTAAAACGTGCACGGGTTTACTGGACCAGTGTTCAGCTCCCAACTCAATTTTAGTATGTTCGATTTTAACATGTTAATTCATGAGGTTTCGTCCGTTTTATCCGTCTCAATTCGTGGGTAATATCCAAGAGCTGAATAGCTTCTACGTTGGTATGATTATGTAGGCGTCTTTCGTGTTTGACAGCATATTCTTGGATAACTTCATAAATCCATTTGATCTCTAGGTCATCATGAATTTCCTGATTTGTCACAAAACGGCAGGCATTCGTGATAATGCGAAGGAATTTATTCTGGCTTCGTTGAATTATATCTCTATTGGGTTGCTTTGTATAATTGGATTCCATATAGAGTAAAGAGTATCAAACCCAAGAGAAATATGTGGTCCGATTCTGGGTGCAGAGAAGCCATTAAGGCCAAACGTTGAGTTTCTGGTTGTATAAATCAAACAATACTGAGGAAAACCGGAAAAGATTTAAGAGAGCTAGAAATGACTGCAATGCGTATATTCAATGTGCTAAGTTCTTGCATGACCAGAGAGTGAGACAAAAAATACTACACTCACCCACAGGTAGTAGAAACTTCTGGGCATTCGTGAAAAACATTCAAAACTCAGTCTCTTCATCCATTCCATCGCTTATAGTCGATGACAAACCAGTCACCACTGCAATTGAGAAGGCGAATCTACTTGCTGCACATTTTACAGCCAACTCAACGCTGCCTGATACTGTGGGGGTTCTTTAACCTACTTCCAAAGAACCATCCATTTCCATAAATTACCTTCTACTTACCTGTAAATGAGCATCGTAAGCTACTCTGCATCACCTTCCACCAGAAAACATAAGCCCACGGCAAGATTACCATCTTACCGTGGCATCAAACTTTCACCCCGGGGCATGCTTGCATCCAACGCATCATGATTCCGAAATCTAATTCGGTTACCTCTTCATGTAACCGACATTAATTCCCGAACATGTCAATGCGCATTGCTGAGAAGCACCTTCTTATCGGCTGGACCATCGGTTGATCGTCCAAACAACAATCCGTTGGTCCAGAAGACACGTCAACCAACGTACTTGTTGACACAACTGCCGCCGATAGTTTCCCTACCATTCGGTAATTAAATATTGCCCCCATATCTTTAGGTTCGCAATAGCTGCAACCAATTTCCCATTATCGGTTATCAACTGATCATAGGATTTGGGCATGAATATGATCGTTGTTTAGGCAATCATACCCACGTTCATGCTATATGATGACCATTCTGGAAATCAAAGTAAACACAGTACCGCACTGTTTGTTTTGCTTACCAGCGCTGGTCCATGGTTCACATGGGTGGCAAATTCCTCGCCACCATATCCACATACCAGCATATTGACCCAAATAAGATAACATCCAGCCTGACCCCTTTCCACCGTCGGCAAGATTTCTGTTGACTTAATGTCAACAAAATATCTTCCTTTCTAGAGCACCAGAGCCATACGGCTAAATCAAACAAACCCCAAATCTTCGGTCGACCTATCGTCACCGAAGAATGTATCGCCTACAACGGCATTACATAAACACAATGCCTGCAGCCCCTTGTTGCTCGTCCACTTGTTTGAACAGGTGCGGTATCGTTCGTTGTCGATATGCAGGCTAAGGGACATCGTACTTTTCCTATACGGACACATGGGGAATCCTTCCATTTAACTCCTTTGTGATCGCTCATTGCCCGTCGCCAAGTTGAGCCTGTTCGCTCCTCCCACATCGATGTGATCCACCACCGTTGAATCTGACGGATGTGGATTGCATCGAAGTCAAATTTTATCACCCTTCGAGGAAAGACGTCGTCTCTGCTATCGCGCCTTCCGTTTTCAAATTTAAATTCCTTAAGCGTACACACGCTTGTTTTCGTGTCGAGTTGTTTGTCGAGAAACATAAGTTCTATGGAAATGAATTTAATATTTTATAGTAACAAAATTACTTAAAGACTGGTTGCCAAATACGAGTGTGACGTTGATTCATAGAGTTCGTGTACCACACAGTAAATAACAAATGCGTAGTGAAAATTAAAATCAAGCCTACTTAACAAACAAAACGACCTATATTTTAAAAGACAGTTCCAGTGTTTGTATGTAAAATAAAAGCTAATGTCGAGAGATTACACTGAAATAAAAATAAAAGAATAAATTACTCCAGTGTGTTTTTCCTTGGAAAGTTTTTTTTTTTTTTTTTTTTTTTTTTTAACTTAACTATTCTAAACCTAACATCAAAACTAAATTTTCGAAATGCTAAATCTATGTAAGCTTTCCGTTGTTTGTCGGGTTTTTCTTTTTCTTTTTTTTTTTATAATTATTATTATTATTATTTCTTTAGTTTTATAAGGAAACAGGATTTTAATTGCCACTCAGCCACCAAAATCTCTGGTGTTGTTTATTCGCGTCTTTTCGGTCTCTCTGTGCTACTGCCGTACTGAACTGCAGGCTCTCTTCATTAGTGTGCGCAACCTCTCGATTAAAACATATTCGTTTATCTATACCCGACCGACGCACGTGATAAATCAACGGTATAGCGGATTCATTTTGTATGAGGCCGTTCATGTCAAGTCTAAGCAATGCTTCTGGTGGAATAAAGCCATTGCGACGTACCACCTCATAATACATATTTTTTGAGTAATATGCACCAAAAATCAAATCGTTCTGTGAGCTCATTGATCTCGCAATATGCCCTCGGATCAGCTTGATCATAAAGTTATCCACTCTGTTTATATTGGCCCCACTGTACAACGCTTCATTGGGATAATATCTTTTGTGATCGGATTCAGGAGTCCGATGTAACTTAAGGCACTTAAGGTCCTGAGGCATTGTCTCTAAAAAATCCGAATCTTTTCCATTAAGCTAGGTCCCACATTAAATCACACTGGGCATCCATATATGATCATCGGTCTGATGAGAGCCATGTAGCATATAACTTTAACTCTGATCCTTGGAAAGTTATTGTGCTCGCTGTGTGCTCCACTGCTTCTGATAGGAACAACTTACAGTGGTTTTGGTGGTGTTCCTGCTGAACCCCCAATCCTCTTGAAGAGATGTTCCTCTTCACTCGCCAAACCACTGCGGAAACTCTTCCATTTGTCTTATTATAGTGGTCGTTTCCCAAATAGATGGAAGTCAGCAAACATTCAGCCAATTTCCAAAAAGGGTGACAAATCATCCCTCTCTTCTTATCGACCCATAGCACTAACTAATTGCGAAATATCTGGAATCAAATGACCTCCTCAATGATCGCCAATATGGCTTTCGTAGCAACAGGTCCACAGGAGATCTGATGGCGTACCTTACCGAAAAGTGGAGCCATTCCATCCACTACCTCGGTGAATGCAAGGTAGTCGCATTGGATATTTCAAAAGCCTTTGACAGAGTTTGGCATCCAGCCCTTTTGTCAAAATTGCATTCATATGGAGTGGACAATTCCCTGATCCAATGAATAAGAGACCATCTTTCTGGTCGTACAATTCAACTGGTTATTGATGGTGTCAAATTTGCCTTCCATCCAATTAATGCAGGTGTCGCCCAAGATTCTGTACTCTCATCCACTCTCTTCCTCATCTTTATAAATAATCTCTTGTGCATTACCCACAACCCAATTAACTCGTTTGCTGATGATAGCACGTTGAGTTTCTCATACTCATATGAACATTCCCGACCAAACTCTTCGAATGTCATTACCAATCAGCAGATTGTGCTTGATACGTTGAACTCCGACCTCAACAAGATATATAAGTGGGGATTATCTAACCGAGTAGAATTCAATGCCTTAAAAACTCAGTGCTGCCTCTTGTCGTCAAAGGCGAGCCCCAAAGTAAATATATTGTCTATGAAAGGCACTTGCATCGACGAAGCCAATGAATTATCAATCCTCGGCATTCGAATTAATTCGACTCTTAACTGGAATGATCACATATTTGAAGTTGCGAAAAGTGCAGCCAAATGTATGAGGTTCCTTAAGAGATACAAAAGATACTTTACTCCATCCAACTTGGCCACTATATAAAAGGCGGGAACCGGTCTTGGCCTTATTTAGCAAGTCCTGAGGCTTGTTAAATTTTCCATAATGATTTGTTTATTTTTCGGGCAAGGTCATTAGTATTGCGCCAAATATAAAAGGCGTATATTCGTCCAAAAATGGAGTTCAACTCCCATATTTGGTCAGACGCATCCAAAACTGCACTACACGTGCTCGATAGGATACAAAAACGAGTAGTGAAACTTATAGGGGACCCAGCCGTAAGTCGTTTAATTCCGTCGTTAGGCGCAGCGTATCATGCCTATCTCTTTTCTATAGGTGTTACCACGGTCGTTGCTCAACCGAGCTTGCTCAATGTGTTCCGCCCCTTCAGACATTTTCCCGCGATACCCGTCAATCTGAGAATGCGCATCAGTTCACGTTGATCATGTGTTTCCTGGCCGTTATGATGTCCAGACATTCAAGACCAATATACATCGACACCTCCTTTCCTTATCCACTTCCTCTCCATCCGCTCGCACTGTACTTTGACATTTAAGGGTACTTCAAAATCCCCTTTTGTGCGCGCGTTAGTGTAAAAAAAAGTATATATATATATATATATATAAGACCTTCATGCCATACTCAGTCGAATGCTTGGGAGACATCAAGAAAGACCGCTGGGCAATATTTCTTTTATTCGAAAGCCTCTTCTATTGCTGTGGTCACACGGTGAACCTGTTCAATAGTTGAGTGTTTATTCCTAAAGCCAAATTGAAAGTCTGGAATATTGATGAGTGGCTTGAGTCGCTTGAGGAGTATTTTCTCAAACAGTTTTGAAATGGATGGCAATAGCCATATGGGCCTATAAGACGTTACTTCTTCTGCTGGTTTCTCTGGTTTCTTGAGCATTATTATCTGGGCTGTTTTGAATGAATTTGGAATGTATCTTAGTCGAAAGGAAGCATTAAACAGATATGTTAGCATAATGATAGCTTTTCGAGGTAATTCCTTCTACACGCCAGGTGATATTTCATCGATGCCTGGTGTTTTCTTGTGGTTCAAACTTTTGTCGATTTCTTGGGCAATCTTCATTAGGATCACTGGTTTGATTGTTTACTCAGTTTGATACCTGGGTGAATGATGTGGATGCTGTGTGGTTTGAACACTGAAGCCAGGTGTTGTGCAAATATTTTAACTTTATCTTCAGTTCTGCGTACCCACTGTCCCTGCGTATCTTTTATAGGTGGCACTTGGATAAGGGGACGTTTAAATTTACGTGTTGCCTTCCAGAGAGAGTAATCCGTATCCGCTGACGGACTTAGTTCACTTAGATACTCATCTATACGACTCTGTTCGTGGTCTTTAATTAATTTGTTAACTAGATTGCTCACTTTGTTGAATATTTTTTTATCGTTAGGGTGTCTGGATCTGTGCCAGGTTCGTCTAGCTTTGCGCCTGTCTTTGATTAGATGTCTAATCTCAATAGGGTATGTGGTTGCTGGTTCTGGTTTATCACTTGGCACCGGAGTTGCTGTTGCGGCTGCGCTTTTCAATCTTTCGATAAATTGTTGGACTTGTTGTTCCAATTCTTCACAATCTTGAAGTTTAACGTTTAATTCAATCGGATTGTCAAGCTCTTTTCGGAATTTTTCACAATCTGTATATTTGTTTGTAAGATTTAGTTTTCTGTTCTTTCTGGGAACAGCTGCATTTAGTTTTAGTAGTACTGTCAACTAAACTATCCGTTTCAATATAATTCGATGATACTTCTTTCGAAATAAAGAAATCGATCAGATCAGGAGTTTTGTTGCTATCAGTAGGCCAGTATGTTGGTGAACAAGACGAATGAAATTCGCACTTTGCTTCTTTGATGGCTGTAAGCAATTCTTTTCCCTTGCCTGTAGTAATCAAGCTTGACCCCCAAGCAGTGTGCTTGAAATTGAAATTTCCACCAATTAAAACCTTGGTCCGAGCTTCTTGAAGATATCCGTGAATTGTTGTTTTGGGATTGTGTGTCTAGGTGGGCAATATACAGCACCTACATTTAAATCAGCTCCATTAAGGTTGATAGTAACAATGGAGGCTTGAATAAAAGTTTCTTTTATTTCTTCTTGTTGGAAGTGAAGTATATTTTGTTTTATTATCAGAGCTGTACCTCCGCGGGCACGGTCGCTGGTGTTGTATGAGAAGTATGCAACATTAAGTTGTGACATAAGAGCTTCCACAGTGCCGGTTGTTGTATATTTACTATGGTGTTATGGAATTGTATACTTGTACCAAGCGATAGTGTGTTATGTAGCCTATTGCTAGTTAAATTGTCAGTTGTGTATTTAGAGCGATGTCGTATAGTATTTAAGTGCATTAAATGTTGTGTGTTGATTTCCGGGAGTAACTGTTAAGTGTTGAATGTTAAATGTTGACTGTTAAATGTTAGGTTTCTGCATAGGTGGTGAGGGGGACATGTGTGGCAGATACTGTGCCAATGCAATTCAGTTGGAATGTGTAACTGTTCCCCCGTTACGTGCTGTTTTCCCAAGTGAGTACTGTTGTTGATAGGGGGTGTAATATACGGCTGAATCGTTGGGTGTGGTTCCTTTTTTAGCTACTAACTTCTTGCCAAATGATTAATTTTGGGGACAATTCAAATATAAAGGTACCTGGATGGCACTTACGCTTGCCAAAATGTGGGTATACCTGGCGGAAAAGGGTTGATCGTGGTATCCCTCCAGGGTTTATATTCACCGTAGTCTGTCCGAGTGCCGTTGATCTCTTACCGTAACCGTCTTCTTGTCCTAGGAACAACCTCCACTGGATAGGTTTCTTGATTTAATTTAAAGTTTATTGACCTCCACTGGATACGTTTTCTTGATTTAATTTAAAGTTTATTGACGTCTCTGGTCTCGATTTGGATTTATTGGATACAAACTTATTAATTTTGTCTTAGAAAGGGCAAAAACAAAAAACATGATATTCCGGACCGTAAGAATAAATAACACTACTTTTTAAACTGTTGATGCAACGAAAAAATACAAGTTTACTTCACATCTTTCCTTCTTGTGAACGATTAACCAAAACTTACTCCCTTCTTGGGACAAAAATTAAAAAACAAGCAAAACGATAAAGATTCTTTCCTCCTAACCACCTTTCACTTTCACAGCTGCGGCACTTTTTCTTATCTGCGCTCATTCCCTTATCTTCCTCTGTCATCACCGTTTTCCGAAAATTTATCTTCGACGGCGGTCGACTTCGAAACTAACCAAAGTCACCACCGCCGAAAAAAAACTGGGTTTATATACCCGATGTATTTATTTTAACCACAACTCAGCCATATTCAATTGATTTCCAAAACAAGCCCAAATGAAATACAAGTTACTTTCACCTGCTTGCTTACCACTCCCAAACCATTTACATTTTTTATCTTCCATGTGGCCGAGTGTAAGTCTGGTCAAAACAAAGGCGATGGAGAAGATACTTACGTAACACTGGGGTGCGTAGTTCAATAGGCCATATAACCCCTGATTTTTATGAAGCTCATATGAGAAAAATGTGTTTCTGATATCAATGCAATATCTATGTTGTGCTCTCTTATAAATATTTCTAGTTCTTGAGCCCTTTGGTTGAGCCCATTTGTGTTCTAAGTGAAAATTTCCTTTGGACAACATATTTTTAAAAGTATAAACTAGAAGACAATATTAAAAAAATCGATCTCAAAATTCTAGACCAGAATACCCCGTTAATGCTATTTCCTCTATTACTATTTTTTTTACTATTTATTGGCCTGTAGGAACCTGGAAGTTCGTGACTTCACCGACCCGACTCCGCCATCGTTCCCTGTCCTGTGCACTCTCCTTCTATTTCCTTTTCTTTTTTTTTTAAATTGAGTAACGAATCCTGAAAAAAGACAAACAAAACACATCGAAAAGTAAAAGAATGTTTAGAATATACACAATTTGTCTTTTTAATAAGACTCTGTATCTAATTATTATTAGAAGATTGTTTGTTCTGGATTTTCCTTGTAGATGTTTTTTACTATTCAATGAGGGAATTTTTTATTCCAGATTTTCTTCCTAGATTTTTCTCTCTATACAACAAGGAAATTTTGTGTTATGCTTTTTCTTTCACACATAGAATAACATTCGATGTTGGTACAATTTAACGCGATCTTAACAACAATAGAAAAAAAACTCGCTTCCCATCAGCAAATCCACTCCACATTTATCTAAGACTCGATCCCTTCAGGGATGGTGTACTTTGGCTCTGCTTGATTCGCTAGCGATGACCACATTTTATCCTCCTGCGTGGCACTGAACAAGCGAAATACCCACTGTTACGGACCTCGCGTCCATGCCCTCGCCCAACACCCACTAATTCCCGCAGATTTCCCCTCTCTACCTGTAAAGGAAAGAAAAGTCGTCAAGTAGCTAATTTGCATAAACTACTTTATGCAAATTCTACTTGGCAATAAAAATAATAAAAAAAAGGCGTTGACGTTTCTATATTTTATTCATTGCCAACGCCTTTTTAAATTATTTTTCCTGCCAAGTAGAATTTCCACTTTTTTCCTCTTTACGATTGGCTGAACTCGAGCGATTTTCCAGCAGGTAGGAAAGGTCCTGCGTGCATAAGATAAGCGGAAGGGTCTGCCAAGAACCGACGATAGCTCTGGAGCGCAGTTCTTAAGGACTATTGCTGGTATTCCGTCCAGGCCGGTTGCCTTCCTACAATCCAGTTCACGTAGAATGCGTTGAATAGTGCGCGGACGAAATCTCACATCCCGCATCGAAGACCGTACTGGCGCGATCACAGGCGGCTCCAGAAGGTCGCTATTATTAAAAGCTCTATTTTTTGCCGCTGTAATCTGCTCGCATTTTTTGTCAAACCACAGTTTATCAGATGAACTTCGTTTGATGGTAGGTGGAATATACATCTCCATCCCCAGAAGACTGAGTCTCCGAAGCACACCTCCGACCATTGAAAGGATGCGAAGAAATATCGCAAATCGCCCCAGTTAGCAGCCCCATACTTCCATACATGGCGAACCTGCCTAGGTCAGTTATTCGCTTGATATGCAAGTGCTTGCGCGACAGATACCAAGCAGTGATCTGAGTTTCCCAATGGCGCAGAAACCTCTACGGTATAAATATTCGGTTCGGATGTCAAAAACAGACCCAGGGTGTTCGCATAATCACCTCCGGCATCCGGTACTCGCGTTGGTTCCTCCACGAGTTGAGTCAAGTTGTGGCTTACAGCAAACATCTCCGCCAGCCTCCCAGCCTCGTCGGTTCTGTTAGAATATACCAACTAGTCGAAATTTTGCACATCGCCAAGGACAATTATTTCAGAAGTTGGGTGGTTGATCTGTATCCAGTTGATGGTGTGTGAAAGATGTTCGAAAAATGTCGCCGGTCGATCGTCATTCGGGGAGCGGTAAAGACAATAAAGAAATTTAACAGAATCCCTCAGCACGACCCTCAACCATATGATGTCCATATTATTGGGTTCCAATGCCTCCATCCCATCCTCTGGCAAGCTAGATCGGAACGCGCGAAGACGAAGACTCCGCCCTTAAAACGGAGTCTCGAATGTAAGTAGTATCCTGAGCAACGAAGATATGTCGAATCAGTTGACGAATCGACCTGGGTCTCAGTGGGGGGCAAGGATATCAGGTGTCGTTGTTTGCAAATATTGGTGGATGGCGTTTACATTCATATTGGTGAAACCGATGGCCCTGATGAGCTCCTCGATAGTATACTGGTTAGTATACCCGCCTGTCACGCGGGAGACCGGGGTTCGATTCCCCGAAAAAAAAAGCATTATGGAAAAATTTAACAAGCCTCAGGACTTGCTAAATAAGGCCAAGACCAGATGCCGGTTGTAGTGCCGATGATGATGATGATGGCCCTGATGTTACAAAATGCCGTTACCAGTCGAGCGTTGGCAGAGCCTCGAAAGCGAGCCCAGTTATGCGATGATGAACCTTTTAAAGTTCGGTTATTTATCATGATATCTGCATGATGTTCCTCCTGACATAGTCCCCCCCGGAGATCCGAATGGGGGACTAGTTTACCTCCGGAATTTGTATATCAGAAGGTACCATCATGACTTATCTCCGTGTCAGTCCGGGCCATCAGCCACACATCCGAAACACCGTCGAAGATTTCTCGACGGTATCGCGGTATATACAACGTGACGGGATGGTATCTCACCTTGGGACCGACTACCACCTAAACCAGCCTTTTCTCGAACCGGTCCATAAGCCAAGCTCCGAAAGATTGCCAGGGATTTCTCCCGATCATTTCACGGAGCCTATCGCTTGACGGGGTGGTATTTCACCGGGCGACAAGGCGTTGGGACCCCACCTCCCACTCGGCCTTTAGTCACCTCTTACGACAACCCGGCGTAGCTGTGAATATATTCTAACGTCCTTCTCACAGGGAATAAATTGAAACACTGCGCAATCGTCATCACGAAAAACGTTTATGTTCGGATTCACCTTGCCGTGGTGTGCTGCCTGTCATTCAAAATAAGCTCGCCCCATCGTAATGTCCCAAATCATATGGAGAGGCAACTTGACGTTGTGTTTACAACAGACCCCTATAATTCCTCAGTTGCCCTTAGCCCTCACACACTCTCAACCATCGACAATTACCACCCACCGTATCCCTTTATCGCGACTGCCTAAACCGCCCCTCACCACCCCACGTCAACTTTTCCTACAACTTCCGGAACGCTAACTTTCGCCTATGAAGCAAAATCGCATTTCCCTTTGATCAGCTAGAGGTAGAAGAAGCTACTGTCAGTCTCTATAAGAAAATCCACAATGCCATTCCCCCATATATCCCCTATTCTCGATATAGAATATCGGTTTCATCGCCTCCATGGTACAACCGCAAACTCGGCTCCATTCGGAATAAGAGGAATAATCTGTGGAACATTTTCTTAAGAACACGTTTCTCCCTGGACTATTCCAACTATCTCAGTCTCAGAAGTGGACTACTCCAACTTCTCGTCCGAACCGATAGTGCAATTGGGTATTTTATGTGTATTTAAGATTCCCAAAACGGATTGGACAATTGATCCGATGGTACGGATCACGAGGCAGAAGCGCACGTGCTGTCTCGTTGGCGTTGTTTGAAGTTGTTGTAAGAGCGAGCTTTCATTCGTTTTTCTTCTTCAACTTGTTTCTTCCTGGGCTCAAACTTTGATTTTAGTTGTTGGTACTTAGGACAACCTCTAAAGATAGCAGGGTGACCCGTGTTGTTACAAAGGACACAGGGTAGTTTATTTCTATCGGGTGCCGTTCTTTGCCCAATGGGCATTCTCCAATGATATGCTTATTTAGGCATTTGACGCATCTGAAATGCATATTGCAATTCGGTGCCACATGGCCGAAGCGTTAACAGCGCATACATTGCAATATGCAGTCTGACTTCTTTATTTTTTCCCAACTTATTGTTTGGTGACTAATGTATTTAATATATCTAAGTATATTAATTTTACTATTGGGGCTTAGCGACACAATGAAGAAAGGCAACTTACTGTTGCGATTTCTAGAATTTGCTGTAGAATATGGTTTGACACCTGTAAATGTCAGGTTATCTTTTTCGAAGCTTTTTAGTTCTTCGAGCACCTCCTTGGGAGTAAAGCAAGGATCAACTCCTTTGAGGAGCATGGGGACAGTTTTCTCCGATTTAGGGGTGTACGTGTAGTACTCGGTTTTTGGTTTTCCCAGTGCCGATTTAATTTTGCGATAACTTTCTAAATCGTCGCATGTTAAACTCATCTTAAGATTATTTATATGTTTTGTTTTAAAAGTTTTGCATGCCAACTCCATGTTGTCTCCAGTAACTAATGTAAATAAGAGGTACATTCTCCTTTTCTTTTTACTGGCACCTGCTGATATGGTTCCTGCTGTTGATGTGGTTGCTGCTGTTGATGTGGTTTCTGCTGTTGAGTTTTCTTCGCTTGTCGTGTTTTCTTTGTCTTCGCGGGTTGCTGTTGTCTTTGATCCCGGTGTTGTTGTTGTACCCTTTTCATTTCCCGCCCATTCTGGCTCAGATTGTTTTTTGGTTTAAGAACTTCTTCCATTTGTTTGTCCAGTTCTTGTTTTTTAAGACCAATTCCACGAATGAATCTGTTGAGGACCTGATTGCTGGCATCTGCGGTTGTTTCGCTAACAGCCAATTCTTGGAATCGGTTCCCAGACCCCGAGTACTGGGCACCATGGGCGTTGTCTTCGCCGTCGCTATTGACAATCAACGTGTCTGTATCCTTGTTTTCATGTGTTCTAAGGCGTTTAGCCTTTAGATTTGAGTCTGTATTTTGCTTTCTCCGAAGAATCATTTTGGCATCCATTTGGTCTAGGTCCATATTATGGATCACGTGTCCTCTTTTTTTTTTATTGCCCGAAGGACAAATAGTTTGCGGACTCGCGGACACACTCACACGTAAACACCGTTCACATATTCACACTTAACGTGTTATTCACACTGTTATATTATATGATTAGGGGCGCCGCTGGGATCCTGTCCGCAGCGCCAGTTGTTATATTATTTTTTGGGTGTCGGGGAGGGAGGCCAGTTGTTCTATTATATGATTAGGGGCGCCGCTGGAATCCTGTCCGCAGCGCCAGTTGTTATATTATATTTGGGTGTTAATTAGAAGATTTAAGTGATATCCTCTTATAGGGGGAAGGATAGTACGTATCGAAGGCGTAGTACGTGGTGCCAGTTGTAACGTTTGGAGATGTGTGTTGTACATATTGATTGAGGGGGGTGATCACCACCAGTTATTGTATAATGATTTGTTAAGTAATACTGTTGCTAAGTAAAATTTTATTATTGAAACCTCTTGCAATTGGGGGGGAAGAGCTGTAGCATTGTAGTTGTTCCAGAAAATGTTGTTGCAGTAGTGGTGTAGAGAATATATTGTAGAGGTTTTGTTCCAGTTTTGCATGAAATGCCAGTTGTTATGGGAAATGGTGCAGTTGGTATTGTTTGAAATGTTGTAATATATTTTATGATTTTGCATTGTACTGATGCTGTAATGTCTTTAATGATGAGTTGATCACATCCTCCGTTGCCACTGTACTTTAGGTCAACGGTGCTTATCTTCACATCTAGGTGCTGCGTAACGGCCCGTTACCTGCCGTTGGTAGCCACCCGCTTCGGTAACGGGGCGACCACGGTAAATTTCGTGGACGTAACTCTGCAACGTTATTGTCACCACATCTACCCGTTAATTCCAGGGTCTCCAGCTAATGTACCTCTCCCTTGAATTGCACGTGGTGCTCTCCAACTCCTGCCAAGTGCGCCAAAAGAAACAAATGGTTTATCTTTTCTTGACCAAAGAGTCTTTTGGTGCAACATTTATTAAACACCCGGGAACTTAACTATATTTACATTTACTTTAATTTAAAAATTAGAATTATTCACTTTTTCTTTTTTAACGAACGTAAAACAAACAAAAAACGTAAAAGAAATTAACAAAAACCGCTTCGTGTGACAAACTAAAAAGGTTACCACCTCCTTCGTGGAGGAGATCTGAATTCAGACTCTTGCTTAGATTCAACCTCTCTCTCCGTTCCCTGCTCGTCGTTAACTTTCAAACACAATCTTCGTTATTATTGTGTGTTCGACGAGTGACAACCTAACAATGCAGGTGTGTGCCTTTGCTAATAATTAAGGTCAATGGGATGTATATCCCAATTAATGTTTATACCTTTAATTTTTTTATCGCAATTTCAAACCAAAGCTCAACCCTGGGGTTCATTATGCGACAACACACTTTTATTTTCACTTTTTTTTATTTTTTTTATTTTTTTATTTTCTTCACGACCGTCTCCTTTCGTGCGATCCTGCCGACGTTTGCACTGTGACTTCTCCTTTTGCTGTCTTTCGAACATTATTCACGCAATTTCCGAGTTCACTTAGCTCGGGCTTGGCCTTCATGAACTTCAATATATCCGCATAAGTTATTTCCCCGTTTTGGATATTATTATAGCGTCCGGGCGCAGCCTTTTTTTCATAATGTTGGCCTACCCAGTATCACCATTTGGAACCTCTTCACTCGCCAAGCCTCTTCCTTCCTCTCTGGGCAATTGTAAACCAATTGTAATTGGGTGAATCGTAATTTATCTGCCCCAGGACCCAGGACGTCTATGTGCGAGTTCTTTGTTGTTGGATTTGCAAGTTTCGACCGCTTGTTTTAGCCGGCACAGATATCTTTTTTAAACGATTTTGCACTTCCTTAACATAAATGCAACCAATGATCTCGACGAACTCTCGCGCGGCATTAGTAATATGTCATTGTTTTTTAATTTTTATTGTCTTTGTTAATTTTGCGATCTGTTCCCCGAGTTGTCCGAATACCAAAGAACCATTATCACTTCCATTACGGTTTTGATCCGCGCTCGTCTCTATATCGCCACTGCTAGTTGCCGCCATAAATTATTCAAAAGAACCTTCCTTTTCTATCAAGAAGAAAACAATAACTGGACTTCCATTGCGGGGCGGGACGGAGTTTACCTGTTACTCCGCTCGTCGCGTTGCAACTGCTCCATCATGTCACACAGAATATCACCATTTGCACAACTGTGCAAAAAACCCCTCTGTTGCCGTCGGGAGAGTACAGCAGTTGTGTACTTCTATAGGACTCGTCTCTGAAAATCCAATTTAGTACGACAAAACTTACCATGTATTGGAACAATCACCAAGGAGGCAATTGAAAGCACGTTCGCGGAAGAGTATGGGATCCACTTTGCCTCCTGCCAATCTTATACTATTGTATTTGTTTCTTCACTGATCCACTTTGCACTATCGTTTTTTTTCACTTATTTACACTTCGAAGTTTTTTAATTCCATTTGCTCTTTTTTTTTGACTCACGTTTTTAGTTATATTTTTCTTATGATAAATAGGTGTTTATTAATATAATTTTTTTTTTTTTGGGTTTCGGTAGAAAGGTGGAAATCTTCAAAAGATACCTCTGACCGATCCAGAGGCATACCGGACTCCCACCTTCGTTGTCATTCTCTTAGGCTTGAGAGCTATAGTTGTGACCGCATATTTGTATTGAACTGTGCCGTTTTTAGGAATGTTTTGGATTGACGCTTTTGTGAAATCATGATCGCGTTTTTATTATAAAAACACAGAAACAAACAGTCACATACTTGTTTCAATCTGCTGAGTATTAAAAGTGATATATTGTAATAACCAAAGTGCTTGTTCCTCTTAATAAGATATTTATCGACGCCTAAAATCGTGAGAATAATACCGGAACCGTTAGAGAGACAACCAGTTGCGAGTTTATAAGTAACATTTTAGGCTCTTATTGGGAATCTGAATTCTCCCCTGAACTTTTTTTGATGTGTTTAAGTTAAATATGATTTTGGTCTTTCTATTCTTCTCTATAGTTCCTCTTACATCTATCCTTATTAAAAGTTCATATATAGTGCATGTGAAATAGGTGTATGCACAGTCGAACATCCTGGAGCAGTGTCTCAGAAGATTGCGTAATATTTAGAATTACGTTACGACATTTGTTATCTGGGGTCTAAAAACGAAATAATTATCCTATTACGACCTCACACCAAAGTTTCCATGTCCATACCAGTGTGTGTCCCTACCTTCACAAGTGGTTTCGTACTCTCCTAGAATCGAATATGTCACCTCTGACTGAAGTAGCTCAAGGCACTCCGGTTTGGCCATTATGAATAGCAAATCGTTTCCCACAGACATGGTGCCTTGAGAGTTGTCCCCTGTGAGATCCTTTTGATTTGGCAATACACCGCTGTGTTCCAAAACTTGTCCCTCTTACTTTAACCATAAATCATTGCGATCGCATCCCAAAAGTACACCTCATAAGCTCCACAGCAAATCGCACTTTTTGCATCGTATACATAATAAAAATTTGTTTTCATTCAACGCAACGGACGCACGATTGGCAGTTGTTGGCCAGCGGGTTGCTCACGCACGTAACATCACCTAATTTGGAAAAGTTACATTTTGTGACGCACTGCCGCTGGAGTAGATTTTCACCTTTTAGTTGGGATCGATTAGGTGCTTGCTACCCGTTTAATGGCGATGAAAAATGATGATTTTCTCGTGATTTTGTTGGGTTAAAACTGCCTCGTCCGTCGGTAGTCAGTGACTTGGAAGTATACATTTGATACAAGGTGATCAATGGACTGTAATGATAGTTAGCTGATCGCACAGGTCGTCGTCGTTTTGCTTTCATTTGCTGGACGTCAGTACACTTGATGGTAGAAACAATGTAGTCATCGAATACTTGTTGAGTGGATTTTCCTTTCCTGGATAGAAAGTGATTCTGAATGCGACAAGGTTTACTCTGGGTCACATTCGAGTGCAGAGCTGGCACTCCTTTTGTTTTCCAATTTAAATTATCAGTACAGGATGTGGGATGGTTACTTAAAATACTTTATGACCTTAAGCCTGTCGTTTTCATTGCTGTCGCGAGGTGGGAGTGAAGGTTTCGACTTCAGAAAAATGTAAAAAAAATTATAAAACATGTTCAACTGGAAATTTTTGCAATGCATGATTCACATCCCCGTTTTATAGTACGAAGACGAACTTCCACTTCAAATAAAATATAATCGTTTTTGATATATGGTACGTTTATCCTAATTTGAAGTTTAATCACGAGATTGAAAAATGAACGACTTGATTTCGTTAAATAAATAGCATAACAAATTTACGTTTTATACAATGATGGTTTTTTTTTTTTTTTTTTTTTAACACATTTATTTGTAAAAGTACAGATAAGGTTTTTTTTTTTTAATTATAGACTAAATGCTAAGCCTATTTCAACATATTACATTTTGATGTAATTTACTGGCTGTGTATTTGCACTCTAAAGTATTCTACGTACATTTATTTTCTTTTCTATATATATATATATATATATATATATATATATATACATATATATATATATATATATATATATATATATATTTCGGGATTTGGCAACCCTAGCGCTGCAATCCGGCAATTGACAGCTCTGTCGTAAAGTTGGACATTTTTGAGGTTATACGCACTCAGAACGTTTTGACATACGAGCGCTATTTGTGTTGTCTACAGTAACTTAAAAGATTCATCTCGGCCCAAAAAAGGAATTAAATCGTCAACATTTTCGTGCGATTATTTTTTACAACTTTCGGCGTGGATTAACTCAGCAACAGTGCATGGATGAACTTAATTCAATTTTTGGCGATGAAGCTCCATCAAGGACCAGTGTTTATCGATGGTATGGTGAATTCAATCGTGGTCGTAGTTCACTCCAAGATGAATTTCGTGAAGGTCGTCCAAAATCAGTTGTTGTTTCGAAAACCATTGATGCTGTGCGCGAACTGATATTGGAAGATCGTCATGTGACCTATCGTGAGATTGAGACAACTTTAGGCGTTAGTAGGACCAGCATACATTCAATATTGCATAAACATTTGACTGTCAAAAAAATTTGTTCGCGTTGGATCCCACACAATTTGTCAATCGCCCAAAAAAAGGCTCGTGTCAATTGGTCGAAAGAAATGCTCAAAAAATACGGTCGCGGTGCTTCGAAACACGTCTATGACATCGTGACAGGTGATGAATCGTAGATTTACGTGTATGAGCCCGAAAGTAAACAGCAGTCGACTGTCTGGGTGTTTCAAGATGAGCCAAATCCAACAAAAGTTGTTCGCGCACGAAGCACTTCCAAGCAAATGGTCACCTGTTTTTTCGGAAAAACTGGACATGTCGCAACCGTACCACTAGAACAACGCAGAACAGTCAATTCTGAGTGGTACACAACCATTTGTTTGCCAGTTGTCTTCCAAGAAATCAGGAAAACCAACCGCCGAAGACGGATCACTCTTCACCACGACAATGCGAGCTCTCACACATCGGCTGCGACAACTGCATTTTTGAGCACCCAAAACATCGATTTGATGGGTCATCCGCCGTATAGTCCTGACTTGGCACCGAACGAATTCTTTTTATTGCCGTACGTAAAAAACAAACTGAGAGATCAACGTTTTTCGACACCTGAAGAAGCGGTTGCTGCATTCAGAATGCATGTGTTGGAGATATCTCAATCAGAGTGGCAAAAGTGCTTCAACAATTGGTTCAAACGCATGCAAAAGTGTATAGATCTTCATGGGGAATATTTTGAAAAACAATAAAGTGATTTTCGATGATCAATATTTGTTTTTGTTCTCTAATCCCGAAGTATAAAAGGCAACCCTCGTATATATATAATGCAAATGGCGTCGTACGCCAGTCAGTCAATCAGTCTTGAACTAGACAGCTGTTGTATAGCAGTGGGGCAATGGCAGCTGTCTAGTTCATGATTGATTGACTGATTGACGTACGAAACCATTTTCAAAAATTATAACATCTTCCGATAGGGTGATTAATTGCGCGCCACCCTATATATATTTTTTTCTTTTTTACCAATATTCATCATTATCATCATCATCGGCACTACAACCGGGATCCTGTCTTGGCCTTATTTAGCAAGTCTCGAGGCTTGTTAAATTTTCCATAATAATTTATTTTTATGGGCAAGGTTATTAGCCTTGCGCCATTTTTTACCTATATTACCTATATTAAAATTAAAAGGATTAACTTAAGTAAAAGAAGTAAAAAGAACTATAGAGTTTAAAACAGAAAGAAAAGCAGAGAACGTGTTTAAGCCATTATATCTAAGGGGGACGTGTAGTCCTATCTTCGGCATTAAGCCACCACCAAGAGGGGTGAAAAGCATGTCTATTTAATTTGTCTTGTTCGCCAATTGCTGTGCTAAAACGTAAGCGGTTCACGTGGTGGGATATGTTTTTATCATGCAGTACTTTGTTGTCCCTAGCTCCAAGGAAAGTATGGTATATGATAGAGACTCCATAACTGTCCGGGGTCCTCCAACATTGGTTAGCAGTCACGCCAAAACTTTGTATATTCTTGCCGTTTTTTCACGCGTTTTTTTCAGGTGTTCTTTGAAGGTCAACCTGTTGTAGATATAACATCATCATCATCATCATTCGACACTACAACCGGGATCCAGTCTTGGCCTTTTTTAGCAAGTCCCGAGGCTTGTTAAATTTTCCATAATAATTTATTTTTCCAGGCAAGGTTATTAGCCCGTTGTCGATATAACACCAAGATATTTAATATAGGGACTGAATCTGATTATGTGTCTTTCTATTTCCAAATCAAGGTGTTCAACTTTCTTGTGGCAGCTTATTAAAACTGCCGCCGTCTTATGTCCGGGTAGTTTCAGTCCGGTCATATCTAGCCAGCATTTAATGCTCTGGATTGCTTGGGAGCAAATATTTTCCAGGTCATCTAGATGTTTAGCTGTGGCCACTATTGCCAAAATATCTGCGTACCCAATGATTCTAACCCCTTCTAGTACATTGAACCTGAGCACACCATCATACATTATATTCCATAACAGCGGACCTAATACAGATCCCTGGGGTACACCCGATGTTACTTTATATTCCTGTGGTCACTCATCTGTATCATAGAGCAGTCTTCTATCCGAGAAATAGTTTGCTATAATACGTACCAAGTAGGGTGAGACTTGTAGATCGCCCAACGCTTCTAGAATCCGATTCCAATTCACCGAGTTAAATACATTTTTAACATCTAGTGTCAGCACCACGCAATATTTTTTTGTACCACCTAGCCTTCGTGCTCCAGCTAACGCATTGCGAGCGATGTCGCACACCACAGATAGCGCCTTACTGGTTGACCTACCTTTCCGGAACCCGTACTGCGATTCAGAGAACCGCGATGTCCCCACAGTGAATTGTTCCAGGCGAGTGGCAATTACTCGCTCAAGCAGTCTTTCTGTTGTGTCCAACATTGTCAACGAGCGATAAATTGACGGCGCCTCTGGATTCTTGACTCCTTTTGGTATAAGCACGACCTGTTGTTTTTTCCATCGTTTGTGAAGTTGTCCTGTTTGAATGCAGGTTGTGAAGAGACTGCTGAAGACTTCCGGCTTTTTTGTTAAAGCAGTCTTCAGTACAGCGTTAGGGATACCTCCCAGTCCCGGGGCGTTGTTTTTTTTTGACAACCCTTGCAGCCAAGAGCACCTCTTCGGCGATGACGGGAGGTATCTCCCCTTCAGTAATACTCCACTCCGCTTGCACTCTCAACACCTCATCAAACTGCGGGAAGAGGACAGCAGCAATTCTGGCCATGTCAGTTTTACTTTTTTGCATTTGACTACTGTTGTTCTGTAGTCTTCTCATGACTATCCTCTAAGCGCTGCCCCATGGGTTGTTATTTAATTCATCCATTAGGGAGCAGAACGCGTCATATTTATTTTTGCGGATCACATTCTTCAACTCCTTCCGTTTGTTGACCAATTTCACATGCAATTGTGGGTAGGTCTTACGGTTTCTTGCTCCTTATTGCAAGCGACGGATCGCACCCGTTTGTGGTTCATCTTCCGACGGCGCGAACATCCCTGTATCAGAACTCGTTCCGTTACAGAGCGGGGAAGCTGTGGAACTGCCTCCCCACGCGAGTGTTCCCGGAGCGTTACAACCTGCAACTGTTCAAAAATAACTGCAACTGTTATTTGATGGCATCTCGGGGCGCCCACTCGACGCTACAGGTTCGCCTCTCCCGAGAGATCCCTAATACAAAAAAAAAAAAAGCGTCGTAACCTGTTGTACTCCGATCACACATGGGCGATTTCTGAGTTCCACCAATACACTGGTTTGATAGCCCCTGCTGGTTGTCTTTTTCGTGGCATAGAAGGATCACATGCAGTAGTTAGCCACTTTATGACTTTTCTAGCCTGCCTGTTCGCATCGGCCTCTGCGCCAAACTATGCGACCTGGTCTTTCAGTATATAATCAAGCAGTTGCGCAGCGAGGTTGTGGGGGTGAAGGTATGTGTGCCGACGTACGGCACGAGTTCACTATCACCCTCCGACGGAAAACACGGGGACGGGGAATAGTTGCGGGTAAAAGCACCGGTAATGATGAGCTTGTAGCGTTAAGCAAGGATAGTGAAGAAGGTGAATTGAACACACGATGAAATGGTTGAAAAGCGAAGCAGTGAAGCATCAGGCTACTGACCGTGTTTAGAATTTGATTTTTTTTAAACTCGACTATACTCTACTGATGTGAATTATTTTTGTTATCGCCTGGTATACGGTTCTGATGTATTTTCTTGTTCGATTTTTCGTTCGGTGTTCTTCACTATTTTTGCTTGTGAATTGTGTGTGTATCTGTTAGAGACGCCACACCACCCCCTTCCCAGTAACTTCGTTACGATCAGATTCGGTGCAAACGACGAGCGATCGAGAGAATGTCGGAGCAAGCGAGTGTGCTCTATGCAGAAGTCATGATTGCGTGTGTGAAGTTCTGTTTACTACGGGGAGTGTGTGCTGCGTCTACAGATCACGTCGGGGTCACCAATTATGTAGCGTTAAGCAAGGATAGTGAAGAAGGTGAATTGAACACACGATGAAACGGTTGAAAAGCGAAGCAGTGAAGCATCAGACTACTGACCGTGTTTAGAATTTGATTTTTTTTAAACTCGACTATACTCCACTGAATTATTTTTGTTATCGCCTGGTATACGGTTCTGATGTATTTTCTTGTTCGATTTTTCGTTCGGTGTTCTTCACTATTTTGGCTCGTGAATTGTGTGTATATCTATTAGAGTCGCCACAAGCTCGTTCGAACTTGTGTTTTTTATTTTACTTTTCTTATTCAGAACTCACAGCCAAGGAACAGTCACCACTGAGTCAGTTTGGATCGTTTGCAACTATTTTAAAAGTCTGATTAATTAGATCGTGTCTTGAAGTTATTCGCTGGTAGCCATCTGCTAGAAGATCGCACTTCGAGCATGTTGCGAGCACTTGTAAATCTGATGCGAAACTGTCATCCACTAGGAGAAAACACCACAATGAAACACCCGGGCTTCGTTGAACTTAGTTTTTTTTATTTCTTCGATATTCTGAACGCCGTGTGATCGCGGTGGTTATAAGGCGACTGAATGAATGCAAGAATCCTTTCGCGAAGGTGGAATCATTGCTAAGTGAACCCACTGCCACTTACTAGGAACATGGGGAAGAGTTGCTATGCCGACGTAGAAAATTTAGTTCCAGGGAATTTCTGCCGTGCAGGTTGAATCAGATTCCTCAGTTGCTGTGTATACGGAGAAATTGATTTCAGGGGCAAAACCAAGTATGGGCATGAGTTGTCGGTTAGACAAAGGAACATGGGTCTTGGTCGTTGTGATGGTTGTTTCGTGGAAATGCAACACATCGTGCTGGTGACTTACCAGTAAGGGGAATTGGTTTGGGTAGAAAGTGAGCGGGAATGGTTTTCGGGGAAAATTATTGCTGCTTGGTTGCGAGCGAGAACAATGGTTTAAGTAAGAAGTGAGTCGGAATGGTTTTCGGGGAAAACTAAATGCGGTTTGGTGTAGATGAGGGAGATGATTGGCATGTATTCTGTTGTAGGTTTTAAAAATGCATTCTATTATAGATTGGGAATGTATGCTATTGCAGATTTGGGAAAGGATGCTGTTGCAGGTTGGGAAATGTATTCTTGCAAGTTGCATGGGGCGTTGGGCTATGGTGACGCGCTGTTAGCGGTCAAAATTAGGTAGGAATTGTGGGTTGGTTCTTCGTGTGATATAGAGAACACCTGAAAGGTCCTTCTTTTTCCATCCATTTTTCTAGACTTTCTTTGCCAATTTGCCAGTGATGAATCTCCTGTATGTAAATATTTCGTACATAACGGCTTGGTGGTCACTATGGGTGTAGGTGTCCAAAACTCGCCACTCCATACTTCGTAACTAGTCAAGTAAAAATAGCGGGATTCCTGTCCGAACCAATAAACATCTTTAATGGACTCCGACAAGGGGACGGACTGGCCTGCCTCCTCTTCAACCTGCCGTTGGAGAAAGCAATCCGTGACTATGGCGTCACAACTAGACGGACTATTGTCACCAAGTCCAGCCAGATACTTGCCTAGGCAGATGGCATAGAACCAAATCGGCTGTACAGGATTTATTCACCCAGATCGACCAGGCGGCACAAAAACTGGGACTGCACATTAATGAGGGGAAAATTAAGTTCATGATGGCAACTTCTGCGAAGGAAAGACCTAACGTTGGTCAAACTATCAGGGTAGTGGAGCACGAATTTGAAGTAGTGTAATCCTTTAACTACCTTGGCTCAATAGTATCAGCCGATAATAATATGGAAGAAGAAATACGCGAACGGCTGATCAAACCCAACAAATCCTACTATGGTCTATCAAGGCTCTTTTAATCCCAAAATGTATCCAGAACATCCAAGCTTCTACTGTACAAGTCCATGGTCTTATCAATACTCATGTATAGATCCGAGACCTGGGTGCTCAATAAAAGGCACTCTGAAGTCTTAGCCGCGTTCGAGAGGAAGGTCTTAAGGAGAATTGTTGGCCCCATATGTGAGGGAGGACGATCCCAGAGACGGTACAACCATGAGTTGTACGCAATCTACCTTAAAGCGAATGTTGTAAGAAAAATCAAGCTCGGTAGACTCCGATGGGCGGGACACCTAGCTCGAATGAGCGAAGAGGAGCCTGTCCTGAAAGTCCTTTGTGGCAGGATGTATGGAAGGAGACAGCGCGGCAGACCTTGTCTGCGATAGAGGGATGGCATAGACCAGCACGCCCAGAGCCTGGGAGTGCCAAACTTGATGACATCGGCTCGAGATCGGGACCGGTGGAGAGATTTGTGAAATAATGCCGATGATGATGATGATGATATAATTCGATTGACGTTTGTTGTTGAAAAAATTCGTTCCCGAAATTATCTCTTGTGTTTTTATAATTCGTCGTGGTGGTGTTTGTAACAAAAGAACAGTAAAAACAATCAAATATATGAAAGGAAAAAGAAGAACAGAAATAAATTTAAATATTAAACGGGAAAACCGGAGTTTTTTAAATTTTTCTCTCGGACTGTGTGTCCGCGTGTGGCTAAAGCCGAAAAATTAATGACAACCAAAATAGTTCCCAATAATTGGAAGGGAGTTATAAATCAAAAAGGGACGCATCCAACCCCCGCACACAGGAGAAGGCAGCTGAGAAACTCCGGTAGGATAAACACCGGTAGTTACAACTCTTTCGCCACCGCAGCGTGTAAAGCCGCAAGACAGCAGGTACAAGCGGATAAAACGCGAGTACCATATTCATTATAATATATTTATTGTGTGCAAAAATATTTTGCAACATGTTTATCCCACTATTGTGCAAGTTTTTTATGGTGTATGATGTGCTTATTCCCCGTCAGGGAGCCTCTGGCGCAAGACTAATAACCTTGCCCGGAAAAAAAAATCATTATGGAAAATTTAACAAGCCTCAGGACTTGCTAAATAAGGCCAAGGCCGGCTCCCGGTTGTAGTGCCGATTATGATGATGATGATGATGTGCTTATGAACTCGAAATTGAAGTCACGAACACTTAAATTTAGTAGGAGCACAGTACACGGTAATGCCTGGCGATGCAGGAACAACACAGGAACTAATATAAGTTATATCCAAACAGTTTGAAATCCAAAACATCGATATCACAATTGATGGTACGTGGTTAGGCAGATAGGCAGACACAGTACTGAAAGTACACCACAAGCTACATTGCATTCCTCTATACGGTACTCTCGCCCCAATTGCAATGATTGAAGGACTTCAATCAACAATCTGTCCGAAATGGATATTAGGCTATTACCATACTACAAATGAAAATTATAAAGTAGTGCTTAGATGTAAATGTTACGAGGGCAGGTCAATAAGTCTTCAGAAAACGAGAACAACTTTTTTATTGTATTTGCTCATTTAGCTGACCTAATAATGACGCATAATACTGTCCAGTTATCGTCTGTCCTTGATTGAAATAGTCAATGAAGATAACACCACATGCATCCCAAAACACAGTAGCCATAACCTTTCCAGCTAATTTCCCCGCCTTTGGCTTCTTTGGAGCCCGTTCGTCTTTTTACAATCCACTGTTTTGACTGTTCTTTCGTCTCGGAAGTGTAGTGGTGTCTCCACGTTTCATCTACAGTTACTAATGTGTGCAGAAACTCATTTGGGTTGCGAGGGATGCGCTCCAAAAGTTCTCAGCTGAAAGCAAATGCGGCATCCATCTCGCAGATATTTTTTTCATACCCAATTTATCATGCAAAATTGAAACATCAAACAAATTGATAGTTGACAGATACGTAGTGAGGGCGGATGTTTACTAAAAACGTACCATTAGCTATGGTACGAGCGCCATCGTAGGCGTTTCTAAGAACTTATTGACCTACCCTCGTAGCTGAGGCCACAATCATCATCATCATCGGCACTACAACCGAGAACCGGTCTTGGCCTTATTTAGCAAGTCCTAAGGCTTGTTAAATTTTCCATAATGATTTGTTTTTTCCGGGCAAGGTCATTAGTCTTGCGCCCGAGGCTCCCCGACGGGGAATCGAACCCCGGTCTCCCGCGTGACAGGCGGGTATACTAACCACTATACGATCGAGAAGCCACCAAATTGTCACCATAGCCTTTTTTTGGGTGAAGATCGGGCTTGGGGGTGTGGCCACAATAGATGTACAAAAATCAGAAACAGATAGGATTTTCATACACTGCCTACATTTTCAACCTCGATGTATACCCTATCCGAAATTGATATAAGGCTAAATCTGCATCACAAACACAAATCACAAATAATATTTCAAAGTTTCTGAAGTATCTGATTACCAAGGATAGTAGATAGGTAAGCATAATAAACGGGTAAGATTTCTGTACACTGAACAAAATTATTGAATAACATACCATTAGCGATGCTACGCAGCGTTTCTAAGGACTTACTGATCTACCCTCGTATTAGTGTCACACAAAGTCCTGTGTAAGGCGCACACTCACTCACAGCTAGGTCGGCTTGTCGTAAGAGGCGACTAAAGGCCCAGTGGTAGTTGGGAATCCAAAACCTCGTCGCCCGCCCGGTAAAATACCACCCCATCAAGCGACAGGCTCCGTGAAATGGTCGGGAGAAATCTCTGGCCATCTTTCGAAGCTTGGCTGATGGACCGGTTCGAGAAAAGGTGGTAATCGGTCCCGTGATGAGATATCACCCCGTCACGCTGTACATTTCGCGATATTCTCGGGAGAAATCTTCGACTATATTTCAAATGTATGGTTGATGGGCTGAACCGACGCGGGGGGGGGGGGGGGGGGGTGCTATGTCAGGGGGAACATCATGCAACTATTATGATAAATAACCGACGGCATTTTGTAACATCAGGGGCATCGGTTTCACCAATATGAATATAAACGCCATCCACCATTTCTGTACACTGAACAATATTTCGAAGAGTCTAAAGTATCTGCGGACGCAATAGATGGGCCAAGATAATAGACGGGAAGAATTTCCCCACAAAGACACAAAATTCAAGGATTTGCATTTTTGATATACAGCGAAAAAAAAAGTGTGGCGGGAGGCTGATTTAAAGGTGACAAGGACAAATCTGCCCTTCATCTTCTCTCTGGTTTCTGGTCATCTTGCGACAACCAGAATCACCCACGTCCGTGGGGATGTTGGGCTCGGTCTCAAGATACCTGAAAAATAAAAAGGGAGGGAGGTATCTAAGGATAGTGTCTACAGGGTTAGTTCAAAGGTTTCTAACTACTTGGATGGAGGGATGGTTGGATAGAAATCATACGAGACCAGTAGATCTTGAGTGAACTTGTGGGGGTGAGGTATTGTGTCTAGTACGACACGGATTCACTTCACTCCTCCAACGCGTCACTGGGCAAATAGAACCGCCTAACATTCGCCAACGAAAAAGAAAATATAATAAAACGTAGTCTGATTTGGTAAATTAATTAAATGTTCTTTATTTTGTTTCCTTGTTGACGCAGTTTCTTTCTACATTAACGTTTTAGAATGCATCTTATTAATCATCCGTCACTTCGTAGGTTCACTTTCTCTTAGTAAATCGTTTATCCAATAAGCTTACGATCACTTTACAAAATTGCTATTAGTACCGGTGATATTTTTTTATGTTAACATCTCGTCAAATACACTTGAACCGAACACAAACGTATAGTTTCCTTTCTTTTCTCGACTCTAACAACGTAACGACCTCGACGCAGGTGTTGGGTGCAAACTCCTCGGCGGTAAAAATTCAACTCCTTCTCTTAAGGGAAGAAGAACGACTCTCAAACGGTAACTGATTTTTCCCGAACTGTATATAACACGCTGGCCGTCCCGAATGAACCTTGTATGGGGTAATTAGCGCAGCACGAGCAGTGGAAATTCGCGAGGATAGACAACTGACTTGGCGCGTGTGCACACACCGGTGGTTAAAATCTGACTCCTGGCGTGTGTACACGTGGCGGTTGTAAAGCGACTGTCTTGAACGAAGGCAAGAATCCATTCAAGCAGTGGAGGCATATCTAAGTAAATTCACTGCCACTTATTAGGAACATGAAGAGGGGTTGCTATGCCTACATAGGAAATTTGTTTCAGGGAATTTCTGCCGGGCGGGCCGAGTCAGAACCTACTGTTTGCTGTGGATACGCAGAAGTCGGTTTTCGGTGGCATGCGTGAGTATGGTTATGGATTGTCGGTTAGACAAAAGAACATGGGTCTTGACCGTTGCGATAGTTGTTCCGTGGAAAGACAACGCATCATGCTGGTGACTTGCCAGTAAGAAGAATCGATACGTGTATGTGAGATGAGACAAAATTATTAGTGTTCTGAAGAGTGTTGGGAAGTAAGCTTCCGAATTATTTTTCAGTGTTTAAAAATCAAACTTGGGCTCGGTGAGATGAAGTAAGGATAATGGAAAGGGTTGGGAAGCAAGATTCGCAATTATATTTCGTTAATCAAATTCCAAGGCCTGGTGAGTTGAGATAAGATTAGTTGTGCTACAACTAAACTTTTCAAGTAGTTTCTGATGATAAAATGGCAAAACTAAACCTACGAAAAACCATAAGTACAGTTGAAATGAGCCGAGATAAACTGTTCTACCGATAGGATTGTTTTTGTAACATTGAGAGGCTTTGTATTTATTGTCAACAAATTATGTCGCCATAATGTGCAGCCCGTGTCTACTTCATATGTTTTGGTTAATATGGCGGTGATCAACAATATAATTTCAGTACAAATTCCCACTAGAATACCTGTTTTTGCTTTTGTTCAAAACATTTCTTACCGTAGTTGTTCTACATTGACAAACATTGAGATTCATTTGGCATTAAGTACATTGTATCCGTATATCCAGCGTGTATTCCCCTTAACGTAGATTGAGCATTCATTAGTGGACCAGTTCTCCGAAAGTGGTAGTTTCCAAATCCGTCAAGGATACTGATTTAGGTGATCGCTTTGTTCTCCGTTTCCTTAATGTAACTTCCAGTAGGGGACATCTCCATATAAGGAACAAAGGCACCACCTTGCAAAGCCTCCAAAATCATGATGTTGGCCTTCACTAAGTACTAGGTACTTAGTAACCCATCATATCCTTGCTTGCCATGAATCTCACCACGCATGCGTAGAAACTACTAAATGAAGGTATATCTGAATTCATCGCTATTTTAGTCCCAATGATTTTTGATGCACCTGAACTACTTTTTATAAGCGGTGTCTCCGATGCCAAGCTTTCATTAGTATTGGTTATGGTGTTGCACTTGATATTGCAAATAAATTAAAATTGAAAGAAAAAAAGGAGAAAAACAAAATTCCATTGCAAGCGCAGTTGCAATTGTAGTCTATATGGATTCCACATCACCGCGGGCCCATTCAGTTTCATTTATTAGCCTATCGTTGTCGGTTCGTTCCAATATAAATCGCCAGCATTCTTGTGTTAAACGAGGGATTCCATGCGGTTGCTAACTATATTTCTAACTGTCATCTCACCTGTTGTTGTTGTGAAAGCTTATAGAGCTGTAAAACCATAAGAAAACTATCTGAACATCATACATCCACCGAAGTGTTGAGATTTACTCTTCCATGTAATAAAACATTCACTGAATATCTTATTCTTGTCGCTGTGCTAAAGTGATAAGGCGTTTTGCTAAATCCAGAGATAATACGCGGCCCTAGGCGACTGGGACACTTAGGCGGAGAACAAAGTTTCACTAGCATCTCGACTTTGTGTGCGGAATGCGATACTAAAGACCAAACCACACAATCAATCACTTAGCTGGCCGCTTCGAAAAGATACGATCATCACTTGAAAGTGGTTTTGTTTTAGAATTTCAATTTTCTCCGTTTTATTGTTGTTTTTGTTTTTGTGGTTTTTTGTTGTGCTCGTAACTTACATCTTGGGGTAAAGCCAGGGTAGCTCTGGAAAAGCAGGTGAGTTCACATGACTATCACTATTATTCGTATCTATTATATTTTGGGGTGCGGAACAAGCAATTTCACAATCAATTGAGGAATAGAAACTTTGTATTGTATCACGATATCTGAGTCGGCTGAGTAAAAAGAGGCGCCACATCGGGTTTGCGGCTTTTACGGCTCGTCTCAGCAATCAAGCTAAAGCGGTGACATAACATCTGCAGTTCAGATAATTACAAAGAATGCACTGGGACTTTGCTTCTTTGATAAGCTTGAAACTGATGCGTTAATCACACCTTCCTGGTTCTACATTGAAAATTGAATGAATACTAGTGTTGTCAAGTTCAAAGTTGCCCGTGTTGAGATTATTTGTCATGTCGTTGGTTTACTGAAATTTTGTTCGCCTTCATAGTGTCTAAAGCTTTTCGAGCGAATTCAAATACTTTCTGTGCCTTCAAATTATTGCAAAACAGAGGTTAGCTTTAATTGGATGGTCACTCTGTTCTACTTGATATTGATTATGATTAAGCCAGGAAGAGAAACTGAGCTAATAATTTCCTTTTTGGTTGCATACGAGGCAGAGTTGCTTCCATAACTTTTGGTGTAAGGGCAGCCAAACCAAACGAGGTAAAAAAAAAAATAAAAGGACTTTCAATATGTTCTGGTAAACATAACTTCTATTGGTCTTGAAGAGCTATAACTAAGGTATAATTAGAACTTCTGTAGGTTGTGGTAAAAGTAAGTCACAAATAACGGGTACCGAGTCTTTGAGTATGTGGGATAGTGTCCGGACTTGACCTAGAAGACGACGGAACCACAAATACGTGCGCGATTTGTTCGGAAGTGAAAATGACCGCGCTATCCTTCGGAAAGAAATCGCACCGAAGCTGAAAATTATTGGATATCGAATCAAGGAGCACAGCTAGGTACTTCCTCACGCTAACCGACGACTATTCTCGATGGACAGAAGTAAGGTTTCTGCAAAAGAAAGGAGACGTCTTGAAGTTTTTGAAGGAATTCAAGGCTCTCGTCGAAAATAAATCAGGACGAAGAATTAAATGTATGCAATCCGACAACGGACGGAAGTTCTGTAACGAAGAATTCGACAGATTCTTGAAGGGAGAGGGAATTGCGCGCAAACTCACGACACCATACACTCCCCAGTTAAATGGAGTAGCGGAAAGGAAAAACCGCACGCTCTTGGAAATGACGCGTTGCATGTTGACGCAATCGAAGCTCTCAGCCTTGTTTTGGGCAGAAGCGATCGCCACGGCAAACTTCGTAAGAAATCGATGCATTACGAAGGCGCTAGGAGATAAAACCCCTTACGAATTATGGCACGGAAAACGCCCGAACGTGAAGAACATGCGAACTTTCGGAGAGACAGCATATATGTTGGATAAAACTCCCGGAAAAGGGAAGCTGGAACCGCGTGGTATGAAATGCGTTTTCCTCGGATACGACGAATCGACTCAAGGCTATTGAGTATGGGTATCAAACAAACTAAGGGTAACCACGACACGAGACATCAAATTTACTGATACCGATACAAAAACGGAAATGCATAACGAATCGTCATCGTCCTCGTCAAATCTGAATCGAGATTCAAATCACAATCCCGAGGGAGTATCAATGCCGAATTTCTTTGAACCTCACCTAGGCGGGGACCACGACGAGGAATCGAGAAAAGAATCGCAGGAACACGACGACCCGACGGGAGAAAGGGGCGAAATCACCGAAACGATCAGAAGAGCTCCGGATAGACCTAGAAAGTTTCTCACCGGACGAACCGGTCGCCCGCGAAAATTGTATCGAATCACGCAGGAAGACGAAGATCTTCGCGGATCGAGCGGGGAAGAGATCCACCGAACTCTCGACGACGGGGAGTCGTGCATCTCGGACGGCCTGGAGGCAAATTTAACCAGCCTTCACTCGGAGGTCCTGTATCGGCAAGCATTGAACGGACCGGACAAAGAAGAATGGTTGGACGCCATCGTCGAAGAAGTCAAATACTTAATCAAGAACGATAATGGCTGATCGTGAATCGACCCAAGAATCGCAACGTGGTCGGATGTCGAGTGGTTCTCAGGAACAAGTACGACTCGGGCGGCGAGGCCGAGAGAAGAAAGGAACGACTTGTGGCGAGGGGGTTCGCACAGCGCCCGGGATCGGTTTTCACGATACCTACGCTCCGGTCGCTCGCCTGGGATCCATGCGTATGCTACTTGCCCTGGCGGCCAAGCACGGCCTTAAGGTGCATCAGATGGACTTCACGACCGCCTACCTGAACGGTACGATCGAAGAGGAAACGTACATGGAATTACCCGATTTACTCGCAGGTTGTTTGAAGAAAATCGTCGCGACACAAGGCAAATCCGATATCGAGAGCCGCGCCAAGGAAATGCTGAAACAGCTTCAGGTTTGTCGTTTGAAAAGGGCTTTGTACGGCCTTAAACCGGCCGGTCGGCAATGGCATAAGAAACTGAATGGGAAACTCGAAGAGTTAAATATGACACCGACGAGCGATTTCGTCCGAAAAGGTTTGTCGCAGGAATTCGAGGCCCGAGATCTGGGAACAGCTCGCTATTGTTTGGGGATCGAAATCGCCAGAAGCAGAAATCAGATTACCATTTCTCGACCAAATTACGTTCGGGAACCACTCTCTCGATTTCGGATGGAGGACTGTAACACCGTCAGTACTCCCGTTCAATCGGGTTCGAGGCTCGTAAAGGACGTTGAAGAAGAAGGATCATCAGGGGGAAATCGGCATTATCGCGAGCTTGCCGGAGCTCTGAATTACTTGGCGATTGCCACAAGACCGGACATTTCGCATATTGTCAGTTGTCTCAGTCAATTCAACACTTGTCACGGCGAGGCACACTGGAAGGCGGCGAAACGCGTCCTGAGATATCTGAAGGAGACCCCCGACTTTGGAATCACGTACACGAAGAGCATGAAAACCTTGGAAGGGTTTGTTGACGCCGATTGGGCTGGGTGCCCGGTAAATCGAAGGTCACATACCGGATACGTCTTTAACCTGAGCGGTGCCGCCATCAGCTGGGAGTCGAGGAAACAGCGCACCGTCGCGCTTTCGTCCACTGAGGCGGAACACATGGCATTAACTGAAGCCGCGAGAGAAGCCCTATACATACAGGGATTCTTGTCGGAGCTCAAGCTATCCGAGTGTGAAAGAGTTCTGGTGATGAACGACAACCGGGGGGGCACAACTACTGACCCAGAATCACACGTGTCACGCGAGATCGAAACACATCGACATCAGGCACCATTTCGTCAGAGATGTCTTGCGCGAAAGTCGACTGGATATCAAGCAGCTTCCTTCGCATAAGATGCCCGCGGATTTTCTCACGAAGCGATTGAAAAAAGAAAAACATCGGAAGTGTCTGAAAGCGTCGGGGGTTCTTCAGAGGATCGACCTAGCACTACAATCGAGGGGGAGTGTTGTGGATCCGCCCTAAGCTGCGTGCTCTATGCGATTGTAGCGCCGGACCGGGCGTTAGGAGTAAAGGGCAAATGAATTCACCCATTAATGCGCTCACTTTACTTCTGACAGTTACACCAGACCGAATGCGCTTTTTGCTACAACAAGTCTTAATAAGAGTGTAATTTTGTATTCGTTGAATAAATAATACCCTTCGTACGCGGAGTCGCCCATTCGTTTCATTTCCTGCTACAACATTAATGAGTAAATAATTGATGGATAAACCCAGTAACCAGCTCGCCAAACACACCCCCTCCACCCCTTTTTTTCTCTTTTTTTTAACTTTTTAACCATACTGTATATTCTTTAGTTGTAAGGTAGTTGTTAGTTCTATCGCTTGTACTAAGCTAAATATAGAAGGGGTTCTGCCCTCACTAAATTGTAGATAGTAAGCTTAACTTTACGTCTATTGTACAATCTGCCTTTCGACGACGGATCTTTGTTTGTTTTTAATTATGTTTATTTGCATAACAAAGAAAAACTAAAAAAAAAATGTGCGCCAATTTTATTTAATTTTTTTTTTAAATTTTAATTAACTTACATCTACATATATCTTTTTTGTTTGTAATTGCTTAAAAACCTTAATTTAATATAACTTAAATCTTATTCCACCCTAATCCTAGAAAAGCTAAATCTGTGTAAGCTGGTTGAGTTTGGAGTCACTTTGCCGACTGTGGTACATAGGTCTTTATTTGCCAGTCAACCACCAAAACTGTTGGTGCTGTTTAATAATGACATTCCAGTCTCTATGGGAATTAGCTCTTCTTCGGTGCGCGTGACTTCTCGATCATAGCACAATCGCCCGTTTACGGAAGATCTACCTATGTGAAAAATCAGCGGAACTCCGGATTGATCATTTATAAGACTGTTGATATCATATTCGAGAAACGCCTCTGGTGGAACGAAACCATTGCGGCTCACCCTCTTAAAATACAATGTATTTTTATAATAAGCTCCGAAAATTAGGTCATCGGACGCGACTAATGCTCTCGTAGTATCATCATCATCATCGGCACTACAACCGGGAACTGGTCTTACCTTATTTAGCAAGTCGTGAGGCTTGTTAAAATTTTCCATAATGATTTGTTTTTTCCGGGCAAGATCATTAGTCTTGCGCCAGTAGTATGTCGTAGTATGTCCTCTGATTAATTTGATCATAACATTATCAACCCTTTTTATGTAGGCTTCGTTATATAAGGTCTCATTTGGATAATATCTTTTGTAGTCGGATTCCGGTGTTCGACATAATCTGAGACAAGTTCTAAGACATTTTCTTTCGAACAACCGAATCTTTTCCATTATATTTGGACCTATATTGAACCACACTGGGCATCCATATATAATCATTGGCCTGATTAGGGCCATATAGCTTATAACGTTTACCCTGCTATCAAGTTGGCTACAATGAAATAGCCTTCTTGTCATAGTAAACGTTTTCTTTGCCCTGATCAAAGCAGCCTCCACATGTCTGTTAAAATACAGGTACTGACCTAGGCAGATACCAAGGTATTTAAATACACTCTTGATTTCCAGTTTGTGTTCATGCGATCCCATGATAAATTACTCTGGCCACTTTTTTCTTGTGTGGTTCGAGGCCTTACGCAACTGGATAGTTTCACATTTCTGGAAGTTTGTCTTAAGTTTCCAGTCGTCGCAATATCGCTGCACTTTATTGAAGTCGCGTTGCAGTAATCTGTATATGATTTCAATTTTTGGGGCTGTTTTATAAATTATAAGATCGTCTGCATACGCAATTCCTTCGGGAAGTGCACTTAATAGGTCAATAATGTAAATGTTAAAAAGAATCGGAGAAAGTACCGCTCCCTGTTGTAAACCATTCTTGATATTATACGTTATACTGGAGGTCACTTTCCCACTTTTGACCACGAGCCTCCTGTTATTTAATATATCATAAAGTATATAGAGTAAAGGTTTATACATGCATTGTTTGACAATCTTGTAGTATAATCCCTTAAGCCAAATGGTGTCGAAGGCTTTTTCCAAGTCGATCAGACAAGCCCCTGTGCATTGGTTCTTGCATTTATTCCATTGTATGTCGGAAACCAGCTTAGCTGCGACATGTGTGGTTTCATGACCCGCCTTAAAGCCAAAGTGTTTGTTTGGAATAATGTTCAACCCATTTAAGCAAAGCTTTGTTTTGTTTTTGTTTTTTTTTACACTTCTCTCGGGAGAGGGCGAACCTATAACGCTGAGTGGGCGCCTCGATATGCCACCAAATAACTGTTGTAGTTCTTTTTGAACAGTTGTAGGTGGTAACGCTCCGGGGACACTTGCACGGGGAGGTAGTTCCACAGCTCCCCCCTTCTGTATCGGTACGAGTTCTGATGCAGGGATCTTCGCCCCGTCGGAAAATCAACCGCAAATTGGTGCGATCTGTCGGATTGTCTTGTGGAGCGCATATAAACTAATTTGCACGGAACAATACCACGAATCTCCGAAGAACAGTAACTATGATAATATCTGCAAAACAGACAAAGGTCGGCTACGCGCCTTCAATGTGATAGCGACTGTAGTCCCGACGTCAGCGCCAGGTCCTCGATCAAGCGGATTGCTCGTCTCTGTACGCTCTCAAGTAGGTTGATGGCACGTTTAGGAGCCGAGCTCCAAACATGGGAGCAATATTCGAGTGCAGGTCTAATTTGAGATTTGTATAGAAGTTGAGCCGGAGCAAAATATTTCTTCACTCTAAAATAGGTAACTCAGCTTTTCCAGAGGCGGACCTGGCAATGTTCTACACGTGTTTATGCCACGATACATTCAGCTGTGGAACCATTAATCCACTTTTCTTTGTGATTTATACAGTAGAAAAAGTTGGACCGGAGTAACATATTTTAAAGCCTCTAAAAAGATTTTAAGAGGCGGACCCGGCAATGTTAGGCACATGTTTGTATCACGATACATTCCCGCAGATCGTCACGCCGCGTAATTCATGCTTTCCCCAGATCCCAGGGCCTGGCCATTCATCATCAGTTGTGCGACTGATGATACACTTCTCTTTGTGAATGTTGTATATTGTGTTTTCGTTGCATTGAAGTCGATGAGATTGGTCTTTCCGTACTGCAGGACCTTATCGGTCTACTGATTCACAGAGTCGATCTGGCTACATCTCAGTTGGTGCGACGTTGATGCACTAATCGGCCGATCACTCGAAAAAAGGAGACAAGCGTACTATCATCCGCAAAAATCTCACTCCTTGTTATCCGTTGTCCGTTGTCATTTATGTGAAGCCTACACAAGATATATTAAATTATCGAGTCACTACTTGATTCTGCACTGCTGCAGTCAGACCTTAACAACTTCCCGACTTGGTGTGACAAAAACTACTTTGTACTTAACATCGCCAAGTGCTAATCTATAACCCCTTATTTGTAGGCGTATTCACTCATTCCGCGCTCTTATTTAGTTCACAGGCAACCCCTGACCCATGTCTAATATATTTGAGACCTTGGAATCCTTTGCGACTGGGAGCTTAACTTCCTCTCACACATCGACGAGACGATCATGAAAGCTACATCTGCCCTCTGGTCCGTGAAATGCTGGTCTAAGGAATTCTCCAACCCCTACGTAACTCGATCCCTTTACCTTACCTTCGCCCGTACACTGCTAGAATATGCTAGCCAGGTGTGATTCACTTATCGCAAGACCCATATTCCTACTCTACACTAACTATACTCTCAAGGACAGCCTCCTAAACCATTCCCACCACCAATATTAAGCGCGCTTTCTACACTTCCTCTCTAACCTGCCCCCATCTCCCGCCCCTACTCTTGCCCTCATAATATGTTCTATTTACCTTAGGTTAAGCTTAATTAAGTTGGTTCTTACGTTTCCTGTTTAATTTGGGTTTAATATCTGTAACACAGATATAAAGTTCACACAACGATACACACTGACCGAGTGCGGACGTGTTTTAAATTCGCCGATCGAGATAAATGTAAAAGTTACTTTTATGAGTCGCGAGTGAAATTTGAAATAATAAGACTATTTATAAATAAATCAATTCTAGTGATAAGAACACTCAAAACAAAGTTATTATACATAAATATAAACAAATAAAAGAGAACGAAGCCACGTGGTTTGACAGTCAAAACAAACACCGTTTAATACTAATCAACTGTGAGAGTGTATGTGAGCACATGTTTAGCGAAAAAAAAAAATTGAAGTAAGAGAAAAACAAAACAAAAACAATAAATATAAATAAAAAAGAAACAAAAGGAACTAAAATATACAGTGAAATAACAAAGTGAAGCCAACCTAAGAACTGGTTTCAAACAAAGACTGGCCTGCTATCTTGGATGCAACAAGCTCGGTGTGTGGGCCCTCAGCATGCAGAATGGCAGACAAAAAACAAAATATTAAAAAATTAAAACCGAAGTCCGCGTTAATAAAACGCCCGGCGAGCTCCCCACTAACACGAGCTGCAACAAAAATAAACAAGCCAAACGAGGCAATAGCAGACTTGCTCGAAAAGGCGCACAAAATGAAAGAGGACAATCTATTCCCCGCGGTTCCATATAATGACGGCCATCTCACCAATAACATGTTTGCATGTTTAGCGACTACCGACACTGAGGACGAAGAAGATGAAATCAGCGATCTTGAAATAAGGCTAGCCCGAGCAAGGGCGCAATTAGCAGAGAAGCGTCGCAGGAAAAAGGAATTTGCTGAAAAGGAGCAGCTAATAACGAAACAACAGCAGAATCAGCAACAATGTGCACAACAGAAGCCAAGCCAACAAAAAGAATGTCCACCACAACAGATGACGCAACAACAACCACAACAAGAGCAACAGGCAGCAAAAAGGAAAACGAAGATGCCACCCATCAACATTACAGATATGGACTGTAACGAACTGGTAAGTCTATGTAAGCTTTCTATTGGGGAAGATTTTTCAATTAAAAGACTGACAGGGAACAGGTTGGCCATACAGACAAATTCGGTTAAGGATTTCGAAAAAATGAAAAATGTGCTAAAACGGGCCACCGCGGAATTTTACACGTACACCCCGAAAGAAATAAAGAATATAACGGTTCTACTAAAAGGCGTTGACCCTGAAACAGAACCAGAAGTTCTATTACAAACGCTGCGAGAGCTTAACTGTAATGATATTGAGTTTATCGCAGTAAAACCTTTCAATACAGCTAGGGCTAGACGGGAGAATAGAAAATTACCATTCTTCCTGGTGCAGCTGGGCCCTGGGAGCAAAATTGGTGGACTTAGGAAAATCACTATCCTGAACCATCAAATTGTCACATGGGACAAATTGAAAAAAAGCAGAGATATAATCCAATGTCTTCGCTGCCAAAGGTTCGGGCACTCAGCAGCAAACTGCGAAATGCAGTATCGATGCGTAAGATGCGGACAGGACCACAGCGCAGAACAATGCACGTTGGGTAAAGAAAGGGTAGACGACAGATCTCTTCTAAAGTGTGCAGTTTGTAAGAGTGAGGGACACCCCGCTAATTATCGAGGTTGTCCTAAGTTCCGCGAACTACAGGAAAAAAAGTTTTCACAGCAACGAAAATCAGAATGCCCGATAGTTCAAGGCCGACCAGCACTAAATGTAACACCCCAGTTCTCGTATGCTCAAGTAACAGCTGGCAGGAGAAACACGCCACAACCCACGACACGGGTACCGCCGCAACATACTGTGCCTCCAGAAACAGTAACACTAGCAGATGTGCTCACAACCTTACTCGCTATTCAGACGCAGATGACACAAATGCAAAAACAAATAAAATAACAGGACACTAGACTAGACTGGGTCTATTCGCAGTTGTCTAGCCAGCCGTCAATATAAACCCCCCAACAGAAAGCACAATTAAGGCTTTAGTCGTGAATGTAAATTCACTTATCAGAATCGAGAGAAGAGCCGCTCTCTTTAAACTGTTGCAAGACGAAAGTCCTGACGTGCTTCTGGCTAGCGAAACTAAGCTGAATCAGAGGCATAAACTATGTCACACAAACTACGACATTATACGAAGAGACCGACCCAACTCCACACAAGGAGGAGGGGTGGCAATCCTTATTAAAAAACAACTTCAACATAAGGTAATATATAGTGGTGAGATTCGCAGATTTCAGGTGCTTGAAGCGTGCATTATTCGCATACCCCTCCGACAAGGTAGGGGGATGTATGTGATATCTGCCTACGCACCAGAAGCACATCAACAAAATCAATTTATAGTGGAGCTAGAGACTCTTTTCCAATGCTTACAACTTTACTCGGAAGGGAACTATTACATCGTGGGTGGCGATTTGAATGCTAAACACCCAAATTGGGGAAATAGCATATCCAACACGAGAGGGAATCAACTAGCTAGTTGGCTAGATCAACACCACATTGAATATAAAGTTGACCTGCTAGCTACAGAATATCCTTCTTTCCCCAGAGGGGGCTCGTTCCTCGATATTATGCTTATTGACACACGCCTTAAACATACACATACTAACAGACAAAATATAAACTGCCTACGCACAATTGAGTATGACAGCGACCATTGTGCATTATCAATATTGATAAAAACACCAAGCGAAGTTGTGGAACTCGGTGAATGTATGATACCGCAACCCTATAACTATTGGGGTATGCGATGGACGCGTTTCACGAGAACCTTAACAAGAGAAATTCGCTTAAAAGACATTAACCCTCCTACCAACAGAAACATACCCAACGATGACATCGACAAATACATACAAAAAATGGACGAAACCATAAAACAAACTATGGACAAAACAATACCAAAAACCACACCTACGGACAACATGAACATGTACCGAAACGACACAATCAACGCGCTCCACAGAAAAAAAAGTAGACTTCTGTCGCAACTAAAACTACGGTACAGACGATTTATTGATAGGCACGACCAGGAGATAATATCACTGAAGTCCAGATTAAAAAATCTCCAACAGCTGATAAAAGCCAACTATAGGCTATCAGCAAATTTGTATTGGAACAACAAAGTTCGGGCGGTAAAATCCAACAACCCTAGTATGTTTCCGCAAATCAATAAAATATTTAGACGGAGTAATGAAAATGAGATTCAGTGTCTCCAAATACCACGAACTGATGAAAACCAACGAATGCTGGCAAATATAGGCATAGACACAAACAACGCCATCCTAAATGACGAAGTTTTTGTGTTTGAAGATCCCTTGGAAAAAGTGAATGTTGTAGGGGCCGTCTTTCAAGAACTGTACAAGGCAAATGAAGTAATTCGTCGCAACCATGGCTTGGAAGATAGAGTTTTACTGAATTATGGTCATCTTCGAAATGATATTTCACAGTGGCGATCAGAAAACCATGGTTTTAACGAATTCAGTAATGAAAATACGGCAAACGCCGGGATTACTGTCGAAAACGCCAACAGTCTTTTGATCACTAGTGAAGACATCCATGGCGTCTTTGCATCATTAAGAAACAAAAAATCAGTTGGAATCGATGGAGTACCCAATATCGTACTAAAACATCTTCCTCCAATCGCAATGGACATATATGCAGTATTGTTTAACAACGCTCTGAACAACGCACACTATCCAGTACGTTGGAAAACGGCCATCATCCAACCGTTACCAAAAAAAGGGAAAGATAGAACAAACCCAAAAAACCTGCGATCGATCAGTTTGTTACCGAGTATCAGTAAAGTATTCGAAAAGGTTCTAAACAAGGCTCTACTTAAATGGGTTGAGGACAATAATATTATGCCAAATAACCAGTTTGGTTTTAAAGCTGGTCATGAAACCACACATTCCGCAGCTAAACTGGTTTCAGACATTCAGTGGAATAAAAATCTGAAACAGTGTACAGGTGCCTGTTTGATTGACTTGGAGAGGGCCTTCGACACCGTTTGGTTAGAGGGGTTATATTACAAGCTAATGAGACTAGGCATTCATAGACCACTACTGTATATACTATACGACATGTTGAATGAAAGGAAATTCATCGTCAAAAGTGGCAATGTGACCTCCAACATTACTTACAATATAGAAAACGGTCTGCAACAGGAAGCGGTGTTATCTCCGATCCTTTTTAATATTTACACTAGCGACCTGGTAAGGTCTCTTCATCAGGCTATTGCGTATGCAGACGATCTGATAATATATAGAACAGCACCAAAAATTGAAATCATTAACGGATTATTACAAGGGGATTTCAATGATGTTCAGCGATACTGCAACAACTGGAAACTCAAAATCAATATCCAGAAGTGTGAAACCATCCTCTTTAGAACACCACTGGCTCAAGCTACCAGAGACACCAGGATAAACTGGCGAAAGCTAGCTATTATGGGACCACACCAACAAACACTGGAAACCAAAACCGTAGTCAAATACTTAGGCATCTGGCTGGATCAGTATCTATATTTTAACAAACATGTGGAAGCTGCCCTAGCCAGGGCAAAGAAGGCTTACGCTATGACAAGAAGACTGTTTCATAGTAGTCAACTTGACAGCAGAGTTAAAGTTATATGCTACATGGCTCTCATCAGACCGATGATCATATATGGATGCCCAGTGTGGTTTAATGTGGGACCTAGATTAATGGAAAAGATTCGGATTTTTGAGAGGCAATGCCTCAGGACGTGCCTTAAGTTACATCGGACTCCTGAATCCGATCACAAAAAATATTATCCCAATGAAGCGTTGTACAGTGGGGCCAATATAAACAGAGTGGATAACTTTATGATCAAGCTGATCCGAGGGCATATTGCGAGATCAATGAGCTCACAGAACGATTTGATTTTTGGTGCATATTACCCAAACAATATGTATTATGAGGTGGTACGTCGCAATGGCTTCATTCCACCAGAAGCATTCCTTAGTCTTGACATGAACGGCCTCATACAAAATGAATCCGCTATACCGTTGATTTATCACGTGCGTCGGTCGGGTATAGATAAACGAATATGTTTTAATCGAGAGGTTGCGCACACTAATGAAGAGAGCCTGCAGTTCAGTACGGCAGTAGCACAGAGAGACCGAAAAGACGCGAATAAGCAACACCAGAGATTTTGGTGGCTGAGTGGCACATAAAACCCTGTTTCCTTATAAAACTAAAGAAATAATAATAATAATAATTAAAAAAAAAAAAAAAAAAAAAAAAAAAAAAAAACCCGACAAACAACGGAAAGCTTACATAGATTTAGCATTTCGAAAATTTAGTTTTGATGTTAGGTTTAGAATAGAGTTAAGTTATAAAAAAAAAAAAAAAAAAAAAATCGATAGATAGTTTAGTATTTAAGTTAGATATAAGGTAAAAACAATAACAAGAACAAAGTTTTTTCTTTTCTTCATTTTCTTTGTATCCAATTAAGTTCCCTAAAAATTCATGTAAACAAAATAAACCATAATGTCGAAAGACAAATTTTCATGCTTTAAGCGTATGCATGTAACTTAGAGAGTCCGCAAGGGACCAGTAAGTTAAGAAATAAGATAACATAAGCTAGAGTTTAATCATTTTTGTCTAGCAAGTAAGTAAATTATAATAATAGGAAGAAATAAAAAATGATATCTATATAAAAAAAAAAAAAAAAAAAAAAAAAACAGATATAAAGTTATATATACTTTAGCTTACGAGTACTTATATTGCTTGAATTAAGCCAATAAATGGGGTAGCCCCACTAAAGTTAAACTTAAACTTAAAATTCTCTAAATGAGCCATCTTCATTTTCTAGTGGCGCTACCTATAGAAAAATCTCGGGACATGCAGTAGAAAGTCATTTGTCTTGTCATTAATTGAGCGCTGTTCATATTCGATGAGATGCAAGAGAGATCAGTGAAACTCATTGGGGACATGGGCGTGTCCTGCCTATCTCTTCTCTATAGTATATGTATGATATCTCTCAAAGTATATGTATTATATGTATGGTAAACGGTTGTATAATTCGATAGCTCTCCAAATATTTAATATTTCGATTTTTCATTTGAACAAAGCTTATACAGTCTGTTACCGCTTCTCAGCTCTCAAACTTTATCTATAATATCTAAACCGTTGTTATATAATTCTACCAAAAACATTTAATATTTCTTTTTTCAATTATACTCTCATTACGACTATATATCAGATAAGTACCTTGGCTTGGATCTAGAGTTGGCGTCGGTAGTAATAAAAATTATACATTTTTCGTAAACATAATTTGTCACAAGAATATTGACTGTCAAGTTGCTGTCTGGTTTATTTTGTAATTATAAACATCAATTTTAAATACCAGTAACGCATCTTAGCAGAATCGCATTTCGCTTTGACCACCTAGAGGTAGAAGAAGCTATTGCCGTTCTCTATAAGGAAATATACAATGTCATTTCCCTGTATGTCCCTTATTCTCGAAACAGGACATCGATATCATCACCTCCATGGTACAACCACAAACTCTGTACTTTTCGGAACAAGAGGAATAATTTGTGGAACATTTTCCTAAGAACACACTCTTCCCTGGACTATTCCAACTTTCTCGGTTCCTTTTATAAATTAACTGAGCTTTACAACTCTCTTTACTACAATTACCTCACAAAAACACAAAACCACTTGAAAAATGACCCCAAATCTTGTTTCTGCTTTATTAACTATAAACGTAAATATCACGCCTATCCCAACTCCCTTTCCCATGACACGATTACTTCAACTGACTCACAAACTACCCCCAATCGTTTCGCTTCTTTCTTTAAAAAACCCTTCACGGACAACTCTTTCGAGCCTAACCGCTCTTACTTTAAAGACTTGCCCGAATTCTCACTTGGCCCTTTCATCTCTCAAATTATTCAGCGTCACCTAGTTGAAGAAAAATTGAACTTATTTAAAGACGAGTTCAGCCGCGGACCTGATGGACTTCGGGCTATCCTTTTAAAAAAAAACTGTTTCTCTCTTCTTTCTCTCCCGCTATCAAAGATATTCAATCTATCCCTTCCACAAGGTGTTTTCCGAAGTATTTGGAAATCCTCTTTTGTCACCTCCATACATAAAATCGAGCTAAAAACGATATTAGTAACTACCACCCCATCGCCAAATTATCACATATTCCAAAACTGTTCGAAGGCATTCTTTACAACGCGTTTTGTTTCCGCTGCAAATCCATCATCTCACCCAACCAGCACGGTTTCCGAATGGGTAGGTCGACCACCACCAATTTCGTTGAATTCTCATCCCACACTCTCCGTGCCTTAGAGAATGTCAACGAAGTCGATATAATCACAACCGATTTCAACAAGGCCTTCGACAAAATCTCCCACAGTCTCATCCTCTTTAAGCTATCCTCCCTTGGATTCGAACCCCTACTGATTAAGTGAATTTCTTCCTATTTTAAAGATCGAACCTACTGTTCAAGATTTAGATCCACCTTTTCTAATCTTTTTCTTCACGCGTCAGGCGTTCCTCTGAGCAATCATCTTGGACCACTCCTATTCACTGTTCACTCTTACTATTAACGATATAGATTCCAGTGTCAAGGACTTCTCGATCTCTCTTTACGCGGACGACACTAAACACTTCAAGGCGATCAGCTCTTCTGTCGACTCCTCACTTCTCCAAATGGATCTCGACAGCTTTTCAACCTGGTGCCAAAACAACAGCCTTGAACTGAATATTGCTAAATCTAACTTAGTCATCTTCTCCCTAAACGACCCCCCCCCCCCCCTCGCTGCGTTGTCTTACTCAACCAACAGATAACACCTGTACAAACGATTCGCGACCTTGGCATCTTATGTGATAGGGACCTTAACTTCATCCCACATATTGATGACATTATTCTCAAGGCCAACTCTGTCCTTGGTATTGTGAAACGCAGGTCGAAAGAATTCTCTAATCCCTACGTTTCCTGATCGCTTTATACAGCCTTTGTCCGTCCCCTTATTGAATATGGTAGTCAGGTTTCGTCCCCTCAATACTCGTCCCATATTTGGAGGGCCGAAAGCGTGCAACGTCTTTTTTTGCGATTTCCCCCCCGAGGATTGAATTGGGAAAATCCTCTGATTCCACCCCCATACACGAGCCGTCTTCACCTAATTAACCTTAACAGACTTGAAGAGCGCAGAATTCATGCCGACATTCTCTTGATTTATCGTCTACTCTAAGGTTCAATCAACTGCCCAAGCCTGCTCTCCTCCATTACGATTTCCATTAATCCCCAAAACCTGCGAAACCCTCGTCTCTTCTATTTTCCCCCCCATTACACTTCTTACGGCTCTAATGAACCCATTTCGCGAATGCAGGGGTGGGCAAACTCTTAACCCACCTTCTTCGACTTCAATTTTACCTATCCCACTCTCAAATGTTGTCTCCTCTATTACCCTTTCTGACTCAACCAGGCTCACCCCCTCCTGCACTCATATTCACACCCTAGCCGCCGGCTTATCCTCATCCTTCCCTGTCCTACCACTGAGACTATTGTTCTATCCCATCATTGTTTAGTTCCCCATTCTCCAGTTTTTAAATTACTGTAAAGTTAATCCCCCACCCCAACCCTCATGCCATAGCTTTTAAATTAGTTCGTAAGTATATTTCTCTTTATATGTTTATACCACTTGTACTAAGCGAAGTAAAATGAGGGTTCTGCCCCTCACTTCATTCACTTCATTCATTCTAGTTTTGAGGTCGAATTGGGGTGAGGGTAATAATAATGGGAATAACTCTGGTTGTTTACACCGTGGATTAGATTGGTTTCACGTAGAGTGGAAATATGAAAAAGAGAAGCTGGTGCAAGATGGATTTTCAAAAGCAAATCTTATACGATCCAATGACAAGATCAGATCGTCTATCTACTGGCTTGCTTGAGTTCTGTGTAAAGGGCATATATTTCGGAAGAAAAATTGTAATTTATTATGCTATAGGCTTTTCCGAGACCTAACATCTTTAGGTTTTGCTGCAATGGGATTATTTTCCACATACAACTTCTTTGAATTCAAAAATATTTGCCTAATAGAAAGATATTTTATCAAACCCTTATATTTGGTTGTGTGGAATTGCTGTGAAAACAGTTTTATAAAAACTTCTCTTATTTGATACCTAACTATCGCATCTTGCCATCATATTTTTATTGTTCAGAAGACAAAACCAATTATCAATGAAATGAAACTTCCTTAAAGAAATAACAGACTTCCTAGTTTAAAGCTTAACTGGCGTTTTTCAATGTGGTCTGCAATTAAATTCGCCACCTGACATCATGTGCACCAATTAACTACCCAACATCTACATGTATATTTATCAATCGGTTTCATGAACGTCACTTCTTTCAAATTGACTTCACTGGACACGAGGGAGGACAATTGTGAACTCGATTAAAAGAATCAACAAGACGTCTGATGCGCGGCTCCAAAACACAATTTATAGGTTATTCATGTCCCCCCGGGGCGTGCTTACGTTGCGACGTAGCCGAGGTAGCAATTTCTCTTGCCGTCGGTTATTTTTGAAGATACAAAATTTACTTGACCTTGGTTCTGGTTGTTTGTTGCTATAATTAATTTTGTGTGTTTGTTTCAACACTCTGACAAGTTGATATTATTATTAGCGGTTTTGTGGAGTTAATTAATTTCACCGATCGCCGAGATCTCTGCCTGAGGTACCGTTGGAGGGTGACACCATCAGTTAGCATGTATCGCAGGGAATATGTCATTAGCTCGGCTTTTCGAAATCGTGTTTAACTAAACACGAACCTAGACAATAGTTGGACGCCTACGCATCGCATGGTTTCAGAATTTAGCCAAATTGAGAACGTGGCGCAAAGCTACGAATAATTAAGATGTTAACACATCGAGAAGGGTAAATCGACATGCAACTCTTTCGTTTTCGTGATTATCTTCACTGGATGGACTTGTGCCAAATTTACGCATCTCACCTTTATTGTATCTTCAGAGAATTGTTGTAGACATATCAATTGACTAACACATGAGAGCTTTATGTATGTTGAAGTTGTTTTCGAGATTAAAAGTCGGCCGCAGGGTAGACCAAATGAGGTCTTCAATTATCTTCGAACGAAAATATCCGTCTGTATGAAGTGCTGTAAATTATTAAATTGTTGATCTATCTTTTAATTGAAAAAAAAAGAAAAATTATTTAAGTGGATCTTTGTCGAGGTGGAGGGATCCGTTTTTTTTTTTATAAATGGCTTTAAGTGCTAGTTTGAGTTCTTTTAGTTGTATCATTTCTTCATCAGGGAATGTGTGGGGTTGAGTTAGGTGCCTGACACGACACGGGTTCACTTCACTCTCCAAACAATTTAAAAGTTCCGCGAGAGAGCACCACAAGTAGAAATGTTCACCAAAAGAAAGTTCCAACACACACGAATGAAGATAAGAATGAAAAATGTCACAATAATAAAACACTTTATCTTGGATGTAGGTTGTATATTATTTTGCTTTTGTGTACTATTATTTGTTTGCTTACGATAAGTTTTAATTATTCATTTGCACAATATCCTATTTTACGAACAGCTCGATGACGAGAAATTGTTATAAAAAAAGATGAAACGGTGCGAAATAAATTATGTGAATGTTTGAATTAACGTTAACTAAGCGACGATTTTCTCTCAACTCTGCTTTTGCAACGGACTCGACATCGTTCGATTAAGACTCGATCGTCTCTATGGCGCGTGCGCACACATCCATCAGGTTCGATGGCCGCGAATTGCATCGATAGGGGAGGATTGTATATGTGTCCGTATAGGACAGGTACGTTGCCCTTCAGCCTGCATATCGGCAACGACCAAAATGCACCTGAATAAACATGGGCTGGTATAATGAATGTAGGTATTATAGAGATACGCGATAGCGAAAATCGCCGAAGGGAGAAATAGGTTTCTGTGTCTTAAATAAACAGAAACGCTATTTCGAGGACCATAAATCTTTGATGACCTGCGCCTGAGAACGAAATAGGTTTTTGCTTTAAGATACACAAAAACGCTATTTCAAGGGTCACGATGATATGCACAACGTGTTTACTCAGGCGTTCACGCTAATGCCGTTGTAGGCTATACTGGTGACGATAGGTCAGCCGAAAATTTGGGTCTTGTTTACAAGACGGTGACGGTAGACGAGTATAATGGCGAGGAATTCGCCTTGCAGAAGTGCAAGCGTACATCTCGCCCAGGGTGGCCATGGACCAGCGGTCGATTAATAGGATAAACACAGTGATGCTACTGTGTGTTTGTTTGTTTAACAGGCCGGAGCATCGTTAGGCATGATCTGGGGTATGATTGTCTAACGTCAATCATATTAGTGCCCAAACCCTATGATCGGTAGATAACCGATAAAGGAAATTGGGCGCAAGTGTTGCGAACCTCGGGACTGGGGCAATAAATGGTTATGAACCGTAGCAAAACCCATCGGCTACAACAGTATCAACAATTACGCTGGCCAGCAAGTATTTATCTATTATAATTGCTGACAAGCCGAGCCGATGGAGATATAGTACGGTTCATATAATAATTCAATGTGATGCATGCCTTGATTTAATCAGGAAACTCGAGCAAACGAGATCGACAACGAATATTAAACAAACAGACCGGGCACGTTAAAAAAGAAACCATGAGAACATTCGGGAGGAGATAGCCGCGATACCTCGCAGCATGTGTCAGCGAGTTTTCCAAAGTTTGCGTAGTCGATTGCAGGAGTGCCAACGACGCGACGGGGCACGTCTCGACGATGTCATTTTAAAAAAACTAAATTTCAATAAACGTTTATTACGTTAAATACATGATCAACAAAATAATATTTGTAATTTTATTTCTATTCATGTTTAAAATGTGCAAACATTTATTGCCCACCCTATACTTTATTTTATCAACGGGGGGACGACGTAAAACCTAACGACCTTAACCTCCCTTATTATAATTTATCCTCGATAGTATAGTGGTTAGTATACCCGCCTGTCACGCGGGAGACTGGGGTGCGATTCCCCGTCGGGGAGCCTCTGGCGCAAGACTAATGATCTTGCCCGGAAAAAACAAATCATTATGGAAAATTTAATAAGCCTCAGGACTTGCTAAATAAGGCCAAGACCGGATCCCGGTTGTAGTGCCGATGATGATGATGATTATAATTTATCGATACAAGTATAAGCACAGTATAAGCAGAAGAAGAAGGAGAGGTTAGAAAATGTTAAAGCACATTACCCCATCCGTTCATAATTAAAGATGGTCCTGTGTGCAACGCAATAGAGAAAACGAATTTACTTATTGCACATTTCGTAGTAAAGCCAGTGTTGTACAACACATCAGTTCCACTCTTACTAGAAGGAATGGAAACAAGAGCCGTTTGAATTTGCATTATTGCCCTTTTGCCATATAACTGGGCGTTCAAAAATTCGATGTTGCATACGAGATTCTCCCAAAATTGTTGAAGAGGGGGTTTATATTCGCCGTTAGTTCACTGTGAAAGCTTTTCTATCTACCCTAATTCAATGAACTGTTTCTAGTGTATATTCAGCTTAAAAAGGAGGCCATTCACGTCTCTCGGTTTACCGGCATACAGTAGTGGCTATACTATCTTCTCATTGACTGCCATTAGGATCACAGGAGAACCTATGTGATACCTTATCGAAAAATGGAGTCAGTCTCTGCATTACTTTGGGGAAAGCAAAATTGTCGGCTATCTCCAAAACATTCGACATAGTCTATCATCCGGCTATTATAATTGTGACTGTACACTGATTCCATGAATAAGAGACTGTCTTCTTAGCCTCTCAATGCCATCGATTCTGCACGCGATAAAAAGAAGATATAAATACTTTATTGAGGACTTCATCAGTTCCATCTCTGTTCTTGTCCTGCCTCGCTGATATTTAGTTTGGTTTGTAAAGGGGGATAGTTTACCCCTAACACTGATTCTACCTGGTGAACCTGCCAGAAATCCAACCGAATGCCAAGCCAGTTCCCCTACTTTTCATAAACCAAACAACAGCCACGCGCAAGAGTATCTAGCTCGCACCTTGTTGCTAAGCGAAAAAGTAAAATTGAGGACCTCACCAGTTCAATCTCTGTTCTTGTCCTCCCTCGCTGATAATTAGTTTGGTTTGTAAAGGGAGATCGTTTTACCCTGACACTGATTCTACCTGCTGACCTTGCCAGAAATCCCACCGACCTTTTATGTGGTGCCCTCTAGGCAAAGAGCAGGTGGATGGTACATCAAGAGTTCCTTCGCAGTTATCAACCTTCGTTTGCGTATACTGTGATGACGACAGTGTTGTCTCTCCGCTCGTGGGTCCGATTTCGCTTAAGCAACAACTGACTATCGATGTGTAACGCTGGATTTTGTTATAGACGGTAGGCGGGTGCATACTTTAGAATAATCTAACACGGGCTTTATTAATACTGATGATTTCGACATATATGAAAAAGTAACTTTTGCGAACAAGGTGAATTAAACATAAACGATCATTTCTTTTCATACATTTATTGAATAATGTTACACACTAACTATACTATCAACATTTTTCAATATAATCTCCTGCGTGATCTACATACTTTTGCCACTGATTTGCAAGCTTTAATATTCCTTGTTCATAGAAAGATTTAGGGCGAATTGTTAACCAATTGCGCACTTGCACCTCGACTTCTTCATTACTTTCGAATTTGTGTCCTTCAAGTGATTCCTTCAAGGGTGCCAACAAAAAATAGTCACAAGAAACAAGTCCGGGTTATAAGGTGTTCGAGGGTTTCCCAGCCCATTTCTATCAATGTAGCCCTTGTTAAGGACGCGGTGTGAGGCCTGGCGTTCTCATGAAGAAGGATGACATCTCGAACGGGCATACCTCACCTTTTATTTCGATATGAGGCTTTTGTCATAGGTGATACCTACTTCTGATGAGATTTCTTCAACAGTTAAGCGGCGAACTTTTTCAATAAGCTCTCGAACGGCACGGATGTTGTCATCTGTACGACTTATCCTGGGGCCATGCCTTCGCTTTCGATACATTCTCGCTAACTTTTAAATCCTCTGGCCCACGTATACATACGATTCTTAGACAGTGTATCATCACCAAACTGTGGCTTCAATCGAAAAAAAATATCCGAGGGTTTAACGCTTTCATTTGTTAGACATTTTATAATAATCCGTTGCGCAACAGACGTGCGTGCCTCTTGTTCGCCCATGGCTGTACCGACTACAAAGTCAAGCGGGCCCGCCAGCCAAGCTGGTTCCCCTACTCTTCATAAACCAAACAACAGCCACGCACAAGAGTATCTAGGTCGCAACTTGTTGCTAAGTAAAAAAGTAAAATTGAGGGCCTCACCAGTTCTCTGTTCTTGTTCTCCCTCGCTGATAATTAGTTTGGTTTGTAAAGGGAGATAGTGTAACCATAACACTGATTCTACCTGTTGACCCTGCCAGGAATCCCGCCGACCATTTATGTGGTGTATTTTCCAAAGCCCTTTAATCAATGAGGAGGTCGATGGTACAAGGGTTTCTTCGCAGTCATAAATCTTCGTTTGCGTATGATGTGATGACGACAGTGTTGTCTCTCCACTCGACGGCCCGATATCGCTTAGGCAACAATCGCCTATCGATGTGTAACGCTGGATTTTATTATAGACGGTTGGCGGGTGCATACTTTAGAATCATCTAACACGGCCTTTATTAATACTGATGATTTCGACATAGAGAATTCTGCTTTCGAGATAAAGAATTCCGGAAGTAAACTAGTTTCCCACTTGGATCTCCGGGGGGCACTATATCATCATGCAAATATTATGATAAATAACCGAACTTTACGAAATTCGTCAGCGCACAATCGGGCGCCCTCTCGAGGCTCTGTCGACCCTCGACTGATAACGGCATTTTGTAACATCAGGAGCATCGGTTACACCAATACGAATGCAAACGCCATCCACCAATATTTACAAACAGCGCGACCTGGTGTCCTTGCTCTCACTGAGACCCAGGTCGATTCGTCAACTGTTCGACATATCTTCGTTGCTCAGGATACGATTAACATTCGAGATTCTGTTTTAGAGGTGGAGTCTGAGTCTTCGCGCGGTCCGATCTGGCTTACCAGAGATTGGAGGCGTTAGAACCCAATAACATGGACACCATATGGCTGAGGGTCGTGCTAAGGAATTCTATTAAATTTCTTTGTTGTCTTTACTAATCCCCGAATGACAATCGACCAGCGACATTTCTCGAACATCTTTCACGTAGCGTCGACTGGATACAGATCAACCACCCAGCTTCTAAAATTGTTGTTCTTGGCGACTTTAATGTGCACAATTCCGGCTGGTTGTTACATTCTAACAGAACCGATGAGGCTGTGAGGCTGGCGGAGATGTTTGCTGTAAGCCACAACTTGACTCAACTTGTGGAGGAACCCACGCGAGTGCCGGATGCCCGAGGTGATTATGCGAACACCCTGGATTTGTTTTTGACATCCGAACCGAGTATTTATACCGTAGAGGTTTCTGCGCCACTGGGAAACTCAGATCATTGCTTGGTATCTGCCTTGCTATTCAAGCGAATAACCGGCCTAGGCAGCTTCGCCATGTCCCAGCTGCTAACTGGGACGATTTGCGAGATTTCTTCGCATCCTTTCCATAGTCGGAGGTGTGCTTCGGAGACTCCGATCTTAACACTTGCGCAGTGTCGGTCACAGAGATTATTCTTCTGGGGATGGAGATCTACATTCCCAACTCCATCAAACGAAGTTCATCTGATAAACCTTGGTTTGACAAAAAATGCGAGCAGATTACAGCGAAAAAATAGAGCTTTTAAACAATGGTGCTCCAATCCCACCGATGTTAACAGAACGAATTTTGTTAGAATCAGAAACGCGTGAAACCAGGTGATTGATACCGAGAAGAAGGCTTACAACGTACAGAGTAATCAATAAACTCCTTGAGTGCATAACTGGTTTGCGTCCCTTCTGGTCAATGGTAAGGGCTGTCAGCAGTAACTTCGCTTACTTCTCTTTTCCTCCGTTAGTGACGGGTTGCTGGACGGTAGTCACAAATTCAAAGCATAAAGCTAATGTGTTCCAGAATTTATTTTCCGCGAATTCAAACCTCGATGCCGACCTTTTGGAGCCACCTGTGATCACGCCGTTGCAGTCTTCGATGCGGGATGTGAGGTTCTCGCCCGCGTACTATTCAAGGCATTTTACGTGGACTGGACTGTAGGAAGGCAACCGGCCTGAACGGAATACCAGTAGTAGTCGTTAAGAACTGTGCTCCAGAACCTTCATCGGTTGGGGAATCTGGGGAAAGCTTGAAATTGCTGGGCGTCAACCTGCAACTGTTCAAAAAAAAACTGCAACAGTTGTTTGGTGGCATCTCGGGAGGCCGTGTCGGCGCTATAGGTTTACCTCTCCCGAGAGAAGTGTAATAAAAAAAAAAAAAACTTTAAAGATAAACATGTATGTTAATGTCATTACATATTGTTGCGTCCGTAACGTTAATGACAATTTGTAATTGCACCCTTGGTTCTGGTTGGCCATTCCTTCTGTATATAATTAGCTGATTGACATTTTTAAGGAAAAAGTGGTATACAATTTTTAGTACAAAAAAACATCAAACATTTTTTTAGTTTAGATTCACTGGAGCAAATTCTAAAGGTAATACAATTAAATTTGTGCAAAGGTTCTTAGCTACCATAGAAACGGTGGAATCATATAACACTTTTACCATCTAGATACGTTTAGGTAATTCCCAATATATGAACTCCTTAAATCTATAGATAATATAACTATAAAAACTTTAACCTTAATTCTCATATGGCTTGGGAGCAAGTTAAAGCCATTCGCTTGACACTTTAAGGAGAAACCCATTCACATTCGAAATGAATGAAGCCCACGCAGGCTCTCATGCAGAGTCAATGAATTGTTTCCAAAGTTGGTCATAGACATGACTCTTAAGAATTGGTTCACTTCAGATGTTATTGAACTCCGTACACACCTTCTAATAGGAGTGCGTAGTCATAAGTCTTTCTAAACACATAAAGCTTTTAAATTAAGTACAATTTGAGGGCAACACAGAACCTTGGGCTATTGAAATAATCAAATATCATAAGATAGGTTGTTTTGTGTAAGGTTGCACAGATATAGTCATTCGTTTCTAATAAAACATTGTATTTGTCTTTAAGTTGTGTGTGTTTTGCAAAAGAACTGATACATTAATGATGTCAGCGTCACGAGAGAGGAACTCAGTTGTCATATTTTAAAACCCCTTGAAGTATCTTAGAGCGAATTTTTAAAAATCACAAATGAAGTTAATTCTATTGATATCATACTACATGGGCTGAAAAGTCCTGGGTTTTTAAATGAAAACAAGCGTTTGTTGGGCAAAGTTATATTTATTCCTCAACTCAGTTGTCTTCGAGGGCGATTATAGTATAGGGTATAGCGATTTTCCAACATCTCGATCCTCTTTCTGTAGTACGAAACTTCCAAGCTTCCGAAATACGCCTCGCTTTCCGCGATGACTACCTTATTCATCTGAATCCTTTTCCCTGGAGTGACCGCTTGTAAAGGGTGGTTACATTTTAAGGGCCGATCTTGAATGTGAACCACACCTTAAGGTCAAGTTTTTTTCTGCATTTCATTTAACATTTCTCAATTTCAGACTAACTCAATTTGAACCATGGAAAAATACACAATCGAGCAATGCGTTAAAGTTATTCAGGCTTATTATGAAAATGGGCGTTCAAATCAAAATGCATATCGTGCACTTCGTGATTTTTTCGGTCAATTTAATCGTCCAAATGTGCGTACAATCGGAAAAATCGTGCAAAAATTTGAGCAAACCGGGTCTGTAGGAGATGTGGAAACACCAGTGCATGCTCGTACAGCTCGTACTGCAGAAAATATTGCTGCTATTCGCGATAGTGTGGCTGAAGAGCCGTCCACCTCAACTCGTCGTCGTGCCCAACAATTGCACCTCTCACGCTCGTCGTTGATGAACATTATGCATAAAGACTTGCATTTACACGCTTACAAGGTGCAATTGACTCAAGAACTAAAGCCTCTTGACCATTTCAAGCGTCGTCAATGGTCAGAATGGTGGCAAGAAATGGCAACAGCGGATGATCAATTTTCGAAGAAAATCATCTTCAGTGATGAGGCACATTTTCACCTCAGTGGATTCGTCAATAAGCAGAATTGCCGCATTTGGGCGAATGATAATCCAAGAGTGATTGTCGAAAAACCAATGCACCCACAAAGAGTGACTGTTTGGTGCGGTTTATGGGCTGGCGGCATCATCGGGCCGTATTTTTTCCAGAATGAGGCCGGTCAGGCAGTTACTATGAATGGTGTTCGCTATCGTGAGATGATAACGAACTTTTTATGGCCCGAATTGGAAGATATGGATGCGGACGATATGTGGTTTCAACAGGACGGTGCCACTTGCCACACAGCTAACGAAACAATGGCTCTTTTGTGCGACAAATTCAATGGCCGTGTTATCTCACGTGGTGGCGATGTCAATTGGCCGCCAAGATCATGTGATTTGACACCGTTGGACTTCATTCTTTGTGGTTATTTGAAAGAAAAAGTGTACGTCGATAAGCCAGCAACAATTTAAGAGTTAAAGGATGAGATAATTCGGCACATTAACGGCATGGAACCTTAGTTATGCCTCAGCGTTATCGAAAATTTGGACCATCGGATGGAGGTGTGCCGCCGAGGTCGCGGCGGCCATTTGGGCGATATTTTGTTCCATACATAATGGAACCATTGAACCAACCAACCACCAATATTATCATAATAAAAAGAAATGACAATAATTTCCTAAATAATTTGTGTTTTATTCAAAATCAACATCGGCCCTTAAAATTTAACCACCCTTAAGTTTGGGAATACATAATAGTCGCCCGGTGCCAAGTCTGGAGTTTACGGCGGGTGAGCAACCAATTTAAATCGTAATTGGTGCAATTTGCCCATCGCTTTCAAGGACGTGTGTGATGATGCGTTATCCTGTTATCGCGATGGTACAGAACTTTTTTTTTTCGCAAAATGGGCCCTTTTTTATTTATTCCACCGTTCAGTTTGTCTAATAACGCTGCATAATACTCTCCTGTGATCGTTCTTTCCTTCTGCAGGTAATCGATTAAGATTATTTCATGCTCATCTCAAAAAAACGAAGACTAACATTTCTGCAACCAGAATAATTTTTCAGAAGTTTTTACCATCAAAAAACAATGTCTGATCAAGATGCGATATTCCTGTTATCCCATTTTTTTCACGAAGGCGAAAGTAGGGTCACTCAGACGACTGTAGCTTGTAAACGAATGGACGAAATGTTAAGAAATTAGTGACAGAAGAGACTCTCAAAATGGGTCATGTGAATTTCTTAGTGGCGCCACCTATTAAAAAATCCACCACCAACATTGGGTAGCAGTTTCGCCAAAACTTTACATACTCTTGCCGTTTTTCACTTGATTTCCTCAGATGTTCCTTGAAGGTCAACCTGTTATCGTGTATAACACCAAGATATTTAATATAGGGACTGGATCTGATTGTTTGTCCTTCTATTCCCAAGTCAAGGTGTTCAACTTTCTTGCGGCTGTTTATTAAAACAGCCTCCGTCTTATGTCCAACTAGTTTCAGTCTGGCCATATCTAGCCAGCATTTAATGCTCCGGATTGCTTGGGTGCAAATATTTTCCAGGTCATCTAGATCTTTAGCTACGGCCGCTATCACCAAATCATCTGCGTACCCAATGATTCTGACTCCTTCTGGTACATTGACCCTGAGCACACCACCATGCATAATATTCCATAACAGCGGACCTATTACAGACCCTGGGGTACACCTGCTGTTATTTTATATTCCTGTGGTGCCTCATCTGTGTCATAGAGCAGTCTCCTACACGAGAGATGGTTTGCTAGTGTAGTGCTCCATGAAGCCCTACCATTTCCCTCCCACACACATATTTCATTTTATTAATATCCCCATACACATCCACCTACTATATCATTAACCCATATCCCCAAACTAACATTCAATCCAATGTTAGACAAATTGAATTGTTCAATTCCCAGAAAGTCCTAAAAATAAACACCACAATGCATATCTTCATATGCAAACAAATCCATGCTAAAAAAAATCCATTTGGTTCCCATAGACACAATTTCTAAAATCCTTATCTCCATCTGGATTGTAGCCAGATGTGTACATTTTAAAAATGTTTTTTTTTTTTTTTTTTTTTTTTATAAATAAAACATTAATTTTAAATGGGAAAGTAAAAAACATTTTATTCGAAGTATTGGCCATTGCTTTCTTCACATTTCGACCACCTTTTTGGCAATTTGTGGATACCACGCCAATAAAGCCGGTCGTCTTTTGAGGTAAACCATTCGCAGACCCAATTTTGGACTTCTTCGTAGGAATTGAAATGGTGCTCAGCTAATGCGTGTCCCATCGATGAAAACAATTGGTAGTCGGAAGGAGCCAAGTCTGGTGAATACGGCGGGTGGGGTAACACTTCCCACCCGAGAGCTTTTATTGTTTCTTTAACGGGTTTCGCTGTATGATTCGCAACAAAATTACCTTTCCGTGTTTTGTGGGCCGTTCTGATCGTTTTTCGATCAATACATGGATCAAATGAATCATTTGTTGTCGGTAGCGTTGCGCATCAACAGTTTCACCAGGTTTTAGAAGTTCATGATACACCACCCTCTTCTGGTTCCACCAAACACAGAGCATTGTCCAAACACTGTGTTTCCGAACCGATCAGGCTTTTCAGTCGACGTTGGCGCTTCTCCTGGATGTACCCATGATTTTTTGCATTTAGGATTTTTAAAATAAACCAATTTGTCATCACCAATCATAACTCGATGCAATACTGACTTCATTTCGTGTCATAGAAGCAAATCAATTCAATTCAATTTTTATTATGTAGATAATTACATTTATGGTATATTTTACAACTAGTATTTAAAAGGTTTAGGACAGCAATTCCTCTACAACTATAATCTTAAATCTATATAATGACATTAGCACAATTTTAATGAATAATAAATAATAAATTAAGGGAAAACTACAAGAAAAAACCCTTATTTGAATCTTAAGACTAATATTGCACAGGTTTCCGGTTATTTTATGTAATAATGACCTCGATATAATTTTCATAGACAGGGTACATATATAGTATTTAGGATAACGCAAGACGGGAAACGAGAACATTGTCAGAAAAAGAACAATTGACGGAGAAGTTTCGATTGATTTTGTTAATAAGGAATTCTACCGGTTTAACGTTAGCGTTCTCATGTAGTTATGTGACGAATAATGCTATGGCAAATTCAGTAACATTTTCAATATTTTATTTTGACACCTTTACAATTTTATTCATAGAAGCAACGTTTCACATGTGGTGTTTCGCTTTTCCATCTGCCTGTCATTCAATTCATGTGGTACCCATTTTCCACACTTTTGGATCGTTCCCATAGCTTTTAAATGGTCAGAAATTGTTTGTTGTGCAACATTTAACATTTGTGCCATTTGTTTTTGACTTAAAGTGTCATCTTGATCCAATATTGGTTGCAATTCGGCGTCTTCAAACTTTTTGGTGGTCTTTCACGTTCTTCAGTTCGCACATCAAAATCATTATCTCTGAACCGCTTAAACCATCGTCTGCATGTTGCTTCCGATAGAGCATGATCACCAGAAGCCTCGACAAGCATTCGATGCGACTCTGCAGCACTTTTCTTGAAATGAAAACAAAAAATTAATGCTTTCCGCAAATTTAGGGATTAAAAAAAATGATGTTGTTTGTACAATGACTTGATGCATACTAAATATGTTTGACAGACGTCATAGCAACAAAATAAAAAAAATATAAGGGCTCGTTCACAACAAATGTTCCCTATCGACACATTTGTATCTTGACGCTCACTTCACACCGGTACACTTAGTAGATATCCCATTCCTTTTCTCCAGTTTCTCACATACAAATCTCAACGAAGATTTGTATAAAAGGGCGATGGATTTTAGGATCTGTCTCGATTGGCGTCCGAAGTGCAAGGACCACAACAAACTAAATTAAAATTAATTAATAAATTAAAGCTGAAATGACAAAGCATTTGCGTTTTTAATTGAGCCTGGCCAATTCCCAGGACCCAATTCAACAATCGGTCGTCACTCTTTCCTCAGGTCTGAGGAAGCACGGTGGCGACCGCAACGAGCCTTATCAGGGGCGGTTTTGAGAGATCCCTCGTCCTTTTAAGGATAAGGAGTCACGCTCCCTGAGTGAAAGGCTACTACACTAGTATATGCACCAAGTATGGCAAGAGAAAGTTCATGACCTCACCGACTCGACTCCAATTTTCGCGTTGAGGTCCCCGAGGAGGGTTTCAACATCGAATGATCCCATCAAATACTTCCTCTAGGGTCTCGTAGAACGTGCACTTCGTTTCTTCGTCCGTAGATTCTCTTTGGGCGGATACGTTTATAATTGTATTGTATTGCATGGGTCCTGTATTTTTAGCACCGACATTCGCTCATTAATAAATTTGACCTCTTTTACATGGGGCGTAATCTTCTTGCTTATGATGAAGCCCGTTCCGAGCTTATGTGTATTGGCACCTCCACACGCCAGTGTAAACCCGTTGGTTTCGATTACTTTATGTGGGAGTCGGACTTCCTGAAGCGCGACGATGTCCAATTTATATTGTTTATCGTTTTCTACGACCGCCTGTGTCGCGCCTGGTTTATATGACGTTTGAACATTCCACGTGCCGACGCGTATATCCCGCTTTTTCCGTTTTTCCCTACGTCTTTTTTTTGTCGAGTCGGTGTTTTCTTGATGATTTGTTCTCTTATGGTTGTGTCGGCTCATCACACCTATGCCTACCGGGTTTTTCGTGATTGTTTTTTGTATATTGATTATTCAATATTTTGTATATTTTGTATAGTGACTGTTTTTTGGGATAGTTGTGGAGTTATCTAAATCGATTATCTTTAAAAAGGGAAAAAAATTACAGGAGCATACTACGCATCATTACTTGACCAACTGAAGGCAGAAACTACGAAAAAACAGCTACAGTTGCAGAAAAAGAAAATCCTGTTTCACCAAGGCAACGCGCCGTCTCACACCTCAGCGGTTGCCATGGCGAAAATCCACGAATTACGGTTTGAACTGCTTGACTATCCGCCTTACTAACCAGATCTAGACCCAAGCGACATCTTTTTGTTCCCCAATCTAAAAATTGCACTCGCCGGACGGAGATTTTCGTCAAATGGGGAGGAAATCACATTCAGAACAGTTATTTTGCAGGGAAAAACGCCGCTTGCTATTTAGACAGGTTAGAGAGACGGGAGCATCGCTGGGACAAGTGTGTCGAGTTACAAGGAGACTATGTAGAAAAATAAAAATTAATTTTAAGAAAAAATGTCTTGCATCTTTGTTAGGTCGGAAACACTTCAGCCCACCTTCGTATTCTTAAATAATGAGGGCTCATAGTACAGACGTATCATTCGCTTGCCGATGGCGACAGTTTTGTCTCGATGGACGGTGAATTGATATAATTTCATTCAAGGATTACAAGCTAAAAATACTTATTGACAATATACCTAAGGACTAAAAATCATACAATACCTTAAATCGAAGGTAAATGAAACCGTCTATTTTACATTAAGGCTGTCGAATGGCATTTCAAACCATACACAAGTCCGACCTTTAACAAAGGCCTTTCAACTCATTCCAGTAGTATTCCAAATACAGATATTTTCTAATCATTTCAAATTGCTTATTTGTTACAACTCCAACTCAATCGGGTATAGCATCCCGTGTTATACCGCTGCGTTAAATTTTCAACCAATTCTCATTAAATCGAATAAACTATATGGTAGTCAAATAACAAATTAGCTTGTCTTCGTTTTCAGTCTCACAGGTAGCTTTACCGATCAACTGATATCCAACATATGCTTCGACACCGTGTTGCAGTTCTACCAATTTGGAAGTGTAATGTGGCCAAATCAATCGCTGATTTTAATTGATTTTAGGTAATTCTAGTGACTTTACCTAGTGGGGCTTGAACGCTCTTGGGGTATGTAGTGCTCAATGTGATTTGTCGAATATAGTTATAGTTATACTTTATGGTGTCGATATGGAGTTCGAGTGACTTTCTATATCCCAGGTATTGGACTTAATTACCAAGAATCGCCAGCGAGTAACATCCGTGGGCAGATCTACATATTGATCACCAATCTCTTCCGATTGCTTGGCGATTTTCATTTTTGGCAATACACGAAATAGGTCACTCTAGACTGACCGGCGTGTTCACCATTTGCGTTCTTACACAAAAATGGCGTCTGTCACGAAGTTACCGTTTATTCTCGGCGATAAATTACAATCGGGCTAAATCAGCACTGCAATATTGCATAAGACCGCCTGTCTTGCACTAATGTATATAGTATAGAGTCTTTCTCTCTTTGGCTGACCTCATTAGCTCTACACTTAGAGGAGCTTTAAAAATTTATGTAGGAGGAATGATAAAGAAAATTTCCCGTAACGCCTTCACTATTTACGGTGAAATTAACGACTTTAGCATCAGCTTAGCATTAAACTTTTTAACGTGGGGCGGCACAAAAGAAAAAACAATAAAACGATGGCCTAATTTGGGGGCAGAATTCTAGCAAGAAACCCGGTCTTGCCGACAATAGTGTTTCCTGTGAAATATTGGTCCGTCATGGGATTTGGCAAATTCCCTGCTGTTAGTCATTTATTTGCGAAGAATTATTAGAACTTCTATCGAACGTAAGTGTAGTGCCAAATAAGTCCCGGCATCCGTGGGCACCTTAACGAAACCACTAGCCTAGAAATTATTGTAATGTGTGTCTCATCCGACTGCACCGGTGACTGGTTACGTCGCCAAATACCCATTTCGGTTGACTGGGTCTGATTGACAGCTCCACCACAGCTTTGTGTTTGCAATCGCTACAAACGCGACTCAAGAGACTGCGTTACATCTGTCTAGCAGACTCACTTTGCCGCAACTACAATAAATATGGCGACTTGTTCAGGGCCTTTAAAGTGGTATATATTTATTTGTATTAAACCGAGATACTTATCCCCCGATTAACTTGCTATAAATATTCTAATTTTCCCGCATCGCTTGAAAGACAATCGATGTAAATTTCAAATTTTAAGCGGTGATGATTTTTTGACGAGTAGATGACGGTGAATGATTCAATTACAGATTGTGACTTTGGTGACTGAAATCAAGGCGTTAAGTTATCCGGTGACTGTTAGATTAATACTGAGATTTTTAGAGGGGTTTAAGGTCAATCGAGTGTCGTAGTTTTATTATCAATGGTATGAAGTGGGAAGGAATTAACATTTGTGTTTTAAAAAATGTTAGTCAATCATATGCTGTTGAGGTCAATAAGGTAAATTTACAACAGCGTAATCGCGAAATATAAGATTTTTTGAAAGACTATATCTCCGTTTCAACATTTCAATACTCTCCTTCATGTGCTAAGGTTTGAAGAGTAATTGTGTTACGGAGCAGACCTTCTTTTATCATTTCCGAAATATACATATTTATCTTTTTAAATGATTTTACTCTATATAGATAGACAGACATTTACTGTTTATATGTCTACATGTTGTAGTACAATTTACAGGGAATATTTAATTACCAAAGAGGCGATAGAATTCGGGATAGGCCTGTGGCGGTTCTGCCAAACCCCACTGACTACTTACCTAAAGAACCCCCATCCCAACAACCCAGTCTGCATAATATTTCACTAATGCAATCGCATTAGCACCTTAAATGCTTCACGCCTCAAATCGATCAAGTTCATTTAGCTAAATTCCCCTAGAAGAGAATTCTTACCTGCATGGATAACTTCGCATTTAAAATCCCCTATAAGATTTCTCTTCAAACTTATCATAAATTCCCTGAAAGAAAATTCATAGATTCATATATAATCCAACCGCATAAGCAGGGAATCTTACCCTTGAGTTGGCTTATCCCAGCTTCATCATGTGTATCATAAATCACCATACAAACACATTGGCTGGCGACCTACACCCAAGGGACCAAAACAAATATACGCATCTCTTGGCACCAATTAAATCCTACAGCATAAGCAAATGCAAATAGGAATTCAATTCCTACCCTTACCAGTGATGCCATAAACACCATGTCCCGGTAATCTAGCTAAAACCCATTAACACCATTTCTTCGATGCGTCGCGTCTATTTATTTAGCCGCGACGCACATCTCAAACAAAGATCCAATTAGCATCCGACGAGTTTCGGTTTTGTTTGCTTTACCGAACTCGCATCCCATGAATGTACATTTTCCCTTTCTTTGTTTGGATTCGTTCCCATGGCCTTGATCCATAAAAGAACCAATGTACACACATTCATGTGTACCGTGACGATCTTCTGTATGAGATCTGTTTGGTTATCTCAAAGAGAGACTTTACGTCTCTCCTGGAATCGGAAAGTGCACCCCTTAATTAAGAGAGCGAGTTTCACGGTCCGAATTTCCTTTGACAACTAAGGAATATCGTGGAGTCCTTTTACATCCACCGACCGAGCAGGTCGTGGTCGTTGTCGCTCCTGCTCTCCGTAGCGCAGCGGAGGAGCATAGCTATACACAGTCGAGTTGCAAAGTGTCCTGAGACGTTATTTTCAAAAGTCCTCATTCGTGTTAACTGAAATCGATTTGCGAAATTCCGCTTTGGAAATCAAGACAAAAGTAAGTGCTCTTGTAAACGTAGTCTAAGTGAAGTATTAAAACTCTCATATATTTAGTAACGGGTAAAGATCAAGTTAATAACGAACGCGAAATAAAATAAAGAACATTTACTTCAACAGGATAACTGTGTTTTTGATTTTCCGACAACAGTTCCTGGGTGCATTAATTTCTTTTGCTTGTGTTTTTCTTTCGGTATGCAGCCGATACTTTTAGAATGTGTGGAGACGAAGAGAATCAGCGCCGTACGCCGGTGCACAGTGCTTCGCTTCCTACAGGCCTGTCAACAACTTTCTCTAGGAAGCCCAATCTTTGGTGAACTGTTCCCAATTCCATGTCTAGATGTCGTTTTTATTATTATCATTTTTTACATTTTTCATGTGCACATAAAAGGAATCTGTAGTATTCTTAAATGTGTAAGCACAGATAAACGGTAGAGGCTAGAAAAAAAAGTATAAATTAATGTTGGTGGGGTGTATTTTTCCGACACTTGCGCCAGCTAGTTGGTGTTACCCTATAAGAAAAGAAAAAACATACAAAAGTATAAGAAAAGAAAGGAAAAAAGAAAAGAAACGTCTTCCCTCTACGTCCCATGACGTATCTACCGAATGCCGCCGTGGCGATGTGCCGTCCAAAATCGACATCACCTTTGCCAACTCATGTTAGGAAGAACCATGGATTGACGGGTTTTGAACACCTACACTCACAGTGACCATCAAACTCTGATGTATCAAATACTACCACACGGGGAGTTCATCGCAAGCAGATTGGCGAAGAAAGCCCGGAAAAAAAGGTGGAAAGAATAGGACATCGATATGGAGCTGCTTGTTATATGCTGGAAAACCCGATCGAAGAACTCGACGCAGAGTACGATGCAAACAGGCAGGCTGGAAAGGTCATGAAGTGGCCAACTAACGCGTGCTATGCTGCTATGCTATGACAGAGATAATTAGCATGGGCTACCAAATCAATGTATTGGTGGAGGCTAGAAATCGCTCAGGTGGGAGAGTTAACTTATGACTCATCCACAAAACATGGAAATGGTCCTAACTAAATCATTTCAACGTTATCTCATACTATAATCACAACGTGTCTTTTCTACTATAAGCCTGAGTCATCAAGAAACTCCAGAGAATGAGAGACAACAAGATCATCTTTTGACTCTCTTTGTTTAAGATAACAATTCAGTTTCCTTTCTTAATATAAAAAGCTGTTCATAGTTAACCGAAAAGTTAAAGCACGAATACGTGATGAAAGAGACATCGCTTCCAAAAAAAATATTTTTTAAATTTTGTCTCGAGACCGGACAATAACTGGCGATCCTGCTACTCGAAATAGCAAACTGCTGTTTCAAGACGGACGTCAAAATTCTGGGAAGGATATAAAAACATCGACAAGAAAATCATGGGATTTTCTCACCAGTCCTGTACCTGATCAAGCTGCACAGATCATCGCTAAAACGGAACAACGCCTAGGGAAGGAGGCCGTAAGACTGGTTAATTTATATAAGTTAATCAAGCCTTGAGAGAAAGAAATATATTCAGTGAATGAAACAAGAAAAAATCAAGGAGCAGACAAACGGGAAACCCATTCGATAGACCAACTGAGACGAAATCAAGCGACTGCGAAGACACACCAAAAACGGCCACAGACAACATCACAATCAAAGCAGATATAGCACATCTGGCTCAACAAATCCAAGCAATTATTTCAGCTGTTAATCAACTCCAGCTAGACAAGAACAAAAAAATCCAAGTTCGCCCAGTAAAATTAGTCGAACACGAGGACATAGTCTTCAAGTTCAACAGATCAGAAGACATAGAGTTGGAGGGATTCAAAAACCTCCCAAAATTCAACGGAAACCCAGAAGAATACGCCTCTCGGAGGGAAAACGTGTGCAACCTAATGAAAGTATGCGAAACCCATAAAGGACACGCTAGATATGCCACAGCACTATCAATACTAAAATACAAGATCGCAGGTGAAGCAGCGAGGATGTTAACCAAGTACTAAAGAAAATTCTGCTTCGAAGCCATACTAGACCAACGAGATGCAGCATATAGTGACAACAAACCCCTTTATGTGGTGAAGAAGACATGGTACACTTCCGACAAGGAACAAACACGTTGGCTAAATACTACGACGAGGTTAACAGAGCTTTAACCCTCATTATATCTGAAATCCAGTTCGAAACACGGCATCAAGAAGGAAAAAGGGCATTACTCGAGGAAGTTGAAGAGGAAGCCGCAAGAGTTTTCCTAAACGGCCTAAATAGCGTATTGGCAAAACAAACACTATACGCCCATAGATGCGAATCACTAGCAGCTGCCTATGGTATAGCCCTTGCATTACAGTACGATACCAGACACACAGATATCGCACCAAACTTCCGGATGATAGAGAGAAACCAACAATAACCCGATCGCCCTGGTTACGACGGTTGCAACAAAGATTAAGAAACCGAAATTCCTACTCAGATCTACATACGAAATTCGTTAATAAACGGAAAGAGTTCAGTCATATGGTCCGTAAAAATAAATATGACACGTTCTGCACGTTAGGGAATGAGTTAAATAATAACCCATAGGTCAGCGCCCACAGGATAGTCATAAAGACTATACAACAATAGTAGTCAAATGCAAACGAGCAAAAGTGACATGGCCAGAATTGTTACTGGTCTCTTCACGCTGTGTGAAACACGAGAGCACAACAGGAATGAAACATCATTGAAAAAGCAATACCCCCAGTGGCCATGGAAGAGGTGTGCATGACTTCATCATCATCATCATCGGCACTACAACCGGGAACCGGTCTTGGCCTCATTTAAGAAATCTCTCCACCGGCCCCGATTTCGAGCCAATATCATCTAGTTTGTCACTCCCAGGCTCTGGGCGTCCTGGTCTACACCACCCATCCATCGCAGACAAGGTCTGCCGCGCCGTCTCCTTCCATACATCCTGCCACAAAGGTCTTTCCGGGCAGGCTCCTCTTCGCTCATTCGAGCTAGGTGTCCCGCCCAACGGAGTCTACCGAGCTTTATTTTTCTTATAATATTAGCTTCAAGGTAGATTGCGTACAACTCACAATTGTAGCGTCTTCTCACATACGGGGCCAACAATTCTCCTTAAGACCTTCCTCTCGAACGCGGCTCAGAGTTCAGAGTGCCTTTTATTGAGCACCCAGGTCTCGGATTCATATATGAGTACTGGTGACACCTTATCTTATAGCGTTTGAAATAATAGTGAAGAAGAACGTGTGATTCGAACTGACGCTATGACGGTTAGAATCACCAAAAATTGAACCTAAGCGTTACCCATCAGGCTACTGGCCGATTTTAGAATTTGATGTTTAAACTCGACTATACTCCACTGATGTGAATTGTTATGTTATCGCTTGGTATACGGCTCTGATGTATTTTCTTATTCGCTTTTTCGTTCGGTGCTTTTCACTATTTTGCTTGTGAATTGAGTGCGTATCTGTTACAGTCGCCACAGTTTTGCACAGTAGTAGCTTGGATGTTCTGGATACATTTTGGGATTTAAAGAGCCTTGATAGACCATAGTAGGCTTTGTTGGATTTCATCAGCCGTTCACGTATTTCTTCTTCCATATTGTTATCGGCTGATTCTATTGACCCAAGGTAGTTAAAGGATTGCACTACTTTAAATTCGTGCTCCACTACCCTGATAGTTTGACCAACGTTAGGACTTCTTTTCGCTGAAGTTGCCACCATGTACTTAGTTTTTCCCTCATTCATGTGCAGTCCTAGCTTTTGTACCGCCTGCTCGATTTGGGTGAAGGAAGCCTGTACAGCCGATTCGGTTCTACCGATGATGTTGATGGCATCTGCCTAGGCAAGTATCTGACTGGACTTGATGATAATAGTCCCTCTAGTTGTAACGCCAGAGTCACGGATTGCTTTCTCCAATGCCAAGTTGAAGAGGAGGCATGCCAGGCCGTCTCCTTGTCGGAGTCCATTAAAGATGTTTATTGGTTTGGACAGCAATCCCGGTATTTTTACTTGACTAGTTAGGTTGGTCATGGTCAACCTACAAAGTCGTATCAATTTGTTTGTAATGCTGAACTTTCTTATGGCATTACATAGTTCTACCCTGGCTATGTTGTCGTAGGCGGCCTTAAAGTCTATAAATAGATGATATAATGGAATCTTAAATTCCAGACATTTTTCCATCGCCTGCTTAAGGGTGACTAACAGACTCGAATGCTTCTTTAATAATGCCCTTTTGTAGAACAGTTTCTATTTGCTCTCAAATTAGGTCCTAGTTCAGGCAATTACTTGTTCATTTTGGGTCAATTTTTTTTCCTTTTAACATTTTTTTGAAGTCTGCAAACAGATAGTAAACACTGGCTTCGGATCTGGAGAATATGGTAGATGAAGAAGCGCTTCGAAACTCAAATTATGTGTTTGGCCATCGTTTCATCGTTTTCAACAGTTCGTGTTCCGATGCATTGATGTTGTATTTCCCTATTCTGAGGAAATGCCCAGAAAACAGCTTTTACATGGCCAAATTTTGATGTAAAATAGTGACAACGCTTCTAATTAATACTATTTACTATACTATTTCTGCCTTCAGTCGGTCAAGTAAAGATGCGTAATATGCTCCTGTAATGAGTTTTTTCTTTCTAAAGATAATCGATTAAGATAACTCCATGGCTATCCCAAGAAATAGTTCCCATCACTTTCCCAGGCGAAAAACCAGTTTTTGATTTTTTTTTTGGGGGCCGATTCCCCCTTTGCAGTCCACTGTTTTGATTGTATTTTTGATTCGGGCGTATAATGGTGTACTCCTGAGAAAGGTTGGCGCAGGACTAATAACCTTGCCGCAAAAACAAATTATTATGGAAAATGTAAGAAGCCTGAGACTTTTTAAATAAGGCCCAGACCGGATCCCGGTTGTAGTGCCGATGATGATGACGACAATTATTATAATATTTATTGGTCTATAAAAACCCGGAAGTCCATGACCTCATTGACTCGCCATCGCTTCCTGTCCTGTGCACTCTCCTTCCACGCTTGACCATCCGATCCGATCTCCTCAAGGTCAAACCTAACATTGTCCTCCCATCTCCATCGCGGCCCTCGTGCCGGTCTCTTTCCCGTTCGTCTACCGTCAAGAATCCTACGCACGGTCCTCTCGTTGCCCATTCGCGCCACATGTCCGCCCCATCTTAATTTACGCGACCCGATTACGCTCACTATTGCAGGTTCGCGGTATATCTCTTACAATTCGTGGTTGTGCAGTTTCCTCCATCGTCCTGCCTCCTTGACATATTTGCTGCCAAAGATACCCCTTAGAACTTTATTCTCGAATACGCAGAATTTGTTTTCTTCCCGTTATGTTAATTTCGTTTGACATTTCGTTACTGGCCGCCAGTATCGTTCCCAGATATTTAAATTCTTTAACGTTTTCGAATATCTTCCCTCTGGCGTTTATATGTGTTCCCTGAGGTCCACCTGCACTCGCCGTAATGATATATTTTGTTGTGTCTTCATTTATTTCTAGGCTCATCTCTTCTGCCGCTTGGATGATTATTTCACTGTTTTTACTTATAGTTTCTAGATTATCACCCAAAACGGCGATGTCATCCGCATATGCGAGCACTTGTGTTACCCCGTTCAGAGATTATCCGGCCATGTTGTCCTCTTGTACCTTTCTGATGACGTACTCGAACACAAGGTTAAAAAGACATCGTGAGAGACCATCCCCCTGTTTATACCGTCCCGGATTTCAAATGGTTCTGTGATGTGGTTTTCTATTTTAACTCGCCCTTTGTTTTCGTTCATGCAAATTTGAATGAGGGCGGCATATTTTTTGGGGACTCTCATCTTAACTACAATATGGTAAAGTCTTTGCCTTGCGACTGAGTCGTAGGGTTTTTTTGAAGTCAACGAACAGTTGGTGAACCGTCTCTCCGTGTCCCCACTTCTTTTTCAGCAGTTGCCTTTCTGTGAACATTTGGTCGGTCGTTAATTGGGTCCTACGGAACCCACAATGGTAGTCTTCAAGTATTTCTTCTGCGTACGGTGTGGTACTCGCCAGTATGACATTTGTTAGTATTTTGTATGTGGTTGGAAGCAACGATATTCCTTTGTAGTTTTTGCAGTGAGAACTGTCGCCTTTTTTGAAAATGGGGACGTCTATTGAGATTTTCTATTCCTCCGGAGTCGTTCTGTGGCGACTCTAACAGCTACACACACAATTCACAAGCAAAATAGTGGTGAACACGAACGAAAAGTCGAATAAGAAAAATACATCAGAACCGTATACCTTAGCGATAACATAACAATTCACATCAGTGGAGTATAGTCGAGTTTTAAAAATCAAATTTAAAACACGGTCAGTAGCCTGATGGGTAACGCTTAGGTTCAATTTTTTTCGTGATTCAAACTGTCATAGCGTCAGTTCGAATCACACGATCTTCTTCACTATTATTTCAAACGCTATAGTTCCTTATCCCATATTATTTTATTCAGTTGGTGGATCTCTCGAGCGGTTGCCTCTCCTCCATGCTTCATAAGCTCTGCCGGTATGCGATCGACTTGTGGAGCCTTGTTGTTTTTCTATAGATTTATTGCATCTACAGTTTCGTTGAAACAGGACTCTGGGATCTGAGGCCCGACTGTATGTACGTCTGGTGCGTTTATACGTGGTTGGTGGGTGCGTACATTAACCGCGTTTTCAAAGTACTGCTTCCATCTGGTGACGATATTGTTTGTTTCTGTTGTTATATAATTAAGTTCATTTAATTATCACCCCCCCCCCCCCCCCGCATATTGCAATCTCGTGACCGCACATGAATATCCTTTACCAATATCAACACATCACATACAAATACAATAGAATATTCTCACATACAATAGATACATAATTAAAATAAATTAAAACCCCTATTTCAAAATCACTAACATACTGCATACAGCCATAGCCTCCCTAATAGTCTCCCTAATTCCGTTTCCGCAAAATAACACTCGTCCTGTATTGAGGAAGCGGAACAAAAATGGATATTGAATGGAGCGACACGAGATTCCGTCTTCTGAATCAATTCGTGTACGTGTGCGGTTGTGCTACGCAAGCATCTTGGAAATCAATAGGTTACGCCTAGCTATTGCGTACGTACGTTGGAGTTTGTACTTTAATAGCTTATGGTAGCTCTCATGGTTGTAAACCAGTTCCGGAGGTTGTTTGATGTTAGACGGCACCGGAAACGAAAGAGACAATCCATCGGCGTAAGCTTGGTACCTTCGTGTACGTTGGTGTTGTACGCTAATGTTGCTGTCCTCAGGTATTGATCCCATGATTGGGAATTTCCATCCAGAATACTGCGTAGGTATCCTACAAGTGGTCGATGGGCTCTTTCCAAAACGCCATTCGACTGTGGATGGTATGCTGAGGTTTGAAGCTTCTTGATACGGAGCAGCTTGCACACGTTTTTAAAGAAGCTGCTTAGGAAGTTGCTTTCCTGATCGGTAATCAGTTGCTTCAGAGCACCATACCGAGCAACTATTTGGTCAAAGAAGACCGTGGCCACCGTTTCTGCCTCCGCATTGGGCAAGGCGTAGCAATCTATATAATTAGACAGATTGTCTTGAAAAGTTAGTATATATATATTGCCTGCTTGAGTTAGATCCAGAGGCCCGACTATATCTAAATATACCTTGTCGAAGGGCCTCTTACTTAATTATATAACTTTGTGACCAGACAGCCGTTTGCGTCTCGGATTATTGTGGCTCCCTCTCGGTAGCTCTGGGATCTGAGGTTTGGCTGTATGTACGTCTGGTGCGTTTATTTGTGGTTGATGGGTGCGCACTGCGCATACTGCTTCCATCTTGTCACGATATTGTGTGTTTCTGTGACCAGACAACCGTTTGTGTCTCGAATCATTTTGGCTCTCCCTCGGTAGCCATTTCTAATTGAATTTATGTCGGCATTCATACCTCCGATGTTCTTTACTCTGGCATTTTCTAGTATTATTTCGATCCGAGTCTTCTCCCATTCGCGTTTTTTGCCTTTGGAAAGTCTCGTTCTTTCTTTCCGAATCGTCGCGTGTATTTCTGTGTTGACTTCATCATATCTTTGTATGTGGATTACTCTGGGGCGTTTACGTTGTTCGAACTTCGCCCTGCACTCATCGTCAAACCAAGGTTTGGACTTGATTGTTTTCTTAAATACCCAATACCTTTCAGGCTGTTTATTTGATTGTGTCTCTGATCGATGCCCATTTAGCGCCCAGATTATTCTCTAGGATGCTCAATTTATTCGTTAGTTCGTCTTGATATTCAGCCCTTTTGCGCAGGTCTTTTAGTTTATCTATGTCGAGGTTTTTGCTCGCCTTCCGTGACTGCCCGTGTGGATTTGGTGCGAGCCGACTCCTAATTTTGCCCATCACTAGAAGATGATCGAAGTCGCAATCTGCTACTCTATATGATCTTACGTCAAACATGTTCGATTGGTGTCTTTTGTCTATGAGAAAATGGTCTATTTGGTTACGCGTTACGCCGTCGGGTGATATCCAGGCGGCTTTATGAATTTGCTTGTGCTTGAAGATCGTACTTTTCACTACCATATCTTTTGACGCTGCGAATGGTATAATTCGTATTCCATTATCATTTGAAACATCATCATCATCATCGGCACTACAACCGGGAACTAGTCTTGGCCTTATTTAGCAAGTCCTGAGGCTTGTTAAATTTTCCATGATAATTTGTTTTCCCGGGCAAGGTCATTAGTCTTGCGCCAGAGGCTCCCCGGTGGGGAATCGAACCCCGGTCTCCCACGGGACAGGCGGGGATACTAGCCACTATACTATCGAGGAGCCCCATTTGAAACATCGTGTAGGCTTTATTTACCTGTAGTTGGTGGGAAGATGTCTTCCTTTCCAATTTTCGCGTTGATTTTAACATCGAATGTTGAGATCCCATCAAATACTTCCACTAGGGTCTCGTAGAATGTGTCCTTTGTTTCTTCGTCGGTAGATTCTGTTGGTGCGTGTACGTTTATGAGTACATAATTGTAACATGGGCCCTATATTTTTAGCACCGACATTCGGTCATTAGTAAATTTTACATCTTTTACATGGGGCGTAATCTTCTTGCTTATGATGGAGCCAGTTCCGAGGTTATGTGTATGGGTACCTCCATACGCCAGTGTAAATCCGTTGATGGGAGTCGGACTTCCTGAAGCGCGACGATGTCCATTTTATATTGTCTCGCGTTCTCAGTGACTATGTGCATCACGCCTGGTTTATATAACGTTCGAACATTCTACGTACCGACGCGTATATCCCTCTTTTTCCATCTTTTTTTTGCCGAGTCGGTGTTTTCTTAATGATTCGTTCTCTTATGGTAGTGTCGGCTCAGCACAGCGATGCCTATCGGGTTTTCCGTGGGATTGTTTTGTGTGTGGTGATAATTCATTTTTGTTCCCACGAGTCTTTAGGTTTTAGATAGTCCGCCATATCAGTGCCTCGTTTTGATGTGGTAAGGTCTGCTGACTGCTCTGATTCGATCCGCTGTCAGAGAGGTGCCGTTATAATACAACCGGTATACCCCTGGCTGCAAACCATCCAATGGGTACGATGACGTATAACACCCTGGAGTTGGGGTGGCAGATCTTTGTGTGTTACTCCTCGCTAGCCTGTCGGACATGGGTGCACATATAAGAAGCATATGCTTCCGCCAGCATAGCCTGAGTGATTCATTGTAATTTAAGCACACGCACCATGTCAAGGTTTCTACCAAGCGGGGGCTTCTAATTTATATCTTCATTATTTCAGCTGTCGCATAGTCTCACTTTTCGATCTTTCACCACGATTTTCAGGACTTGCTTGATGCTCTCTAGAGTCGCTGCGTCATTGGAGTTTGTACGACTCCGTTTAAATTTAGCATACTAATAATAGTTGATTTCCTGCTGCAGAGTCTTCATAATACTTTTCAAGCCATTGTTTGACTTTAACACAATTTTTTCTTGTCAAAAAATAATGATTGATCAACGCACCAAATTGAGATTTGTCCACCGTTTTGAAAGTAACAAAAGTAACGTCACTTAAATAGCTGTAACTCATTGACTAATTATCCAAGCGTCATAACGTCGTTGACACTCATCGTTTAAAGGTCGGTACTTTCTGAAAATCAAAAGGATTTGTTATAAGTGATGCCAGCTGTATGTCAGTCTGGGACTTATTCAGTGATATGTTGTATAAAATATCAATCTATTAGTTTATACAAATTTTCGTCATCACAGATGCCACAGTTTCACAAATTTAAAGACTTGGTTTGTAAGAAGTACAAAATCGATGCAAAAAATTAAACATTCATCATACGAGACACGTTACTGTTCACAAAAATTGGCACAACGTTATTCTTTAGTTTTTCTTTATCATAAAAATATATGCAATTAAATAGACAAACAAAGTTCTGCCGCTGAAAGGGAAACTGTACGACAATAGTCATATTACGTTTAGCTTAGAGCGTCGGTGTGGCACCAGTAGGTTATAATATAAGACAACCAAGCTCATATGTAAGCATTTTTTGACTATCCTGTAATTTAGAATCTAAGTATATGAAATGTAAATAAAAAATATTGCAAACATGTAACATAACACGTTATTGAATTTAGTTCTAGTTAATACTAAAAATCACCAGAGCACGACCAACACACGATTTCTTTGATAATTGATATTTTGGAGGTATTCTTCGGCATAACTTTTCGCTGTATGATTTACAAACCATGGTAAACTGTCTTTGCTATTATTATTTTGGGACACAGCGGCCATGGCTTTCGGTGGAAAGACGTTTTGAAGGCTGTGACCCATAATATAGAAACTGCATTATATTACCCTAATGGTTTTAATACCGTTCCTATAGCATGGTTTTGGATAAGGAAGATGTAGTTCAAACGAAAATTGTCAAATCTGTTTAGTTGCTTGGGATTTTTAAAAGTTACTAACATATGGGGATGCTGTGGTTGTGCAGTTGCGTTTACCCAACATTTGGGTCGTCAAACAATTTCGTCAGCATTTGGTTGTAAAACCACGTGTCCCGAGATAGTCCCAGGCCGAAAACACATGGAAGATCTGACTCACATGTCACGAGGTAGTTATGTGGGCGATGGACATGTGCCTTTTGCTGGGCGAAGCATCTGTGTTTTTCCAAGCTTATGTGGGAATTTGTAGGCGCCACAATCTTCCTTCCGTTTTCTGCAAACATTAACACATTGCATATTTTAATAGTGTCCTTCTGTCTTAGGGCCTGCGTTATGGTCTATTGAGTTCATTACTCTCATGTAAGAACAAAACAACTTACAAATGGTCACGCAAGGCTAAGGTGCTATACACCGACTGCAAAATGATTTTTAAGCTTTATATTTAACAGTGCTGTCAACAAACAAAAAGTACGGAAAAATCAATGTTCTGAGATTACGTCAAGGTACCGAAGTTTTTTGTTGTACACATATCAATTAAACGCGTACTCGTGTTTCATCATCACTTTACATTACAACACAAGGTCTAGAAACCCCATCCCACCGAATGCCATAAAAGAGCAAACGGTCTCGAAGGATTAAATTTTATTAGATCGTTTCTAAAATAATGTTTTCACTAATGTAAAGAGTAATACGGTTCAATGTAGTTTCGTCGACGTCTGAGCATGGTGGTGAGCGCGTTGGCTTTCGCCTGGTTTGCAGCTGATGCGGCCTTAAATGCGGCCTGCTTTATCTTCGCAAAATCAGCCTTTGCTACAGCTAGTAATTTAACCAATTGTGCGACTCTGGTTTTTGCCATCTCCAACATTCGAGTTTTTTCATTTAATGCTGTTTCTGCTCCCTGTGCAGCTTCCTCTATATTCTTCACATTATCCTGAGCTCTTTTAATAGCCTTCGAAATAATTGCCAAATGTGAAGTGGACTGTTGGACTGCAGTTATAGCATTATTGACATTAGTTTGAATCTTTAACAGTACAGCCCCCTCCTCTTGAACAACGGCCTCAGCTTCGCGTACTTCTTTTTCAAGTTGATCGACGATTGTTTGTTTTCCTGCGAATGCTGCCTCTGCAGATTTGGCCGCATTCGCTGCTTTTTCGGCTAACTGAACTTTCACGTCATGGGAAGCCTGCTGGCCAGCTTCTGCCTGGGCACTTGAAGCAGCATCAGCATCCTTAGCTGCTTGGATTGCAATATTAGCCACATTTTGCTTTGGCGGTCCGGTTTTCTTAGTAGCAGATTGTTGGCAATTATCTTGAATTCCTTTGTTACCTAAATCTCGTAGAACTCTTTTATAGGAGGCGAGGTCCATGGAAGACTATTGGGAATAGAGTAAGGTTGAGTGTTCCATGTGCTCAGAGTACTCACCTTAGGCTTTCGATGATGATAGCTGGATCCGGATCCAAACTGTATTCCTAATATAAATAATATAAATATGGATATTAAACTTAAATTTACCATATTTTATTTAAATTTAATGTAATTCAAGTGTCTTCGTTTAAGCACAGAATTTCTAGAAAATGTTTAGGGCGATTCAATTTATAAATGAACCACATCGATCAATCTTGAAATTTCGCCAGTGATTTTATAAACAAAAGCAAATCAATTTGACATACGGCGGGCGTATAAATGAAAAGACTACTTGGTGAATTTTGTGGGGTAATATCACCTTGTGAATTTTTTTTTATGTTTCTCTTATCAGCGTAAACACTACTTAAAGTATCCAAGAATGATAACGGGGAGAAACGTGTAAGTGGGTCAAAAGGTCATTTTCCGAGCGTAGTCGTGAAGTAAAATTAGCGGTTTTTCGAGTGCAAAGAGAAGCATGCGTTTGGAATCTTTATTGTTCTTTATATGAACTATTCTGACACATGTCAGTTTCCAGATTTTAATTTTGACTAATAGATGTGTCCGGCTCCTCGATAGTATACTGGTTAGTATATCCGCCTGTCACGCGGGAGACCGGGGTTCGATTCCCCGCCGGGGAGCCTCTGGCGCAAGACTAATGACCTTGCCCGGGAAAAAAAATCATTATGGAAAATTTAACAAGCCTCAGGACTTGCTAAATAAGGCCAAGACCAGTTCCCGGTTATAGTGCCGATGATGATGATGAATAGATGTGTCTCCAACCTCAATTTTAAGGCCGAGTAAACAGCTTTTGTGGAAAGTCAAGCAATAGTTAGTGTTTGGCTTCTCCACGAAAAATCATTAATATCAGTGCTACGGTAAAAATCGTGGTGTTTACATTATAAAATAAACAAAAAATTGAACAACAATCGCGGAAAGAAAAATGACATGCTCAACAAATGTCTAAAAGAAAAACATTTTCGTCCCGAAGATTCGCCACAAGAAGCCACAACATCACTTGTGCCCAAGAGGACCGATATCCTGGTGCTCTTTGTAAGCAGAGAAGACAGCTGGCGGTAACATGGCTAATTGTACGCATGAACCATTCCAATGATGGTATTCGAAGCCGTGAAGCCAATTTATGAAGAATTAAGCAGCGACAATCGCTTGTGTGGTCAAGTCTTCTGTGGGATCTGAAGTAAGCAAACCGATCACCACACACGCGTCCGAGTGTAGTGCAGTGATATCTATGGGACGCGGGCCGTAATGTGAACATTGTGTAACAGTGTACAGTGCGGGAAATTCTCAGACCCTTTCCTTTCCTTATGTCTGTTTTTACTCTTTTCGCAATTTCATTGCGTCCCTCAGGCATCGATACACTCGATTGATTTATAATCTTTGCAGAGTTTTTTTGGTGTTTGAGTGGGGTAATATTCGTCATGGAAAGGATGCGACCTGGATTTCGGCACGGATCTAGTGGGGCACTTAATAGCAGGGCATAACACCTGTAGTGATTGCTTTCGCTCATTATCGCTGCTTCCGACTTGCATTCTTTTCTGAGGTGGTATTGGTTTTCTGTGTCAGGTCCTTTCAATGGAACGGGAATTTCACGTCGATCTTTGTAACATTCGCAGCCTAAGATGAAATTTATCATCTGCCCACGCCTTTAACTAGAAACCAGCAATCCTTGCACTTAGCGAGACCCAGCAATAACTTATACAGATATTTCTGATTTCACTATACCCGGTTATAACTTAGTGCCTTTGTTCTTTCCACATCGTGGTCTAGCCACATACATACGAAATGATATTGCTTATCAGGTTCTGCCACAACGATGTTCAAGCACAAGGAAATTCATAAAGCCATATGGACACCACCCGACGGCGTAACGCATAACCAAACAGACCACTTCCTCATAGACAAAAGATACCACTCGAATATCCTTGACGTAAGATCATATAGACTCCGATCATCTTCTTGTGATCGGCAAAATCAGGAGTCGGTTCGCAGCAAACCCGCATGAGCAGTCACGGGAAACGAGCAAAAAGTTGGATATTGAAAAACTAAATAGATAAACTAAAAGACCTGCGCATAAGGGCAAAATATCAAGGCGAACTAACGAATAGATTCAGCATCCTAGCGAATGGGAGCAGTGAGGAAGAGGAAGCCAATAGTGTGGACACTAAATCGACGTCGATCAAAGACACAATCAAACAAACAGCCCAAAAGGTATTGGGATTTAAGAAAACAATTAAGTCCAATCCTTGGTTTTACGATGAGTGCAGAGCGAAGATCGAACAACGTAAACGACTTAGAGTGATCCACTTAGAAAGATATGATGATGTCAACGAAGAAAGATACGCGACGATTCGGAAAGAGACAATGAGACTCTTCAAACGGAAAAAACGCGAATGGGAGAAGACTCGGATCGAAAAAATCCTAGAAAATTCTAGAGCAAGGAATATCAGAGGCATGTATGCCAGCATAAATTCAATTAGATGTGGCTACCGAGGGCGAGCCAAAATAGTTCGAGACGCAAACGGCTGCCTGGTCACAGAAACAAACAATATCGTCACAAGATGGAAGCAGTACTTTGCAAACCTGCTCAATGTGGGCACCCATCAACCACAAATAAACGCACCGGACGCACATACAGCCGAGTCTCAGATCCCAGAGCCATCTTTCAACGAAGTTGTAGACGCAATAAATCGATTGAAAAGCAACAAGGCTCCCGGAGTCGACTGCATACCGGCAGATCTTGTGAAGGATGAAGGAGAGGCAAGCGCTCGAAATATGCACCAACTGATTCAAACAACGTGGGAAAAGGAAGTCATTCCGGAAGAATGGAAAACCTCAATAGTCGTCCTCGTTTTCAAAAAAGGCGACAGATCTGACTTCGAAAACTACAGAGGAATATCATTGGTCCCAAACACATACAAAATACTAACAAATGTCATATTGGCGAGAATCACCCCGTACGCAGAAGAAATACTGGGAGACTACCAATGCGGAATCTGTAGGAACCGGTCAACAAGCGACCAAACGTTCACAATAAGGCAATTTCTGGAAAAGAAGTGGGAATACGGAGAGACTGTTCACCAACTGTTCGTTCACTTGAAAAAAGCTTATCACTCAGTCGCAAGACAAAGACTCTACAATTTTGTAGTTGACCTGGGAGTCCCGAAAAAATATGCCGACCTCATTCAAATTTGCATGAACGAAAACAAAGGGCGAGTTAGAATAGAAAACCACCTCTCAGAACCATTTGAAATCCGGGACGGACGAAAACAGGGGGATGGACTCTCACCATGTCTTGTTAACCTTGTGTTCGAGTACGTCATCAGAAAGGTACAAGACGACAACATGGTCGGATAATCTCTGAACGGGGTAACACAAGTGCTCGCATATGCGGATGACATCGCCGTTTTGGGCGATAATCTAGAAACTGTAAGTCAAACCTGTGAAATCGCGACAGAAGAGGTGGGCCTAGAAAGAAATGAAGATAAAACAAAATACTTGGTAACGGCGAAAGCAGGTGGACCTTAAGGAACACATATAAACGCCGGAGGCAAGATATTTGTAAAAGTTTAAGAATTAAAATATCTGGGACATAACCCACAAACCACAGCGTGCCAATTCCTGGCACCACAAACTACAGGGTGTCAATTCTTGGAAGAAGCAAACAAACCAAAGCGTGTCTATTTACTGGAAAATGCTACAAGCCACAAACAACAGCGTGTTGAATTATTAGGAAATCTCTGGAAGAGGTCGAAAGTCAGAGCCATGGAACTATAAACATAGAACGTGGTTGCATGGTGAATTCAGTAAACCTTTTAAGTGCGAGTAAATAGAAAATCGTCCTTAATTTATCACGTTGCCACAGGCGTACCATAGGGCTCTATTTAAGGACCCATCCTCTTCCATAGCTACACATTGGAAATTCCCTATTCAATGGACGGGAGAGGAAAGCGAATATGATATGCGGGCAACGTTATTGTGTTCACGTCATCTACAAGCCCTAATCTCACAAAAAATCCTCTCAGTGGTCACCTGAACAAACTGTAGCAGTTTTACGGTTGGTGGGAAATTAGACTTAGTCCAAGTAAAGCAGTCGGCATATACTCTAAGTAGTAAACACTCCCAACTTCTCGATATTCAGAGCAAATTTGAATGCAAATAGGAGGAACTACGATTAGATTGCAGGACAGGATGAAATATCTTCGTTTTATTTATAACCCAAATATGTTACCCGTATCCTTCAAAGGGAGAGTTGATGAATTGTTTCATTAGATTGTCGTACTCTTTGCTTGACCATTGTAGGGATGTTAGCCGTAAGTGATTCAAGTTACTGGCAGAGGAGTTACATAAAATTTTACTTTCAAGTAGGTCTAAACTAAAAGTTCCAATGTGGAAAAACATATCTTCGGGGATCAATTGTGAACAACATTCTATCCAAAACTTTTTTCTTTCAACAAAAAATCACATCGTCGCCATTTGTATTTATTTAGTATTCCATATTTATGGAGGGTGATGTTTTTGGATCAGTTGCTGGGTTAGTGCGGATTTCACGTAGGTTCAACTGATAATTTCGTGTTACTTCAGAGGTTGAAAAATAAACTAATGGCGGATCTGTTTTACGCCATCTGAAATTTCCAAGTTGTCATTTTTCATAGTTTGCAAATAACAGGCGTTCCTTTTCTTCTAATAAAATGATCTAGCCAAATTAACAGCAAATCCACCATGACTTCATCATGGTGTGACTTGAAGACTTAGTTAGAGAGGAGTCAAGTGAGAGGTTTACGATATTGTGGGACTTTTCTCATTACAAAAAAAGGAATAGAAACATGAAAATCTAGACGTGACTTTTTTATTGTGTTATATTAGTGGAAAATATATATACGAATTCATTGAAACTTCCGATTTATTGCTGTTAAATTGGGGATCTGGAATTACTTTGAGAAGATTTTTGACACCCATTAGCTGAAATACCATTGGTTTGTTTTACGTCAGGTTTTGCGTGTTATACATGATTTGCCATGTATTGCGGGCTATTCAGAAGCAAACAATCAATTAGAGAATCCACTATAGAGAGAGATCTTCAAAGAGAAACTGATGAAATAAAAACAAAAACACTCCGTATTTTTGTATTCAACTCTTGGTAAATTATTCCGATTGAATAAAATTGTTGTCGCCCCCTATTATGAAAGCAATCGATGTATTGATATAGAACTGCAATTAGATCATTGTTTCTATTTATATTTTCATTCAGACACCGACATTTCTATTTAAGCTCGTCATAAGCAATGCTAAATCAAAACAAAAGAGTTCAATGCAAACTTGCTGTCTGCCACGACACATGTATATTATCGCTACAACAAGTCTTTCTGCGTTTTATCTACCAGCAAAAAATTACGACAGAAAAGCACGAAATAAAACAGATTTCTCCCAACAGTCTCCATATTCGCTCTGACCCTCGGTTAAATAATAAAAATGAATTCATTCTGACAGATTAGTCTGCTTAACTGAACCCCATCCCATATCGCACTCATAGTTCCATGTTATTGAATTACTTCTATTTTTATATTTTATTTTTATTTAATCATCTTTTAGGTGTGTACCGCCTACAACTTTGAAGCCATCAGAATGGAGATTGGATGTGACCTGGCCACAATACGCGACGAGGATTTGTTGAAAAAAATGGTGAGTAAACTATAAAATCTATTCAATATCCAGATACAAATGTACAGGTTCTACATAAGTGAATAATCGATGAATGAAACTTCAACGTCAAGAGAACTTAACAGAAAATTGTGATATCTTGTCATGCTGTCGCGATGACATCATTGTTTGAAATATATACAAAATGACTTGAAAACACCTAAATGCGTATGGAGAAACAAATCAGTTTCGAAATCCTTTTCTGGACGGGTTGATTGTTTTTTGTGTTAAACTGTTTGACAGCCGTGGAGAATATTCGTGATTAGCGCCTCGTATCTTCTCCAAGTGGCAAAGATGACTCGTTGGGTGTCGTTAGCAGCGATACAAATCCTAATTTGGATAATACTGTAGCTTTCTTATATGAACCAAAAACTGTACGTTTGCAAGGTGGACGTGCTCATTCGTTTGCGATGGTGATATATCACACCGTTTTTTTTTCTCTATACTTAGATCTTTAATAGAATTTAGGCGATTACATGAATCTAATAATAGAAATAGTTTGTATTTACATTGAATGAAAGTGAATGGAATGTTTAAGAAATCCTTGGAATGCCGCAAGTCATTATGCAGCTCATGATTGTGGTTGTTATAATTAAATTTGCTCTCTGAAGCAGGTCGTAGCTTGTTGAATTTTAAGGTTTTTAATTCGCTAATTACCACTCTGAACCACTTTGAATCTTTTTTGCTTTATATACCGTCTCAGAATCTTTATGGAAGATTAGTTGATGAGCGGTGTAAAGCTGAGGAGCTTTAAGGCGGTTTTAACATAAGCCGTCTTTAAAATTCAAAGTGATAAGTATTTCGTAAAATTATGGAACACTTCATGAATGGAGCCTGTGAGAGTGACAAAACCAGGCTTATCATTAAGAATTCTCTAAAAACGTCGATAGCGGCGGTTTTTGTTGGTGTTCACGGTATAAAATGACTCAGTTCACCCAACCACGTCTGTATCTATCTGTTTCAAACACTGTCGGACGCCAATTCGTTTATCCAAGCCGCTATTTGGTTTCTAATTATGATTTTAAGTAACTCTATCTTAGCCAAGGAATCCTTATAAGTCTTTGAGGTTCTGTCACGGTAATAATAAAACGTTCTCTTTAGCTCTTTCTGCTCTTGTTCTCTTTCTGCCATTTTATGCTTCTAAAGGCGGCGTTATGTGATCTGGAAGATCGTTGTATCTTTTCATATGATGGGAGATTTGCACAGAGTTAGGCACTATTGTGTTGTGGACAGGCCAGTTGAAGGTGAGGGTATATTCTTCTATTTGGACAATTGAAATATTTAAGCTTGTCGAGTATTCGGCGAATTGACTTTCCTATCTACTATTATGGAAACGTTCCGAGTCTGTTTCGCTAAAGAAACATTATTTTCTACCTTCAATGAGCTTTCGATTGGAGTGTTGCAAATTTATTTTAGCGTGGACTACCTGGTGGTCAGAAACTGAAGCAATCGTTTCTTTTTATTTCTCTTCTTTTATTAAAGTTTTGTTTCTAAATTACAGACTAGACAGAAAATAGTTAAATTTTAGCTTAATTATCTTATATTATAACTTACTGGACCCACGCGGAGGCTGTAAGCTAAACATTATATGACTATTGTGCAGTTTGCCTTTCGCCGACAGAACTTTGTTCGTGTCTTTAGTTAATTAGGTTTATTTGTATGACAAAGAAAAACAAAAAAACGTTGTCCTATTTTTTTTATTTGTATTTAAAATGTAACTTACTTCTAAGTTTTTTTTATTTTTATTTTAAATGCTTGAATATATAGCTTATCTTAAATGTTATACTACCCTAATCCTAGAAAAGCTAAGTCTGTGTAAGCTGGCTGAAGATGGAGTTATTCTGGCGACATTGGTACATAGGTCTTTATTTACGATATTCCCGATCGTAGCACAATCGGCCGTCCACGGGAGATCTACCTATCTGATAAATCAGCAGAATTTTGGATCCATTCTGTATAAGACCATTCATAATCGAATTCGAGGAACGCCTCTAGTGGAACAAAGCCGTTGCGACGCGCCCTCCCATAAAACAAAGTATTTAGATAATAAGTCCCAAAAATTATGTCATTGTCTTCTGATGAATTTGATCATAAAATTATCCACCCTATTTATGTAGATTTCATTAAATAAATTTTCATTTGAATAGTACTTTTTATAGTCCGATTTAGGTGTTCGATATAAAATGAGACAAGCCCTGAGACATTTCCTTTCGACAACCCGAATCCTTTCCATCCAATTTGAACCTACATATGTTAAACGATACTTGGTAAATATATATAATCATTGGCCTGATTAGCGTCATGTAGCATATAGCTTTTACCCTGTTGTCAAGTTCACTACTGTGAAATAGCCTTCTTGCCACAGCAAACATTTTTCTAGCTTTTATCAAAGCAGCCCCTACATGTCTCTCGAAATACAGATATTGATCTAGCCAGATCCCAAGGTATTTAACCAGACTCTTGGTTTCCAGTTTACGATTATACGATCCCACGTTAACAAACTTTTCTTTGTATCGTTCGTGGCTTTATACAAAGGGGTTCTAAATAAGAAAGCGTTGTGTGATTAACTGGTAATAATTTTGCAAGTTTAACTAGCGTTTAACTTGAGTGACACTATCTATTGGAAATACTATAACTTATTCATCGTATTAATTAAGATCTAAATATTTGGGCCAAAAGATTAAATATCTCATGATAATATTGGAAAGCCTTATCAGCCTTTAGAAGTGATCCTGCATGTTCTTTTGATGAATTATTTCATTACATTGTCGTACTCTTTCTTGACCATTGTATGAATGTTAACCATAGGTGATTCAAGTTACTGGCAGAGGATTTACATAAAACTTTACGCTCAAGTAGGCCTAAACTAAAAGTTCCAATGTTTTGAGAAAACATATCTTCGGAGAACAATTGTGATCAACATACTGTCCAAAAAATCACTTGGTGGCCATTTGTATCTATCTAGTATTCCATATTTATGAAGGGTGATGTTTTTGGAAGAGTCACTGGGTTAGTGCGGAGTTTCCCACCTAGATTCAACTGATAACTTTGTGCTAATTTCGGGGTTGAAAAATAAACATATGGCGGATCTGTTTTACATCATGATAATCGGCACTACAACCGCGATACGGCATTGGCTTTATTTAGCAAGTCTCTCCACCGGTCCTGATTTCATGCAGATGTCATCCAGTTTGGCACTCGCAGGCTCTGGGTGTCCTGGTCTACGCCATCCCTCCATCACAGACATGGTCCGCCGCCATGTCTCCTTCCTTACATCCTGCCACAAACGAGGTTCAGTGCAGGCTCTTCTTCGCTCATTCGAGCCAGGTATCCCGCCCATCGGAGTCTACCGAGCTTGATTTTTCTTTCAACATACGCTTCAAGGTAGATCGCGTACAACTCACGGTTGTAGCATCTTCGGAATCATCCCCCCTCACATACGGGGCCAACATGTCTCGTTAATACCTTCCTCTCAAACGCGGCTAAGAGTTCAGAGTGCCTTTTATTGAGCACCCAGGTCTCGGATCCCTACATGAGTACTGGTAAGATCATGGTCTTGTACAACAGTAGCTTGGATGTTCTGGATAAATTTCGGGATTTAAAGAACTTTGATAGACCATAGTAGGCTTTGTTACATTTGTTCAGCCGTTCGCGTATTTCGTCTACCATATTGTTATCGGCTGATACTATTTACCCAAGGTAGTTAAAGTATTGCACTACTTCAAGTTCGTGCTCCGCTACCCTGATAGTTTGACCACAGCTAGGTCTTCTCTTCGCAGAAGTTGCCACCATGTACTTCACCTTTCCCTCATTAATCTGCAGTCCCAGTGTGCCGCCTGCTCGATCTGGGTTAAGGAGTCCTGTACAGCCGAATCTGATCTACAGATGATGTCGATGTCGTCTGCGTAGGCAAGTATCTGGCTGGACAATAGTCACTCTAGTTGTAACCCCAGAGTCACAAATTGCTTTCTCCAACGCCAGGTTGAAAAGGAGGTAGGCCAGACCGTCCCCTTGTCGGAGTCCATTAAAGATATTTATTGACAGCATCCCGCCATTTTTACTTGACTATTTACGTTGGTCATGGTCAACCTACAAAGGCGTATCAATTCCTTTGGAATGCCGAACTCTTTCATGGTATTATATAGTGCTACCCTGGCTATGCTGTCGTAGGTGGCCTTAAAGTCTATGAATAGATGATATAATGGAATCTTAAATTCCAGACATTTTCCATCGTCTGCCAAAGTGTGAATATCTGATCAATTGCTGATTTGCCTGGAATGACGCCACACTGATATTGACCAATGATGATGTGGAGTTTCTAACAGATACGCACACAATATATAAGCATATAGTGAAGAACACCAAAAGAAAATCGAATAAGCGAAAGCATAAGTCGTATACCAAGCAATAACAAAGCAATTCCACATCAGTTGAGTGTACTTGAGTTTAGAAATCAAATTCGTACACTCGGCAGTGGCCTGGTGTGTTGAGCATTGGTTCCATTTACAGTGATTCTAATCGCCATAGCGTCAGTTCAAATCGCACGTTCTTCACTATCATTCCAAACGCTATAAAACTCCTCAGAAGATGCATCAACCACTCTAGAAGGCCTGAGGGTCCCTATTACCCCAACTCTCACCTATATGAAGATGCCTCCATTACCCCTATCGACGAGTACTTGCTACAATTAGCATACAAATACCTCGAAAGCATTCAGGACAGCGAGAACCTACTTGTACGGGAGTCTTGCGTTCTTGACCCTTATCTCCTTCGATCTCTTCGGATCCGACCGCCACGATTTCTTCTTCAGTACAAAACTGAGGAAGGCACCCTTTCCAACAACATTCCCCTCTATAATAGAGGATTCCTGGACCCATCCGATAAGGTCTACTGCTAACCCACTACACACACGCACGCACAGTATAAAACAGCACAAATGCACATGCACACACCGACCAAAGCGCAGATTATCAGACACCGAAGACGTGATCTGCGTTTACTACCGCACTTAAGACCTACTGCTCCTGTATGATTTCTTTTCCACCATCCCTCTATCCAAGTAGTTAGAGAACATTTGAAGTAACCCTGTCCACACTATTCTAAAATCCCACCTCCTCCCCTTTTTTTCTCTTTCAGATATCTTGAGTACGAGCCCAACATCCTCAAGGATGTAGATGATTCTGGTTATCACAAGATGATCAGAAGCCAGAGACAAGATGAAGGACACCTTTGTCCTTGCCTCCCTTAAATCGTCCTCTCGCCACTTTTTTTTTTTTTTTTTTTTTTTTTTTTTTTTTTTTTTTTTTTTTTTTTTTTGATTAGATTCAGTATTGCGAAGAACGTCCTTGGTGTACGGACGAAGAAGTTATACTAAAAGTACGATAACGCAATTCGTTTTCTTCTCTTTTATCAAAACTCGCAACGCACAACGCTCGTCCCTCGGTTACTAGGAAGCACGGCATTTGTGGACTCATAAACATAATAGATGGATGGATCTATTTCAAATTAGTTATACCTTTTATTTGTTTATTTCATTTCGTTTTAACCCCTAAATATATTAAAATTTACAAACATATTTTAGTTTTCGCCAAAATTACAATTTAAATATCAAATGGTAACAACGGATATAGTCGTCGCATAAAATTCTGCCATTTTTCCATGACCGATATTTGTATATCTTGGGTATACAATTTAGAACGTTCGTATTCTCTTACTTGTTTATATCTATCTCATATACATACGTACATATGATATAATGGTCACACAAGCTTAAATGGTTGAAAATTTAACGCTGCTCTTGCACCACAAACATAAATCCTTAAATAATACTATAGTTCAAAACTAATACGAGTAGCATATGAGTCATCCCATAGATGCGTAAAGATCTATAGTTCTCACCAGCTGCACCTCGGAGACATGCATTTAGCAACACAGATATTGTACTTAGCATACGTTCCAAATACCCAAAAGCGGCATATCAATAATTTATCTCTATAAGTAATCCCAAATGAAACTGGTTTTCCTTAAACTTCACATCTTCTGCGTCATATTATTTAACCTACTCTTAATCCTCTTTGGCTAGTTTCCTAAAACAATACAAAGTTGTTAACGCTGGAGAAAGCACCTGTTTTGGCAAAGATCATAATGCTTTGTGGATATTTATTAGCTTGCAATCCATGAAGAGTTCTAAAATAGTCTGCACCGAATATTTCATCGTAACCAGTTTTCCATAATTCAGCTTGAATCTCTCGGATTACCAAAAGCGTATCTTTTTTTCGATGCCATATTAAAAACTCTTCCCGATTAAGTCGTTCCATGATAAAGCGGAAACATATTTTTTAGCTCGAGTAAAGCAAACTTTATTTGCATTACACAAAAACGGCCGAGACTATGAGTATTTAGATGTGATTCAAGACGTTCATATGCCTGTAAGCCATAATATCTTATCGAGTTCTATTCAGCTGATTAAACAAATCAATTTAACCATCCAAAAATAGTTGAGTCGTATGTTAAATAAAATTTATTCTCAATCTGCTAAGTAATATATTTTGCTTTGCCATATGCTAGTTTGAGAGGGACTATATGGTCCATTAGTGTCGGTTTGTTATGTGGGCGTCCTCTGCATTGCGAGACACACTGACCACACTAGCCTTGGTCTCAGCTGGACAATGTTAGGCGAGAGCTCATGAAAATGTGAACCAGCAAACTGACACCATAACCGCCCACTACTTATGTTCTGGATACAGTGCTTGGATCGTGATCGTTGGGTGGTAGTTTTCAATTTATAAAATCGTGCACGCGACCCTGAAATGATGCGTATTTTGACTTGAGAACGTTGGTGCTAGAATTGTCGACCGATAAATTCGTTGGCAATGCCATTACGGCAGGCTTGCATAAGAGAGGAAATACTTAATATGGTGCCTGGGAAATTGAAGTATGTACTTTGAAGAATTGTGACATCGAATTGATTTGTCAAAAACGGCCCACATTTTTAAAGTCAACTGGTTTTCCGAGATCAATGAAGTTGTTAATGAGTAGAACTGGATTAGTAGCTGTAACGTTGTAAATTGTATGCGATTGAGTTGATTTAGAATATGACAGCGCCGAGGTTTTTTTTCCTCTTTGTTTTCATGAGTCACATTTCATTTTCAAACTTGCAAAACTAAGAAGATTAAAATACTGTAATTTTGTTGTGGTGTGGATTTTTAAACTGATTTATTAGTTATTCATTGTTAATTAGTTTTTTAGTTGAATTTGATGGAGTCTGGACCTCCTTCGGTTTTTAATACTATTGGGTATTATCCTAAAAGGTTGTGTATTCGGGATGTTCATAGTTATTTGGAAACACGAATATACGCAGACTTTGATTAATTTTTAAATGAATTTGCTTTTGTAATTTGTGGTATGGCCGGAGAGATGAAACTGACAAGATTTGGCTGTCCTGTATTACGAGACGGAAAGAAGCTAGGCCTGGGGTAATTTCCCAAAACTCTAAAAAACAACTGGTTGTTTGTTAAAATGCACATACCTATTATTGAATGTGACATGGATCAAACAAGAGAGTGCATCTAGCTTGGTATTCCTAGAGTGGCAAATGTTATTGCGAAGTGAAATGTCTTTTAGATCTCTTGCGTTTTTCGATATGCTATGCCATGCTATGTTTCAGTGTGTGACTGTAACGCCGCAAGAGTTCAAAATCTCCTTGGTTTCGATGACTTGATTGCCTATTATAATTCTCTGAAGCTTTGCTCAGGAATGTAAAAAATTGAATTCTCTTTGTGAAGTATTATAGTTGCTTTTGTTGAGTTGCCGTACTTCCAGAACCGGACTCTGCTCTGGACGAAGGGCGTTGTTGTCTTGCCCCGTTCGAGTCGAATTTAATCGTCAAATTTTGTTGCACCCATATTGTCTCACAAACAAAATAATAAAAATCAACGTAGTCACAGTTATGTCTACGTCTTTCTATTTGTCCCACGTTGATATGGCGATGGAGGTGCTTCTTCCTTTGCCTGTTTCCTTTAAGATTTTTGATGACGGAATTCGCATTTCCTTTCTAGCACACGTGTACAACGAGCCATACCACACAAAGGATTCCTTGAACAATGAGTCGATCGTTGGTCGTGAATGACATCGGTAGCATTGTTCTTTGCGGATAATGTCGAGTTTTTCACTTATGAACATCACATTTACACGGACGATGTGTTGCGCACTGTGAAAAAAAATAATTTAATTCAATATAAAAATCAATTGCGAATAATTTCTACGTTATGGTGTATTGATTATTTTCCAAATCGATTCTACGCAAAGTTTACAGTGTTGTAACCCGTGGCGTTTAACATATAAAATTAAATAAATAAAAAAGTTAACAGTTATTGCAATTTAAAAACGAACACTATACTAATTGAAAGTATTAAATAGTTGTTGTGAAGACAAAGGCAAGACAAAAAAAAAAAAAACATAATAAACGAATAAACAGTGCAGTGAAGCGCCAAAAATAATATAATTCGCAATTGCAAGAAGAAAAATATATCACCTCGGTCGCAAGTGTGAAAATAATAACTAACAATATATTGCTCGTTAAGGAATTAGTTTTTAAATTATCATTTAGGGCGAGTGTAAGGTGACTGACTCTTAGTCGACGATAGGCTAGTTCGAGTTAGGTTACGGAGGAACAGACTTGCTTCGTGGTTCGTATAGCAAGTCGCCTCATACAACGAGACACAGGAGTGCGGACGTGTTTTCAATTCGGCGATCGAATTAAAAGAAAAAAATTGCCTTTATGAGTCGCGAGTGGCAATTGTTTATTTATAAACAAATAAATTCCAGTGATAAAAACAGACTGTTGCAGTACAGCAACAAGCCAAAACACCAAACGGCCATATAAAGGAAGTGATACCACAACGCACGCCGTATATTCGGACACATCAAAGCACCAAGCCCCTGCTGAATAAAATTCAACTATGCAGAAAACTCTATTGGCACTGAACGCTGCCAATCACACAAACACCAAAGAATTCAGCGGAGATGCTGAATGAAGGAGAGCGACAAATTGTTTAATAGTTTGCATTGTTACTGTTTAACACAGTTGGTGTGTTGGGGTAAAAAACAGTTTTGATTTATCAACTGTACCGTGGTCTTCGAACGAAGAAGACTTTTATCTTTTTGTGACTCAATTTTATTTGTTCTTTACCAGCATGTTTTAACGTTTCGTGGTAAAAATAAAAGGTTAAAATTGTGTGTCATTGGCTGTGTCATTTGCTGTGTCCATGGTGACACATTATTTGTTTTTTTTTTTTTGGTGAGCTACTACGCCAAACAAAGTTTGCTGTCTCGTCGAGGATGAGCTCCGGGATTTCCTGTTCTCGACCAGGAGTTTGGCTTTTCCCAGTTGGCGAACTGGATGCAACTAATGGTGTTGGATCCAATAATCTCAACTGGCGAAACACAGTCAAAACAAAGTAAATATAAATAAATAGAATCAAATAAAAGAGAACGAAGCCACGTGTTGTGACAGTCAAAACGAAGAACAGAGTTTAATACGTGTGAGTAACACGTTAAGGGTGTTTACGTGCGAGTGCGCGAATATTGTGAGTGTGTGTGCGAGGCCACAATCCTTTTGTCCTTCAGGCAAAAAAAAAAAAAGTGAATAGTTTCCATAATACGGAGGTAGATCCAAAAACAAAAAAAAACAATAATTAAAAAAGTGAGAACACGCGGTCCATAATATGGACGTAAAACAAATGGATGCCAAAATGGTAAATCAGAGAAGGCAAAATACGGACCTAAACCTAAAGGCTAAACGCCTTAGAACAAATGAAAATAAGAATACAGATACGTCGATTGTAACCAGCGATGACGAAGACAACACCCATGGTGCCCAGTACTCAGGGGCTGGAAATCAATGCAAAGAACTAGCTGTCAGCGAAACAAATGCAGACACTAGCAATCAGATCGAGGTCCTCAACGGACTCATCCATGAGATTAGTCGTAAAAAAGAAGAACTGGATAGACAAATGGAGGAAGTTGTTAAACTAAAAACCAACCTGACCCAGAACGAGCAAAAACCGAAAATGGTAGAACAACAACAGCAAGAATAAAGACACCAGCAACCCACGAAGGCAAAGAAAACACGACAAGATAAGGAAATTCAACAGCAGGAATCACATCAACAACAACAGCAGGAATCACACCAGCAGCAGGACACATCTCGGCAGGAAATATCTCAGCAGGTGCCAGTCAAAAAAAGGGAGAAAGTACCTCCTATCTACATTAGCTACATGGAGACAAAGGATCTCATAAAATTGGGTGAGTTGACATGCAAAACTTTTAAAACAAAACGTATAAATAATTTTAAGATAAGTTTAACATGCGAGGATTTGGAAGGGTATAACAAAATTAAATCGGCATTAGGGAAACCGAAAAGCGAGTACTACACGTACACCCCTAAATCGGAGAAAACTGTCTCCATGCTCTTCAAAGGAGTTGACCCTTCCTTTACTCCCGAAGAGGTGCTCGAAGAGCTAAAAAACTTCGAAAACGATAGCCTGACGTTTACAGGTGTGAAACCATTTTCTACAGCAAATTCTAGAAATCGCAACCGTAAGTTGCCTTTCTTCATTGTGTCGCTAAGCCCCAATAGTAAAATTGATGGGCTTAGATATATTAAATACATTAATCACCAAACAATAAGTTGGGAGAGAATAAAGAAGTCCGACCACGTATTGCAGTGTATGCGCTGTCAACGCTTCGGCCATGTGGCAGCGATTTTCCATATGAATTTCAGATGCTTCAAATGCCTAAAAAAAACATATCATTGGAGAATGTCCATTGGGCAAAGAACAGCTTCCGGATAGAAGTAAACTATCCTGTGTTCTCTGTAACAAATGAGGTCATCCTGCTAACTTTAGAGGTCGCCCTAAGTACCAACAACTAAAATCAAAGTTGGAAGCCAAAAAAAAGCAAGTTGAAGAAGAAAAACGGACGTAAGCTCCCTCTTACAACAATTTCGTGACACCAAGTGTGTCATACGCCCAAATGGCAGGTGGAGTAAAAAATGCACGAATCTTAGAACAATCACGTAATATCATTAAAACGCCTACTCCATAGGCACAAACTGATATAACAGCAATATTACTGTCCATACAACGACAGTTTGCTGCGTTTGATAAAAAATTCAGTATGATCGATAAAAAACTGACGGAACAAGTGGCTCGAACGGACATTATCTATTCGACCCTGTTTCCAGACGAACCCACACTCTAATCATAACGTTCACTGCGATTGAATTAACCCTAAAAATTATTGCTGTGAATGTTAATTCACTAATCCGCATGGAAAGAAGGGATACTCTCAGCAATCTGCTGGAAGCTGAACGCCCAGATGTGCTTTTGGCTAACGAAACTAAGCTAAATCAAAGGCACAAACTGGGCTACCCAAATTATAAAGTAATTAGACGAGGAGATCGTCCAAATTCCACTCAGGGGGCGGGGTCGTTGTCTTAGTTAAGAATGGTCTACAACACAAAGTCGTCTACAGTATAGATGCATACAAATTCCAAGTACTAGAAGCCTGCGTTATAGATACTTCTTTGAAAAGTCAAAGGCATCTCTATGTGATCTCTGCGTATGCTCCCGAATCTCCACAGTGTCTACAGTTTATAAATGAACTTGATACCCTTTTTCGAGGTCTCGAGTTAGAATCGGAAAATAATTATTTCTTTATGGCGGGAGATCTAAATCCAAGCACAGTACTTGGGGTAACCTTATCACAAACACAAGAGGCAATGTGTTGTTCGACTGGTGGCAAACGAACGCTATCGAACATAAACTAAAATTGTACGCTACACGTACGCCGTCATATCCAAGAGGAAATTCCTTCTTGGATTTACTGTTACTCGACGAGCGAATACAATTATTAGATACGGATCTAACTACTCGAAATTGTCTTCGTACAATCGAGTACGATAGCGATCATTTCGGACTTGGTGCTGTAATACATGTCTCAAACGAACCTTCACTACTTGAGCAGTACAAACAGATACATTCCTTTAATTTCGGAAAAGCACACTGGTCGCGCTTTGATTGGATAATAAAAAAAGAATTACGCTCCAATGGCATAGATCCACCAACTGACAGAAATCTTCATAATGAAGAAATTGATCATTATCTTTCGACGATGAACAACATTGTTACTAATACAATGAATCGTTCTATACCAAAAGTGTCTCACTCCGAGAGCCATACAAACCGGTACAGAAACGCAACGATCGACGAGCTGTATAGGCAAAAGAGTATTCTGCTCTCTAAGTTAAAACTGCTCTACAGACAATTCAGCGATCCAAATAGCCAGCAAATAAAAACAATTAAGTCATTAATTAAAAATCTTCAAAAACTGATCTGTCACAACTATAGATCGGTAATTAATGAAGACTGGAACAAAAGAATTCAAGCCATTAAAACTAGTGGACCGAATATGTTCCCACAAATAAATAAAGTCTTTCGAAGGAAAGATTATAATGTCATCCCATGTTTGCGAGTTCCGCGGACTCCCGAGAATTGTCAAACTCTGCTGAACGCAGCACTTACCCTGGAACACATCAACTCTAACGAAGAGTTCATAATAGTCGAGGATCCGCAAAAAAAGGCCAACTCAATTGGCGCTTGTTTCGAAGCAGTGCATAGATTGAACGAATCGGCTCATTCTAACCTTGACCTGGAAAATAGGGCTCTCCAAAAACATATTTCGCTACGCATTGAACTTAACAATTGGCGTCTCTTAAGTCGAAGTTTCACTATCTTGAGTGAAAATAATAGAGCGGATTCCCCGCTTAGAGATCTAAACACTAGCATATTTGTACACAAAGATGAACTGACGGACATTCTTAGATCGATTAAGAACAAAAAATCTTCTGGAATAGACAGTATTCCAAACATTGTTCTAAAACATTTACCTCTTGAAGTAGTGAAGGTTTACACTATTTTGTTCAATAACGCTTTAAATAATGCATATTATCCAACCCAATGGAAATCTGCAGTAGTCCATCCCATCCCCAAAAAGGGCAAGGACAGGAGCAATCCAGCCAATCTTCGCTCGATTAGTTTGCTTCCGAACATCAGCAAGATATTCGAGAAAATTATAAATAAAGCATTGACCAACTGGTGTGAGGAAAATGGTATTATTCCAAACAATCAGTTTGGTTTCCGTTCGCAACATGACACACTTCATGCTGCGACATACAGTGGAACAAGGCGGAGCGACAATGCACAGGGGCCTGTTTGGTTGACTTTGAAAAGGCTTTCGACACCGTGTGGCTAGAAGGTCTGGTATATAAGTTATCAAATCTAGGTATGCCCGAATATTTATTATACATTATCTACGATATGATAATGGGTAAACAATTTGTAGTGAAATGTGGAGATATAATCTCTAACAAGACTTTCCACATCAAAAACGGTCTACAACAGGGGGCAGTGAATTCTCCCATTTTATTTAACATTTACACTAGTGGTCTAGTGGGTTCTCTCAACCATGCAATTGCGTATGCTGACGACATTGTGGTGTATAGATCTGGAGAAAAGATTGATGTCATCAACAGACTTCTGCAAGATGATTTCAACAAAATCAAACGTTTTTGCGACGACTGGAAATTAAAAATAAATTTCCAGAAAACGAAGACTATCCTTTTCAGAACGCCACTGTCCAGTGCATCAAGGGGTACAAAACGGAATTGGAAAACATTTTCCATTGCAGGAAGTAATAATCTTCCCCTACAAGTAAAAACTGTAGTCAGATACCTTGGAATCTGGCTTGATCAGTATCTTTACTTTGATAATCATACAGCAGCTGCTCTTACAGCAGCTAAAAACGCATACACAATGACACGAAGACTCTTCGGAAGTAGTCTGCTGGACCCCAAGGTGAAAATAATTTCATACACAGTATTCATCCGACCAATATTGGTGTATGGCTGCCCGGTATGGTACAACATATCCCCATTTTACATGGAGAAGTTTCGGGTGTTCGAGAGGCAGTGTTTGCGTTCCTGCCTAGGAATGTACAGAACGCCAGAGTCGCAGTATAAGAAATACTATCCCAATAAAGTCCTGTATGACAAATCAGGACTAAACAGAAGAGATAACTTCATTATTAAGATTATTCGTGGTCACACAACAAGGGCGATGTGCAGTGAAAATGATCTCATCTCGGGAGCATTTTATCCCAATGATATGTATATGGAGAGTACTCTCCAGAATGGGTTCAAAAAAGGACTTGTCCAAGACAAACGCGGAGTCCCTATTATTTACCACGTTTTCCGTGGTGCCAGCGATAAACGAATTCTCCACAATAACGATATCTCTAATTTTCCAGAGCACCTGAGTTTTACGAGGGTTGCCTCTTATGTTTCGGGATTTGGCAACCCTAGTGTTGCAATCCGGCAATTGACAGCTCTGTCGTAAAGTTGGGCATTTTTGAGGTTATACGCACTCAGAACGTTTTGACATACGAGCGCTATTTGTGTTGTTTACAGTAACTTAAAAGATTCATCTCGGCCCAAAAATGGAATTAAATCGTCAACATTTTCGTGCGATTATTTTTTACAACTTTCGGCGTGGATTAACTCAGCAACAGTGCATGGATGAACTTAATTCAATTTTTGGCGATGAAGCTCCATCAAGGACCAGTGTTTATCGATGGTATGGTGAATTCAATCATGGTCGTAGTTCACTCCAAGATGAATTTCGTGAAGGTCGTCCAAAATCAGTTGTGGTTCCGAAAACCATTGATGCTGTGCGCGAACTGATATTGGAAGATTGTCATGTGACCTATCGTGAGATTGAGACAACCTTAGGCGTTAGTGGGACCAGCATACATTCAATATTGCATAAACATTTGACTGTCAAAAAAATTTGTTGGCGTTGGATCCCACACAATTTGTCAATCGCCCAAAAAAAAGGCTCGTGTCAATTGGTCGAAAGAAATGCTCAAAAAATACGGTCGCGGTGCTTCGAAACACGTCTATGACATCGTGACAGGTGATGAATCGTAGATTTACGCGTATGAGCCCGAAAGTAAACAGCAGTCGACTGTCTGGGTGTTTCAAGATGAGTCAAATCCAACAAAAGTTCTTCGCGCACGAAGCACTTCCAAGCAAATTGTCGCCTGTTTTTCCGGAAAAACTGGACATGTCGCAACCGTACCACTAGAACAACGCAGAACAGTCAATTCTGAGTGGTACACAACCATTTGTTTGCCAGTTGTCTTCCAAGAAATCAGGAAAACCAACCGCCGAAGACGGATCACTCTTCACCACGACAATGCGAGCTCTCACACATCGGCTGCGACAACTGCATTTTTGAGCACCCAAAACATCGATTTGATGGGTCATCCGCCGTATAGTCCTGACTTGGCACCGAATGACTTCTTTTTATTCCCGTACGTAAAAAACAAACTGAGAGGTCAACGTTATTCGACACCTGAAGAAGCGGTTGCTGCATTCAGAATGCATGTGTTGGAGATACCTCAATCAGAGTGGCAAAAGTGCTTCGACAATTGGTTCAAACGCATGCAAAAGTGTATAGATCTTCATGGGGAATATTTTGAAAAACAATAAAGTGATTTTCGATGATCAATATTTGTTTTTGTTCTCTAATCCCGAAATATAAAAGGCAACCCTCGTAGTATGGTGATCGGTGAAAGAGATAAATCAATAAAAGATCGATCCCATCCCAACTGGTGGTGGATCAGTGATGGAGAAAGGACTACACGTCCCCAAACATAGTATGCCTCTCAGGCGCACCGCTTTCATTCCCTCTATCCCCAATTCCCAATTATTATTATTATTTTTTTATTTTCGTTTTTAATTTGATTTCAATTTTATATTTTTTTAATTTTTATTTGTATCCCTTGTTTATATTTGTCCGTTTTGCTTCATTATTTTATTTTTTGCGTGTCAACCCCCTATATATGTAATTAAAAAAAAAATAAAATAAAATTATAAATAATACATGATGTAGAAAAAAAATAGAATACATTTAAAAAAGAAAACATCAATTATTGTGACGTTATGAAAACAGTTATTGTACGCTGAAAGGCATAAGAAAAATAATAATTTATAATTTAGAGTGCTTGCGAAGAGCCAGTAAGTTAATGTAAGGATGGTATTTGTAAAATAGAAATTAACATTTAGTCTTAAGTAAAATATGTAATTAATTTTTTAAATAAATGTGGATATAAAAAAAAAAAATAGCAGGTCGCCTTTGTTTTTTTTTTAAATGAAAATAAACCGGAGAGTACCAGCATGAATACGGAAGTAGAAAATCACTGAACAACAAACAAAAGAAAAGGTGCTCCGAAAAATCCCATTGTGACGCGAAGTAAAACCGCGAAATTAACAATGGAGAAAAGAGAACAGCAAATGGAGGAGGCCAGTGTCTTGTGTGCGTATACTCGGAAGAACTCGTCTTTCTTCCATCTTCGTGCTTTAAACTTTTTGCGTAAGTCAATCCTGGTTTGCTACGGGCGATACATCTGACCCAACTCGTTCATGAGCTCGTAATGGGTCATTTCCAGATGCTCAGCTTTTGAATGCAACCACTCGAACGTTTTATTCCCGAGTTTCATTCCGACCAAGGTTTTTGCCATGTCATCCGTTATCTAATACGCCTCCTTCATGAACTTGATCTGCCTTTCCCACACTTGGAAATGATCAGGCGTACCGTCGAACACACTTACTAATTCAGCAATCATCTTAATGCCCATGTTTGATTGTGGGGAAAGTAAAGCGGCTGTTTCGCTTCGTCTTTCGCGCATCTGTCATGTTCGCGACTCGTCTGCGGCTAAGTGCTCGTCCTGTCGCAGGTTCGCAATTTCACTTTGAGCGAGTTCAAATTCACACTTGGTTAGTTACATTTTGCGCATATGAAGTTCTCTTTCGCTGTTTGTTAGCGGTGCACTGGACTAAGATTCTTGGCTACGATCCTTGTCTTCGGTATTCCTCTTTAGAGTCCTGTGTCAGATGCGATATCCTGATTCTCCTCCTCATTGGTGATTCTCATCCAATTACCTGTTGGATTTAACCAGTCGGGCGATTATCTCGGCTTTCGTACTGTGGGATATATATCTTAGTCTTGTGCCGGCACGGGCACGGGTCCACTAAGATTCCACTAAAGAGTTCACTTGACAAAACACTGAGCAACGCCGCAAATCGTTCCCAAAAAGGAAAAATGAAAAAAGTAAAACACAACAGGTGGGATGTTGTTTGTAATATGTTTTTATTGTTGGTGAATATGGTAGCCTGGCGCAAGACTAATGACCTTGCCCGAAAAAAAAACAAATCATTATGGAAAATTTAATAAGCCTCACGACTTCCTAAATAAGGCCAAGACCGGTTCCCGGTTGTAGTGCCGATGAATGATAATGATGATGAATATGGTTCATTAAATTTTTAAACAGTTATCCTTAACCTAAAAGCAACCGAAAAGAGTCGATACAAGCAGTGTTCCTACAACCGCACATTAGTGTACGCGTTTATCTTTTACAGTATATTAATTTTCTTTTAAGCACAACTTCACATTCATTCTTAATTAGTTTGTTTCGAAAGTACACTTATTTCACGAACGTCCAACTCCGACTCCACTGCCTGCGCGCACTCCTTAGAGGGTAAGACTCGACAGCGTCTGTCAGCAACCTCGGTTCAACATCGACTAATGATGCAACCCTCAGTTCGGGGTGACTTTGTGGTGTGGTGAAAAGAAAGTGAAATTTTCCTTTGGATAGTGACCAATGGGAGAGGATCTCTGGTAAATAGATCCTAGCGAGGGGCGGTTACTTACGCGGAGATCACTTTGTTTACCCATGCCGCGAGCTCATGGGTAGACGAACCGTAGAAAAGAAATTCGAACAAAGGGCATTAGATGTGCATGCAGCTGAATAAATAGTTGCATGTCATTAGGAAGACTTCGTTCTTAAAGCAAATTAGATGCTTACACAATGGCGATTGTGTATAGTATCTATGCCGGCGAAAAGGGTCGAATTCTTCTGTGAATATTTACACTACTAGAGAATTCGGTTCTTGGCTGCTAGACGTGAGTTGCGATATGCCTTGTCGGTTGGATAAAATGCCCCGTGAATGCAGATAAGCCAGCAGAATACATTGGCAGACAGGGGCGCCGATACCGTTTCCATGATTTATTGCGGTTACTTGGTACGGTAACCGAATTGTTTTTTCCCAGGAAAATGATCAGTTGCATAGGACAATGCCCTTAGGGGAGAAATGTTTGCAGGTGCTAATGCAATTGCATTAGCGAAAAACAATGGGGTTTTTGGAGCTTTAGGGCAGGGAATTTTTGGGGCAATTGGAAAGGTAAGGAGTGGCGTTAGTGGAACCGCCACAGTACCACCGATGACTAGTTCACACATCTTAGCCTTTTGTTGCAATTCGCTAATTGTGAAATCGCTCGCTTCAGGCATGGTTAATTTATCCTTTGGAGGTTGGAAGCTATGTTGTCGTCTTTATTTGTCGTTTTTACCCCTTCGTCGTCATCTCTAGTCTTTATTCCTTCGTTGTCATCTTTATTCCTTTGTTGTCGTCTTTATTGCTTTGTTGTCGTCTTTGCTCCTTCTATAAATCCCGGTTGAGCACCAAAAAGGCGGATAAAACTATTCTCTTCACTAAACTTTTCATGAGTGATCCTCTTTTATTCTTTTGATATCTCTATCAAGAGTGTCGTGGTCTGATTGACTGTGAACTATAGGACAATAAAAAATTCAGTTTGTCGCCCTTGATACGATGTGACAGTGAACTATAAGTTTATCTCAAATTCACCTCCGTCATTTCCACTCGACAAAAGCATTGCCATGGAATGCAATTTCGTTTACATAATCGTGAGAAATTTGAAGACGTTCAATGATTTCATTAAACTTTATATTTCCGTTCCCAATGTTATATAGCTGAGTCTTGGCAAGTATTTTGTATTGATGACGACATCGCCGATATGACCTTCAATGGAGTCGTCATCCCATTACTTACCACATGCGTCACACTGTGTGTAGCGACTTCAGCAGTCTGTACGGATGCAACTGCATTGAAGTAGTTTAAGAGTGAATCGAAAAAAATATGAGTGCCGTATACTAGAGCATTAACATAGCAATCACAGCTTAGTTAGCGAGTTGAGTCATCCACTACATCCGCGTCTGTGGTTTGAGGGGTCGTACTTCTACTTTTTTTGGATGGATTCGGATTATGTTCTTTACTAATATTCCAAAACGTTATATGATCGCGAGTGAATCACCCCAACTCCTATACAAGCGGCTGGTAGGGCGCGACTTAGCATAGGGTAAGTAGATGATACTCCATCGATTTACTCAATCTGGTGACAGACAATCTTTCAATTTCCAAGATCCGGTTCATGGAATCGAAACATCTTGTGCACATTTCGCTCTATAAATCGGGGTCTCTGATATTATCCATTAATAAATAAATAACCTGTAAGCAGATTAATAACGAAGCAATGTGAACTCATGCTCTTGCTCGAGCACTCGAACGACTCAACATTAACAAGCCCCTCGGACTGTTTAAGATTTCCAATATATTTTTGAAAAAAATCTTCTTCATTTAATTAACCATTGCGGAACCTCTTTCATTTGCCCTATTGAACTGATCCATACCCAAATAGATAAGTCAGCATATATATAATCTACTCCCTCAAAAGGGCGAACATTAAGAAACTGGATAGCATTCCGCCTGTAGATCGAAAATATTTTCGAAATTTTTCAAAATCTTAGTGACCGTCAGAATGAGTTTCGCAGTAAAAGTAATACGGGAGATTATTTAGCAAACCTTCCCGAAAAGCTATATTTTGGTGAAGCAAGTTGATCGTTTAAAATGGGCCGGAGTCATCAATTGAACCTACGTAAAACTGTGCGCACCCCTCTATAAATTCCATCACCGATGACTATTACAAATAGAAATTAATGCGATTATTGTAGATAATTGGTTTTAATTATTCAGTAATCGTTTTTTCAATGCAAAAATGTCATCGTATAATTCAGACAAACTCTGAAAAGCAAAACCTTTATTGAATTGTGAGCATCACTATGTCCTATGGGCCCAGTAGATACGTACAATTCGTTTTGAAATACACTCAATGCTCCAACTCTAGGTAGGCGTCATATGGTGAAACATCGTTAATTACTAATTACTTCTGTTATTACTGCATCGAGTTGGTTCTAGCTGATCAGATCAATGTCAACGGTGGTAGTACTCGAATTTCTTCCAACCCACGCATCGTTTGCATCGAAAGCAAACGATCAGTCAGTAAACTAGTAAGGTGAAGCATGGAGGCGATGTTTTGACGGAAATATCTAATTGTTCCGAGAGTAAGGAAGAACTTGCTATCCATCAGTGTGAAATGAAACGGAATTCCTTTTTGAGATGTGAGAGAATTATCTAATTGCGAATAATTTCATTTGCGACATTTGTGTGGGCTGTAATTTACTTAGGCGACCGGACTAGAGAACACACCTCTGATGGTTTATTTCTGTGTTTGGTTTCTTGGGTAATTTATGGAATACGGTCTGAAGATGGAATGGAGTCATAAATTAGGGTCACGAGTATAGGCTAATCTCGCTAACAATTGCAGGCAGGTGGCTATATCATTAAACGCCCTCAAACGAGATTTATTTATTTTGTTGAATCGAAATTCTGTCTACCTAGTGAGTCGCCTTGATGCTAATGACTAAAATCATCTTTGGAAATTGAAATTTAAATACCTACATGCTGAGTTTACATCATTTATCAGTGAACGATTGGTTGTACGCAGCTAAGTCGCAGCTAAGAAGTCATTTAGCTTTTGACATGCATAAGGAAATATTTTAAAGCAGTTTATTGTGGGAATTTTATGATGAAAATAACTAATTTTTTTTTTTATCTGAAGACCGCATTTATTTTAATTCAAAATCAAATTGTACATTTTTCATGTAGAACTAAATGCATATCCTTACAAATATTGTTCTTATATTAACTTACTTAGCAAGTACTTTAAATTATATAATATCTAGTTTTTTGTTTATGCTTTTCGCATAATAAGTTTTGTAATTTTGTTTACCATGACAGTTAATATAATGGGTTGTACCACATTAAATGTCCGATTTTATAGTACACATTTAAAAGCCAATGTTACGAGTATATTTCCGCAAATTTTTATTCAATCGAAATAGGATCCGAGGCATCTATGACATTCTTCCAACGTGATACAAGGTCAAATATTCCTTTTTCGTAGAAGTGCTGACTTTTTGAGGCAATGAAATCTTCAAAGGATTTTATGACCTCTGCTCGGTTGCGGAAGACCTTCCGCCGGCAAAATGAATCCAGATTGCGGAAAAGATAGTAGTCCGTTGGGAAAATGACAGGAGAATACGGTGGATGGAGGAGAATTTCAAATCCCAATTGCAACCGTTCTTGCACCGTTACTTGTGAGGTATGGGGTCTAGCATTGCCATGCAAAAGGATTGGGCAGTGCCTATTGACCAACGCAGGTTGCTTGTCAGCCAATGTCGATTTCCTCACAATATTTGATAGCGTTTATCGTTTCTCCTGGTTGACGAAATGAAAAGTGGATTGGTCCTTTCGATGCCCACCAAATTGTCATCATCATCATCATCATCGGCACTACAACCGGGAACTGGTATTGGCTTTATTTAGTAAGTCCTGAGGCTTGTTAAATTTTCCATAATGATTTGTTTTTTCCGGGCAAGGTCATTAGTCCATTGCGCCAGAGGCTCCCCGACGGGGAATCGAACCCCGGTCCCCCGCGTAATACGCGGGTATACTAACCACTATACGATCGAGGAGCCACCAAATTGTCACCATAACCCTTTTTGGGTGAAGATCGGGCTTGGGGGTATGTTTTGGTTTTTCACCTGCATCCAACTGCCTAGGTTTTTTACGGTTATCATACAGAATCCACTTTTCATCATAGGGGACTATCCGGTGTAAAAACGGTTCAGTTTGGTGTCTTAATCTAAACGGTGCACAGATTTCCAGGCGCCGTAGTTTGGGGTACCCATTTATCGAGTTTCTTTACCTTTCCTATGAGAGAAAGGTGTTGACTTATTCTCATTGGAAATTATCATACAGAATCTGTAGGATAATCACTTGATTATATGCCTACTACGTAAGTATATTGACAACCTCCGAACACTCTCGACGCACTTGCACAGGTGAACTCCACCGTATCTCAAACTCGTCTTAGGGTGCACTCCAGGAGACTCGACTCCTTTGCTACTGTTTCATCGACCGTACTACTTTTGCGCGCGGATCACCTTGTTGGCTCGTGATGCGAGCTCATGGGTGGTCGAACCGTGGGAATAAAAATTCATTAAAAAGCATCTTTGGGATTAGGATGCATTTGGGATAATTACACAATGATGGTTGTGTTTACAACCGTGTTAATTGCGTATTGCATTCCTATGGAGTCATGGGTCGAATTCCAGTGTGGGTATTTACACTGGCATTGAATTCGGCTCTTGGCAGCTAGGCGCGAATTGCGCCGGTGCTTTGAAGATTGCATAAAAGCCGCCGTGCGTACTGGTGCGCATGAAAACCTGTTGCGCACGTGTGGGACAGTAAATGCAGGCAGAGAGGGGTTCTGCTGATTGTTATCATAATCCACTTCGGTTATCTAGTATGGCAACCGAAATGTTTTCCTTTTAGAACAATGCTGAGATGCATTGATGTATGCGGTACTGGCGTACCGAATTTCTTCTAGGGAAAATTGATATACCGCGTTAATTGCGTGAATGTCCTTGATGGGCATATAATCGAAAGGTAATGCACTCGGTGGGAGAATGCTTGGGGAAGTTATTGCGCTTGCATGGTAAAAATGATGAAATTAGTGGAGCTTTAGGAAGGAAGATTTGGAGGTAGGTTGAAAAAGGTAGCCGTGGTGTTAGTTCAAACGCCACAAATCCACTTTTCATCACAGGTAACTATCCGGTGCAAAAACGGTTAACTTGGGTCTCTTAATCTAAGAAACGCGCAGATTTTCAGATGCCGTATTTTTTGGGACTCGTTCAGTTCATGGGAACTGGTATTGGCCTTATTTAGTAAGTCCTGAGGCTTGTTAAATTTTCCATAATGATTTGTTTTTTCCGGGCAAGGTCATTAGTCCATTGCGCCAGAGGCTCCCCGACGGGGAATCGAACCCCGGTCCCCCGCGTAATACGCGGGTATACTAACCACTATACGATCGAGGAGCCACCAAATTGTCACCATAACCCTTTTTGGGTGAAGATCGGGCTTGGGGGTATGTTTTGGTTTTTCACCTGCATCCAACTGCCTAGGTTTTTTACGGTTATCATACAGAATCCACTTTTCATCATAGGGGACTATCCGGTGTAAAAACGGTTCAGTTTGGTGTCTTAATCTAAACGGTGCACAGATTTCCAGGCGCCGTAGTTTGGGGTACCCATTTATCGAGTTTCTTTACCTTTCCTATGAGAGAAAGGTGTTGACTTATTCTCATTGGAAATTATCATACAGAATCTGTAGGATAATCACTTGATTATATGCCTACTACGTAAGTATATTGACAACCTCCGAACACTCTCGACGCACTTGCACAGGTGAACTCCACCGTATCTCAAACTCGTCTTAGGGCGCACTCCAGGAGACTCGACTCCTTTGCTACTGTTTCATCGACCGTACTACTTTTGCGCGCGGATCACCTTGTTGGCTCGTGATGCGAGCTCATGGGTGGTCGAACCGTGGGAATAAAAATTCATTAAAAAGCATCTTTGGGATTAGGATGCATTTGGGATAATTACACAATGATGGTTGTGTTTACAACCGTGTTAATTGCGTATTGCATTCCTATGGAGTCATGGGTCGAATTCCAGTGTGGGTATTTACACTGGCATTGAATTCGGCTCTTGGCAGCTAGGCGCGAATTGCGCCGGTGCTTTGAAGATTGCATAAAAGCCGCCGTGAGTACTGGTGCGCATGAAAATCTGTTGCGCACGTGTGGGACAGTAAATGCAGGCAGAGAGGGGTTCTGCTGATTGTTATCATAATCCACTTCGGTTATCTAGTATGGCAACCGAAATGTTTTCCTTTTAGAACAATGCTGAGATGCATTGATGTATGCGGTACTGGCGTACCGAATTTCTTCTAGGGAAAATTGATATACCGCGTTAATTGCGTGAATGTCCTTGATGGGCAGATGCTTGATGTTGGATGCTTGATGAATGCGATTTGCATAATCGAAAGGTAATGCACTCGGTGGGAGAATGCTTGGGGAAGTTATTGCGCTTGCATGGTAAAAATGATGAAATTAGTGGAGCTTTAGGAAGGAAGATTTGGAGGTAGGTTGAAAAAGGTAGCCGTGGTGTTGGTTCAAACGCCACAAATCCACTTTTCATCACAGGTAACTATCCGGTGCAAAAACGGTTAACTTGGGTCTCTTAATCTAAGAAACGCGCAGATTTTCAGATGCCGTATTTTTTGGGACTCGTTCAGTTCATGGGGTATCCATTTATCGGGTTTCTATACCTTTCCTATGAGAGAAAGGTGTCGACTTATTGTCATTGGGGATACCTCCATGCTTTGTGCAATCTCCCGCACCGATTTCGTTGGGTCCGCATCCACCGTTGCTCTTAAAACATCGTCGCACAACTAACGTTTCCAGCTTCCCACGTGGTTCATTTTCGAGGCTGAAATCTCCCGAACGGAACTTTCCAAACCAACGTCGTATAGTGGGTTCGTTTACCGCTACATCCCCAAATGCGTCATTAATGTTTTTCATTGCCAATGATGGGTTATGTCCCATTTTAAATTCATAAAGGAAGAGGGTTTGCACTTGAACTGGCGACAGCATGGTAACCAATTCCTAGAAAAAAATAAACTCTACTTCTAACGAACCCTAAAATTCTCACACGGAAAGAATACGTACCACATTACTTTATAAAAGAAGAAAATTTAACGTTCTGGCACAGATGTTCAGGCGAGAACTTCTTATTTCCGACTGAGCGGAAATCGGACATTTTTATATGGTACAACCCAATATAAGAGGGATTTTATCTAGAAACTGCTTTATCGTGGTTGTGCACTTTCGAGTGAGGCTTTTGGTGACTGAGGTTAGGTGCCATTCGTCTTGAATCGTCTGGTGGGTACTACTTGAGGCATTCAATAAAACCGGATTTATTTTTATAAACATTTATTGGCCATTCTTATACTGGATTCTCCTCTTCGTTATATTTGTCCTTTCTTTAATTTAATGCAATCCTCAGATTTATAAAGATTTATTTATATCTTTTAATATAATACGAGGTAATCCTTGCAAGTGCTCGTTAGTGTAAAAATTAATGAATCGTGTCGGCCTCTCGGCTTCCACGAATCCAACTTTATTAACTACTTAAACACTAGGCTTGGATTCACATTCAAGGAGAATTGTTTGGGATGCTCTAGTGGCCTCGTATGTGCTGTACTCTTGAGTCTACTTCACAATTACTTCTCATTGCTTTAAAAAAAAGGGAGGCGAGAGGCCGACTTTAGCGAGACAAGGATAGATGTGCCCCTCATCATCATCATCCGTGAGGATGTTGGACTCGGTCTCAGGATGTCTGAAAAAGAAAACGGGGGGGTAAGGATAGTGAGAACAGAGTTCACACGTTTTCTCACTGCTTTCTTTACAGAAGCCCGAATTTGGATAGAAACGCATCCTTTAACGAATTTGATGGTCTATACGATTCCATCGATTAGATCTTGACCCTATATCCCAACACTGAAATCGTTATTTCGGGTGATTTTAATGTACAAATGTACATAACTCTCAGTGGCTTCGCCACTCCGTACACTCTACACCTGAGGGTCAGTATGTTCAGCTATTTGCTGAGTCAAATAATTGAACTCAACTCGTCGATGAGCCAAGACGGGTACCATATATAGATGGCCATTCCGCCAGCACACTGAACCTGTTTCTCACCCCCCCCCCCCCCCCCCCCGCACCCAGACAAAGAGACTGACTCGAATTAGGGATGGAAATTGAGATTTCTGCTTTTGCACAACGATCAGCCAATGGTAATCGTGCTCTCTTGTGCATTCTTCAAGTCCCCATGCTCATCGACGTGGATAAGTACTCGCATACTCGTTCGACGTCGATGGGCGTAGAAAGGATGAAGATATCAAAAGGAAAGCACAATAACCCAGGGTTGATCTGGCTTAGTGTGTGTGTATTAATGCAGCGTCTGAGAATGATCCACTGACCTAGTGCGGTGATTGTGGTGATCTCAGAGTGCATTGCACTATGGAAAGACAGAGTTGTGAAAGAGAGGAAAATGTAGTTTGCGCTATTCACCTGTAAGAAGAGATCATTGACCCCCAGCGGATAGAGTGTCTGGGGAAAGTCGATAGGACGCTACACCGGCTAGGGAAAAATTACCGTGGGAAAAACGCTAAGGAATGCGGTAATTACCCAAGCCATTCGTCGTCGTTTGATTCGACTTGGTTGTTGCTAACCAACATGAGATAGAATTTCTCATTTAGCAATTCATTGAAGTGCACTTCCCATCTCTCCACAATTCCTTCAGGGTCGGTGATCAGATTACCACCCTTATCCTTGCAGTAAGTGCGGCGTGGTGTGTACTGCGTCGTACTGCGGATTATTTGGTAGAACTTCCGAGTCTGGCGCGGACTTCGCTCTCTACTTTTCTCTATTTCACAGACAAGGTTTTTTTCCAGGCACTTTTCTTTTGTCTGTGAAGTCTTTTTTCAGATCTTCTGAGCTCGCGTCCTATGAGACTGCTGCATTGCCCGGTATGCAGCATTCTTACGTTCAGTCGCTAGTTTGCACTCATCATCAAACCAGTCGCTCCGATCTCTACGAGTACTGCCTAAGATGGAGTTGGTAGTACTAATGACAGTATTCTTAAGGCGTGTCCATTTCTCTTCTACGCCCGGCATCTGGCCCCAGCACTTACTCTCCCTCCGTCGAGCTCTTAGAGAACGAGTCTTAGCACATGACCAAAGGTGTTACTGGTACTCTCACTGCGTAAGGCAGCCCTGTTGATCCGAACCTGATCCGCGGATGCAATACGTCTCCGTAAGGCAATCCGCGCTCGGAAAACTATACCAACAAGATAGTGATCCGAGTCGACGTTGGTACCTCGGTACGTTCGTACCGTCATCAATGGGTTGCGAGTGGCTCCATCAGATGATATCCAGATGACTTTGTGGATATCTTTACGCGGAAACCTGGTACTCGCAACGACCAAGTTTTTTGATGCTGCCACTTAGATGACTCGTAGTCCATTGTCATTAGTGTTCTCATGCAAACTGTGGGAACCTTCGTAGTGCCTGAAAACCGGCTGCCGACCTATTTTCGCATTCAAATTACTAAGAACGATTTTCACATCGTATCTTGGGCAGGCATTGAGGGCCCGTTCGATGTTCTCGTAGTATTCTTCCTTTTCGTCGTCGGGGGACTCCTCTGTAGGTCCGCAAACGTTTATGAGGCTTATGTTCTTAAACTTCCCTCGCACGCGAAGAGTGCATAGCCTTTCGTTTATTGCATTAAGGCCGATGATGACAGGCCTCAGTTTTTGGCTGATTAGAACACCTACCCCGAGCACATGATGTTTTGCATGACAGCTGTAATAAATGTCATACTCGTTTCTTTGAACAACACCACTCCCCGTCCATCTTATTTCTTGTAATGCTGTTATGTCAGCCTTATATTCGGACAGGGCATCTGTGCAACTCGAGCTCTGTATAGTGAGCGGACGTTCTATGAGAAAATTCTTAAATCGTTTAGCCATTTTCGTTTCCGTGGTCGTCGTCGTGTATCCGGTCCATATCCGAGGCTTGTTAAATTTGCCATAATAATTTCATTTTACAGGCAAGGTTATTAGCCCTGCGCCAACCTCTCTCAGGATGTCGCTGCATGCATTGATTCACTACTTGATGGTTGCCAAAGTAACTATCCAGGGGTATCACGTGGAGACTGCATGTCAACTTGGATTGAATACGGACAAGGATCGTCCTGGCCTTCGCCGGGTTGAAAGAAATCAGAGACTTCGCCCTGTATGATCGCTCCCATCCCCCCCTCAAAGACTTCAATTTACCAGAAAAAAAGTGACCTACACCAGCGACGGATTCCCTTTTATAATCGCGTACCCATCCCACCAATTTGAGATTCTCCTTTTTTATTAAATATTAAATGTAATATGTACATTGGCGCAAGGCTAATAACCTTGTCCGTAAAATAAATTATTATAGAAAATTTAACAACCCTCGAGAGCCAGAGTGCTGATGATGATGATGAATATGTACAAATATAATTACCAGCCACCAGCATCGTTATTCACTGTGCAGAGTTGTCCATATTTCCCTAGACGGATTGGGGTGGGTGATATATATTAGACGTACTATTTTTCCGCTAGGGAATGTGAATTATGGTCGGATGACTAAGCGGAATCCCAGAGTCTCGTGAAGAATAGCTTAAAAGTCATTATATTACTTCAATAAGTTTTATATTCATGTTAGGTTATATAATTGTTATGTTTTGGTTCACCCTTACCTTTTAGTGTGGGCGTCTGTCCCAGCTGGATGTGTGGGGGCGGTGTAAAGGGCGTGTCCTTCTGGTCGGTTGCTTCCGACCTTAGTTCCCGACAGGTGATGGCTCTCCTTTTAGTGTGGGCGTCGCGAAACCAACCACAAAAATCTGTGAACCTAGACAGAAAAACAACGGAATACGCAAGGTTTTAAGTGGACTTTTATTTTATAATTAATTTGTAATTGCCTCTATAGCTCTACCGCAAACCTACAATAGTCAGGGTAATCAAGCCGCGAAGATTAAGATGGGCCGGACATCTAGCGCGAACGGGAAACGATAGGGCTGTGCGTAGAATTCTTGACGGTAGACCAAGGCGAAAGAGACAGGTAGGACGGCCGCGACGGAGATGAGAGGATACAGCTAGGTTTGACCTTGAGGAGATCGGATCAGATGGTCAAGCGTGGAAGGAGACTGCACAGGACAGGGAACGATGGCGGAGTCGAGTCGGTGAGGTCATAAACTTCCGGGTCCCTACAGGTCTCGGCCTCCTGGATTTCAACTGATCTCGAATCAAAAAAAAAAAAAACGGTGGCAAGAGGCCGACTTTGCCGAGAAGAGGACAGATCTGTCCTTCATCTTGTCTCTGGCTTCTGGTCATCTTGCGATAACCAGAATCACCCACATCCGTGGGGATGTTGGGCTCGGTCTCGTGATATCTGAAAAAGTAGAGGGGGGGGTATCTAAGGATAGTGTGGGCAGGGTTAGTTCAGGTGTTCTCTAACTACTTGGATGGAGGGATGGTGGGAAAGAAATCATAAAAGACCGGTAGATCTTGAGGCGGTAGTAAACGCAGATCACTCTTTGGCGTCTGATGATCTGCGCTTTGGTCGGTGTGTGTGTATATTAGTGACGTCTTGTACTGTGTGTGCGTGTGTGCGTGTGATATGTTGGTATGTATACTCTGTGTGATGGGTCCAGAAATCCTCTATTATAGAGGGGGATGTTGGTGGGAAGGGTGTTTTCTTCAGTTTTGTACTGAAGAAGAAATTGTGGTGGTCTTGTAGCGTTCTACGAACGCACAATTCCACCCAGGTAAGGTTCCTACCCATCAAGGAACATACTTACCTTATTCATTACACGTGCCCACAGACACGTGTCCCAAAGCTCTTGATCATACCTGTAACAAGGGTCATAGGAAGCTGACCCGATATCAAGAAAAACAAGGATCTTACCGTTCAAAAACTTTCAATATCGAGACAACGCATCCATTCATCGTATGCAAAACCAATCCAGAATACAGGTCATAAATTTCCCATCCTAAACATCTGCACGATGTTTCCAAGGAATTACATTGCCGGTAAATAAACCGAACAACGGATGCCTATTCTGGTTGCTATTGAAAATCAACACCAACCCAGGGTATGTCTGTAAGTCTAAGGCACACTTGTTCAAACAAAACTTATCGTTGCGCTGCTGATTAGCAGCCATAGAGCCATAAACTCTAAACACTATCCCAGATAGATGTTTATGAGTGAAAGGTAAACAAAAGCGTTACATTCCATGGTTCCTATCCCATCCGAATTGCATGGGACCCTTTTCCTCATACCAGATGTGTTGGATAACCAAACCAGCGTGTGATCGGATAATAAGCGGCGGCATCCGATCAACGGACAAAGGAGGACAGGATTTCGATCACCACCACAATTGTGATGATGATGATTATTATGATAATGAAAAATTCTCCTTTCACAGATACTAAGGGAAATTCTGCTTAACAAATACTGTGCGGAAATACTTTGGGAAATTTCCCTTTTCGGATGTGATTAGGTAGTCTATATCTATATGTCTATAGTCTGAGGAAGACAATCAGGGAACCCCGACGAGGAGGTGATACGCGAGACGAGATACAGTGTTACTCAATTTAAAGAATTCGGCGTTTGATATTTGAAATTGCGCTCAGTGCTGTTTAAAATGGTCATGCCAATAAGTGGCTCTGTGTTAAAGATTGTAAAGCGACCTAACTAAATACAAGTGAATGCGAATGTTGTGCTTAAGTTTAATACTATTATAATGATAAGGATACCTGTTTAAGAATCAACGAACCATATTTACAAACGACTAGGTCGTGTCGAAAAAAAACATACAATATCAAAATAAAAATAATTCTCACAGTGTTTCTTTTGTGGCCGATTCGCTCCATGTTCAGGTTGTATTATTTTCTCCGGTGAGAACAGTGTTCGGTGGTACATTGTATCCACGTATAGCGAAAGACGCAGCATACGCCAAAGTATTGACCTTAACCGCCAAAGTCTGATCTCAATAGATCGAGAGAGAGAGAGAGAAGGGTCAAGAACGCAAGACTCCCGTACAAATAGGTTCGCTGTTCTGAATGCTTTCGAGGTACTTGTGGGCTAATTGTACTCGTCGATAGGGGTAATGGAGGCATCTTCGTATAGGTGAGAGTTCGGGTAATGGCGACCGTTAGGCCTTATAGAGTGGTTGGTGCATCTTCTGAGGAGTTTTCTTTCGAAAACTCGAAGTCTTTCCATATGAGCTGAAGATATGCAGGACCATATGGGAAAGACGTACGATATTCCAGAACGGATTAGTGATCTCGAATCCAAAATGCGCCGCCCTTTTATACTCTGCATCCACAGAGTTTTGCTTAAAATTGTAAGAAGCACAAAAATTCCAAGAAGCACAAACAAGATTTTGTGTGTGTTTCAATTGGAATGGGATTCTAGGAAGTGAATGGGAATTTGGTTGAACAAATTCCCGGAAGGAAAAATCATGAAATGGATTTGGAATTCACCATTCCATAATGCTAGGGTTATTGGAAATTGAATCAATGCGCGACAAATGGATTTTTGGTTTAATTTGTTGCTCATATGATTCAGTTAGCGAAGGTGATGGGATTATGGATAATAATAGGGATTGGATGGGAGTAGTGATTTAGGATCACTACATTCATATCGAGTAATGTTTTTCATTTTATCGACTTCTTTGGACTCCTTATGGTTGTAACAATCAGAACTTTCATAGCATCGTAGAACAGCAATTGCAAAAGCTGTGAGATGACCAGCTGACATACCAATCAACTGACATACTAGTCATTGCAGTAAGTCAGCGAAACTTCATATCTGGACTGATATTTTTTGAAGGATTTTCTACCATTCTTATCTGTACGGCATAAAGAGATTACAGCCACTTCAACTAAAAGTTGAAGTGAATTCTTTGAATACAGACCTCAACACCTAAAGATTTCACACGCAATACTCATTTGATGACAATCTCAATGAATACAAAAAATATTTCTCCAGACGAATGACACATATAGAGCAGCGCACTTCCATTGCATACATAGCAGAGTCCCTCCATCGATAATTTTATTGGTTTACACGCACCTCTTTTGCCTCATCTTCGACTACATACTATTTAACCAACTTTCACATTCCATTTGGGACCCATAAAAAACTTAAACTATCTTGTGGTTAGCTAAGTGATGTTCATTGCCGGCTTTGACACCGCCAAAGCCGCTTCCGCATCTTATTTCGAGACTAAGAACAAATAACACCTTCAATAAAAAACAATCAAATATTTTTAATTCGGCCTCCGGACTTTTCATACGTGATTCATTCAATACTTCAATCTCAGACTACTAATTGGTAACTAGCCCACAACGTGAATGATGATTCCAGGCCTTGAAGGCAGTCCATTAACCATTCGATTCAATCAATGAATATCGGTTGTCCCCCCAATAAAAGTGCTGGATTATTCGTTCCCCATTTCAGATCTAGTTCGTGTACGTCTTTTTTCCCGCAGACTTGCGCCCTTGTGATTTATGCATTCCTAACAAGGCGTCGATATAACGATCAGTATGTCGTCACTCTCTTTTCTGACTCATCAGATGTACCCAAACGACTTGAACGCGACATCGTGTCTTGGCGACGAACGTTGCATCCGTAACGGCAATGGATATCGGAATAAGAATAACCGAAAAGCCGGTGGCGAGTTTTTGTACGCGATCACGTAATCGTATGGTCTGGGTTGATCTACCAGCATAACGAAGAGGCGTACACCTTGCTACATATGACAGAGTCAGAAATCTATGGCTTGCAGAGATACTTATCGATCGGTGTTATTGGCGACTGTTCCCGATTCAATTTGGCACGAACGTATATTCCTCTCTACCGAGTATGATCTAAGATTCCAGGTGTATGCGGCGCTGTGTTAGGGGCACGGATTAAGTGTGTGGGCTAAGCCTGTGGGAATGTATTGGCGAGGAATGGACAAGCTAAGTTAGCTTGGCAAATTGTGTGCACTTGAAACTGAAACTGTATGTGGAACGAAGCCCACAAGACAGCGGGAATATCTTTAGCTTGGCTCGCTATTTGCTATGTCGTCATTTTTGTAGTGTACGTTGTAGCCGTCGTCGTCACCGTCGTGATCGCCAACACCGTTGATCACTTACTCGCGATGTATCGGACTTATACGTCTCGATTCGTGGCGAGAATCTTGCACTTAGATTCCAAGTCAGAGATCAGTTTCAATTTCAGTGAGAATTTGGTGCTCGTTCAAGACGTTTGTATCTTCCAATTGACAAAATCAAGAGTGCTCGTATAATATTCGCTTGTGTTAATCATCCATCTGTTTCTTTGAATCGTTTGATTTGTTTACCTCTGCTAAACCGGTGATCGACTATAAAGTGCTTAAGGAATTTTTTGATGATTTCTTTTGGTATTTTTTCGTTCGTTTGCTGAATCCCGAATACCCTGCTAGGAAAGTGAACAGAATTATTTTATTTGCAAACCCAAAAACGAATTTCAGTGCAGGGCAAATGTACCCCTTGTGAACTTTTGTGCAAAGTTAACATTAAAGTAACTGACTTGTGATCACTTCCGCTTGAACGAGCCTAAAAATTACTTTACGCTTTGAACCCGAATTCCATCCAGACATCTATTGAGGGCGAGGAATTCTCCACTGGTAAGAACTTGCATTTTGTACCTTTTTTACTGGATTTTAAGTTAGCCTTCGACGGGCGGAACTGTTGAGCGTAGGTCTGCCACTGCATCCTACGATTTATTGAGTTTGTTGCACTACTTGAGAATTTATTGAGTGGATTCTACTATGATGTCAGAAGTTTAGCTGGCGCAGATCGCGTTTTCGTTTTGTACTGATTTCGGATACTCGTACAAACTGGATTCGCGGATACCTGCACTTGGGGTTCAGGTGGAACCAGTTTTACTCCAACCAGAGATTACGAATAATGAAGATGAACATTAAATTAGCTTTGAGATTTAGATAACAAAAGTATGTTTTGCTAATGGACAATTTATTTTTTTGATTATTAATAAGGAGTAGCTAATGTGGCCGGCATTTCGTGCGACTTTGGAGCTAGTAAATAAATTAGAAAGGCAACCGACTTTTCCCACGTATTATAACGGGCTTCCCAAATAAAAAGCTGTATTTAGGTGTTTTCGAGTATTTATCCGGGGTATTATTCAGTGCTAAATAATAATAAAATCGATTTTATCGACTTAGCAAATTCTCATCGGTCAACATTGAGCTATTGCGGTGAGTTAAGAAATTACTGGACTGCAATGGCAAATGAACTTAAAAACATTGAAACTTAGGAAGCATTCAGAAAAGTGCTATACTATTCAATTATATGTGCAAAAAAATCCCTTTTTTATTTAAAATGTTTGAATTTGTTCTATTAATTGATTTCCAAGGTTGATCGAAAATTAACGTATTTATGCAAACAATAATTTTTATTTTCAACTATCTCTTATTTCATTTTATATTTCTTGCTAATATTTCACATTCAATTTTATAATAAATGTTCAAAATAGTTTCCACCTCTTTTAATGCATCCTCGACATCTACGCAAAAATGACCTTTTAAGGCTTCTCAGGCTAACTGGATGGATTTTCCGAGCTGCTTAATTGAGTCGTTGGTGTAGCTTCCCCTTATTGTGGTTCAGTTTAGGGTAGACTCTGTCGTTAAAACAGCACCAATAAAAGAAAATCCGTTGGGCTGAGATCAGATAATTGAGGAAGTGAAAAAATTGGCTACAACCGCCCAATTGAACTATTGCGATAAGTCTCACCTTGATAAGGTCACGCCTCGACACCATACTGGGCAGGGCTTCTATCATTCTGTATCCACATTGTTCGTCTCAGTTTCAAAGTTCTTCTAGCAATAGCGGTAAGTGATTCCAAGTAATATTGCGAGTTGAGAACAGGAGGCAGCACCACCGGGCCTACAATTTGCCCATTCAAAATTCCGGACCACAATTTAATTTAAATTGGCACATATATCTGATTTCGCGAAGGTTCGCCAAACGGTGACTGTGAAGGTTTTGCAGGTTCATGTATGGGTCTTTCATACAGGCGGACTTATTAGACCAATACGTTTTGTAAAGAAGACAGATTTTGTGTGTTTATGAAGCCTTGCACGACTGAATTTATTATTATTATTTATTGGCCTGTAGGAACCCGGAAGTTCATGACCTCACCGACTCGACTCCGCCATCGTTCCCTGTCCTGTGCACTCTCCTTCCACGCTTGACCATTCGATCCGACCTCCTCAAGATCAAATCTAACATTGTCCTCCCATCTCCGTCGCGGCTATCCGGCCGGTCTCTATCCCGTTGGTCTTCCGTCCAGAATTCTACACACGGTCCTATCGTTGCCCATTCACGCCACGTGTCCGGCTCATCTTAATCTTCGCGACTTGATTACTCTCACTATTGTACGTTTGCGATATAGTTCTTCCAATTCGTGGTTGTGGAGTTTTCTCCATTGTCCTGCCTCCTCGTCATATTTACCGCCAAAAATACCCCCCAAAACTTTATTCTCGAATACGCGGAATTTGTTCTCTTCCCGTTTTGTGAGAGCCCATGTTTCGCATTCATATAGAACAATCGGCATGATTATGGTTCTATAGACACGAAGCTTTATGTTACGTGATAGCAGTCTGGATTTCAGCAGTTTACTGACTGCGTGCCAACGAGCGTTGCCGGAATGCAGTCTTTTGTTAATTTCCTTCGACATTTCGTTACTGGCCGTCAGTATCGTTCCCAGATATTTAAATTCTTTAACTTTTTGAAATATCTTACTTCTGACATTTATATGTGTTCCCGGAGGTCCACCTGCTCTCGCCGTAATCATGTATTTTGTTTTGTTTTCATTTATTTCTAGGCCCACCTCTTCTGCCGCTTGCATGAGGATTTCACCGTTTTTACTAACAGTTTCTAGATTATCGCCCAGAACGGCGATGTCATCCGCATATGCGAGCACTTGTGTGACCCCGTTCAGGGATGACCAGGCCATGTTGTCGTCTTGTACCTTTCTAATGACATACTCGAGCACAAGGTTAAAAAGACACGGTGATAGACCATCTCCTTGCTTTAGTCCGTCCCGGATTTCAAATGGTTCTGAGAGGTGGTTTTCTATTCTAACTCGCCCTTTAAATGAGGGCGGCATATTTTTTCGGGATTCCCAGCTCAACTACAATATGGTAGAGTCTTTGCCTTGCGACAGAGTCGTAGGCTTTTTTGAAGTCAACGAACAGTTGGTGAACCGTCTCTTCGTACTCCCACTTCTTTCCCAACAGTTGTCTTATTGTGAACATTTGGTCGCTTGCTGACCGGTTCCTACGGAATCCGCATTGGTAGTCTCCCAATATGTCTTCTGCGTACGGTGTGATTCTCGCCAGTATGACATTAGTTAGTATTTTGTATGTCATTGGGAGCAATGATATTCCTCTGTAGTTTTCGCAGTCAGATCTGTCGCCTTTTTTGAAAGTGGGATCGACTATTGAGGTTTTCCATTCTTCCGGAGTGACTTCCTTATCCCATATTGTTTTGATAAGCTGGTGGATCTTTCGAGCGGTTGCCTCTCCTCCATGCTTCACAAGCTCTGCCGGTATACAGTCGACTCCGGGAGATTTGTTGTTTTTCAGTCGATTTATCGGGTTTACAACTTCGTCGAAAGAGGGCTCTGGGATCTGGGGCTCGGCTGTATGTACGTCTGGTGCGTTTATTTGTGGTGCGCACATTGAGCAGGTTTTCAAAGTACTGCTATCATCTTGTCACGATATTGTTTGTTTCTGTGACTAGACAGCCGTTTGTGTCTCGGATTATTTCTAATTGAATTTATGCCGGCATACATACCTCTGATATTCTTTACTCTGGAATTTTCTAAGATTTTTTCGATCCGAGTCTTCTCCCATTCGCGTTTTTTGCGTTTGAAGAGTCTCATTGTCTCTTTCCGAATTGTCGCGTATCTTTCTGCGTTGACTTCATCATATCTTTCTAAGTGGATCACTCTGAGGCGTTTACGTTGTTCGATCTTCGCCCTGCACTCATCGTCAAACCAAGGTTTGGACTTAATTGTTTTCTTAAATCCTAATACCTTTTGGGCTGTTTGTTTGATTGTGTCTCTGATCGATACCCATTTAGTGCCCACACTATTGGTTTCCTCTTCCTCACTACTCCCAATCTCTAGGATGCTAAATCTATTCATTAGTTCCTCTTGATTTTCAGCCCTTTTGCGTAGGTCTTTTAGTTTATCGATGTCGAACCTTTTGCTTGTCCCCCGTGATTTCCCATGTGGGTTTGCTGCGAGCCGACTTCTAATTTTGCCCATTACTAGAAGGTGGTCGGAGTCACAATCTGCTCTTCTATATAATCTTACGTCAAGGATATACGAGTGGTGTCTTTTGTCTATAAGAAAGTGGTTTATTTGATTACGCGTTACGCCGTCGGGTGATATCCATGTGGCTTTATGGATTTGCTTGTGTTTGAACATCGTACTTTTCACTACCAGATCTTTTGACGCTGCGAACGTGATAATTCGAGTTCCATTATCATTTGAAACGTCGTGTAGGCTCTCTTTACGTTTAGTTGGTTGGAAGATGTCTTCCTTTCCAATTTTCGCATTGAGGTCCCCGAGGAGGATTTTAACATCGAATGTTGAGATTCCATCGAATACTTCCTCTAGGGTCTCGTCGAATGTGTCCTTTGTTTCTTCGTCGGTAGATTCTGTTGGGGCGTGTACGTTTATAAATACATAATTGTACCATGGTCCCTGTATTCTTAGCACCGACATTCGGTCATTAATAAATTGCACATCTTTTACATGGGGCGTTATCTTCTTGTTTGTGATGAAGCCCGTCCCGAGGTTATGTGTATCGGTACCACCACACGCCAGTGTAAACCCGTTGGTTTCGAATACTTGATGTGGGAGTCTGACTTCCTGAAGCGCGACGACGTCCATTTTATATTGTTTCGCGTTTTCTACGATTGTCTGTATCGCACCTGGTTTATATAACGTTCGAACATTCCACGTCCCGATGCGTATATCCGCTTTTTCCGTTTCCTTACGTCTTCTTTTTGCCGAGTCGGTATTTTCTAGATGATTTGTTCCCTTATGGTAGTGTTGGGTCATGACACCTACGCCTACCGGGTTTTTCGTGAGGTTGGTTGTTGTATATTGATTATTAATTTTTGTTCCCACGAGTCTTGGGGTTTCTAATAGTCCGCCACATCAGAGCCCCTCTTTGATATGGTAAGGTCTGCTTACTGCTCTGATTCGACCCGGTGTCAGAGATGCGCCGTTATAATACATTCGGTATACCCCTGGGTGCAAACTATCCAATGGGTACGGTGACGCGTAGCACTCTGGATTAGGGGCGGTAGATCTGTCTGTGTTACTCCTTGCTAGCCTGTCTGACATGGGTGGCCCTACTAGAAGCATATGCATCCGTCAACATAGCCTGAGTGATTCATTGTGGTTTAAGCCCCCGCACCACGTCTAGGTTTCTACCAAGCGGGGGCCAAGAGACGTTGAGCGTCGTTTTTTTCGCCTGTGAACAACTGTTCCAACGGCAAAAAAGGAAGGGTTTTCTTCATCGGATCGTGACGAGTGATGAAAAGTGGATTCATTACAGCAACCCAAAGAAAAGCAATCATGGGGATTGTCCGATCATGCTTCTACGTCGTCGGTTCAGTCGAATATTTACGCTGCGAAGGTTATGCTATGTATTTGGTAGGACCAGGTCGATGTTATTATTATGAGCTCTTGAAACCGAACGAGACCATCATTGGGGAACGGTATCAACTTCAATTGATGCGATTGAGCCGAGCACTGCGCCAAAAACGGCCACAATACGAGCAGAGGCACGAAAAAGTGCTTTTATAGCCTCACGTTGCCAAACCCCTTAAAACATACCAGGACACGCTCATATGGGAAGTGCTACCCCACTCGCCATATTCCCCGATTATTGCTTGTTCCGTTGGATGGCACGTGGTCTGGCTGATCAGCAGTTCCGCTCATATGAAGACATCAAAAAATGGCTTGATTCGTGGATAGTCTCAAAAGATGAACACTTTTACCGTAACGGTATTCAAGCTTTGCCAGAAAGAAGGGGAAAAGTTGTAGCTAGCAATGGGAAATTCGAATGACTTATTAGTAACACTTAAAAAAAATTTGTGTTAAAAAAACAGTGAGAACTTAGTTGCGCACCTAGTACATTGATTGTACTCCCTGGATCGAGATCTGGACAAAATCCTATAGGGACAGGCCAACTTCGTCGATTTCCATGCAACCGGTTGTTGGTAGATAGTGTTACATTGTGTGGTGGAGGGTAAAAATGATCAAAAAATTGTTACATGGCTTATGGACGCCTTTTAAGTGGTAGAGGATGTTTTTGTGGATATTAAATTATTGCCTGTATGTTTTAATGTTGTATTGGCTTAAATATGATTGTCTTAATTATCTAAGATCAATTGGTTGGTTAACTCTCTATAGATTTTCCGTGCCACCAAAAACGTATTCTCCTTTCCTCTATGTTTTCGCAAGAGGATCTTCATTCCTCGACAGCTTATGAGTATCATCATATGCTTTCTTTGCTTCACAGCAGCCGATTTATCAAAATAAAACCAGTGAGTCACTACTTTGGGTATGCTTCAAATATTTTCTTCAGAGAAAACCAGCTGTGTGAGTCATTGGAATTCTTAAATCTACGTGTCCACGATATCCACGATCCATAAGATCCTGCGTGCGATGGAAATCGAGATCGACACAGGGTCAATTCACAGTTCATTTTTGTGTATCCCAAGATTCATCGGCACTTATCAGCAATAAATAAAGTCTGCGGCAGGCGATTGACTCACTCTTTTCGAAGAACTACATCTGGTCACGTTTGGTAATATCAAACACTTGGATCGGTTAAGCAGGAATGCGCATTGTGTGACTTTGTGCACTCGAACATTCCTCACTCCATCCAAATCTCGTGGAGTTTTCGCTATGAATGAATGTTTATATAAATAACTTAGTTGTTAAAAAATGAATGAGAGGTTAAATCATTGGATTCAAGTAAAGGGGTGGTCAAGTTAAAAATGAGCATTTGTCGTGATTTGGAAAACTACGTATAAATTAAAATAATGTCGTTGGAGTCTACAGTAGGTGGTCAGATTATTAGACTGTCCAGCCTTTTGCAGTCTTTAGTTGTGATGGGAATTTAAAAAATGCCTGTTGCTGGGTCATTTTCCATTTTATAGGAGCGAAGTAAAGAGATAACGTTGTAGAAATAGCTATTCGTATTATTCCACCAAACAAATCCAAAAAGAAATCAATAAGTAATCGTCACGAATTTTTTATTTTTTTTAAATATAATTTTTTATTGCTTCCCCTTATTATAATTTGCTTAATCGTTAGACAAAAACGATTAAAGTCTAGTTAATGGTATCTTATTTTCTAGCTTACTGGTCCCTTAGGGACTCTCTAAGTTACATGCATATGCTTAAAGCGTGAAAATTTGTCTTCCGACATTATGATTATTTTGTTTACATGAATTTTAAAGAACTTAATTAGATACAAAGAAAATGAAGAACAGAAAAACTTTGTTTTTGTTATTGTTTTTACCTTATATCTAACTTAAATACTAAACAAAAAAAATTTTTTTTTTGTTTTTACCTTAACTCTATCCTAAACCTAACATCAAAACTAAATCTCCGAAATGCTAAATCTATATAAGCTTTCCGCCGTTTGTTGGGTTTTTATTATTATTATTATTATTGCTTTCCTTTTTTTCAGTTTTATATGGAAACAGGTGTTTAATTGCCGCTCAGCCACCAAAATCTCTGGTGTTGCTTGTTCGTGTCTTTTCAGTATTTCTGTGCTACTGCGCTACTGAACTGCAGGCGCTCTTCATCTGTTTGCGCGACCTCTCGATTATAACATATTCGTTTATCTATGTCCGACCGGTGCACGTAATAAATCAACGGTATAGTGGATTCATTTTGCAAGATGCCCTCGAATCAACTTGATCACAAAGTTATTCACTCTGTTTATATTGGCCCCATTGTACAACGCTTCATTGGGATAGTATTGTAGCGAGCTTAGGGTTCGCTGGATTAATTAATTTTAATAAATAAGAGCCGTTAAATCGATTTTGAATTAATGTAACACTTTATTAGTCTGTTAATAACAACCGTTACTTTTACCGTACACTTAGCGATTTCTTGACTTATCGCGTCTTTTACTGCTTACCCCCTCACCTCCTTACTTCCCGATCTGCGTGCGAAGTATTTATACCGTTTTTCCTCATTCTGATTCGGACTTACTAGAATATTCTAGTACTGATTGTCATATGCGTCACAGTATTTTTTGGTGATCGGTTTCAGCAGACCGATGTAAGTTAAGACACGTCCTGAGGCATTGTCTCTCAAAAATCCGAATCTTTTCCATTAAGCTAGGTCTCATATTAAACCACACTGGACATCCATATATGATCATCGCTCTGATGAGAGCCATGTGGCATATAACTTTAACTCAAGTTGACTACTATAAAACAGTCTTCTTGTTATAGCATAAGCTTTCTTTGCCCTGGCCAGCGTATCCTCCACATGTTTGTTAGAATATAGATACTGATCCAGCCAGATGCCCAAGTATTTGACTACATTTTTGGTTTCCAGTATTTGTTCGTGTGGTCGCATAATAGCTATCTTTCGCCAGTTTTTCCTGGTGTCTCTGGTACCTTCAGCCAGTGGTGTTCTAAAGAGGATGGTATCACACCTCTGGATATTGATTTTGAGTTTCCAGTTGTCGCAGTATCGCTGAACATAACTGAAATCCCCTTGTAATAGTCTGTTAATCATTTCAATTTTTGGCGCTGTTCTATATATTATCAGATCGTCTACATACGCAATAGCCTGATGAAGAGACCTTATCAAGTCGCTAGTGTAAATATTAAAAAGGATCGGAGATAACACCACTCCCTGTTGCAGACCGTTTTTTATTTAGTAAGTAATGTCGGAGATCACATTGCCACTTTTGACGATGAATTTCCTTTCATTCAACATGTTGTATAGTATATACAGTAGTGGTTTATGAATGCCTAGTCTCATTTTTTTTTTTTTTTTTTATTAGACTTCTCTCGGGAGAGGCGAACCTATAGCGTCGAGTGGGCGCCCCGAGATGCCATCAAATAACTGTTGCAGTTCTTTTTGAACTTAGCTTGTAGTATAACCCTCATTAGCTTGTAGTATAACCCTTCTAGCCAAACGGTGTCGAAGGCCCTCCCCAAGACAATCAAACAGGCACCTGTGCACTGTTTCTGACTTTTATTGCACTGAATGTCTGAAACTAGTTTAGCTGCGGCATGTGTGGTTTCATGACTTTAAAACCAAACAGCCTTAAAACCAAACTGCTTTAAAACCAAACTGCTTCAAAACCAAACTGCTTATTTGGAATAATGTTATTGTCCTCAACCCATTTAAGTACACCCTTTCTTAGAACCTTTTCGAATACTTTATTGATACTCGGTAACAAACCGATCGATCGCAAGATTTCGGGGTTTGTTCTGAGGCGGTCCTCTATATCACACGGAGACCAACCCACAATTTTAACCAACCTCGTCCGCTAACAGCGCGCACCCTACCCTAACCTGTAACCCATTTCAAAACATGTCAAAAAAAATCCCAATCTGCAAGCGCATCCATCCCGAACTTGCAAGAATCCATCTCCCAATCTGCAATGACAGGCATTTCCCAAAACTCCCAACAAAATACAATTCAATAGAATACATTCTAAATCATCTCCCTCAATTACATCACCCCACATATAATTTTTCCCAAAATTGCTTCTGTCAATTCTCTACTTAATTCATATTCCCTCCTTGCGACCAAGCAATCTTAATATCCCCGGAAACCCATATGCTGTAATAAAACACATATTCAAACCTAGAACGGAATATTAACCATCACCACCAACTATACCGAGCCGCATATATTTCCCCGAAATTACTTCGGTTAATATCCTATCTAAATGATATTCCCCAAAAACTCATGCCCATACTTGCTCGTGTTCCCAAAACCAATTTCTCGGTACACATAGCAACCGAGGAATCTAGCCCAGCCAGTACGGCAGGAATTCCCGGAAACAAACTCCCTATGCAAGCATAGCAACTCTTCTCGAAATTCCTAGCAAGTGGCAGTGATTTTATTTCTGCTATGACTCAACCGCCAAGGCGCGATGAATGGATTCTTTCCATTCATTAGTCAATCGAGATTCAACTGCCACGGGGGGCACACAAGTCCGAGTCACAACCACCATCGGGCGCGCATCGCTCTTCCGCCAGTCAGTCGCGTTACTGTGGAGTTATAAAGTAAAAATGAGTTAATAACCTTTTCCGGCAACCATATCTGAAATAAGTTCCGTGTCCCAGAACCTATTTAAAACATTGCGTTAGAAATCTATTTAAGACTTACAGACTATATTGAGCAAAATTTAGTTACTATGTTCGATGACCGGACCCCGGAAATCGCTATTTGTAAACGCCGAGCTTTCAAGTAAACAATAAACAATAAAAACAACTACTACAAACTACACCCTAGTGTTTCCCGTTTCTAAATTTTGGTGAACAGATACTTTCGCTGCGGCGAACAATTACCTGGTAGTGACAGTGAAGTGTTGGTGGGTCGGTGGTAGAATCAGCACCCATGCAGGCGCGCCAGACCACCTAGCCCACAGTTCTGTCTTTCCCTTTTTTTGGTAACGGTTGGATGGCCGTTTTCCAACGTACTGGGGAGTATGCGTTGTTCAGCGCTTTGTTAAACAATACTGCATATATGTCCATTGCGATTGGAGGAAGACGTTTGAGTACGATATTGGGGACTCCATCAATACCAACTGATTTTTTGTTTCTTAATGATGCAAAGACGCCTTGGATTTCTTCCCTATTGATCAAAAGGCTGTTAGCGCTTTCGACAGTGTTCTCGGCGTTTGCCGTATTTTCATTACTGAATTCGATAAAACCATGGTTTTCTGATCGCCACTGTGAAATGTCATATCGAAGATGCCGATAATTTAGGAGAACTTTATCCTCCAAGTCATGGTTGCGGCGAATTACTTCATTTGTCTTGTGCAGTTCTTGAAAGACGGCCCCTACAACATTCACTTTTTCCAAGGGATCTTCAAACACAACAAGTTCATCATTTAGGATGGCGTTGTTTGTGTCTATGTCGATATTTGTCAGCATTCGTTGCTTTTCGTCAGCTCGCGGTATTTGGAGACACTGAATCTCGTTTTCATTACTCCGTCTAAATATTTTATTAATTTGCGGGAACATACTAGGGTTGTTCGATTTTACGTCCGAACTTTGTTGTTCCAATACAAATGTGCTGATAGCCTATAGTTGGCTTTTATTGGCTGTTCGAGATTTTTTAATCTAGACTTCAGTGATATTATCTCCTGGCCGTGCCTATCAATAAATCGTCTGTACCGTAGTTCTAGTTGAGACAGAAGTCTACTTTTTTTTCTGTGGAGTGCGTTGATTGTGTCGTTTCGGTACATGTTGATTTTGTCCGTAGGTGTGGTTTTTGTTATTGTTTTGTCCATAGTTTGTTTTATGGTTTCGTCCATTTTTATATGTATTTGTCGATGTAATCGTTGGATATGTTTCTGTTGGTAGTTATTATTATTATTACTTAATGGCCTATAGGAACCTCTAAGTTCATGACCTCTCCGACTCGGCTATGCCATCGTTCTCTGTCCTGTGCACTCTCCTACCACGCTTGACCGTCCTATCCGATCTCCCCAAGGTCAAACCTAATATTGTCCTCCCATCTCCGTCGCGGCCGTCCTGCCAGTCTCTTTCCCGTTGGTCCAACGTCAATAATTCTATGCACGGTCCTATCGTTGCCCATTCGCGCCACATGTCCGACCCATATTAATATTCGCGACTTGATTACTCTCACTATTGTAGGTTCCAATTCGTGGTTGTGGCGTTTCCTCCATTGTCCTGCCACCTCGTCATATTTAACGCCAAAAATACTCCTCAAAACTTTATTCTCGAATACACGGAATTTGTTTTCTTCTTGTTTTGTGAGAGCCCATGTTTCTTATCCATATAGAACAATCGGAATGATTATGGTTCTATAGACACGGAGCTTTATGTTACGTGATAGCAGTTTGGATTTCAGCAGTTTACTGACAGTGTGCCAACTAGCGTTGCTGGAATGCAGTCTTTTGTTAATTTCCTTCGACATTTCGTTACTGGCCGTGAGTTAACTTTTTCAAATATTTGGCCTCTGACGTTTACGTGTGCTCCCTGAGTTCCACCTGCTCTCGCCGTAATCATGTATTTTGTTTTGTCTTCATTTATTTCTAGGCCCACCTCTTCTGCCGATTGCATGATGATTTCACAGTTTTTACTTATAGTTGCTAGATTATCGCCCAAAACGGCGATGTCATCCGCATATGCGAGCACTTGTGTGACCCCGTTCAGGGATGATCCGCCCATGCTGTGGCGTTGTAGCTCTCTGATGACATATTCGAGCACAAGGTTATAAAGTGACGGTGAGGGGTCATTCCCCTGCTTTAGTCCGTCCCGGATTTCATATGGTTGTGTGAGGTGGTTTTCTATACTAACTCACCCTTTGTTTTCATTCATGCAAATTTGAATGAGGGCGGCATATTTTTTCGGGATTCCCATCTCAACTACAATATGGTAGTGTCTTTACCTAGCGACTGCGTTTTTTTTTTTAAGTCAACGAAAAGTTGGTGAACCGTCTCTCCGTATTCCCACTTCTTTTCCAACAGTTGTCTTATTGTGAACATTTGGTCTCTCGTTGACCGATTCCTACGAAATTCAGACTGGTAGTTTCCCAGTATTTCTTCTGCGTCCCATGTAATACTCGCCAGTATGACATTTGTTAGTATTTCGTATGTGGTTGGGAGCTACGATATTCCTCTGTAGTTTTTGCAGTCAGATCTGTCGCCCTTTTTTAAGATGTTGATGACTATTGAGATTTTCTATTTCTCCGGAGTAACTTCCTTATCCCATATTGTTTTAACCAGTTGGTGGATCTTTCGAGCGGTTGCCTCTCCTCCATGCTTCACAAGCTCTGTCGGTATGCACTCGACTCCGGGAGCCTTGTTGTTTTTCAATCGATTTATTGCGCCTACAACTTCGTTGAGATAGGGCTCTGGGATCTGAGGCTCGGCTGTATGTACGTCTGGTGCCTTTATATGTGGTTGATGGGTGCGTACATTGAGCAGGTTTTCAAAATACTGCTTCCACCTTGTCACAATATTGTGTGTTACCGTGACCAGACAGCCATTTACGTCTCGAAGTATATTGGCTCTCCCTCGGTAGCCATTTCTAATTGATTTTATGCCGGCATACATACCTCTGGTCGGCGCAAAGCTAATAACCTTGCCCGTAAAAATAAATTATTATGGAAAATTTAACAAGCCTCAAGACCGGATCCCGGTTGTAGTGCCGAATATGATGATGATGATGATACATACCTCTGATGTTCTTTGCTCTGGAATGTTCTAGGATTTTTTCGATACGAGTCTTCTCCCATTCGCGTTTTTTGCGTTTGAAGAGTCTCATTGTCTCTTTCCGAATTGTCGCGTATCTTTCTGCGTTGACTTCATCATATCTTTCTAAGTGGATCACTCTGAGGCGTTTACGTTGTTCGATCTTCGCCCTGCACTCATCGTCAAACCAAAGTTTGGACTTAATTGTTTTCTTAAATCCTAATACCTTTTGTGCTGTTTTTTTGATTGTGTCTCTGATCTATGTCCATTTAGTGTCCATATTATTGGTTTCCTCTTCCTCATTACTCTCATTCTTTAGGATGCTAAATCTATTCGTTAGTCCGTTTTGATATTCAGCCCTTTTGCGCTGGTCGTTTAGTTTATCAACGCCGAACTTTTTGCTCATCTCCCGTGACTGCCCGTGTGGGTTTCCTGCGAGCAAACTCCTAATTTTACCCATCACTAGAAGATGATCGGAGTCGCAATCTGCTCCTTTATGTGATCTTACGTCAAGGATGTTCGATTGGTGTCTTTTGTCTATGAGAAAACGGTCTATGTCGTCGGGTGATATCCATGTGGCTTTATGTATTTGCTTGTGCTTGAACATCGTACTTTTCACTACTAGATCTTTTGACGGTGCGAACGTGAAAATTCGAATTCCATTATCATTCGAAACATCGTGTGGGCTTTATTTACCTATAGTTGGTTGAAAGATGTCTTCCTTTCCAATTTTCGGGTTGAGGTCCCCGAGGAGGATTTTAACATCGAATGATGAGATCCCATCAAATACTTCCTCTAGGGTGTCGTAGAATGTGTCTTTCGTTACGTCGTCCGTAGATTCTGTTTGGGCGTGTACGTTTATAAATACATAATTGTACCATGAGCCCTGTATTTGACATTCAGTCATCAATAAATTTCACATCTTTTACATGGGGCGTAATCTTATTGCTTATGATGAAGCCGGTTCCGAGGTTATGTGTATCGGTACCACCACACGCCAGTGTGATCCTATTAGTTTCGATTACTAGATGCGAGGGTCGGACTTCCTGAAGCGCGACGTTGTCCATTTTATATTGTTTCGCATTTTTACGACCGTCTGTATCGCGATTGGTTAATATAAGGTTCGAACATTCTACATGCCGACGCGCATATCCAACTTTTTCCGTTTTTCTCTATGTCTTTTTTAGGGGAATTAATTTTCTTTTATTCAAAATATTGGCCATCGGCTTCTACACGTTTAGTCCACCTGTCAGGTTATTTATGAAGAGCATGCCGGAAAAACTGATTGTCTTTTGCGGGAAATCATTCGCCGAGCCATTTTCCAACTTCCTCGAAATCGTTTGAGTGCCGCTCTGTGAACGCGTGCCCCATTGATGCGAAGAGGTGATAGTCAGAAGGCGGCAAGTCTGGGGAGTACGGCGGGTGCAGAAGGTTGTCCCATCCAAGCGGTTTCAAGGTGTCTTTCACTAGTTTTGTTGTGTGCTGCGTACTTTACACTGCCGCCATCTCTTAGTGAAACCGGAAAAAAACGTATGCATGCACCATATATATATACATATATATATATATATATATATATATATATATATATATATATATATATATATATATATATATATATATATATACGAGGGTTGCCTTTTATATTTCGGGATTAGAGAACAAAAACAAATATTGATCATCGAAAATCACTTTATTGTTTTTCAAAATATTCCCCATGAAGATCTATACACTTTTGCATGCGTTTGAACCAATTGTCGAAGCACTTTTGCGACTCTGATTGAAGTATATATATATATATATATATATATACATATATAGCATATATGCCTAGATCTTGACTTACTATGTAACAAACACGTTCTTTGGACATTTCCATAGCCTCTGCTATCTTTCTCACTTTAATTCGGCGGTCGTCTAGCACCATTTGGTGAACCTTAGCGATGTTATCGTCAGTTGTTGCAGTTTTTGGACGTCCCGAACGTTCATCGCTTCCCAAGCTCTCACGGGCACGTTTAAATTCAGCTGCTCAAAATTTCGCGGTGGTAAATGATGGCGCAGAGTCCCCATATACAGAGTCCAACTCTGCGTAGGGGTGTTGCCTTTCAAAAACAAGAATTTAATGACAGCTCGATACTCAATTTTGGACATTTTCACAAAGACACTCACATCGACTCACTCAAACGACTGTCAAATAAAAACCTCGCGTCCAAAATGGCTGAAATTATAGGGAGTAATTTTCAAAAGATGCACAACTACATTCACTAGCTTTTATTGACGAATGCTGCTATCTTCACGTTGGGGTCAGAAACTCAGACCACCGTCGTACTTCAGACATACCAAAGCCTCAATCACCCAATACCGTAATGTTGAATTAGGCTGATTACACCATAGTCCACTCCAGCAGCAAGTTTGTAAAGGCGGCAAGAAGCCCCATTAATAACTTCCTCCCAAATCTATCAACATACTTCAATAAATGGAAAATTCGCCTAAAACCTGACAAAATCCAACTTATAGTGTTTAAAGGTAAAAACGAGCACTGCACAAACAACACCAGGCGCACCCACAACAAAATTAGATTTAAACTAAATAACACCCAGATAGAACCTTCTAAAAATTGGTGAGTAACTGTCAAAAGATGCACAACTACATTCACTACCTTTTATTGACGAGTGCTGCTATCTTCACGTTGGCGTCGGAAACTTTTCAGTCCACTCTTGTATTAAGAGCTTGGTTTCATCTCGTACAGCATCCAAAGTACTTTGCTCTAGAATCGTTTCTAATACATTCAAAACTGTTGTGTTACGGGGGCTGCCTTTTATATTTCGGGATTAGAGAACAAAAACAAATATTGATCATTGAAAATCACTTTATTATTTTTCAAAATATTCCCCATGAAGATCTATACACTTTTGCATGCGTTTGAACCAATTGTCGAAGCACTTTTGCCACTCTGATTGAGGTATCTCCAACACATGCATTCTGAATGCAGCAACCGCTTCTTCAGGTGTCGAAAAACGTTGACCTCTCAGTTTGTTTTTTACGTACGGGAATAAAAAGAAGTCATTCGGTGCCAAGTCAGGACTATACGGCGGATGACCCATCAAATCGATGTTTTGGGTGCTCAAAAATGCAGTTGTCGCAGCCGATGTGTGAGAGCTCGCATTGTCGTGGTGAAGAGTGATCCGTCTTCGGCGGTTGGTTTTCCTGATTTCTTGGAAGACAACTGGCAAACAAATGGTTGTGTACCACTCAGAATTGACTGTTCTGCGTTGTTCTAATGGTACGGTTGCGACATGTCCAGTTTTTCCGAAAAAACAGGCGACCATTTGCTTGGAAGTGCTTCGTGCGCGAACAACTTTTGTTGGATTTGGCTCATCTTGAAACACCCAGCCAGTTGACTGCTGTTTACTTTCGGGCTCATACGCGTTAATTCACGATTCATCACCTGTCACGATGTCATAGACGTGTTTCGAAGCACCGTGACCGTATTTTTTGAGCATTTCTTTCGACCAATTGACACGAGCCTTTTTTTTGGCGATTGACAAATTGTGTGGGATCCAACGCGAACAAATTTTTTTGACAGTCAAATGTTTATGCAATATTGAATGTATGCTGGTCCCACTAACGCCTAAGGTTGTCTCAATCTCACGATAGGTCACATGACGATCTTCCAATATCAGTTCGCGCACAGCATCAATGGTATTCGGAACAACAACTGAATTTGGACGACCTTCACGAAATTCATCTTGGAGTGAACTACGACCACGATTGAATTCACCATACCATCGATAAACACTGGTTCTTGATGGAGCTTCATCGCCAAAAATTGAATTAAGTTCATCCATGCACTGTTGCTGAGTTAATCCACGCCGAAAGTTGTAAAAAATAATCGCACGAAAATGTTGACGACTTAATTCCATTTTTGGGCCGAGATGAATATTTTAAGTTACTGTAAACAACACAAATAGCGCTCGTATGTCAAAACGTTCTGAGTGCGTATAATCTCAAAAATGTCCAACTTTACGACAGGGCTGTCAATTGCCGGATTGCAGCACTAGGGTTGCCAAATCCCGAAACATAAGAGCAACCCTCGTATATATATATATATATATATATATATATATATATATATATATATATATATATATATGTATGTATGTAATTGCATTGAGAGAATAATATATCGTATAATATATATATATATATATATAATCATCATCATATATATATATGTAATTGCATTGAAAGAATAATATATCGTATAATATATATATATCATCATCATCATCATCATCGGCACTACAACCGGGAACCGGTCTTGGCCTTATTTAGCAAGTCCTGAGGAGTCAATATATGTATATATATATATATATATATATATATATATATATATATATATATATATATATATATATATATATATATATATATATATATAACGTCTCCGAATAATTTCCCGCACAGTCACAATTACAGAGTGAGCATCAAGTCAGGCCTTATAATCTCAATTATGACATCAATACCTCCCTCACTTCCTCCTCATTCATGACATCAATACCTAATTTATAACATCAATACCTGCTTTACTGTCACACTTCTTCTGCTCGCATTGTGCTTTGATATTTAAGGGAACCTCAAAATATCATTTAGAAAAAATCATGAACTTTCGTAGATTGACAACAACATTAGTTGTCTTAGAGCGTTTTTCGAAAACGAAAGTTGCTAAGCAAATTCTAACACAGGCATACTCGTATGCTATTAAATCAACTTTGCAAATCTTCTTGTAAGCGTCTTAAGTTTCTCTCCTTTACGAAGATACAAAATTATATATACTGAAAATGCTCATTAGTCCACTTCGTGATAAAAATAGCTCTAAACTAAGCTCAAACCAAAATACTGCTATTCAAGTGTCTTAAATGTGACTGTTATCATATGGTAAAAGCAAAAAATCAATAAAATTGATAGAAATCTTTCGAAACATTTGCACCGCTCTCAATATGTGAGAACTAAAAATACTTTTTAAGTAGTCCAATATGATATCAATCTAGCGAAATTGTTCTATATCTATAATCTAAATAAATTATATAAGAAGCAAGCTGTTTAATTGTTCTTCAAATGTCAATTAACTGCATAATTTTGTTTTTAGCAGTTGGCCGCATGCTACCTGAACAACACGATCCTCTTAAATCTGCCCAAGTTGTACCATAATATGTGTAACAATATATTACAATAGTTGTTATATAAAACCATTTGAAATATATCACATTACCAACGTGTTTTTTTTTTATCTCTCAGTTTTTATTAGTGATTTTACAGACGGGGTTTTTTATTATTAATGAAAGCTATTTCATGTAAAGCTGGATGTGATTGGAGTTTAATTGTGCGAAGCATTATACGTATTTACCTTTATAGATACAGAACTGTTTACATTTTCGATTGTTGGCTTTTTCTTATTAACACATCCAGTTTTAGACTCAAAACAAAATCAACATACACAAAATGAAATGAATGGCAAGACAAATACCATAAATAAAAACATTTAGAGAATGTACTCCGCTCGCCACAGCTTAATATTCATGAGTGAGTTTCTTTGTTTACATTAAAATCAATCGCATTTTCTCTTGAAAAAAATTCTCTGTTTTTATTTTGACTTTGATTTAAGCTTACAATTATCATAAGTAATGGATTTTATTAGATCTTGAACAACAAGGATTATTTGTTGACAGTTGATAATTTTTACTTTCAAATAACGCACGTATTCCGTCGGTTAATAAATAAATCATGCCTTTCACTTTTCATCATCAAAATTCATTAAAAAACAAAAGCTAAATATTTTTAAGAATAAATGACTCTAATAATAGTTAATAAATATACTATGCTAATAAGAAAATAATGTCAAATGATCTCTCTCGATGCTTCTGAAGAGATGTTCTTCTTCTCTCGCTGAACTTCTGTAAAAGATTGTTCGTCAAACGTATTCTATTATATTGGTCACTTCCCAAAAGGATGAAAGTCTACGAATGTGCAATCTATTCCAAAGACGACCGAGCCTTGGTCTCCCAGGCAGTATTAAATGTCGTTTTATCGTAAGGTGTAGAAACACAGCAACTACAGAGGACATCTGATAGCTTTGTGACGATTTCAAATGATTATGCACACGCAACTGTAGTACAAAACACAGCACCAAAAGAGAATCGAAATATTATCAATGCCGTATATCAAAGGGTCGAAATATTATAAATGCCGTATATCAAAGGGTCAACGCATTAATCAGTGCTTGCAAAGCAAATAAGAACATCCTCGTATTTGCGAGGCGGTGATCCGATGTGTTGGTGCTACGGCTCTAGCCAAACTTGTCCCCGCGCGCGTCCCCTCATAATAAACCCCTGACCATTGTCCAATATATTCGAGACCTTAGGATCCTTTGTGACAGGGAGCTTAACTTCCTCTCTCACATTGACGAGACGATTCTGAAAGCCAATTCTGCCCTCTGATTCGTGAAACGCTGGTCTAAGGAATTCCTCAACCTCTACGTAACTTGATCCCTTTACCTTACCCTCGTCCGTCCACTGCTGGAATACCTTAGCCAGGTATGGTCGCCTTTTCCCAAGACCCATATCCGTAGAATTGAAAGTATTCAACGTAGCTTCATACGGTTCGTTCTCCGACGGCTAGAATCAGAAAACCCTTTAATCTTGCCCCCGAATATTAATTGCCTCAAATTAATCAACTTCAAAACCCTTGAGGACCGTAGGGTTCTATCTGACATATTGTTCGTTCATCGGCCGCTCTCCAGCTTGGTCGATTGAGCCTACCTCTTTAACTTAGTTTCTCTGAACACAAACCCTTTTAATACACACAATCCTTGCGTTCTCTTTATTCCCCCTCACTGTACCTCTTATGGCTTCAGGGAACCCCTTTCGCGGATGCTGAGAAATGTCAACCCCATCTCCACCTTGTTCGACTTCGACCTCTCTACCCACAGTCTCGAGCACCGCCTCCTAAACCATTTTCACCCTCAATCTTAAGGGGTTCTTTCTACACGTTTCTCTCTAGTCTATCCCCACCCCCGCCCTTATTTTTCCTTTTATAGTATGACCTGTTCATCTTACGTTAGTCGTAGTTAAGTTAGCTTTACACTCTTTAGTTTGAAAGGTTATATATACTTTAGGTTGTAGGTACTTATATTACTTGGATTAAGCCAATAAATGGGGAGGTAGCTCCGCTAAACTTTAGATGTACTAAATTGGCTGAAAAGTCCCCGGATTTTTTAATCGGACGCCCCACTAGAAAATGAAATTGACCCATATCGAGAGGCTCATCTGTCACTAATTTCATAGCATTTCGTCCATGCGTTTACAAGCTACACCCATTTGAGTGACGCTACTTTCGCATTCGTAAAAAAAAAAATGGAAAAAACAGGAGTATCGTATCTTGATCAGACATTGGCCCCAGTTTTTTGGGATGCGCATGGAATAATCTTAATCGATTACCTGCAGAAGAGAAGATCAGTCACAGGAGAGTATTATTCAGCGTTATTGGACAAACTGAACGACGAACTAAAAAAAAGACCATGTAGCATCTCTAACAGATACACACACAATACACAAGCAAATAGTGAAGAACACCGAACGAAAATCAAATAAGAAAATACATCAGAGCCGTATACTATAGCGATAACATAACAATTCACATCAGTGGAATATAGTTGACTTTAAAAATCGAATTCTGAGCATGGCCAGTAGCCTGATGTGTTAAGCTTTGGTTCAATTTTTGGTGATTATAACTGTCATAGCGTCAGTTCGAATCGCACGTTCTTCACTATCAATCCCAAACGCTATACCCCCATTTGGCGAAGAGAAAAGTTCTGTGCCGTCACGATAACAGGATAATGCACCATCATACACGTCCTTGAAAGCGATGGTCAAATTGGATTCCTCAGACTTGGCTCCCAGCGATTAATATGTGTTCTCAAGCGGTGGCTTCAGAGAAAAATTTCAAATCGAGTGAGGAAGTCTCGGCCACCCAGCGATAGTTCTGGGGCATAGATCTTAAGCAGTATTGCTGGTATTCCGTCCCAGTCGGTTGCCTTTGTACAGTCCAGTCGATGTAAAATGCGATGAATAGGACGCGGCGGAATCTCACTTCCAGCATCGAAGACCGTGCCGGCGCGATCACAGGTGTCTCCAAAAGACTGGCATGGAGGTTTGAATTCGCGGAAAATATATTCGCGAACACATTAGCTTTATCTTTTGAATTTGTGACTAACGTCCCACTGTTCGTCACTAACCGGCGAAAGGAGGAAGAGGAGGATGCGAAGTTTTTGCTGACTGCCCTTGCCATTGATCAGAAAGGACGCGACCCAGTTGGGCACTCAAGGAGTTTATTGATCACTCTATCATTGTAAGCCTTCTTCGCGGTATGAATCCTCCGGTTGCACGCGTATCTGATTCTAACAAAATTCATTCTGGTAGCATCGGTTGGATTGGAGCGCCAAAGTTTAAAAGCTCTATTTTTTACCGCTGTAATTTGCTCGATTTGTTATCAAACCAAGGTATATCAGATGAATTTCATCTAATGGAATGCGGAATGTAGATCCCGTCTCGAGAAAAATAATCTCCGTGACCGATTCCGCGCATGCGTTTAACGTCGGAGTCTTCAAAGCACACATCCGACCAAGGGAAACGATGCGAAAAAATGTCGCAAATTGTCCCAGTTAACAGCCTCATACATTCATACAGACCGATACCAAGCAGTGATCTGGGTTTCCCAGTGGCGCAGAAACTTCCATGGTATAAACGCTCGACTCGGATGTTCAAAAAAGATCCAGGCTGTTGGCATAATCGCCTCGGGTATCCGACACTCGCGTAGGTTCCTCCACGAGTTGAATCAAATTGCAGCTAACAGCGAACATCTTCGGTAGCCTCCCAGCCGGGGCGGTTCTGTCAGAATGTACCGACCAGCCGGAGTTGTGTACACTAAAATCGAAAAATGTTCGAAGAATGTCGACGGTTGATCGTCATTCGGGGGGCGTTAAAGTCAACAAAGACATTTAACAGAACTCCTCAGCGCGACCTTCAACCAACTCATGTTCAAGATATAGGGTTCTAACGCCTCCATCCTCTGGCAAACCAGATCGGAACGCGCGAAGACCCAGACTCCACCATTAAAACCCAATCTCGAATGTAAGTCGTATCCTGAGCAACGAAGATATGTCGAATCAGTTGACGAATCGACCTGGCTCTCAGTTAGGGCAAGGATATCAGGTTTCGCTGTTTGCAAATATTGGTGGATGGCGTTTACATTCGTATTGGTGAAACCGATGCCCCTGATGTTACAAAATGCCGTTATCGGTCGAGGGTCGACAGAGCCTCGAGAACGCGCCCGATTATGCGGTGGCGAAACGAATTTCTTAAAGTTCTGTTATTTATCATAATATTTGCATAATGTTCCCCCTGACATAGTCCCTCCCGGAGATCCGAATGGGAAACGAGTTTACCTCCGAAATTCCTTATCTCAGAAGGTACTATCATGACTTATCTCCGTGTCAGCCCGGCCCGTCAGACGTACGAGGGTGAATATAGCGGCAATCGTCAATAAAATCTAGTGATTGTAGTTGTGCATCTTTTGAAAGTTACTCACCGAAATTTCAGCCTTTTTGGAAGGATAGTTTTATTTGACGAAGTATTTTAGCTCCCCCTTGGTAGCAATTTCTAATTGATTTTATGCCGGCATACATACCTCTGGTCGGCGCAAGGCTAATAACCTTGCCCGTAAAAATAAATTATTATGGAAAATTTAACAAGCCTCGAGACTTGTTAAATAAGGCCAAGACTGGATCCCGGTTGTAGTGCTGATGATGATAATGATGATGATACATACCTCTGATGTTCTTTGCTCTGGAATATTCTAGGATTTTTTCGATCCGAGTCTTCTCCCATTCGCGTTTTTTGCGTTTGAAGAGTCTCATTGTCTCTTTCCGAATCGTCGCGTATCTTTTTGCGTTGACTTCATCATATCTTTCTAAGTGGATCACTCTGAGCTGTTTACGTTCTTCGATCTTCGCCCTGCACTCATCGTCAAACCAAGGTTTGGACTTAATTGTTTTCTTAAATCCTAATACCTTTTGGGCTGTTTGTTTGATTGTGTCTCTGATCGATATCCATTTAGTTCCCACACTATTGGTTTCCTCTTCCCCACTGATCCCATTCTCTAGGATGATAAATCTATAGCGTTTGAAATAATAGTGAAGAAGAACGTGTGACTCGAACTGACGCTATGACAGTTTGAATCACCAAAAATTGTACCTAAGCGTTACCCATCAGGCTACTGGCCGTGTTTTGAATTTGATTTTTAAACTCGACTATACTCCACTGATGTGAATTGTTATGTTATCGCTAAGGTATACGGCTCTGATGTATTTTCCTATTCGATGTTTCGTTCGGTGCTCTTCATTATTTTGCTTGTGAATTGTGTGTGTATCTGTTTGAGTCGCCACAAATATATTCGTTAGTTCGTCTTGATATTCAGCCGGTTTGCGCAGGTCTTTTAGTTTATCAATGTCGAACTTTTTGCTCGTCTCCCGTGACTGCCCATGTGGGTTTGCTGCGAGCCGACTTCTGATTTTGCCCATCACTAGAAGATGATCGGAGTCGCAATCTGCTCCTCTATATGACCTTACGTCAAGAATATTCGAGTGGTGTCTTTTGTCTATGAGGAAGTGGTCTATTTGGTTACGCGTTACGCCGTCGAGTGATATCGATGTGGGTTTATGAATTTGCTTGTGCTTGAACATCGTACTTTTCACTAATAAACCTTTTGACGCTGCGAACGCAATAATTCGAATTCCATTATCATTTGAAACATCCTGTAGGCTTTCTTTACATATAGTTGATTGGAAGATATCTTCCTTTCCAATTTTTGCATTGAGGTCCCCGACGAGGATGTGGGGCCTCTCTATATTACATGGAGAATCAACCCACAACTGCAGCCCGATTTCGCCCGCTAACAGCGCACCACCTCAAAACCAATTCCTTCCACCAGCGATTTCACCTGAAAAAAGATATATCCCAAAAAGACGCATTACTGAATTCATTATTTTATGCAGGTAATGCATAATTGAATTCAGTACCACTTGCCATACGGCAACTCCATTGCGTTAACCCCATGAGATTTCCCCGGAAATCTCAAAGTCATATTGGTTATCAACAACCAAGTCTGACCAAATCACACGGTTGCATCATCGCAAAACCGCCGGGGTAATTTTCAAATTCTTCGAGTTTGGTTCCCACGCTCATAATTCCCAAGCTATTGCAGCGTCCCTTCGACTTCCCCCAGACACGCTATTCGCTGGGGATCAATACACTCTTTAGTCAGGTGAATAGTACAAAACAATTTGCATCCCATTTCATTTTCCCCTTCGCTGAGTGCATTGCACTCTGAGATCAAACCGATGTCCTAAATAGGTCACTCGGTCATCACCAGATTTTGCGTTCGTGCAATAAGCAAATCATCCCCGGGATCATTGCTCTTTTCATTTCGGTTTCTCATTCTCTCTAGTCCATCGACTATTGAATTAACCAAAGGTTTTATTCACCTCGATGGGCGGGGAAAATGAGAGAGCCCAGATGAGAGCATGATCTCAAATGGGTTGATCATTGTGCATATCCCAAAAAGACAATTTTCATCTCTGATTGGGATCAGTCGAATTTCAACCACCACCGAGGTCGGTCACGCCACATTAGTCGTTATTCATCCCTCGTTGTGTACACACACGTTTCTAAAGTCAAAATTTCATCCCTAGTAGGAGTCAGTTGAGAGCAGTGTTCTAAAGTGTCGTTGTTTTGTGTTGAACTGTTTTATTATTTGACGAGAGTAGACTCGGAACTCATTGTGCAGATACAGTCTTTCATTGAGAATAATTAAAGAAAAATTTAATTACATATTCCTGTGTTTTAGTAACTCGTCATGTATCAGTTATGGCGCAAGACTAATGACCTTGCCCGGAAAAAAAGAAATCGTTATGGAAAATTTAACAAGCCTCAGGACTTGCTAAATAAGGCCAAGACCGGTTCCAGGTTGTAGTGCCGATGATAATGATGATGTATCAGTTAATTCAAAATGAGAAGAGCTACATTACATTAAAACTGTTTAGTGACTAAGTTGTAAAAAAAAAAATAGACATGTATATACATTAAATATTAATAAGATCTGAATGTAGTGTTTGAATGAATAAATGTGAGCATTCCCTCCTTTGTTTAAGAAGTTTAAAATAAAAAGAATAAAACCACGATGCATTTTGTTTGTCTCTTTTCCTTTGTGCTGGATTTTCTGTGAACAATTTTCGACGCAATCGATTGGTGTTAACCCCCACAAGGGTTTTATCATCGAATGATGAGATCCCATCAAATACTTCCTCGAGGGTCTCGTAGAACGTGTCCTTCGTTTCTTCGTCCGTAGATTCTGATGGGGCGTGTACGTTTATAAATACATAATTGTACCATGGGCCATGTATTTTTAGCACCGACATTCGGTCATTAATATATTTCACGTCTTTTACATGGGGCGTAATCTTCTTGCTTATGATGAAGCCAGTTCCGAGGTTATGTGCACCAGTACCTCCACACTCCAGTGGGAGTCGGACTTCCTGAAACGCGACTATGTCCATTTTATATTGTTTCGCGTTTTTTACGACCGTCTGTATCGCACCTGGTTTATATAACGTTCGAACATTCCACATGCCGACGCGCATATGCCGCTTTTTCCGTTTTTACCTACGTCTTCTTTTTACCGAGTCGGTTTTTTCTTGATGACTTGTTCCCTTATGGTAGTGTCGACTCGTCACACCACCGCCCACCGGGTTTTTCGTGGGATTTGTTTTTGTATATTGATCATTCATTTCGTGGGAACACTCTGAAGTTTCAAATAGTCCGCCACATCAGAGCCCCTCTTTGATATGGTAATGTCTGCTTACTGCTCTGATTCGGCGCGATGTCAGAGAGGCGCCGTTATAATACAGCGGGTATACCCCTGGCTGCAAACCATCCAATGGGCACGGTGACGCGTAACACCCTGGATTAGTGGTAGATCTTTGTGTGTTACTCCTCGCTAGCCTGCCTGACATGGGTGGCCCTACTGGAAGCGTATGCTTCCGTCAGCATATCCTGAGTGATTCATCGTAGTTTAAGCCGCCGCACCACGTGAAGGTTTCTACCAAGCGGGGGCACAACTACAATCACTAGATTTTATTGACGAGTGCCGCTATCTTCACGTTGGGGTCGGAAACTTTTCAGATTACCCATGTACATCCGAAACATAGTCGAACATTTCCCCCGATGATACTCAAAAATGTCTAACTTTACGACAGAGCTGTCAATTGCCGGATTGCAACGCTAGGGTTGCCAAATTCCGAAACATAAGAAGCAACCCTCGTATCACGAAATGTACAGCGTAACGGGATGGTATCTCACCTTGGGACTGACTTACCATCTAAACCAACCATTTCTCGAACGGGTATATCAGCCAAGTTCTGGGACTTCTCCCGACCATTTCACGGAGCCTATAGCTTGATTGGGTTGTATTTCACCGGGCCACAGGGCATTGGGATCCCACCTACCACTCGGCCTTGAGTCGCCCAGCTGGCTTAGCTGTGAGTATACTCTAACGCCCTACTCACAAGGTTATATGTAATTCCCCGCTTGAATCAAATCGTGTTTATTAGGACTCTGTTGGAATAATGGTCTAATCTGTAGAATGCACCAAAAGTATGTTTCACCGGGCCGTTTAAAAAAAAGCTTTCTTCTATATTGATGCGCTTTTAAATAAATTTTAGCATTTGCGGTCTTTAGCAGTAAATCACAATAAGAGTTGTCTAATCTCATTAGTTTATATCCCAGATTGGATCTGCATCTTGTATAATCTGTTTTGTAATGCTGTTTTGTGACTTCTCGTAACCTTCAACAAATGAGATTAGATCCAGAGTGTGAGTCAACTGTAAATTAACTATACAGATTGCTTATTCTTGTTTTTAAAGGGAATATCTTTCTGTGAAATATTTTTCATTCTTATCTTCTTTACATAGTAAACAAGTCGTACAAAAACATTGGCAATCCATCGCATAACGATTTCAGGCTTCACATGTTCCACGAAAGATATTCCTATCGTGTTGATTTCTCCTCCAAACAAATTAGAGCCGCAAATATTTTATAATAACTTAATACCATTAAGTTTCATTAGCGATTTTGCCATGCGAAACGCAATAAAGTCCATCTGACCTGTATCCGATCCACTTCCGATGACTCGAGCATTTAGGTTTCAGGTAAATGCGACTTGGCGTACTATATCTCCACCAGATTAACGTGACAGCTCTCAAGGTAGCCTGTGGTAGTTATGAAGATACGATAATTATACGTCTAGAAGTGAGAGACTCTTAAATAGTAGGCGTCTTGTCCCCCCACGTTAACTATTTAACTGCCTCGCGAAATACTTGTGTCGAATGCGTTTGGTCTCATTGCACTTCACGTTGTGAGACATTTAAATTGTATTCGAATCAAACATGTTTTCCGATGAGTGGGATCGGCTTAGATTGTTGCGTGCGCCACGACGGCTGACCTCGGAAAATGGTAATAATTTTATTTAGGTGGAACAAATTATTGGTGGCTTATCAAAATGACGTCATGTGCAAACATTTGAATACCATTCGTTTATATCTTGTCGTGTTATAGGTTAGATTCGTAAAATCGCTTACCCTAGTGCCTTGTACGATTTGCTAGGTGATTACTAATTAGTTTCGCTTTCATCGGCCGGAACTCGTGCCGCGTGACAACGTTCTGAGCTGGTGGCATTTTGAAATTCGTTACAAGTTCAGTTCCGTTTAGTACCTTAACACAGGTGAGACTGTGAGAAAAGTAAATCTGTTCGTACTTGAAGTGAGAAGATTGCTGTGATATCATCACCGAAATACGGTATATATTTTCTTACAATTTTGCCGATCGGGCAATCGTGGACTCAATTCATTATCGTGGCTCCACCCAAACCTGTCTTCAACGATAATTTGTTTTATGCGGGCTTAAATCGCGCCGCGTAGACGGAAGCACTTGTTTGTTGCATAAGTCGGGGTATAGCCAGTGATGTGTTGTTGCAGTGGTTATCGGTATTTGGAATCACTTCAAAGTTCTTTTAACAGCAATAATTTCGCTCGACGTCGTTATTTTCTGTAGAAATTTGCTCGATATTTCTGAGAATGGGAATGTATCGGTGATATTTCACTTGACTTTGTTATTTTTCATGACCATATTAAAATGTCGATTTACAACGTACTCAGACTAAATATAGACTATTCAATAGATTCATAAGAGTGCCCGAGATTTGCTACATTGCATGTTAAAATGTTTGTATAGAACTTACTTAGCAATAAAGTCGCTTCGTTGACAGTACTTCCTTTCCTGGAATCCGAGGCTGGGTATGCGGTCTGTTTTTATAAGTAAACCACACGCACAAAGTGGAGTATAATTACACTTTAAAAATAATGGGGAAAAGTGATAGGAAATAAGGCAACAGAGTTAGAAGACTAAACCTGCGAAAATATTCTGAGTATTAGACGGGTTCAATTACTTGATTGATAGGTCCAGTTGCCTTTGGAGTTGTTTGAAGAATTGGTTTTCATCATCATTCGGGGGCTTTTTCATGGCCCCACTACCGTTTACGGAGCTGATATTTTTATATACTAAAAAAAAAAGGAAAACACTTAATAGCGTATCATCTCGTGGAGGACAAAAACCTGCGCTACTTCCCACAATCTAATAGTCATAACTGACGAAATGGCACTCATCAATTGAACCTGCCACATGCAAGCCGCAATCTTTATATAGCTATGACCACAAGACGGGAAGTATACATAATATTTTATCAATTGCTTTGAAATCTGTAATAGGAGTTTTCAGTTTTATTAATTTTACAAAAAATCCCATTTGCAACACATTACGATTTTTGAAGTGAAATTCCTTATGTGCGGTAAATCTGAAATTTTTGAAATGAAAAAGGGCTACAAGCATCAGTTTTCTAAACAAACCAAATAGGATACCCAATTGCACTCATACGCATCAGTTCGCTCGATAAATAATGTGGAATCCTAAATAAATAAAAATTTCTCAACTTTGCATATGATAACCCCGGGGTTATATCTGTTTGGGGCCCAACAAAGGCCTGTTCTTATTTTTTTATGAGCTCGTTTTTATATAATCATAAACAAATAGTATATGTATAGTCTTGCTGCAATTCTAAGAAAAAACTAAAATCGCGGGCGGCGCCTTCTCTAGCGACGCCTCACTCTTTCCCTTAGCGGACTGTATTTTCCGGCACTGGCCGGCCAACGATGCTTTTGTCAATTCGAGGGATTGTACCTCCAGAGCCGGACTCTTCTCTGGATGAAACGGGCCTTTTAGTCTTGTCCAGTACAAATCCCTATTTAACGAAAGTGAAAAAACGACCCAATTAGACTAGACGAGCAAAACGCGGTATAACTGGCTTATTTTACTATTTATTTTACTATTTATTGAAAATAGATGAGAGTTCGTCCTTCGCTACCACCAAACTGTTGCCTCGATTTGCAATGGGATAATGTGCGTTATTGGCTCCTCGATAGTATAGTGGTTAGTATACCCGCCTGTCACGCGGGTGGCCGGGGTTCGATTCCCCGCCGGGGAGCCTCTGGCGCAAGACTAATGACCTTGCCCGGAAAAAACAAATCATTATGGAAAATTTAACAAGCCTCAGGACTTGCTAAATAAGGCCAAGACCAGTTCCCGGTTGTGGTGCCGAAAATGATGATGATTGACGAATTGAATATTTTATTATTTTGTTATTGTTTGATCTCTTGCGGCTGGTCTTGAACGAGATCTTTTCGTTAGGAGTTCCTTCGACAGCTCCTGCTGCTTCACCGATGCGCTCGCCTTGTATAGGCCCGCAGCTGTCCCATCCTTCGCTCGTTTCCTGGAGGCTGCTTTTCTTAGTGGCTTCCTGGAATCGGTGCGCCGCTGTTCGTCGTTTCCCTGGAAATGGTGTGCTGGCGCTTGTTTTGTCTTTCCTGGGAATTCGTGATGCATCGCCAACAGTCTCCCCCGCAGTGCGAAGCACTTCCTCGTGTGGCGGCGATGTTATCGCTGGCACCAGCAGTACGACGCGGTGGGTTGGTCTTTGCAGTGTCCCCCATGTCGTCCTCACGTCCAGGACTCTGATCCTTCTGGTGGATCCGGGATATATAGCTTGTTCTTCCCCACGGGACTAGGTACTGAGGGGTGTTGAAGGATGGACCGCCAGGACTACATCTCCAACTTGTGGGTCGGTGGTATCTCGTCCGTAGATTCTTCTCGTCATCGGGGTCGGCAGATATTCCATTGCCCTTCTTCTCCGGGAAATGGTTCGTCAGCCGCTGCGCTGTTCTCCAGCTTGCCCTACCAACAAGGTCGTGGTCATCGAAATTATCGGGTGTCGTCGCACGGCAAGGGCGCCCCAGCAGGAAGTGGTTCGACGTAAAGCAATCTTCGTCGTTCGATTCCAAATCGAACCACTGTGGTGGCTCTGTAGCAGCCTTTCTTTTACCAGCACCAATCTCTGCAGGTGCATTCGCGTTGACCGCTTCCTTCACCTTGTCTGGCGATTTCGTTCGTTTCTCTGTCTGCTGCCCCGCCGTTGGTGTCCTGTTGTCAATAAGGCCATAACTCCTTTGATACCTTGCCATACAGTCATCATCAATTTTCGGAATCCATGTTTTCTTCTCGGTGTCCCAAAGGAATATAGCTCCATCCTTGTCTGTGTATGTCCGTACACCATTTTCATAACCATACGAAACCCCATTCGCGGGTATCTAATTCTTCTTCGTATCCACTGATTCTGGTTAACACCCCAACGATAGTATTCAGTTTCGAATTGTTCAGTATTCGTTTCTAGAGCTTTAGTAATCCATTGATTTGTTTTCCCGCACCAGCGATAGTGTTCGTTTTCGTAAGGACTCATCTGTTGATTTCCACTGTCTTCGGGTTGACCATCAAGTTCTCGCCAAGGCAGCCACTTCTTTTCGATACCGCGCGACTTGTATTTGTACTCGGTTGTTGGGTCGGTGTAAATGGCTTCTCCCCACTGATGTAGGATACATTTTCAACTTTGTTTCGCCAATTTGATGTTCCGGTGGAATGTACTGTCCGCGGAGTTGTCAATTCTTTCTTTCTTCTGCGCCTTCCGGATCTACCTGGGGCTCGTTCTGTTGTTGGTTTAGGTTTACATCTTATTGGTTCGGTTTCGAAGTGAGGCCTAACGAGCAATTCCGCCTCGTCTTCCTTCGTCCTGCCGTAGTTGACGAATTTCGCTGGTGGGCTGTTCCTGGCCTTGCACCCGTGCAAGACCCATCCCAAACTGGTGAGTGAAGCAACTGGTTCGGTGCTTCTCCCTTACCCCAGCCTCCCTGTAACTATCAGGCCCCAGTTTTCCTGCCCGATGAGTAGTATAGGCACTGTTGCGTGTAGGACAACTGGTCTCCGAGGTATCGCAGGTGCTTGCATCCTTCGATCGTCTCTTCCCTAACTTCCTGCGTTGTAAGTTTGAAATTAGTGATGGTTCTTACCTCCATCGATCTTCCATTTCGCCTGTGGGCTCCTTTGCGAATCATTCCTCTTGATGGCCGATCCACCGACTGTTTCCAGAACGAGCGCTTCTTGGCCGCCTTTCGCACCGATCTTTTCGGCGATTGACGAGTCCAGCAACGAAATGGTGTATCCCTCGTCTAGCAGAGCCAATGCCCGGACCGATCCCTTGGGTCCGTAGAGATCCACTGGAACCATCTTAAGGTATGCTTTGGTGCCACTAACGGTGCGCATGGCAGTAACCACCTCTCCTCTGGTTTCTTCGCAATCGTTGTTCAATGGGGAGATATCATGGCGTGATCTTCCTTCTCTTCTTGTTGCCACCCTCGGCGAAAATTCGTCTGGGTGGAGGGTGACGTGGTGCTCTCTTGCGCGCTTATCACACGGTGGTTCCCAGCAACCCGATCTCCGATATTTGGATCGAAGGCACTTAAAGCAAAGCCTCGCCTTTTTCACCAGACCCCATTTCACGTTAATACTGGCCTTCTCGAAGGTGGGGCACCTGGAGATGTCGTGGTCATTTAGACAAACCGGACACTTTGGTTTGCTTCCGTTCCCAGGTGCGCCATTCTCTCGAACGGCGTGGATTGGTCTCCCTCCCAAATCGCGTAGTCCTTGGGATGATGCATGTTGATTGTAGCCTCTTCTCGGCTCCCATGATACTTCGGGTGGGGCAAAATCGGCACTCATATCTGCCTCCAGTTTCACGAACTCGCTGAAAACCCTCAGCTCTGGCTGGTCCTCTCCTCGATGGCTGTGGTAGTACGTGAACCACCTGTACTTCATGGATGACGGCATCTTGGCCGTCAGTTCTTTTACCGTCTCAGGTGCATTTAGGTACTGCTGCTTCCCCAGCGCTCTGATGGAGGCCACAGAGTTCGTCACCTGGCAGGCAAAGACTCCAATCTCGTTCGGGTCTTCGGCGACTCAGTGCAGTCCTTTTAACTTCGTTAGCTCCGCCAAGGCCAACGCTCCCGGTCTTCTTTCCTAATTCGCGATCCTTAAAATAGTGCACTATATAATCGAATGAAGAAGCTACAGTTAAAATTTTAAGTCAATCGGATGAAAACTCTTCGAGTTCTGCTCCGTGGCGGTTTCATAAAAATGGTTTCGAGAAAAACGCATTTAATGTTTAAAAATACTATAACTTTTCGAAATCATAATACTACGGTTCATAATAATTTTTTTACCTTTACTTTGCTACCCCAGCACCGTATAATTGCACTTGCAAAGTCATATTTTGGTCCACCAGTTCTTGTTTCGCTGATGTAAGGCTGCGTCTAGCCGTTTTCTCAATCTTGGAAATGGAACGATCAGTGTCCTTGATGCGATCGGCGTCTGATTTCATGTAAAAGCCGAATAAGATACGTCCAACCGTTATTCCTAGTCCATCGTAGATAAAACATAAGCCTGATAACCCCTCGTTGAAAGTGATGGCAGCGATTGCAGTCGCTATATCAAGCACAGTCTTACCGCTTGACACTGTTTTCGGTGCGATGGTCCATACAACTGCGTTGTGTGATTCATTTTGATTTTAGATTTATACACCCAAGCAACGTAAGAGAAGATCCTCAGAGCTTAGTTCTTCGTAATTCGGCTTGATTGCTTCAAAAACATCTTTATTATTAGTAAGTCTCTCCACTGGTATCCGGTCCTTATCCGAGACTTGTTAAATTGTCCATAATAATTTGTTTTTCCGGGCAAGGTTATTAGCGTTGCGCCCCCATCAAGCTATAGGCTCCTTAAAATGGTGGGGAGAAATCCTTGGCCATCTTTCGGAGCTTGGCTGATGGACCGGGTCGAGAAAAGGTGTGTTTAGATGGTAGCCAGTCCCAATGTGAGATATCACCTCGTCACATTCCGGGATATCGTCGGGAAAAATCTTCGACAATGCTTCTGATGTATGGCTGATGACTGGACTGACACGGAGACAAGCCATGATGGTACCTCCTGAGATAAAGAATTCCGGAGTTAAACTAGGGAACGTCATGCAAATATTATGATAAATAACCGAACTTTAAGAAATTCATCATCGCATAATCGGGCACGCTCTCGAGTCTCTGTCGGCGCTCGACTAGTAACGGAATTTTGTAACATCAGGGGCACCGATTTCACCAATACGAACGTAAGCGCCGTTCACCAATATTTGCTAAGAGAGAAACCTGATATCCTTGCCCTCACTGAGAGCCAGGTCGATTCGTCAACTGATTCGACATATCTTCGTTACTTAGGATACGACTTACACTCGAGGTTCCGTTTTAAATGCGGAGTCTACGTCTTCGCGCGGGCCGATCTGGTTTGCCAGAGGATGGAGGCATTAGAACCCTATAACTTGAACATGAGTTGGTTAAAGGTCGCGCTGAGGAGTTCTGTTAAATGTCTTTGTTGACTTTAACGCCCCCCGAATGACAATCGACCGTCGACATTCTTCGAACATCTTTCGATTTTAATGTACACAACTCCGGCTGGTCGGTACATTCTGACAGAACCGACCCGGCTGGGAGGCTACCGGAGATGTTCGCGGTTAGCTGCAATTTGATTCAACTCGTGGAGGAACCTACGCGAGTGTCGGATACCCGAGGCGATTATGCGAACAGCCTGGATCTTTTTTGAACATCCATTGCCATAGGATGGATGCGTTGGAACTCAATAACATGGACACCATGTGGTTGAAGGTCGTGCTGAGGAATTCTGTTAAATTTCTTTGTTGTCCTTACCGCTCCCCGAATGACGATCGACTAGCAACATTTTTCGAACATCTTTCACGTACCATCGACTGGATACGTATCAATTACCCGTATTCTGATATTATCACCCTTAGCAATTTTAATGTGCACTGTTCTGGCTGGTTCGTACATTATAACAGAACCGACGAAGCTGGGAAGCTGGCGGAGATCTTCGATGCCAACCGCAACATGATTCAACTCGTGAAGGAGCCTACGTGGGTGCCGGATGTCCAAAGTGATTGTGCGAACACTCTAGATCTGTTTTTGACATCGGAACGGGGTATTTATACCATGGAGGTTTTTGCGTCCCTGGGAAACTCAGATCACTGCTTGGTATTGGTCGCGCAACCACTTGCATTTCAAGAGAATAACCGACCTAAACAGCTTCACCATGTATTGATGTATGAGGCTGCTAACTGGGATGATTTGCGAGATTTCTTCGAATCCTTTCCGTGGACGGAGGTGTGCTTTGGAGACTCCGATGTTAACGCATGTGCTGAGTCGCTCACGGAGATTATTTTTTTCGGGATGGAGATCTACATTCCGCATTCCATCAAACGAAATTCATCTGATAAACCCTGGTTTGATAAAAAATGCGAGCATATTCATCATCATCGGCACTACAACCAGGACCGGTCTTAGCCTTATTTAACAAATATCTTCACTGGTCCCGATTTCCAGCCGATGTTTTCCAGCTTGGCACTCCCAGGCTCTGGGCGTCCTGGTCTACGCCATCCCTCTGTCGCAGACAAGATCTGCCGCGCTGTCTCCTTCCACACATCCTGCCACAAAGGACTTTCCGGGCAGGCTCCTCTTCGCTCATTCGAGCTAGGTGTCCCGCCCACCGGACATTACGACAACATTCTCACATCATTTGCTTCAAGGGAAATCACATACAATTCATGGTTGTAGTGTATCCGGAATCCTCCTCCCTCACATACGGGGCCAACAATTCTTAAGTCCTTCCTCTCGAACGCGGCTAAGAGTTCAGAGTGCCTTTTATTGAGCACACAGGTCTCGGATCCCTACATGATTACTAGTAAGACCATGGTCTTGTACAGTAGTAGCTTGGATGTTCTGGATAAATTTCAGGATTTAAAGAACCTTGATAGACCATAGTAGGCTTTGTTGGATTTGATCAGCCGTTCGCGTATTTCTTCTTCCATATTGCTATCGGCTGATACTATTGACCCAAGGTAGTTAAAAAATTGCACTACTTCAAATTCGTGCTCCACTACCCTGATAGTTTGACCAACATTAGGTTATCTCTTCGCAGAAGTTTCCACCATGTACTTGGTTTTCACCTCATTATGGTGCTGTCCCAGTTTTTGTGCCGCCTGCTCGATCTGGGTGAAGGAGTCCTGTACAACTGATTCGGTTCTACCGATGATGTCGATGTCATATGCGTAGGCAAGCATCTGGCTGGACTTGGTGATAATAGCCAGAGTCACGGATTGCTTTCTCCAACGGCAGGTTGAAGAGGAGGCAGGCTAGACCGTCCCCTTGTCGGAGCCTATTAAAGATGTTTATTGGTTTGGACAGCAATCCCGCTATTTTTACTTGACTAGTTACGTTGGTCATGGTCAACCTACAAAGTCGTATCAATTTGTTTGGAATGCCGAACTCTCTTATGGCATTATATAGTCCTACCCTGGTTATGCTGTCGTAGGGGTCCTTAAAGTCTATATATTGATCAGATATTCTCCCTAAGGGTGAATATCTGATCAATCATTGATTTCCCTGGAATGAAGCCACACTGATATTGACGAATGATGGCTTTAGTGTATGGAGCTATCCGATCTTGTAGGGTGGTGGAGAGTATCTTATAGGCGGTACTCAGCAATGTTATACCCCTATAGTTGCTGCACACTTTGGTATCTACCTTCTTATGTATGGGGCAAATTATTCCACGACGCCAATCTTCAGGGATCTCCTCTTTCTCCCATACGTGCACCACGATCTCATGAATTGCGTGATGTAACGCTGTCCCTCTCAGTTTGATCAGCTCAACTGGTATGCCATCAGCTCCGGGGGCTTTATTTGATTCGAACTGTGTTATGGCTCTTAATGTTTCCTCAATGCTTGGTGACGGCAGCATTTGGTCTTGATTTTGTATTGATGGAGCCTCCAATTCTTCTGTGAGCTGACCATTTAGCAATTCGTTGAAGTGCACTTCCCATCGCTGCAGAAGACATTCAGGATCGGTGATCAGATTACCCTCTTTATCCTTGCAGTAAGTGCAGCGTGGTGTGTACCGCGTCATACTGCGGATTATTTGGTAGAATTTCCGCGCCTGGGGCGGGCCTCGCTCCCTACGTTTCTCTATTTCACAGACAAGGTTTTTTTTCCAGGCACTTTTCTTTTGTCTGTGGAGTCTTTTTCAGATCTTCTAAGCTCTTTGTATATATCCTCGCGTACCCGCGTCCTATGAGACTGCTGTATTGACCGGTAAAACCAGTCGTTCCGATCTCTACGACTACTGCCTAAGACGGAGTTGGCAGTACTAATGACAGTATTCTTAAGGCGTGTCCATTTCTTTTCTATGGCCGGCTTTCCGGCCCCAGGATTTACTCTCCCTTCATCGAGCTCTTCGAGGGCGAGTCTTATCGCATACCCAAATGTGTTGCTGGTGTGTACAGCGTCGTACTGCGGATTATTTGGTAGAACTTCCGCGCCTGGTGCAGACATCGGTCTCTACTTTTCTCTATTTCACAGACAAGGTTTTTTCCCAGGCACTTTTCTTTTGTCTGTGGTCTTTTTTCAGATCTTCTGAGCGCTTTGTATTTCTCCTCGCGTACCCGCGTCCTATGAGACTGCTGCATTGACCGGTAAAACCAGTCATTCCGATCTCTACGGCTATTGCCTAAGATGGAGTTGGCAGCAATAATGACAGTATTCTTAAGGTGTGTCCATTTCTGTTCTACGCCCGGCATTCTGGCCCCAGGACTTACTCTCCCTCCGTCGAGTTCTTCGAGGGTGAGTCTTAGTGAATGACCAAATGTGTTACTGGCATTCTCATGGCGTAAGGTAGCCATGTTTATTCGAACTTTATCCGCGGATGCAATACGTCTCCGTAAGGCAATCTGCGCTCGGAAAACTGTACCAATAAGATAGTGATCCGATTCGACGTTGGCACCTCGGTACGTTCGTACGGTCATTGGGGTGGAGGAGTGGCGGCGATCTATCAACACGTGGTCAATTTGGTTGCGAGTGGCTCCATCAGGCGATACCCAGGTGGCTTTGTGGATATCTTTACGTGGAAACCTGGTACTCGCAACGACCTAGTTCTTTGATGCTGTCAGTTTGATGACTCGTACTCTATTGTCATTAATGTTCTCATGCAAACTATGGGAACCTGCGTAGTGCCTGAAAATCGGCTCCCGACCTATTTTCGTATTCAAATCACCAAGAACGATTTTCTCAGGAATTGGGGGCTCGTTCGACGTTCTCGTAGAATTGTTCTTTTTCGTCGTCAGGGGACTCCTCTGTAGGTCTGTGAACGTTTATGAGGCTTATGGTGTTAAGCTTGCCTCGCACGCGAAGAGTGCATAGCCTTTCGTTTATTGCATTAAGGTCGATAATGGCAGGCTTCCGTTTTTGGCTGACTAGAAAGGAATTCACGCTGTCACCATTTTCATTTATTGTCTGCTCTCAGGTTCGGTTGATTGTGTAAGCCTTTTCCTCTCCATCCCAATCAATATCAGTTCCCATAACTTGCGGAACCATCGTCTATTCCATCTGCCCGCCCATCGCACGTTTTATAGCTCTAACGAACTCATCTCGCGAATGCTATGGACAGCTAACTTCTTACGTCACCTCCCTTACCTCAGCACTGCGGTTCTTAAATTCCGTCTCCTTATTAGTCCTTCTGAATTCCATGGTGCAACAGTCAGTGCGAATATGTCGTGGCATGAAAATTTGCTGAGCTATTTTTGCAGGGCTAAAAGGTGTTTTACTGCGGCAACAACTGATTACCCAATATGCCCTGAAATATACTAGACACTGATCACATGATCAAATTTCTATAGAAATCGGTAGATTTTATTTTACCTATTTTATTATTATTCAAAAATTATGTAACTCCTTTAAAATACGATCAACGAATCAGTTGCCACGCCTTCTATATGTTTCTACGGAACCAAACGAACTAGAGCTGGTTTTTGGCCAAAATTGAGGAACCCATCGGTGTAATTGGATAATAAGTTTGATATCTCTTAAATCCGTTGCAAATAGTGGGACCTGGACCCCATTTGAACAGATTGTGGTCTTGCACAGGCTATTTTTCTTCTGGTGGGTAATACCGTCTTATTAATGCTTGCTTCTTAACCAATTGTGTAACAGCTCAATGGCAACCTAAACGTCCTTACCTTATTACTGTGCTTACCTCTGCTACACATTACATAAAATATTACAACGTTTCAACGTATGCAGATGACGCCATCCTCAAGGCTTGACAGTTTATTTAACCTTCTTTACTCCCCGCTTGCTCTGGATTTGCTCCATCATATAGACACATCCGAGCGTAATGTTGTCATACACGTATTTTCAAAAATAAATTTGAATGCAAGCCCCATATCGTCTTCAATTAATAAAAGTACATATCTTAACATAAAATAGCGCTCGAGTTATTGCGAAATAATCTCTGTTTGCATCGATGACGCAGTCCTGGATAAGTCATAGCGTTGTATAGAATCACCACAACTGCCAGAAATGGCAAACATTTGGATACTGGTGTTGCGTGGGTCGTCACTAGTCATACTGAATGAATCTGACTGAGCTCCATAAGCAGCTTAGTTCAATTCAAGGTGTCTGAAGTTTTAGTTTCATAACGACCATCGATCGAACGACAACGATTGTTCGTAGTTTGCTTTCCATTAAACGATCAATCAATCAGAAGTTGTGAAGAATATTTTGTTCTTTTTCTATTTAATTGCAGTGGCAACAGTCCGAGGATTTTAGTCGTAAAAGGGAGATACGTACGCATTTGTGTAAATTACGCGAGTCAAGATTGAAAGAGTTCTATTCGACCGGATTTGGCAGCGAAATAATGAATCCGGCAACAGATGTCCCTTATGGGAAAAGCCCCTTGACACCAAGCCATGGGGATTCCCTTGCTGATCAAAGTTTCCAAAGTCTTAAGGCAAAAGAAGTCCGCGATTCGGAGAGTTCTGTGCGCGATATAAAATTCCGTAATAGCGGCGGTGTTGCTGGTGGCGTTCTAGTTCCAGATACGTCGGGTTGGAATGTGCAAACAATGTCGGAAGTTAGTCCAGACGGCAGGGCATTCCGATCAGAAACCTTGGCTACCACTGAAGGTGAGTAATAAAATATATCGATTATTTTTTTATTATTTCTTTTTATTGTAATGAATGTCTTTTTGTAGGCGTTGAAAAACTGCAAGGCGGTGTTGCGGAGTTTGCCGGACGGAATGAACAAAATTCCAGTACCTCACATCAAGGTGATGATCAGAATTATGTGAAAAAGGCTGCCGAAAGTTCTAAAACGCAGTTACAAGAAAAAGTTGTTATTGGTGATGAGAATTCTGGTCGCACGGAAATGAAGAGCAGCTCAACGATGTCGTCATCGTCTAAAGTCATCTCATCGTCGACGACAAAAGTTATTTCCGGCGATGACCCGGCAATAGAAGCAACTCCAAGGCATTTGCCACAAGATCAGCAATATGAAAAGATCACGTCTGCATCGAATACGAACAGAAGCCGAAATGAACAGCACCACATTCAAAGAACTGAGACGAATGATACCAAGGAAGTATCGAATAATCATTCGGAGGAGAATAAACGATACGCGAACATGGATAAGTCGTCACCAGAATATCAACAACATGTTCAGTATTTAATGTCGCAACCAGGCACAGTTGTGTCAAATACCGTTGAGTATCCAAAACCAGGGGTTAAAATGATTACAACAGTCAAGAAACTACCTGATGGCACAACTGTGAAAACAAAACGGTATGAAACAGAACCCAGTGCCGATAATTCGTCCATTTCGCAAACACCCAGACATCATCAACAGCAACAGCAACATCATCAACAGAAGACAACGACAAATTCCACTCATAAGCTGACGGAGAAAACAGTGGACGATGCTGAGGATGTTTTCTCGCGTTTATCCAGACCTCGAGATCAAGCTGGACCGGCAAGTCCATTGAAAACTCCCGAGACGTCCTCTGTTGAGGACACCCAAATTAGATTGCAAAAAACACGCGGTGAAAAGAGATTTTCAGATACCATTGATCAGCGTTCAACTCAGATCTTAAGAGATTCTACACAGCGGTCAGACACGCCGGTTCCCAGTAACGTGACTCCGAGAAGGGTACACGATATAGTTGACAATGTTGAGACGACAGCAAGAAGCACAGAGACAGTAAAGAACATCCGCAATCAGAAGATAATTAGTGATGACTTCATTCAAAAAGAAAGAGATAGGTTGGTTCCGAATAAGGATTCCCCAGTTCGGGGAGAGCCTAATGACACCTCCGTCGGTACTAGACCAAGCCAACCTGTTGGTGGAAGACCGAATCAAGTCCCGTCGAACGAGCTCTCTTCGACAAATGTAATTCAACAGTCTTCGAAGAGTTCGGAAAAATACTCCGAAAGCCGGCGATACTCGACAGAGACTGTTGAAAGTTATCAGCATTCTGAGACACACAAGGAAAGCCAGGATTACACCACACATGGTTTTCCATCGACCCGCAGGCCATCAGATATCCCAAGAGGTAGGTCTCCATCTGTTGGGCAACCCCGCCAAGACTTCTCAACACACGGATTTCCATCGGTCAGATCAGATAAACCAACTCAGGAGTATCCATCGGAAAAACCCAAAAACTTTGACGAGAGACACCAACCGGGAAATAGTCGCCAACCATATTCTCATGATACATCAACGACTACAAGTCGGGTGAATGAGACCCATCAACATGTGACTACTGAGGAGTTTGGTACACAAAGTTATCCCAGGCAAAGTGATTTTCCTTTGCGTCCGACCGGCCAAGAACCCAGTCGCAAACCAGCACAAGGAACGGATCGTGGATATCCATCAGTAAGGCCAGATGCCCCGAGAGATCAATCTCCTCGCCGTCCTTCTTCTGGAGAACCATCTTATGCGAGGCCCTCAGATAACTATACCACCCATGGATATCCATCAGTAAGAACCGACGCCCCACGGTATCCGCCTGGAATGGAACCCTCTGAAAAGCAATACAGGCCTGACTCGCAAGGCAGCCCTACTCAGGGGCAGAAACATGGACAGCCCACAGGTCGTAAATCAGATGACTTCTCCACACATGGATTCCCTTCAGTAAAGCCGGGACGCACAACTCCAACACCCAGTGTCGATAGAGAAGATACAATTTCAGTAGCATCCGATCGCAGCACTTCAGTCCTGTATGAAAAAAAAATCGATGCAGCTCATCAGGCTTTTGCGCGTTCGTTGCGTTGCGCTTCACCGGTTGATAATATTCGCCGTGATAGTTATTCCGATCGCCAATCTCCGAGGACTAGTATATCGTCCACAAGAAACACATACTCTCCATCGAAATATGACGGCCGCAGTCCATCTCGTGAAAGCATTACTAACTCCGAGTTTAGTCGCGTCAGTTCGGGTACGGTTACGAAAACACAAAAAAACACTGCAACTGATGGAAGACGTCCATCTGGCCCTAAAAGCCCAATTCGTAAATCACGACCTTCTAATATTTCGAATGAAACAATCGATTTATCTCTAACTCGGAGGATTCGGCCAAAACCACAGGACTCAACAGTAAAGCCAGCGGGAAAACCTTCAGACAAACCTGTAGATAAAAAACCGACTGAAAGATCGCCATATAAATCTTCGGTAACGCCATCAGATAGACCGTCAGGTAGATCAGCAGATAGGCCATCAGAGAGACCATCGAAGAGACCATCAGAGAGTCCATCGGAGAGACCATCCGGTAGGCCATCCGATCGACCATCTGATAGAACATTCGGTAGACCATCGGTTCGACCCTCCGATAAACCATCCGAAAGACTATCCGGTAGACCTTCTCAAAGACCATCAGATAGATCTCCTCAAAAACCTACAGAGGGTAAGTAGAATCATTTTCTTGTGCCATTCTCGAGAAAATCTCGCTTATGCTTATAACATCTAAAGATAACTCCATCTCGGTCGAGCCTGTCCTGCACAAGAAAACCTTTTCGTCTTCCGAAGGGTTTCTTGAAGGCGACGGTATCACTGAGGAACCAATTCTTACCAAATCAAACTACTATGTATTTGGTCTAACTGATAATACTCTTCCTTCCAACTATGTGAACAAATCGCACCATCTCGGTAAGACCTAATCACTCTATTTTGTGCATAGTACGCGGTCATTACTTTTTGCACCCAATAATCCAAAAACTGCAATAACACACTGATTAAAATGTAACAAAAAAAAATGGCAAACTTTTACAGGTACTTCTTCAACTACTCCCCGTAGGACTACCAAAACCCTCATCGAAGATGAAATAGATCATCTTATTGACACATCGACCACACTTACAACACCAGCATCCCATTCAATTCCAACACCTAAAAAATCCCCGAAACCCAAGGAAACAACCAAACCCAAAACACCGAAGACTATATACAGTTCCAAACCTAAAAAACCTACACGTGGATATATTTCCTTAAATCGAGCCAATCAAATCAGCAATAGACACAATGAAACTACAAATAAACATGTATCCTATCCCCATTACCTGAGTTCTGGTCCAAAAGGTAGAGTTAGGTTTTCTTTATACCCTCCAGAAATTGTTAACCTTTAGTCTAACGGCTCTTATTATTGTTATTGTTATATTGTTGTGTTTTTGTGTTTTATGTTACTAACACGTTTATAATTGAACAACATATTTTCAGCCGACCGATCATCACCATACCCAGAATTTCGTCAAAGTCCATCACCAGATAGGACATCGATAAAATCACGATCACCAGCACGATACTCAAATAGCACTTCCCCCGAACCCTATAATGCACCTAAAACCATAATTGACAAATCGAAAAGGGCGCCATCTCCTAGCCCAACTAGGCAGACGTCGCCCTCACCCTCTAGAGTCACTAACGTAACAACCACTAAACACACTAAAACCATTCGAACTGACGATTCAATAACACACGATATAAATCAAACAAAACAAGATCGATCGCATAAGCCAGACGACATGGATGAGGGTTGCGTTCCCGATATAAGCAGACCACAAAAACTAAAGCCCCAAGAGCCAACCTCGGATGATGAAGGCTTTGAACCGGAATCCCCGAGGGCAAGCTCACCAACAAGCGACTTCGAATACCGCGGCGCGACTCAAACGTTTGATGAAGAAGATTCGAGGATTACAAAAATCTATAAAAATGATCGGAAAACGGTTACAGATGACTTTTTAAGAACCGAACGTAAAACTGATCATCCTCGTGGTCCAGCGGAGAATACTCACAAACCATCTCAGTCTCCCACAGAACCTAAGCGAACCAATCAGTTTCCTAGGCCAAATCAACAATCAAGTCCAAAATCTGATTCGAAAACACCTCGTCGCCCGTCAAAAGATGACCAGAAACCGGGAGAATATGAACCCAGGGGCCCCAAACGTTCGTCGTTAACCATGGCATCAGAAAAAACAAATCAAATTGATCGAAAGCAATCATATACTGTTGAGGAACGAGAATATTCAACAAATCGACCCACTAATGAAGCTAAACAACCCACAAAATCGATTAAGAGAGAACCAAGTGATGGACTAATTACCTACGAAGATAAGGAGCCGAAACATCTGGCCAAAACACCTCTGGGCAGGCGAGAACCCAGTGACGAACTAAAGAGTACACATCACCTGAAATCAATCACGAAAGAACACGCTCCTAGAGAACCGTTTAATAAAACACCAGGAGATAAACGTCAAGCATCGCCCCAGAGGTCCGTGAGGCAGCCAAACGAAAGTAGTCCAAAAACATTGCCATCTACTATTCATCCCGCAGACAATAGTCAGAAACCTCGACGTCCAAAAGGAAATGAACCTCTTGATACTAACCACAAAACGCCAACAAGCCAAGATAGCCCGAGGGCCTTTGGTGAACCTTTGACGTCCCGGGGACCCAGACCTCAATTAAATCGCAGCGAAACTTACGAAGATCGATGTCGGCAGATTTTAGGAATAGAAAGAGAGACCATCATCGATCAAACCAATGAGGTCCAGGACTTCATCAATATAGAGAGGTCGTCTGTATTCACCAAACGGCCTAAGGATGAATCACCAGTCGGTCATGAAGCAGACATAACAGAGAAAACAGCTACCACGACCACAAAAACAACGAAAGTAGACCATGACGTCTCTCAAGAGGAACCTCAGGATAGACTAACTAGAAAACCCTCCGATAAAACCGGTCGATTGGTTGACATTAAAAAATCGCAGGCGGATGAAAACATTGAACGAACATCAAGGACTTCGACAAATATAAATATACACGAAAGGAAACCCACTGCCAAACAACCTTTTAAATCAACACCTTCTTCTGAATATCCAGAAGATGATTTGCTACGTCCAAAACCCAGTGCACCATCATTATCCGATGAGGATGACCAACCGTCAAAACGCCCCGACCAATCTCCTTCGCGAAAGCCCAAAGGTCGCACTCCTTTAGGTTTTGATCATATCGAAGATCAGCACATTCGAAAGACCACAAAAACTACGACAGATTCGGTAGCTGAACTTGTTGATTCGCAAACCAAACCACGTCTGAGACCTGAACCCAAAGATGAATCTCCAGAAGACGAACAACATCCCGATACACCCAGCTCGCATAGAGAAACTCCACTGGAAGAGGAAGATATCAGTTATCCTCGGCGATCAACTACAAAAAAGACCGACATAACCGTGAAAACTTCACGTAAGGATAATAGAACAACTGTGGAAACAATTGATATTGAGGACAGTGAAGATTATCCACAAGAAAGACGTCCCCGGGATCACTTGCCCGAAACCGAGTACGTTTCGCCCAGACGCGGGGCTCCTATAACCGATTATCCTGAACACAAACCCTCCCCGAGGACATCACCAACTAGAAAGCCGGGATCAGAGAGTTATCCTCGTCACACCGAATTCAATGCACCTGGAGAGAGAATTCCCAAAACGAGCTTCCCTGATAACAAACACCCTCAAAGTACCTCGCCATTTAGAAAACCAGTGCCAGAAAGTCGTCCTGGGCAGAAAAGCCCTCAAAGTACATCCCCATCCAGGATACCAACCTCTGAAAGTCGCCCCCGTGATTATTCGCCCGAGGGGAAACCTACTAAAAAATCAACGCCTGATCACAGGAGTCCTCAAAGTACATCGCCAACTAGGAAACCAACCCCTGAAACTCGGTCCCGTGATTATTCGCCTGAGGAAAAACCTTCTAAAAAATTTAGTCCTGATCACAGGAGTCCTCAAAGTACATCTCCGACCAGAAAACCAACCTCTGAAAGTCGCCCCCGTGATTATTCGCCTGAAGAGAAGACTAATAAAAGATCTACTCCTGATCACAGGAGTCCGCAGAGGGCGTCGCCAACTAGAAAACCTGAACATAAAAGCCCTCAAAGGATATCGCCATCCAGGAAGTCAGTACCAACACGTGGTCCTCGAGATCATTCGCCTAAAGAAAGGATTCCTAAGGCTCCGGAAGATGATTATTCACCAGAAACAGATCATTATTCATTGGGAGAAAGAAGTCCCAAAAGTAAGCGGCCATATGGATTATCACCAACCAGAAAGCCGGTTTATCCTGATGAGTCCGAAGAACGCCATACAACAAATGTAACGATTTTAAGGACAGATCGATATCCCAAAACCAATGGACGATCACCCTCGCCTTCCGCGAAACGACGGCTGCCAACAGATGAAGAAACTGGAGAAGTAACAATAAACGAGAAAACTACAGCCGTAAGCAAAAGGACCACTGTTACGAGGACCGACACTGAGGATTACCCACATAAAGACCGGCCACGCGAAAGATCACCACAAAAACCGACCTCGAGAGATGAGTCACCAACAGGAAAGACTCATAAGCCTCGTCCTGAAGATTACACCATCCATACAACAACTAAGACGACGAAACTAGAAGGTATTACTGCACCTCGCAGTGTTTCCCCATCCAAAATAGTTGCATTTCCAAATAAACCTCGCGATCGATCTCCTGAGATACCCAAGACACAATCGACGACTGTGACAGTAGTACACCGGTCTATTAAACCAGGCGATGAACGAGTACCGAGAACAAGTTCACCAACGACCGAGAAACCGAGACAACGTTCTCCTATAGGCAAAACTACTGTCTTCCAGAAGAAAATAAACGCAACAACGAATAAAAAGGATGAGTCGACTATAGAAATTGTAGATATCCAGGATTATCCAAATCGGCGACCATCTCCCGATCGCCCAAGTCCCACTTATAGAACAACCATTCCTGGGCGAAATTCACGTGAGACATCTCCATCTGACAGACGGAAACCTGACAGCTATCCAGATCACACTACGTCAACCGACCAACCCCGCGATTCAAAGTATGCCACGGTATCAATCGTGACAAAGGCCGTTATTACATCACCAGACTACGAAGTGGAAACTTCCCCCCGAGGTAGCCCCCGGCAACCATCTCCTTCAGGAAGGCCTGGTAGAGAGTTTCCAACTAATGAGGAAACCATTACGCACAGGACAACGAAAACGTCTAGCGATAGAAAGTCCACAACCGAACTGAAACTTACAGATCATCCCTCACCAAATTATCCGCGTGGTAGTTCGCCAACAAAGAAAACTTCTCCTCGAGATAGATCTCCGATTGAAAAACCTTGGCGAGAAGGACCACAAAGCTATAAAACTTCACCCCGTGATGACTCTCCGCAAAAGCCCAAAGCTCCGAAATCCACAACATCGACAGTTGTCCAAAAAACAATCCGAAAGGGCGTAGAACATCCAAATGAAAACCATACACGGAGGGCTCCATTTAGAGAACCAGAAGAGCTCACTGATGAAGATATAGAGGAATCTGTTGAGACTGTTCAACATTCAACTACAAGAAAGACGGTGACTGACCGAAGAACTGTGGAACAAATTGAGCATGATCATCATCGAGTTGAGGAACATCCCCAACGAAAGCCCGCATCAGAGACCCCTCACCGCACATCTCCAACTGGTGCAAACCAAGAACCCAGAAAAACAAGACCTATGTCTCCTTCAAAACCCCAGGCATTTGATACAGAACCCCGTGGAAGAAAACCGAAAGGTACCTCTACGACAACGAGAACAACACCCGTCAAAGTTCCTATCTCGAGCCCAAAGTCATCCAAGCAATCTCCTACACGACAGCACAGTATTTCTCCCGATTCAAGCCCCTCTCGTCCAGTTAGCGAAGCGGAATCTCTATCACCTACCCGTTCTCCAGACACCAGCCCAATACGAAAAACTTCACCGAAAGCAACTCACATTACGACAGCGAATTTCCAAATGTCTCCACCGGCCACTCGAAAAAAGGCATCAGAGCCTACAAAGCCTCAAACGTCATCCACAAACTCTATTCAAACGACGACAAAAATTACTACAACTCGTTCAGAGAAACCAATTCCAAACAAACGTGACGATATACCAGAAACTGACGGACCGCAATCAGAAAAATCTACTCCCAAGAGGAATCCGGTGATTGAGAGGAAAGAATCAGCTCCAGTTCCTCGTGTAACTCAAATTAACAAGAGCCACCAGAAAATGTCACGTTCCACAAGTGAGAATACGATCAAGACTTCTTCACCCAAACGTCCACCAATCCACGACGACAACTCTACAAGCCCAGTCAACAACAAGGGTTCTCCCAAACCCGAACGGCGCCCCGTAAAACACCTAACCACAAAGACCATCAATCTGAGCAGTTTGGATAATGTTATTCACTCCGAAGATATGGAAAACATCGAAATCGATATTCAGCAAGCGAAGAGTTCCAGGGAACCATCGCCCAATAAAATTGTCCCGATTCCTGTTCCAGTTGACTTATATACCGGCGATCCACGTTATCCTGACACTGTACAAGAGCCGGAAGATGAACCCAGGCGAAAGCCGGTGGTGAAAAATATTCCCATTTATGAAGAGGAATCCCGTGATTTCATACATTGCCAAATAACCGAAATAGAATCCACCACAGACACCCTCAAGAATAGAACCAAAAAGTTCATCGATGGAGAAGCTATTCCACAGCGGGCAGATAGAACTACCATAATTGGAGACAACGTGGACAATGAATGCTTACTGAGTGTCCACGATAAAGTGTCGAAATTTATATCCACCGCTGAGGAAGTGTGTAAGCCCAAGTCGTCTGCTCCCTTCCGACGCCATGTTTCCAAGGAACATGTCCCGGAAGACGATGAATGCCTTCTAAGTGTCGATGAGAAAGTAAACAAGTTTCTAAAGACAGCTGAAAGCGTTACTAATGAAGTTGTCACATCGACGACGAAACCACTAGACCGGCCTAATGTTCACGACATCGACGAAGACCTAAAAACTGATGAATGTTTTTTGACCATTTCCCAAAAGGTCAACAAATTCACCACAAAAGCAGAAAAGTTAGCTCCTACCACTCCACAGAGATCCCCTGAGCTAGTCTCACGGATAGAGAGACAAATCTCAAAAAAAGGTGAACCAGAAAGTCCCAATGATTCAGAGAGCCCCACAGAGAATGGAAGTCCAACCACAACGAGGAAAATACATCACACTCGGTCACTATTTGAACGTGCAGACAAAAAATACACAGATCGCCAAATCGACATTCTCTCTCGGCCATCAGTATGGTCCAAAAAATCACCCGCCGATGTCAAACTGGAGGACATCCTCGATAGCGATGGACCAAAGCAGGAGTCACAACCACGCGACGATACAGAAGAACCCGAACCAATGAATACAATTCACCCCGTTAAGGACAACTCGGAAGAAAGACATTCCCGGCCAGTTTTCAAGCCAACGACCGATACGGTTTCTAAACGAAAGGAAGTGTTTGAAAAGAAGATTTCCAATCAAAAGACTACTTTCGTTCCAAAGCCCCACTCGACCTCACCGCAAAGCGGCCGGAATGATCCCCACCGAACTCATAGTCCAACAGATGGTAGTAAAAAACGTACCCCGCTCCCAGATCAACGCATTCCCAATAGACTCACGCCTCAAGATGTCCAAGACCATTCGTCTCCTGTCGATGGTATCCACGAAGATTTTTATGGATCCACTGAATTTCATGAAACAACGGCAACAGGAACAACTTTCAAACGCCAATCCCCAGAACGCTCACCAACTCGCGAGCCGAAGTCGCCAAGGTCCTCTAGAGTCTCAGAATCCCCTCGACAACCCACAAAATCTCAGCCCTCAAGTAGGTATCCTAACAATAACTCACCACAGCACCCGTCCGGAGATCAGTCTCATTATCATCCAAGACAACAGAGTCATTCACCAATACGCAAATCTCCCGATCCCAGTAGAACTCGTAGAGATCACTCACCAGTAGATAGATCACGGCAATCTGTGGAGACTGAAGAGTACGCGTTCACCTCGACACAAGAACAAATTAACAGTCACTACACCACACACCAAACCCATGTCGGTACTAGGGATTCGCCCTTAACGCCAACATCTCTTTTAGATGACGACGACCGTGAGTATTCGCCACCACGATCTGGCGCCACTGGACCCTCACAAAGGCGCCCAACAACCCATAAAACTCCAGTCAGTCGCACTATCGACACATCCACCCCTCGACAACCTAGAAGACCATCTGCTTCTGGAAGCGAACCATCTACCCCGAGAAACCCTAAAGCGCACACAGCTAGATCAACCCCAGAAAATGTGAGTGCACGTCGAAACATCTTCGAAACCCATTCAGGTGATGTATCACCCAAGCCCGATGCCAGAAGACCATCCTACATGGAGCACACCAAAAGCTCCCTGGAACATAGAAAGGATTCGATCGAAGTCACAAAGTCCAACTACTCCCGCAAATCCTCCATCGACGACGAATATCACGAAATCAGCCCTCGAACCACAATCAAGTTTAATACCGGCCTGAGACACCGAGAAGAGCCCAAGTTAAAGAGAAAACCCAGCTCATCGGATCTTGCCAACATCGAAGACATCTATGATCTGGAATTCCTTGAAGAGATGCTCAACATTGTTACGGTCTATGAACAAAGACGACGCATTCGTGCCCAAATTCGAGTGGTAAAGAAGTTGCTCGAAACGAAGACAAAAGACGAAGTGGCACGAATGACCAAGATCACTTCTCTACGCAAGGCTTCAGTGTCATCCGCAAGAGACAGTCCCGTTCCTAGGCGTGAATCTACAACACGCAGCGACAAATACCACCCATCCGATGATATTGATTCCGAGTCCGTTATCGAATCCCAACACGTAGAAGAGCACGAAGAGGTCATCCATGAGAAGAAAAGCAGTCCAAGAACCAAGACAAGTCGCACTGTGACCAAAGTGACTGAAATTCGTAAGGCCGGTGAACATTCGTCCCCAAAACGTCCATCTACTAAAAAGGATGAACCAAGGGACTCCAAACCAATATGGGCAACAAAAAACATCCTCAAGAAGCCATCGGAAAACGAAAAGGTAACACGGGCTCTTTCCTCGAAAAGGACCACATCGACCACCTCATCATCGACGGTGAGAACTCAACAAGCACATCGCCAAAGACCATCCCCAGATGAGGACTGCATAACGTCCAGTTATGGAATTGGACCAACAGATGAAGACGGCAGACCATTATTTGGAATTCGGGCTCTAAAGAAAAAGTCAACGACCACAAAGGGTGCTCAGCCCAGTGAAACCATGAAAGGTATGTCCTCATATTTACTCCTTGGCGCCGTAACACTAGAATTTTGTCTTTAGTCACAGGAACAGTTGTAACGGAGAAGTACTATTCCGAGAATGGAGCCGAGCCTGTGGGCGAACGCGAGGTAACCATGTACTCAACCAACCCTGAGGATTTAGAAGAAATCGAATACATACACGATCGCCGAGATAGTGACACTATCAAACAGGAGGTATCGTCCAAAGATGGCCTGACCACTGTGACAAAGGTCCAACGAATCGGAAAATTCAAGGTAATAAATGGTGATGGAAATGTAATTGAGGCTCTCCTCTCAAGTTCAAGGTTCGTCTTTAGTAGTGCAGTGGGTAAATTGGGACGGCGATTTAATGGGCGTTTAAGGTGTTCAAGGGCCATAATGCCTAGAATCCACTAATTCGCGGTTCATCAGCCAATGGGGTATAAGCCTTATCGTTTTGAAGAGCTGGTATCGTCTCCAGATAACTGTGTTCTCCAACTATTCGACAAAAATATCAAATATTTCTGAGAGAAATGTGTTCAATCATTTTTAGATATCGTTAAACCTTGTATCATTGTGCGGGTGAATGAAAAATATCAATTTCATTCCTGGCTAGACAGTGCTTAAATGTCCCGTAACTAACTTCCGCTTTTGGCAATTGTCGCAATTTTAAAACAATAAATTCGAAGGGTGTTCAATAAGACATTATCGTGATGTAAATCACAACAATTGACGAGGTCTGGTCACTTTTTGGGGATATGATCGTGGATCTAATTGTAATTCTCACGATTCCCTGCCGCTCTTCAAAGTCTTATTCCATCGAAAACCAGCTCTTTTACTCAACGTATCATTGTTGGGTGCCGCATTCAAGTCTTCATAAGTGGTGGTAAATGTTAACTCACGCAACACACAATATTTTATCGCATTCTATTGCTCGCGTACGGCAAACATTACTAAATTTTAGAGGGGAAATTTTACTTGAGTATTTCTTTGAGAGGTTCCTCTGAGACTGTTCAACTACCGTATCAAAGCCCCTACCATAATAAATTAATCCCAAATGTTCAAACTGAATCTGATCAAATATTTACATTGTCTATAAACGTGACCTCAGCATTTATTTCCCCAAATTCGACCTACAAAAAGGAAGTAAATATTTAGTATCGCCCACTTTATAAACTCCATATCTAATGCTTTGATTAGACTCCTATAGCCAAATCTATGCAGGAAATCATTGACGTTACAGAATGCCGTTTGCGACTTCTAGCATTCGAGAAGAGATATAAAAGAATGGTCCTGTCAGGTTTCGGGTATTGTGATTTGGGTCTTAGACTGTACTCACAGCTAAGCCGGCTTACCATAAAAGGGGACTAAATACGGAACAAGATGAGAACTGTTTGATAAGAAACCAAATTTGAACCAACTTCTCTCCGCAGATTCGGTGCCGCTCGCAAAATACTGTCATTCTTCATCTGGGAACTGCATTTTGTAACATCTGAGGGCTAGGTTTTACTAAAACGAATGTAAACACCGTTCACCGATATTTGCAAACAACAAAACTCGATAGTCTAGCCGTAACCGACACTAAGGTACACTCATCAACCAACTCGATATATCTCACCTGCAAGATTTTGTTTTAAGGGTGGAGTCTACATAATAAGTTAGCCCCAATAATTTGGGCATCAATAGGTTAAAAGCCATCTTGAGAGGGTTTGTCAAATTTCTTTGGTATCTCTGCCGCTACATCCCTGGTCCGTCTCACCAGGTCGCGAAGAATAAGTTCGGTTGGGCATGTAGCGAGAATGGGAAACGAAACAACAGTCCGTAGAATTCTTGACGGAAGACAAACGGGAAAGAGTCCAGTGGGGACGCCGTGAGAAATATGGGAAGATAATGAAGAAATTAAATTTGAAGAAATGGGATCAGGTGGCGAAACATGGAGGAAAATACACAGGACAGGGAACGGTGATGTAGCCGAGCTAGTGAAGTCATGAATTTTCGTTCCTACAGGCCAGTAAGTAGTAGTGTCATCATTATCATCATCATCATCATCGGCACCACAATCGGGAGCCGGTGTTGGCCTTATTCAGCAAGTCTCTCCGCCGGTCCCGATTTCGAGCCGATGTCATCGAGTTTGGCACTCCCATGCTCTGGGCGTCCTATGCCATCCCTCCATCCCAGACAAAGCCTGCCGCGTTGTCTTCTTCCATACTTCCTGCCACAAAGGGCTTTCCGGTCAGGCTTCTCTTCGCTCATTCGAGCTAGGTGTCCTGCCCACCGGAGTCTACCGCTCCCCAAATGACGATCGACCAGCGACACTTTTCGAATGTCTTTCATATTGCATACAATCCAATCACCCAGCCAATATGAAATTGTCGTTCTTGGCGATTTTAATATATACAATACAAACTGGTTAGTGCATCCTAACAGAATGGACTACATTGGGAGGCTAGGCGAAACCTTCGCTACTATCCACGATTTGACTCATCTAGTGGAACAATATACAATCAATATGCAATCACCTGCATCTTGAATCATTATTGATCCTAAGCCGGCGCGTGAGGTATGCAAATACGGAGCCACCAACTGTAAAAACCTGAGAAATGTTCGCATCCTTTACGTGATCAGAACTTTGCTTTAGAAACTCCAATGCCACATGCCTCAATCAGCGAAATTATTCATCTCGGGGTAGACTGCACATCCCACATTCCGCCAAACAAAATTCTTCCCATAAATCCTGGTTTAATGAGAATTGCGAATAATTTACAGTGGCTAAAAACACACCTTTTAAATAATGACGCTCCAACCCCACGGAAGTCAACAGAAGGAATGTTGTCAGGCATTGATACCGCGAAAAAGCATCACAATGACAAAGCGACCAACAAACTCTTGAGTACCCAACTGGGTTGCGTCCCGTCTGCTAAATGGCAAATGCTATCACCAATAACTTTACCTCTTCCGCTCGTTGGTGATGGGCTGCGCGGCACTAGTCATGAATTTTAAAGGAAAAGCCAAAGTGTAAGCGAATTTATATTGCGCGAATTAAACTCTCGATGCCGTTCTTCTGGAGCCACCTGATTCAGTTTTCAATGCCAAAAGTTCCATCCACGAGCCATTCAACGTATTCTACGTAGACTGGACTGTAAGAAAGTAACCGGCCCGGATAGAATACCAGTAATAATCTTTCAAAACTGTGACCCGGAACTGTCGCCAAGTCGTAGCAAAATTGTTCGCATATCTAATGTACAGAAAAGCTTCCAACTTACTGGGAAACCGCTCGAATCCAACGAATCCCAACGAAGGGGATAAAGTAACTTGCGTAAAATTATGACCCAATACTTTTACTATTTTGCTATAATATTATGGGCCAATAATTTTACTAAAATACTATATATTTTACTATAATATTATGGGCCAATAATTTTACTATACTACTATATATTTTACTATAATATTATGGGCCAATAATTTTACTATAATACTATATATTTTACTATAATATTATGGCCCAATAATTTTACTGTAATACTATATATTTTACTATAATATTATGGACCAATAATTTTACTATCATCATCATCATCGGCACTACAACCGGGGACCGGTCTTGGCCTTATTTAGCAAGTCCTAAGGCTTGTTAAATTTTCCATAATGATTTATTTTTTCTGGGCAAGGTCATTAGTCTTGCGGCAGAGGCTCCCCGACGGGGAATCGAACCCCGGTCTCCCGGGTGACAGGCGGGTATACTAACCACTATACTATCGAGGAGCCCGTAAATATCTAATATCCTGTCTAATAAGTGTCTATCAATTTGAACGGAATAATTTACATTTTCATAATTCTTCTAACAAGTGTTCAATGAACCACTAGTGGCATAAGTCTTGAATATCTTGATCTGGAATAAACACTAATTAGTATCACTAAGGAACCAAGTCGACCTTTTATTTGGAGTCAGATCGCAATTTTACTATAATACTATATATTTTACTATAATATTATTGGCCAATGATTTTACTAAAATACTATATATTTTACTATAATATTATGGGCCAATAATTTTACTATAATACTATATATTTTACTATAATATTATGGCCTAATAATTTTACTATAATACTATATATTTTACCCTAATATTATGGCCCAATCATTTTACTATAATACTATATACTTTACTATAATATTATGGCCCAATAATTTTACTATAATACTATATATTTTACTATAATATTATTGGCCAATGATTTTACTATAATACTATATATTTTACTATAATATTATGGCCCAATAATTTTACTGTAATACTATATATTTTACTATAATATTATGGACCAATATTTTTACTATAATACTATATATTTTACTATAATATTATTGGCCAATGATTTTACTAAAATACTATATATTTTACTGTAATATTATGGCCCAATAATTTTACTATAATACTATAATATTATGGGCCAATAATTTTAATATATATTTTACTATAATATTTTACTATAATATATATTTTACTATAAAATTATTGACCAATGATTTTACTACAATACTATATATTTTACTGTAATATTATGGCCCAATAATTTTACTATAATACTATATATTTTACTATAATATTATGGCCCAATAATTTTACTGTAATACTATATATTTTACTATAATATTATGGACCAATAATTTTACTATAATACTATATATTTTACTATAATATTATTGGCCAATGATTTTACTAAAATACTATATATTTTACTATAATATTATGGGCCAATAATTTTACTATAATACTATATATTTTACTATAATATTATGGCCTAATAATTTTACTATAATACTATATATTTTACCTTAATATTATGGGCCAATAATTTTACTATAATACTATATACTTTACTATAATATTATGGCCCAATAATTTTACTATAACACTATATATTTTACTATAATATTATTGGCCAATGATTTTACTATAATACTATATATTTTACTGTAAGATTATGGCCCAATAATTTTACTATAGTACTAAATATTTTACTATAACATTATTGGCCAATAATTTTACTACATAACCTTAAAAACCACACCCCAGAATTGTCGCCGATTCCTTGCAAATATATCTTACTATAATATTATGGGCCAATAATTACTTATTACTATAATACTATATATTTTACTGTAATATTATGGCCCAATAATTTTACTATAATACTATATATTTTACTATAATATTATGGGCCAACAATTTTACAATAATACTATATATTTTACCATAATATTATGACCTAATAATTTTACTATAGTACTGTATATTTTACTATAACATAATTGGCCAATAATTTTACTACATAACCTTAAAAACCACACCCCAGAATTGTCGCCGATTCCTTGCAAACTTTTTCGTATATCTTATGGAAAGTGTTTGAAGCCACTCGAATTCAATTAAACCCAAAGAAAAGGATGAATCCTATTCCGCTAAATTACAAACGAATAGTCTTTGATTCCTGCCCCTGTCAAGTTAACAACGTTCTAAATTGGGAAAACAGCTAAACCTTGTTTTTACTATAGACCCCATAAGTATATCAGTCTCACTCAACCTTTTCGTCCTTACACTTACTGACAACCATCACCCTCCTTTCCTCATGGCCTTCTTTCAGAAGCGCTTGCCCCATCTGTCCCGTCTAGCAACCTTCACGCCTTCGATTTCCATAAAGCCAACTTTCACCTCATCAACGTCTACCTAGGTGGTCTTTCGTTTAACTTCCATCACCTATCCGTCGACAAACCCATTACTCACTTTTACACTGAAATCATGTATTCTGTTTCCCTGTATGTTGCCTATACTAGACAAAGGACATCGACCACATCCCATCCCTGGTACAACCAGAGGCTTCGCTCCCTACGTAATAAAATGAACAACGTTGTGGGCCACCTTCTTTCCATATCGAAACATTCCAGATTATTTCAACTTTCTTGTCTGTTCCTTCCAGTTCACCGAACTCTATAACACCCTTTACGATAACTATCTGATCAAGCTTCAGACCAATCTGAGAAATGGACCTAAATCCGATGGTTACGCAGATCCGTCTCCTTAAACACCCAAACATTATCTGATCCTCTTACTATTGCTAATCTATTTGCAACCCATTTCAAATAATCATTCACTAATGACTCCTTCATTGCAGACCTATCATACTTCGACTTCTTACCTTGAGCTTACCTCCTTTACACTCTCAGCACTAAAGCACGGTAACGAAGACGATATGGTTCCAATCGACCTCAGCAAAGATTTTCACAAAATCTCCCACAACCGTATCCTCTTTAAATTATTCGCCCTCGGCTTTGAACCAAGACTGCTGAATTGGATCTCATCCTATCTTAACGATGGACCTAGTTCCATTCGATTCAGATCCGTGATATCAAACCCCTTCCGTGCTGCTTCTGGGGTTCCTCAAGGTAGCCACCTGGCCCCTCTCCAATTTATACCAGCCACCAATGATATTGATAAGGAAATCAGGTATTCCCGCCTGTCTCTATATGCTGATGATACTAAGATATATAAGATCATCGAATGTGCACATGATCGTGCACTGGTGCAAAGGACAACTTTTCAGCTTGATGTGATAATAACTCCTTTGTATTAAAATTGGCAAGTGCCAATCTATAACCTTTTCTGGAAAACATATCAACGCTTCCCCGCGCGTCTATTTCCTTCATTACCAACCGCTAACTATTGTACACACTACTCGAAATCTCGGAATCCTATGCGATAGGGAACTTAATTTCCTCTCTAATATTGACGAGATAATCCTGAGCGCCAACTCGGCCCTCGGGTTCGTGAAACGCTGCTCAAAGAATTTCTCCTACACTTACGTAACCTGAACTTTTTACTTTTCCCTCGTCCGTCCCCGACGAGGGAAAGGTAAAGGAATCAGGTTCGTCCGTCCCTCGAATATGCCTGCCAGGTATCGTCCCCCTATCCTATCAACAGATTCATATCCGTAGAATGTAAAGCATTCAACGCCGCTTCTTACGGTTTGCTCTATAAGGACTAGGTTGTGAAAATCCTTTAATTCGGCTCCGCTACATCAACCGCCTCAAATTAATCAACCTCCATTCATCGTCTCCATTTTGGCTCGGTCGACTGCGCCTACGTCTTGAACTTAACTTTCCTAAATATAAATCTTCGGAACACACGTAATCCCCGCTTTAAACCAGGTTTTATTCCGCTCCCATCCAGTTGATGTCTGAGGAACTCCGGTTGATGGCCGCGAAACTCAATACGCGTTTTCAGGAACGCACACTTTCTGATATTAAGGGACAGTCCCGACTCCTTCAGAACCACCAGAAATTTTCCGAGTTTTTGTAGACCTTCCGCTACAGAATCATTTCCGATGATGATATCATCTTAATAAACCGCTATACCTCCGCGGTTCATGTGTGCTTTTATCTGATTAATGCACATTTGGAAGTATGATGGGGCATTCACCAAGCCGAACGGCATGCGAATTCATACAACCCGTTTTCCGTAGCAAAAGCGGTATACGTATTTGCCTGGCGGTAGTTCCCACTTGCCAACATCGTGGGATTTTCCGCAACGAACGCAACTGCCGCTCATGTTGCAATTTCGGGAGACGTGCCCGAAACGTTGGCAACGTCTGCATTGAGGTGTTTCAGTCTTATGAAATACCTCGAAGAGGAGGTTTGATGCAAGATTGAAAGCGCCTTCGTCCCTATTATTGAATCTATGTTGGTCCCTGGCGCAAGGTGAAGCTCCCATATGTTCACCTTGCTGTATTTTTCTGGTCTGATTTTCACAAACCGTTGTGGGGGACAGCATTTTTTAACGTCAGTGAATTTGACGTTGGGAAATGTTGTCTCAAGGGCAATTACGATGTCGTTCATTTCCCAACAAGAAGCGAGTCGTTTTAAAAGAATGGTCCTTGACTTTTCGTCGGCCGGAGTGAAAGTGTAGTAATTCACCTCCTTGCCCCGGAGGTTGTCGTTAACCGTGCGGTAGGTTTTTCTATCGTAGGTTACAATTTTTTTTAGGGATGGGCTTAAGGTCTTTGTCTTGAAGTTGGACATCCCTAGTCGAGTCATGTCGGCGGCGAAGTTCTTCAGATTGAGGTCTCGTGCAAGGACCCCGGGTTGCAGTTTCTTCTTAGAAAAAGGTGCGCGGACATCGACCGCTGGCTGCGTAGTGTTGGGAATATAAGTGGTGTTTGGTTTTGAGTTAGTTACCCGTGTTGGCAACGCTTATGCGGAGGTACAATTTGTAGGGTATTTGGAGTTACCGGGGTGATCGACAACCCTATAGGGACAGATGATGATAATAATGGAGGTTGTGTTGGCGTGCAGCCAGTGCTAACACGCTTACTGGAAGTGCCTCTCTCGCAGCTTACTGTTGGGAGTGGTGTTTTGCGCTTTGGGGCCCTAAATGATTTTGGAGCGGGGGTACCGTCGTCCGTTGAGGCGTCAGAATTGTCAGGGACATCCTCTAGTTCGGTCTCGAACTCTGATTCCGAATCAGAGGCTTTCGAACCGGTACCGGACAGGGATGCGGGCGAGATGGGCTCCAATCGCGATAGTTTGTTTTTGAGGACAGCGTTCTCAGCCTTGAGAGCCTCGAGGTCCTCTTCTAATTTCTTTATGAGAGCCACCATACCCGATCGATCAGATGACTCACACCATAAGAAGAGCGGGCATCCATTGCTCCATTAGTAGAGGGGTAATGGGTGTATTGATGGCGCAAGACTAATAACCTTGCCCTTAAAAACAAATTATTATGGACAATTTCACAAGCCTTGCTAAATAAGGCCAAGACCGGATCCCGGTTATGGTGCCGATGATGACGATGATGAATGGGTGTATTGGATACAGAGCCCTCGGGGTAGACAGGGGGTGCGATTGCAAGAAGTGTCCTGGAGATTGAATAGAAAAAAGTGGGGCAGGAGTAAAAGGGGGGAGGTAACTAAGAGAATGGGAGAAACAAAGAAGAGCGACGTAGACCTGAAAACCGCGGCTCACTCACCAAGGTGAGTAAACAAAACAAAATAAATCAAAAGTAAGAGAAGATTAAAGATAAAATTGAATTGAATGTTATAATAATAAGCAAAAGTAAAATTGTAGGCAAAATAAATATAACGGAAACTCTGAAATAGAAATTAATCTTAAAATTAAAATTAAAATGAAATTGAAAGTGAAAAGGTTCACCCGTTTTTGGCCTTTGGAGAGAGACTGAGTGCCCGCAATGCGCTCTTTTTATGCTTCATATTCAACGAATAGCGAAGTTAGTGTTCGTTCAGTGTCCGAGAACACAAGCGCACTTCAGCTGCACCAGAGTCGGGATTACACTGAACAAAATTGTTCTTCACCATTTAAAATTACGAAAGGTGTATTACAAGAATAATATTTTTTTGTTTATTATGATTTTGTTTTTGCATTTCTAAGTAGATAATACTTAAAAATGACTAGCTATAATAATTACTTACATATATGACTTATAGTAGTGGCAAATGATAACCTAGAAATAAAGTCAAGTTATTACCTATTTGTATTCTACTTTTCCAATTCCTTAAAAATCTAATATCCGTAGCTGAAACTATCCGAAACTAACGGATAATCCGAAATAAATCCATAACCGTATCCGAAACCAGTATAATATTATTTATATATCTGTATCCATATCCAGATCCGAAATTTCATATCCATAATCATATGTGACTTATATGAAAAAAAAAAACTTTTCCTAAACCTAGTCCTTGAGTCGTAATTCTAAAGAAGCTTTATCTTGGATTAAGCCGAATAAACCACAATTTTTGTTGACATTTAAAAAGCTTCCTAGGCATTGACCACACGATATTTTTTATGATCATAGTAAGTCACTTGTCTATTTTTACATTTATTTTGGTTATATTTTGAAATGTTGACCTAATCTTAAAATTTGCATTATAATAATAACTGAAGTAAACCTGTGCGTCCGTACCTTTTGTTAATACACTCAATTTCGACTTAGCCGAAACCCCACAGGTCCAGTATCAAATCCTTATTAGTTTATATAATATATACAATGATCCTTATTAGTTTTGAAGTGGTCAAATGAAATTACAATTTTTTTACGCTTTCTCTGCAGCCAGAAGAACATCCTGCCCTCACAGACGATCCTGACGCCATGAAAACCAGCTCTAAAACCGTTCGTCGTGGGTCGGTCAAAGAGATGAGTGAAAAATTTATTCGCAAGGAGTCGTCTTCGTCAGTAACTGAGAAATCTTCTGGATACCCAAAAGCTGGTCTTATTTACCGCACTCAAAGCAACTCCGGAGCAACAGCAGATGCTGCTGATCAATACGAAATTCGATCGAGATCTGTGGAACATGACGAGGAGTCAGACAACGAGTGCAGTGTTGAAATGCGATCAACTCGAAGACATTCTAAGCAAACCACGGAGAATGAAAATGAAACTGAGATTCGACGAACGATAAATACCAAGTCGTTCTTGAACAGCGCTGGTTCTAGAGTGACAGGGATGGATGACGTCTTAGAGCGCATGAGGAACGCCGACAATGGTAAGTGATCTGCGGGAAGTTATATTGTCAAGGACTCAAGAGGCTCTATATTTTAGTGGTCGTTGATGGAGACACCGAAGATGACCGGGAGGCACGTGCTTTATTGAACAAATTTATTGGGGCAAGTGTAATTATGTCTGGAGTGGAATCAATTGTGCCGCAGAAAGAACTTAAGAGAACTATTATTAGACCTGATGGAGTCAAAGAGGTGAGTGACTAAAGTAAACAAATTTAATAATTTAAGTTTTAGGTGAATGAAATCGTGAAGAATTTTAATTATTGGGTTGTATTCTAAAATATTTTATCAAGACGGAAGGGTTAAAGCCAATTTATTTGGGTGGTAATATGTATAAGGGAGTAGATGAAGTAGTTTTCTACTTTTCTCCTTTTTTTAAAGTAAACTTAATTTTATTGTTTGTACTTTGCATCCGGAGTGAAATGAGCTTGATATTTTTACAACATTAGTTTCAACCATTTAGCAATTCATTGAAGTGCACTTCCCATCGCTCCAGAATGCCTTCAGGATCGGTGATCAGATTACCCTCTTTATCCTTGCAGTAAGTGCAGCGTGGTGTGTACCGCGTCATACTGCGGATTATTTGGAAGAACTTCCGCGCCTGATGCGGACCTCGCTCTCTACTTTTCTCTATTTCACAGACCAAATTTTTTCCCAGGCACTTCTTTTGTCTGTGAAGTCTTTTTTCAGATCTTCTGAGCTCTTTGTATTTCTCCTCGCGTACCCGCGTCCTATCAGATTCCTGCATTGCCCGGTATGCAGCATTCTTACGTTCAGTCGCTAGTTTGCACTCATCATCAAACCAGTCGCTCCGATCCCTACGACTACAACCTAAGATGGAGTTGGCAGTACTATTGACAGTATTCTTAAGGCGTGTCCAATTCTATTCTATGGCCGGCATTCCGGCCTCAGGATTTAATCTCCCTCCATCGAGCCCTTCGAGTGCGAGTTTTAACGCATGACCGACGGTGTTACAGGTATTTTCATTGTGAGCTGGAGGGGCGAGGTTGAAATTGTGGGTGGGGCTGGAAAGGTGTAGGGGGAACTAGTTTGAGAGCGGGCGAGGAGAGATAGGTGTGCAGGGTAGACGGGTTATTGGAAGGGGGGGGCGGGGTTAGGACGGGTAACTCCGTCGAGGTTGAAGTCGAAGGAGGTGGGGAAAGAGTTGGCCCGTCGTAGCATACGCGAGATGGGTTCGTTAGCGCCATAGGAAGTGTGATGAGCGGGCAAGTAAAAGAGTCGACGGTTACATACGTTACGGGGGTTTGTGTGAAATGTTATAGTGGAGAGCAGGCATGGGCAATTGATTGAGCCTGACAGAAGATGATGGACAAAGATGATGTCGGCATGGATTCTGCGCTCTTCAAGTGTATTAAGATTGATAAAAGGCTTGTGTATGGTGTAAGAGTTGGCGGGTTTTCCCAGTTTAGTCCACGGAGGGCAATGCGCAAGAAACGACGTTGAACGCCCTCGATCCTGCGAATGTGAGACAATTGATACGGGGACCAGACTTGACTAAAATATTCGAGTAGTGGGCGGACAAAGGTTATGTAGAGTTAGCAGGTGACGCAGGGGCTTAGGAATTCCTTCGACCAGCGTTTGACAAAGACAAGGGCGGCGTTGGCCTTAAGCATTGCGTCATCAATATGTGCGGTAAATTTGAGCTCCTTGTCGCATAGGACGCCCGGGTCGCGAATCCATTCAACCGATGTTATCGGTTGGTTCAGTAAGAGATAGGAGCGTGGCTGAGTGGGTGAGCACTTCTGAGAGAAGATGATTGTGTTACATTTGACGATATTCATTTCTAGGCAGTTATTTTGGCACCAAGTCAAAAAACTATCAAGATCCGATTGGAGAAGTAAGGAACTTAGGGGAGAGCGGATTGTCTTAAAAATGTTGGTATCATGCGCGTAAAACGAGGCGAAGGAGTGATTGATACTAGAACTTATGTCGTTAATGGTTGGGATAAATAGGAGAGGGCCGAGGTGGCTGCCCTGGGGGACACCGGAGTTTGAAAAAAAAGGACCGGAGAGGGTGGATCTAAATCGCACGCGGCAAATTCGATAATTGAGATAGGATGAGATCCACTTAATCAGCAAGAGTTCAAAACCGAGGTAAGATAATTTAAAGAGAATGAGGCTGTGGATATTTTGTCGAGGGCTTTGCTAACGTCGGTAGTGATTACATCGACTTCATCGTTTTAAAAGAATTTGTGGACATACAAATACCTGCGATAAGGGCGGGAATGGCATCGAGGTTATCGTGCACTACTGCAAATGATGTATTCATACAATTCCGCTCGACGACCTGCGACAAGCCAAACTTGTTTCCTTTCATCATATTGAGATATATGGCTCACTCGTTCGTCACTGTTCGTGGTGTTTGAAAACCTATGCGAATTTCTTATAGAGTTCGATTACATGAGTGAACATTGGATTTGTCCATCTGAAAGCAAGGCCTGTCCATCCCATTAAGAAGACCAATGTGGACTCTACTTAGCTTAGAGAGTTCGCAAGGGACCAGTAAGTTAGGAAATCAGATAACATAAGCTAGAGTTTAATCATTTTTGTCTAGCGAGTAGGTTCGCCTCTCCCGAGAGAAGTCTAATTATTAAAAAAAAAAAAAAAAAAAATTAAAAATAATAATAATAAGAGGAAGAAATGAAAAATGATATAGAAATGAAAAAAAAAATTAAATGAACAATGCGGACTAGTGACCATGCATCTGTTTTAGAAAATTAAACTATAATAACCTTTGATCGGTACCCCATAGAGCATTTGCACGCTTTTCCCGTAAAGTACATGGGTGGACCATCTTTTCAACATTCCACCTCGCCAAGGCAGAACCAGCGTTCAGATTGTGGGGAAGAATTTTGACTCCCGAAAACGCAACGTCCCCGACACGTGTACGTGGTTGTACGGTTAAAATCGGACTCTTCTCTTCGCATCACTGGACATCCGTCCACTTTAAAACTAACGCATCGACTGACTGGCTCGCTCTCTGTTGGGGTGAATTGGGCGGTGTGGTGAAAAAGGCAAAGAAATTTTCCTCTTGGGACCGACCAATAGAAGTGGATCTCCGGTACACAGATCCTAACGAGGGTGTGTCCATTTACGCGCGGATCACTTTGTTTGCTCGTGACGCGAGCTCATGGGTGGACGAACCGTGGGAATGAAAATTCACATAAAGGAGCATTTTTGGGAGAAGTGCCTGCAGCTGTTTCAATATGGTGCTGGTGATTAGGATGCGATTGGGATGATTACACAATGACGGTTGTGTATACATCCACGTCAATTGTGTATTGCATCCATAGCGAGTCAAGGGTTGAATTCCAGTGTGAATATTTACACTGGCAAAGAATTCGGCTCTTGGCAGCTAGGCGCGAGTTGCACCATGCTTTATATTAGTGAACAAAACATGGGACGTGACCGTTGCTAGATTGTTTAGGGAAAACAAACTATGATCACGTCCGATTCGATGCCAGTTTATCGCTTATGCAACCGATCAGGGATAATTGGCTGCAGCTGTATAAGCAAGCGATTTGCCATGGCTTGATCGTGGGATCAACGGTTGCTGGAGAAAACCAAACACAGTGGGATTGCTGTGTATATGGTAGGCATGGACGCCGGCAAGAGGACCCGGGTAGCTTACCAAATGGTTTGTGAAGGTCATAGGTGCCGGCGAGAGGAACCGAATGCTTTGAGAAGAAAGCAATGCTGCCAGATGCCGTGGCAAGGTGATGATCTTGCCGTGGTTTTATGTTTCAGTTATGAACTGATCGATGGAGAGCTTTGAAATGCTCATGTCCAGGTAAGCGGCTTATGATCGGTAATGGTATTTGCAAGTTGGGAAAGGGGAGTTAGGACGATGGGTGATTCTTCGGGCAAGCCTCAAAAAACCCCCCCAAGATCACCTACTATTGAGACTCCTTCCTATTGGTATGCAATGTTGAGGATCTTATTAAGGTCACTTCTAAGAGTTTGCGAACGTAAATTTGAGGGTATGTACAACGACCTTAGAAGTATTGTCTCAGAGGCATTTCGCTTTGTCAGTTTCATTGATATGAATAGGCTCAAGTTGTTTAGGGTAACCCCTACTTTTTCAATAAGAATCAGAGCCGCTTATTTGTGGCTATTCCAACTCCTTGGCCGGTGTCGTTCTTCATATTCGTTCAGAAAAATTCAGTGTTTCCTGTATACCGACATATTTTGAAATCGAAACATGTTTACCGAGGAATTTTGTACAAATGCCACGTATTAAATACGAGTTGATTTGAAATATACGTGTTCCATAACACTTGTTTGAAGTGAAATGAAACTAAACCATGTATATGTCGGAGTGTTGCATAAGAGTCTGGCGCCAAAACCACACTCAAAATGACACGGATCTTTTCAAAACATCATTCAAAATAAATAGAACCCATTTGTAATTATAACATGCCCTCCGTGATCGGGGAGAATTAAGAAAGCGTCATTTATTAATTAAACAACAAACAACCAACCTGCTTTTGAAGAGTCACTGGTCGGTAAAAATAAGCAGGAGGTTGTAACGATAAAAAATACATCAATACATCGGTTTAACTAAATTTACAGCCCCGTGAATTGCACTCATTCCCTGATCACAATGCCATACTGACCTCTAAAAATATCCCGTATTCCCTCTACTGCGCCATACTCTCGATGCTCGGGTAGCTATCCAGAGCATATCTACGGTTTCAAATCAAATACTAGAACTCCCTCCAAAAATAGCCGTAACCCAATGTAATGATTCCCCAAAAAGGAAAGCCCAAAAAGTTCTCCAAACATTGAAACCCATACAATGATTTTTTCCCTCAGGCCATCCTTGACCATAATACCACCGAATATGCGCTTACACAAAAATTAAGTGTACAGGCAAATTGCACTTAGCTGGTTAAGAGAAAATTTTCGCTTCAGTTAGCCGAAGAGAAAAGCTCACCTAAGGTGGCTAATTATCAGGTGTATACCAGACGCTTGCGCATTCGACCGCAAACCGCTAGGTTCGCATATTTAAAATAAATCAAAATACTTGAACGATCACCATCTATTCGCGTCCAAGCAGAGTATATCCACCAGTTCGGAACGTATCTGCTGGGATCAGGAATTTTCGCTAAAGACTCATTAGTACAGCATAGACTGCGAGTGGCGTAACATCCATACAACTTACTTTTCCCGGAGTACAACTAACTCTTCTCGCCTGAGTGCTTCCTAACACCAATCGAAGTGAATTTCATAAAAAAGAAAAAAAAAACAAAAGAAGAAATTTGAAAAGTCAAACTTGGACACTTTTGAATATCGCCCTTGAAGTTAACGTTGAGCTCAAACCATCCATCCATCTACATTGACTTGCGATCCGTGTGCATCAAGTGTTACGAAATAATTTCTATTGTTTCCTTGAACAAAAGTCGTTTCTTTTCAAATAAGTTCATTTGATTTTGAGCCCTGAAGGAACACCAACCGATCACACCCTTTTATCTATCGCTGTACTCCTCCATCATAGACTTTCAAAAACGGGAGAAGAATTCTATTTGCATTGTTTCACAATTCCTTTACTGATTTCAAAAAGTTCATCGCATATGCAGGCTCATATACCTGAACTTTGATGGAAAATAATTTAAAACCGCAAACAAATAAAAAAAGGCAGTTCCGACAAAGATAAAGAATCAGAGAGAACTCTGCACGCCCAAAAATAGATTCGTAATCGCGCTATTTTTACGACAAAGAGGAATCCGTTCTATCTGTTCGGAGATGTATTTTATTTTCTGAATATATAAAGAATTTTAAGGATTTTCGCGCGCTAAACGTACCTTGAACAACGGCGACTCGCAGGATTCCTGGCGTAAAAGAAGGGAATCTGAGGAAACGCGTATGAATACAGCACACTGATAATTTACAACAGCCTGGTGAGTTTTCGAAATAGACTTCACTTTATTTTTATGATGTTTTGTTTCTATAACAAAGTGGTCAATTCAAAATAGAACCGATTGGAAAAGGATGAAAAAGAGGCTAATAAAATCTATGTGGATTTGGGGGGAAACGTTTTGATACTCCTCCTCATTCCATCACACTTCGGGGAAGCGATTAATTTTAGAAAGTTTTTGAACATTCTTCTCGGAATGTTTTGCCGCGGGATGTGCTCGTTTTTCAGTTGGTATTTAAAACAACTCGAGTACGGATTTGTAGTGTATGTGAACATAAGTATTGTGTGAGAAGTTTGCTATCCGATGAAAGGTTTTCCGTGAGAATTCATCATTTACATCATTTTACATAATCCGGGTGTAAAACGGTTTTAAAAATATGATGAGCATTATTGAATTTCTAACTCTCCTGTTTGTTTTCGGTACACTTGTTGTAAGTTATGGCTTAGTGAACTTATTATTTTTTTTCCTAAGTGAGGTGAAATTTATAACATTTTTGATTCATTAAGGTGTTTCATTGGGTCGTCCAAGGTGTAGTTTCTTTTGTTTTTTAATGACTATTCCATTCAATGTTGGAAAATAGTGCTTTAAAAAAAATTTAAATGATAAAAAAAGCAAAGTGATAGATAGGCTTCCCAATAACCTGTAATTTCCATGCTCTCCACACTAATGCTAATTTTTCCACATATCAGTACAGCTAGCAGGAAATTTCTTCTCATACCTACCTACGACGGTAGTCCCAGAATTTATCGGCACGACACATAGATGGGGGCATTTATTTAAATATAATGACTATGGTAGATAGTACCAATCTTAGAAAGATTAATTTTATTATTTTAATTTTTAATTTTATTTAATTATTAAAGTTTGAAGACGCTACGTTGTTTATTACTTGTTTGACAGCCATCAATAGTGAACGTTCTCAGTGAATTTGTAAACATCGATAAAATTGACACATCCGTTATTGCAATGGCCAAAATCAATGATTTGAAATACAAATTGCTTCCTTAGCGCCCTCGGACTATTTTTTCTTTCCGAACTTGAAGAGATGTCTCGGTGCCCTCGTATGTAACATAACTGTCTCTAAGACACAATCAAAATCAAATTCACAAATACGCCGTCATCCATCAACTTCGCTACGGTGGCTGAGTTGGTATGAAGGTTGCGACTTGCATGCTGATCTGTACGCGGGGGTTCCACTCAAAACTTGGCAGTTGAGCTTTGAACTGTTCCTCTTAAATTAGCGCAAATTCTGAATCCCTGGAATTTCGGGAGGGAAAATGGATTATTTGACATCGTCGGGAACAAACCCTCCATTTAATGGGCTCCACAAGCCAGAGTTTTTCCGGGCAAGGTTATTAACCTTGCGTCATCCTAACAAAGATACAAGACATTTTGTCTTAAAATTTATTTTTATTTTTCTATATAGTCTCCTTGTAACTCTACACACTTCTCCCAGCTATGCTCCCATCTCTCTAATCCATCCAAATAGTACTCGGCGTTTTTCTCTGCAAAATAACTGGTCACGACAGTGATTGCCTCCTCATTTGACGAAAATCTCTATCCTCCGAGCGCAATTTTTAGATTAGGGAACAAAAAGAAGTCGCTTGGGGTGAGTAAGGTTGATAGTCAAGCAGTTCAAACCGTAATTTGTGGATTTTCGCCATGGCAACCGCTGAGGTGTGAGGTGGGGCGTTGTCTTGGTGAAACGGGATTTTCTTTTTCTGCAAATGTGGCCGTTTTTACGCAATTTTTGCATTCAGTTGGTCAAGTAATGATGCGTGGTATGCTCTTGTGATGGTTTTTCCTTTTTGAAGATAATCGATAAAGATAACGACTACCATCACTTTCCCAGCCGAAAAAACGGTTTTTGCTTTTTTTGGAGCCGCTTCCCCCTTTGCAGTCCACTGTTTTGACTCTATTTTTGTTTTGGGCGTGTAATGGTCTATCGAAGTCTCATCAACAGTAATTAATCGGCGCCAAAACTTAGATATATTGCGCCTAAACTGTGCCAACAGAGCATTGGATATGTTCATTCGAACATGTTCTTGAACAAACGCGGCAGCCAACGCGCACAACTTTCTCATGCCTAGATCTTGACTTACTATGTAACAAACACCTTCTTTGGACATTTCCATCGCCTCTGCTATCTAAGTGAGAAACACTTTAATTCGGCGGCCGTCTAGCACCATTTGGTGAACCTTAGCGATGTTATCGTCAGTTGTTGCAGTTTTTGGACGTCCCGAACGTTCATCGCTTCCCAAGCTCTCACGGCCACGTTTAAATTCAGCTGCCCAAAATTTCGCCGTGGTAAATGATGGTGCGGAGTCCCCATATACAGAGTCCAACTCTGCGTAGGGGTATTGCCTTCAAAATCAAAAATGTAATGACAGCTCGATACTCAATTTTGGACATTTTCACAAAGACGCTCACATCGACTCACTCAAACGACTGTCAAATAAAAACCACGCGTCCAAAATGGCTGAAATTATGGGGAGTAATTTTCAAAAGATGCACAACTACATTCACTAACTTTTATTGACGAATGCTGCTATCTTCACGTTGAGGTCGGAAACTCAGACCACCGTCGTACTTCAGACATACCGAAGCCTCAATCACCGAATACCGTAATGTTGAATTAGGTTGATTACACCATAGTCCACTCCAGCAGCAAGTTTGTAAAGGCGGCAAGAAGCCCCATTAATAACTTCCTCCCAAATCTATCATCATCATCATCATCATCATCGGCACTACAACCGGGGACCGGTCTTGGCCTTATTTAGCAAGTCCTAAGGCTTGTTAGATTTTCCATAATGATTTATTTTTTCTGGGCAGGGTCATTAGTCTTGCGCCAGAGGCTCCCCGACGGGGAATCGAACCCCGGTCTCCCGGGTGACAGGCGGGTATACTAACCACTATACTATCGAGGAGCCAAATCTATCAACATACTTCAATAAATGGAAAATTCGCCTAAAACCTGACAAGATCCAACTTATAGTGTTTGAGGGTAAAAACGAGCACTGCACAAACAACGCCAGGCGCACCCACAACAAAATTAGATTTAAACTAAATAACACCCAAATAAAACCTTCTAAAACTTGGTGAGTAACTGTCAAAAGATGCACAACTACATTCACTACATTTGATTGACGAGTGCTGCTATCTTCACGTTGGCGTCGGAAACTTTTCAGTCCACCCTCGTATTAAGAGCTTGGTTTCATCTCGTACAGCATCCAAAGTACTTTGCTCTAGAATCGTTTCTAATACATTCAAATACTTCAAAACTGTTGTGTTATCAATTCCTAATAATTTTGCAAATTCAGCTACCATCTGACATGAATGATGCCATTGGTAGAAAGGCGAGGTCTTAATAAATAATGAGTGCCTAGAAGGAATGATTTAGGAGGTGTTTTAGAGTGGAAGCGTGGAGGTTAAAGTCAGAAAAGCTTATAGTGGAGTTGACACGCTGCAATATTCGAAAGATAGATTCAGTAGAACCGTAAGAAATGTGGTGGGTGGTAATATGTAATAGGCGGGGACGCTGAGATAGAGTTGTGAAGATTTGAGGAGTCAACCAAACCTGAGAAATGTCGATTCATGAAGGGAATGTTGTTTATATTTCGGTGTCTTCTGGGGTATTTATATTAATTACTTTGAGGTGACTTGTTATAGTTTGGGGAAAAATAATTCTCTTATCTTTATATTTATTTCAAGGCATCATTTAACTATTATATTTGTTAATTATACGAGGGCAGGTCAATAAGTCTTTAGAAAATGAGAACGATTTTCTTTTGTTTTTTCATTCACCCAATCATCATCATCATCGGCACTACAACCAGGAACCGGTCTTGGCCTTATTTAGCAAGTCCTGGGGCTTGTTAAATTTTCCATACTGATTTGTTTTTTCCGGGCAAGGTCATTAGTCTTGCGCCAGAGGCTCCCCGACGAGGAATCGAACCCCGGTCTCCCGCGTGACAGGCGGGTAAACTAACCACTATACTATCGAGGAGCCAATTCGCCTAATAATGGCGCATAATACTGTCCAGTTATCGTCTGTCCCTTTTCCAAATAGTCAATGATGATAATCCCATGTGCACCCGAAAACACAATAGCCAATACCTTTCCAGCTGATTTCACCATCTTTGTCTTCTTTGGAGCCCGTTCACCTTTAGCAATCCACTGTTTTGACTGTTATTTCATCTCGGGAGTGTAGTGGTGTATACATGTTTCATCTACAGTTCCTAATCTGCTCTGAAACTTATCTGCTGAGAAACTCATGCGCTCCAAAAGTTCTCAGCTGAGAGCAAATGCGGCACCCATCTCGCAGACATTTTTTTCATACCCAATTTATCATGAAAAATTGAACCATAAAACAAATTGGAAATTGACAGATACCTAGTGTGGAATGATGCTTACTGAAAACAGACCGTTGGCGATACTACGAGCGCCATCGTAGGCGTTTCTAAGGACTTATCGACCTACCCTCGTACTATCTCTTCACATATAAATCACTGTACTTCGGCTGTACGTGATGGTTTTCCAAACATTAACGCATAACCCTAACGATATCTGATCTACAATATAAGACATTTGGAATATGATATATATGATATACCACATACGTTATAAGATGTACGATATTCATATCTCTTCAACTAAGGGATCAAAAACATGAAAAAAAGGGAGTTGGACAATCGGGACTTTGGTTGACGAAACCTGATAACAGGTTTTGCAGAGTTGCGAGTTTAGTGCGTTCGGGGTGCGGGGTCCCGACCCGACCTCTGGGAGTTTTACGACAGCTCCCATTTTGCTTTTTGTCGACACACTGCCGCCGTGTGTGTGTCGATCGTAAAATTCGTACCGCTGGCCGCTCTTTTGTGACATCGCTCTGCTTTGGAGCCTCTGTAAACTCTGTGCTAGCAGAGCTGGAGCGGTCTCGGCCTGCCCTGGGGTGACGGTGCTAGGGTCGGTGCTTCCGACTTTTCAAGTCCATGGCTGCGCCTTTTCTCTGCTTTTAAGCCTTAGTAGGCTCAAAACTGGTAGAGCTACAACGACCGACAAGACCCTTTCTATCCAACAAAGGGAACGCTTCTGTGGGGAATGAACCCATTCTGGAGAATACTCTCCAGATACATATCATGGCTATAGAATGCTCCCGAAATAATATCATTCTCACTGCAAATTCCCCTTGCATTGTGACGACGATTAATTTTGATTATGAAATTATCTACTGTTTAGTCCTAATTTGTCGTATAAGACTTTTTTGAGCTAGAACTTCTTATGCTGCGACTCTGGAGTTCTATACATTCCAAGCCAGGAACGCAAACACTGCCTCTCGAACACCCACATTTTTTCCATGTAGAATGGCGATATGTTATGACATACCGGGCAGTCATACACCAGTACTGGTCGAATGAATGCCGAGTATGAAATTAATTTGTCTGAACTGACTGCTACTGAATAGACTTCTTGTCATTGCATATGTGTTTTTAAATGCGGTAAAGACAGCTGTTGTATGCCTATCAGAGTAAAGATACTGATTAAGCCACATATCAAGGTATCTAACTAGTATTTTTACTTGTAGGGGAAGATTATTACTTTCTACGATGGAAAATGTTTTCCAATTCTGTTTTGTATCCCTGGATGCCCTGGACAAGGGCGTTCTGACAAGTTTCTGTTTTCTGAAGATTGGTATTTAATTTCCAGTCGTCGCAAAAACGTTTGATTCTATTGAAGTCATCTTGCAGAAGTCTGTTGATGACATCAATCTTTTCTCCAGATCTATACACAACAATGTCTTCGGCGTACGGAATGGCATGGTTGAGAGAACCAACTAGATCACAATTGTAAATATTGAACAAAATGAGACAATTCACTGCTCCCTGTTGTAAGCCGTGTTTGATTACATCTCCGCATTTCACTACAAACTGTTTACCCATTATCATTTCGTAGATAATGTATAACAAATATTGAGGCATACCTAAATTGTTTTTTTGTTTTTTTAATATGCTTCTCATGGGAGAGGGGACACTATAGCGCTACGGCGTCCCGAGATGTCACCAAATAACTGTTGCAGTTCTTTTTGAACAGTTGCAGGTTGCAACTCTCCGGGAACATTTGCGCAGTGAGGGAACTCCACTGCGTCCCCGCACTGTACCGGAATGAGTTCTGATACAGGGATGTTCGAGCCGTTGGGAAATGAACCGCGAACTGATGTGATGCATCGGATTGTCTGGTAGTGCCCATAAAAACCGAACTACGCGGAACAATACCACGAATCTCCGAAGAACAGTACCTGTGATAATATCTGTAAAATAGACAGAGGCCAGCAATGCGCCTTCGATGTGATACCGACTGTAGTCCAGACTTTAGCGCTGTATTCCCTATCAGGCGGATCGCTCGTCTCTGAATGCTCTCAAGTAGGTAGAGGGTATGTTTAGCAGCTGAGCTCCAAACATGAGAGCAATATTCAAGTGCGGGTCTTATTTGGGATTTATACAGGAGAAGAAGTTGAGCCGGAGTAAAATATTTTTTGGCTCTAAAAAGATGACTCAGTTTTCCTCTGGTGGATCTGGCGATGTTCGACATGTGTTTATGCCTCGATACATTCCCATTGACCGTGACGCCGAGCAATTTTATGCTTCCACCAGATTCGAGGGCCTGGCCATTCATCATCAGCTGTGGAACCGATGACCCACTTTTCTTTGTGAATGTTGTATATTGTGTTTTCGTTGCATTGAAGACGATCAGGTTAGCCTTTCCCCACTTCAGGACCTTATTCAGATCTTGATTCAGAGAGTCGTTCTGTCTACAGTTCAGCTGATGCGACGCTGATGCACCAATCGGCCGATCACTCGAAAAAGAGGAAACATGCGTGTTATCCGTTGACTGCAACAAACCATGTATGTATCAAACAAGCTCGGAGTCAAAATGTAACCTTAAGGTACCCGAGAATTAACAGGATACAGATCCGAAGACTCGTCGTCCGCAACAACCCAGATCGATCGATTTTCGAGGAAGCTCCTCCTCCAGTCGCAGAACTGCTGGGAGAGTCCATACGAATGAAGTTTCCTCAGAAATGCCTCGTGCCAGACGCGGTCAAAAGCTTTGGAGATATCCAATGCGACCACTCTTGATTCACCATGCCGCTCAATCGCAGATGTCCATATATCGGTTACAAGGGTCAAAAGGTCTCCCGTGGCACGCCTGCCACGGAATCTATTTAGACGAACATTCCGAAGTCCCCTGCACTCCAAATACTTAATTAACTCGGCATTGATGACCTTTTCTATTACTTTAGATAACATAGACAGCAATGCTATCGGGCAGTGATTTTGTGGGAGATACCTTTTCCCCTCTTTGGGATTGGCTAGACTCGAGCGACTTTCCAGCACGCAGGAAAGGTCCGTCGATCATAAGATAAGCGAAAGAGTCTGCCAAGAACTGGCGATAATTCTGGAGCACAGTTCTTAAGGACTATTGACGGTGTTCCGTCTGGGCCGATCGCCTTCCTACAGTCCAGTCCACGTAGAATGCGTTGAACAGTACGCGGACGGAACCTGATATCCCGCATCGAAAACCGTACCGACGGGATCACAGATGGCTCCAAAAGACCGATATCGAGGTTTTAATTCGCGGAAAATAAATTCCTGAACACATCTGCTTTATCTCTTGAATTTGTGACTAACGTCGCGCTACTCGTCATTAGCGGGGGAAAAGAGTAGGATGCGAAGTTACTGCTGACAGCCCTTGCAATTGACTAGAAGGGACGCGAACCAGTCGGGTACTCAAGGAATCTATCAGTCACTCTGTCGTTGTATGCTTTCTTTGCGGTATCAATCGCCTGGTTGCACGTGTTTCTGATTTTAACAAAATTCGTTCTGTTAATATCGGCGGGATTGGAGCGCCATTGTTTAAAAGCTCTATTGTTTCGGCCAAAGTCTGTTCCCATTTTTTATCAAACTAAGGTTTATCAGATGAGCTTGCATTGATGGAATGCGGAATGTAGATCTCCATCCGGAGAAGAATAATCTCTGTAACCGACGCCGCGCAAGCGTTAACATCGCAGTCACCAAAGCACACCTCGTCCCAGTTAGCAGCCCCATACCTCCATACATGGCGAAGCTGCTTAAGTCGGTTATCCGCTTGAAATTCAAGTGGTTACGCCACAGATACTAAGCTTTGATCTGGGTTTCCCAGTGGCGCTGCAATCTCCACGGTATAAATGTTCGGCTCGGATGTCAAAAACAGATCCAGGGTTCTCGCATAAACACCTCATGTATTCGACACTCGCGTAGGTTCCTCCACGAGTTGAGACAAATTGCGGCTAACAGCGAACATCTCCGCCAGCCTCCCAGCTTCCTCGGTTCTGTTAGAATGTACCAACCGTCCGGAATTGTGCACATTAAAATCGCCAAGGATAGCAATTTCAGAAGCTGGGTGGTTGATGTGTATTCAGTCGACGGTACGTGAAAGATGTTCGAAAAATGTCGCCGGTCGATCGTCATTCGGGAGCGGTAAAGACAACAGAGAAATTCAACAGAATTCCTCAGCACGACCCTTAACCACATGATGTCCAAGTGAGCAGGTTCCCACGCAATATCCTCTAGCAAGCTACATCGGACCGGGCGAAGACGCAGACTCCACCCTTAACACGGAATTTCGAATGCAAGTCGTATCCTGCGCAACAAAGAATCACTTGACGAATCGACTCAAGTGTCGGTTAGGGCAAGGATATCTGGTTTCGTTGTTTGCAAATATTGGTGGACGGCGTTTACATTCGTATTGGTGAAACCGATTCCCCTGATGTTACAAAATGCCGTTATCAGTCGAACGTCGACAGAGCCCCGAGAAGATTATGCGATGACGAATCTCTCAAAGTTCGGTTATTTATCGCAATATCGGCATAATGTTCTCCCTGACATAGTCACCCATAAAAAGACATAAAAAATACTGTTGAAGCAAAAGCTTGGCTTGATAAACATTATTCGGACTATGTAGCAGGAAAATCAACCCTTGAGAAGTGGTTTGCTAAATTTAAACGGGGCGAAATGAGTACCGAATTCGATACACGCAGCGGACACAAGAAAGAGGCTGTATCGGACGAAAACATAAAAAAAAGTTCACAAAATAATTATGAATGACCGTAAATTGAAGTTGATCGAGATAGCTGAGACTCTGAAGAGCCTGTTGGACATATAGTACATGGATATTTAGACATGCGAAAGCTGTGTGAAAAGCGGGTGCCACGCGTGGTTTACAATCGAGCAAAAGTTTCAACGTGTCGTTGACTCGAAACAATGTTTAGCGATATTCAACCGCAACAATAACGAATTTTTCCGTCGATATATGACAATGGATGAAACATGGCTTCATCACTACACTCCAGAGTCTAATCGACAGTCAGCCGAGTGGAATGGACGCGATAAACCGGCCACTTTGAGGTTAAAGAGAAATCGTACTATAAAAATGGTATCGAAAAATTGCGTCAGCGGCTATAATCGTTGTATTGCCCTTTATTCAGCATCGAGAAAGATTCCTCGACGTGACAGCAAAATGAAAATCATGGCGTTGACTCAGCAAATGACTGCCGCATTGGGCAGTAATTAAACACATTTTAACACTACAATTTAACCTTTATTACGATTTAAATTTTCACAATGAAACGATTTAAAAACCCGTTAAAAGGTAAACGATACATCAATAATCTGTTCTTCATTTTTTATAAACGATTAGAATCACATCCAGAACGTAACAACTGTGTAGCATATTGTGTAAACTACTAACGTTAAGAAAAACAACAGGTGCTGAAAGCACCGTATACAAAACAAGATTTTAACTTTAACATTAAAAAGAAACTGCGAGAGAACAGTAGAGTGGTAAAATATATCACACTTCTTTGTTCTCCTTCATGTTATTTTACTGATAACGGGCTCGTTATCAGTCCGATGAATCTGCTGGTTGTCATTGGCAGCGTTCAGTGCCAATGGTGTTTTTTCCGTAATGGTATAATGTATAATACATGTAGCGGAACTGCAACACCCTTGAATGCAACTATGTTGAATAATAAAATCGCATTTTACCAAAATAAAAGTGTTCTATTATGTTAGTCTACGAACTTTTCAGCCGACCTGTTACAATACAAAGGCATACCTAGAATCTTTCAAGAGAGAGTGAGAGAGAGAGAGAGAGAGAGAGAGAGAGAGAGATAGAGAAAGAAAAAGTGTGGGGGGGGGGGGGGGGGTAGAGAGGTCGAGAGAGAGCAATGATTGTAAGGCTTGCACGTCCAGTATGTGAGACAAAAATCCCATGCTTTTCTACAATTACTGAGCATTTGTGAAGAACATCAAAAACTCTAATCCCTCATTCATCTCTTTCTTCCATCATTGTAGTCGCCGTTGTGCATGGAAAAGAGTTAATGCCCTTTTTGTAGCTTTAATTTAATTCTTGTGTTAAAATGCCCATGGGGAGTAATCTGGCTATAACGAATGCTGTTTTATCGGAGAATGCTCTCAAGGTGCATATAGTCCTCACCACTCAAAACTTTTCACCACTGGGTTTTTTTTTTTTGCGTTTCCCCACATATACGACCGCTAGCGTCAATGCTCTTGCCAGGATAATCCTCTTAATTAATTCTGATACACCAATGTTTGGTTGCTTATATATACCGGCTTGTATGTCCTCGGTTTTTTACGCGCATTCTTCAGTATGATTTGAATTTTGATAACTTGTCGAACTGCGAACGTATGGTCTGATGCCTAATTTGGAGATACGATCAATGAAGCATAAGTTCGATTGATCTTCGTGTCATTAACAACGTTTGGGAAGAGTTGCTAATAATTGTTATAGTAAGTTGACAAACCACATTCACTTCAGGTGGTTTGGTCCTTTTAAAGTTGTAAAATAGATCAGTACTATTTCTATTGGTAGAAATGATCTATCAACATGCATGAGAACCACTCTAGAAAACCTCTGTTTTCTGCCTTCTCATATTTTTTGCAAAACCGATTGAAAGTTATTGGATATTAGTTTGCAACCCGTAATGGTCCGGCTTTGCCTATTTTATAGCTTTCACTTTTTCATAAATAAAGGTCGTTTTGCGATTTTACAATTGCTTGCTTTTTTACGCTACTTAATGTCGATATCCATCAACGTACGCTCCCAACCTACACTGCGGTTATTGATTCCAATACTTTCGTGGAGAGTTGCCAAGAGATCTAATAGCAAAATAAACCTGTGTGTTGTCTTTATTGGCATTTCTAGGACAATTGAGTGAAGCTTTTCAGTTTCCAAATCTCTTTGTTTGCTTATTTTTGAATGCAAGCAAATAAAACTCAAAATAAAATTTTGCTTATCCTCAGTGTAAAGTTCTGATTGATCGAGCTATAACAAACACAATCACATGGGAAAAATCATTTTAACCTTCTCAAGCGACGCAAAAGAAGGTCAATGCCATCGTCGTTTTAAAAATTTTCCTTATGTTTCTATTTCTCTTTTTTACCTTTAAAAAATACTTGGAAATTCTTTGTGACAAATTACATGGGAAAAGAAACTAACCCGATGCTGAACGACGTCTACGAACCACGACAAGTCGATATCAATATCTGTACTCGTTTACGTGCCAACATTTTTCAAACTGCCTTGTACAATGTTTTGAAACATAAAATTATGAAACACTTAAAAAACAAACTAAATTTAAAATGAGAATTTTAATTTTGGGAAGCAGCACATTTCGATCACTGTGGAACCTGCTACAAGTATATGAGAGGCGAAAGACGTAGTTCATAGTGCTCATCGAGTTCAACGTCGAACCTATTTTGGATACATCGCTGTGGGGCTTCTCTGTGGCAGGCTTTTCCTCTCTGAATGATATCTGTCATAGAGTGGGAGTGTTTCGTGAAGATATTTTGGTGTATTTTAATTCGCACAAAATTGTGCATGGATTTGTTAATTTTTCAAGTGCCAGTGGAATACTTAGAAGGTTTTGAATACTTGCCGTTTGGAGTCGCCCACCAACAATTTTCTGTCGTTACGAAATATTACTTTTTAAGCATAATTGACATTTAAGTCAACACGTTAGATTCATTTTTGACCAGAGGTAATTTTTATTTGAAATATCAAACTGTAACATTAATACATGTATGTGATTTCTGCCGAAGGTCATCATATTATTGTTGACGAAACATACAACCAACAACTGTGGGCATCTTATGGGTTGTTGTGAA